>CM037879.1:273233749-273916107 GCA_021292165.1 Shinisaurus crocodilurus | reverse complement strand
AAATCCATGCTGGCTTCTAGTAATCACTGCATTGTTTTCAAGGTGCTTGCAGACTGACTTCTTTATAATCTGCTCCACAATTTTCCTAGGGATTGAAGTCAGACTGACTGGTCTATAGTTCCCAGGTTCCTCCTTCTTGCCCTTTTTGAAGATAGGAACAACATTTGCCCTCCTCCAGTCATCTGGCACTTCACCTGTCCTCCATGATTTCTCAAAGATAATAGACAATGGTTCTGAGAGTTCTTCTGTCAGTTCCTTTATTACTCTAGGATGCAGCTCGCCATGCCCTGGAGATTTAAACTCATTCAAAGTAATCAGGTGTTCCTTGACCGTTTGCCTATCAATCTCAAGCTGCAATCCTGCCCCTTCAGTCTGCACTTCAGGTTTGCCAGGGACATAAACTCTCTTTTGGGAGAAGACTGAGCCGAAGTAGGAATTGAACATTTCTGCCTTTTCTTTGTCTTCTGTTATCAATTTACCATCCTCATTGTGTAGTTGAACCACCATTTCTTTCCTCTGTCTTTTACTATGCATGTATCTGAAGAAAGCTTTTTTGTTGCTTTTGGCATCCCTCGCTAGCCTCAGCTCATTCTCAGCTTTAGCCTTCCTGACACTATTCCTGCAGTTCTGTGCTACCTGCCTGTACTCTTCCCTTGTAGCCTGGCCTTCTTTCCACATCCTATATGTGTCCTTGTTTGTTTTCAGGTCATCTCTGAGTTTTTGTGAAGCCACATTGGCTTCTTCTGTTGCCCTCTGCCTTTTTTCCTTGTGGGAATTGTTTGCCATTGTGCCTTTAGAATTTCCTTTTTTAAAAACTCCCACCCCTCCTGGGCTACTTTTCTCATTAGAGTTGCTTGCCATAGGACCTTACTTATCATTGTTCTGAATTAATTAAAATTGGCTTTCCTGTTAAAATCCAGGGTACGCATTTGGCTACACTCAGCTTTTGCTTCCTTTACAATCAAGAACTCAAGTATAACATGGTCACTTTCCCCCAGAGTTCCCGAAACTGCCACTTTATCCACTAACTCGTCTCTGTTGGTTAGAATCAGGTAAAGGATAGCTGATCCTCTAGTTCCTTCCTCCACTTTCTGAAGGAGGGAGTTAACAGCAACACAGGTCAGGAATTTCTTGGAAGGGCCATGTTTGGCAGAATTTGTCTCCCAGCAGATATCGGGGAAATTGAAGTCACCCATCACTACTACATCATGCCTCCTTGAAACAAAGGCAATTTGCTTTTCAAAAGTTTCATCTTCATCTTCTCTTTGATTGGGTGGTCAGTAGTAGACTCGAACCGCCATGTTCGTATTATTCTTTGCCCTTTTTATTTCAACCCAGATGCTCTCAATGGGGCTGCCAAGCTCATCTTCCTGTATCTCTGTGCAGAGATACGTATTTTTAACATACAGCGCAACTCCACCTCCCTTTCTGTTGCTTCTGTTCCTTTTGAACAAGTTATATCCTTCAATTGCTATATTCCAGCCATGGGAGTCATCCCACCAAGTTTCAGTTATGCCTATCAAGTCGTATTTGCCCTCATGTATTAAGAGTTCAAGTTCATTCTGTTTGTTGCCCATACTCTGGGCATTAGTATAGAAACATCGAAGAATATGTGCTTTATAGTCCGACTTTCTTCCTACATTTTGTGGTAGACTATCATTGGGCACCACTGGAGCTGTTCTCTCCGTTGTGGCACAGAGGCCTTCTTCCATTGTTACCCCCGAGTTTATGTCTCCCTCCCCTGTTGGATTCAGTTTAAAGCCCTCCTGATGAAGTTCCTCATGCTGTGGCCAAACACATACTTCCCAGTCCTTGTGGGGTGCAACCCATCCTTTGCCAGCAGTCCATCTTCCAGGAAGTGTAGCCCGTGGTCCCAGAATCCAAATCTCTCACGTCAGCACCACCTTCATAGCCAGTCATTCACTCGGAGCATTTTTCTTTCCCTTTCTATTCCTCTTCCAAGTACTGGAAGGATGGATGAGAAAACTGATCTGGGCCCCAAAGTTCTTGAGTTCCCTTCCCAACTCTTCAAAGTCTGCCGTGATTTCTTCGTAACTCTGCTTGGCAGTATCATTTGTACCCACATGGATGAGAAGAAAGGGACATGTGTCGGTGGGCATTATGAGCCTTGGCAGCTATTCTGTATTAACCCCATTCAGTCCATTACTGCCCCCAAGCACCAATTCAGCACTTCCAGAGCCTTCCAGTTGGGATATCAGCATATTGATGACACTGTACTCAAAATCCCTAGATGAACTCTCCTACTGGTTTCTTGTAAATGTTAAACAGCATAGGGGACATGATGAATCCCTGTGAAGCAGCTTCTCCTCATAGCTATTAAGAGTCCAGCATTAAATAATCCAGAAGGTGGTGGCAGAACTCCCAATTTATAGTGTGTTTTATGGTAGAGTTAGCCCCAGCAGTAAAGTTGGTATAAGTAGGTCTCTATTAACCCAACAATATCAGTGACTTTTTCAGATGCTGGGCTCAGGAGGAGCAAGGACAGGTTGCTTACCTGTAACTGTAGTTCTTCGAGTGGTCATCTGTATCTCTGGATCCAGTTGCCACTCGTGTGATTGCAAGGAAACTCTGCTCAGAGTATCTGCTAGTGTGTTGTCCTTGCCAGCGATGTGAATCGCCACGAGAGACATGGATCTTTGAATTATCCAGTTGAAAATCCTGTGGGTCAGTCTTGTCAGTGTCATCGACCTCGTTCCACCCTCTTTGCTGAGGTAGGCAACGACGGCCGTGTTCTCTGTGACCACCTGAATGTGCTGGTTGCATAGAAGAGACTCCAGCGCCTTCATGGCGTTCCACACTGCCAACAGCTCTACCATGTTTATGTGCATCTTGCGCTCGATAAAATTCCAAGTGCCCTGAGCTGTGTGGCCTACACAATGCGCTCCCCAGCCCAGGAGGGAGGCATCTGTCGTCAATATCTTTGTTGGTGTCAAAGGATGAAAGGGTACTCCCTCGATCAGATTCTTTTTGTCCATCCACCACAGTAGGGTGGATGTGCCGTGGAATGGAAAGGCAAGTAGAAGGTGACTGCCTTTGTGGATTCAAGGAGCGGATGAACCAATTTTGGAGTGTTCTCATGCGAAGGCGGGCATAACATATCACTTGCACTGTGGAGGCCATATGGCCTAGAAGACATTGAATTGACGTCGCCGAAAGTGAACGCGCTTGATACAGTTTTCTTGTGATGGTAAGTATCTTTTCTACCCTGTCTTGAGGTAGAAAAGCCCAGCCTTTGGTCGAATTGAGAACTGCTCCTATGAAGTTTATTTCCTTTGCAGGAGTGAGAACTGACTTTTTTACGTTGAGACACAAACCCAGTTCTTCGAGCATGGCTAATGTCGTGCGAAGTGCAGATTGGAGGCAAAGTCGTGATGAGTCGACAACTAGCCTGTCGTCGAGATACGGGATGATCCTGATCCCCCTGGCCTGGAGACTCGCGCAGACTGCCGCCATGCACTTGGTAAACACTTTGGGTGCAGTGGAGAGTCCGAACGGAAAACCATAAACTGGAAGGCTTCGTCTCCTATCTTGAACCTCAGCTATTTTCAACTGTCTTTGTGAATGGAGATGTGAAAATACGCGTCCTGTAGATCCATTGACGTGAACCAATCGGTCTTGCAAAGTAGTGGCAGTATCGACTGGATGGTGACCATTCTGAATTTCTTCGTTGTTATGAAGAAATTGACACATCGAAGGTCCAACGTCGGTCGAAGTCCTCCACCCTTTTTCGACACCGTGAAGTACCAGGAATAGAGCCCCTCCTGGAGATGACGTGGGTGGACAGGCTGAGTGGCACCCTTCTGCAACAGAGTGTCCACTTCCTCCAACAATGGTGGAGTGGGCTGTGTGGTACTGATGCCGAGAAAAGGAGGGAGGACATCGAACTCGATCCGGTACCCGTACTGGACTATGTTGAGAACCCAGCGGTCCATCGTGATGGAGTGCCACGACGGGAGGTACGTGGACAGTATGTGTAGGAGATTGTCAAGTCCGATGCAGATGTTAAGATCAGTGGGTTTGTCATATCCGGTGGTTTTGTCATATTCAGTGTTTTTGTCATGTCTCGTTTTTGTGTCCAGTCCGGTGAGTCCATCAGAAAAATGTGGCAAGGGAGTCAAAGGCACCGCTTGCCAAAAGCATCACCTTTTTTAGGGCCTTGGTACCTAGACTGCTGGAACAGTTTCCTTGGACCAGTAGCCTGTCTGTCCTGGGGACGTGTATCTTGGCCTCTTTGTTGGTAACGCTCCAGGGAGGGAGGTAAGCTGGTGACTTCCACCTGCAGCCAGCTTTTTCCCCTCCCTAGGTGGTTCCCTGCTGGACTGGGGCCCTGCCTCTGCAGCAGCCAGGAGGAGCTGCCCCCTGGACTGATTGGAGAGTGGTGCCAGCTGCCCCAGCAGAGCCAACATCTACATCTGCCGGCCTGCGGGGCAGCGACGCCCCGGCGGCGACGTCCCCAAAGGGGACGACACCAAAGGGGTCGCCCCTTTGGGGAAGCCACTTGGGGGGTGGCACAAGGGCGAGGGCCTATCCCCCTGTCTGAGCTGGGTTGGGGTTTTAGGGATTGGTTTTAGGGGTGGGTCTTCCACCTGATCGGCGGAAGCAGGGGGGGCATGTGTTCATCTCAGGGAGATGATGGGGGGAGTTCCTGGGGGCAAAACATACCATTCTTGAGCGGCAGACGCTGGCAGGGTGCTAGGGGCAGGCCATGCCGATTAAGGGGAACAGGGGATCGATGCTTAATATCTATCCCTTGTTCCAGGCCTGCCCAGAGCCAAGGGATAGCTGGGGGGGGTGGCTCCTTCCCCACCCTTGCGTTTGCTGCTGTGTAATGCCAGGTCCGTTACCCAAAAAGCATCTGTAATCCATGACATGATCCTGGATGAGGGTGCGGACCTGGCATGTATTACGAAAACCTGGCTGGACGAGGCCGCTGCTCCAGCTCTGGCGGCCTTGTGTCCGGCCGGTTTCTCGTATGCCCAGCAGCCAAGGGTTGGGGGACGGGGAGGGGGAGTGGCTGTTATCTATCGGAAGTCCTTGGTCCTTACCAGACTCCCTCTCCGGGAGACCAAGTTTATCGAGTGCATGTACTGGAGGTTGGGTCCAAAGGGCAGTCTGGGGATTCTGCTCGTGTACCGTCCACCCCGCTGCACGACAGACTCCCTGGCCGAGGTGCTGGAGGTGGTCTCTGATGTGCGTGTCTTGTCCCCCAGGCTCTTGGTGCTGGGGGACTTCAATGTGCATTCAGGGGCTGCCCTCACGGGGGCACCTCGGGACTTCATGGAGACCATGGCTTCCTGGGAGCTGCACCCTGTATTAACTGGACCTACCCATGTAGCCGGTCATGTACTGGACTTGGTTTTTGTTTCTGGAGAGGCGGAAATGATCTGGAAATCGGGGGTATATCCACCACCCCCTTGTCATGGTCAGATCACTATCTGGTGGGGTTGGATTTCTCGATGCCACAACCTCTCTGCAGGGGTGAGGGACCTATTAGGATGGTCCGCCCCAGGCGTCTTATGGATCCGGATGGATTCCTGAACACGCTTGGGGAATTGGAGCACACAAACGGTAGCTCGGTCGAGACCCTGGTGGACGACTGGAATGCTGCAATCACCAGAGCATTAGACCGAGTTGCCCCAAAGTGCCCTCTTCGCCTAAACAGAGCTCATGCGGCACCATGGTTCATTCCGTCGCTGCGAGCTCTGAAACAAGAGGTGAGAAGGCTAGAGCGCCGATGGCGTAATTCCCGCTCCGAAGACGATCGAACACAGGTCAGAGCTGCATCTTCAGCCTACCTGAAAAGAAATTCTATGCTGCCTCCATTGCATCTGCGGAGTGCTGCCCCAGGAGGCTGTTCCAAGTGGTTCGGAGACTGGTCGGTCCAGTTGCTCCGGATCTGATGGAACAATCCAAAGCCTCCTGTGAGGCTTTAGCGAAGCACTTTGCAGATAAAATTGATCGGATTAAGAGTGGGATTTCGCGCGTCGTGGATACAGGAAGTGAGCGGGAAGGGGCCAATGGTAGACCGGTCTTGTGGGATCGGTTCCAGCCTCTTCCTTCTGATGAAGTGGACAAGGTGCTTTCATCTGTGAAGCCAACCACCTGCTTGCTTGATCCTTGCCCGTCCTGGCTCTTTATGAGCTGCAGGGAGAGACTGGGTGAGGGGATCAGGGTGGTGGTGAATGCCTCCCTCGATGAGGGAGTGGTCCCATCAGCCCTTAAGGAGGCTGCAGTAAGACCACTTTTAAAGAAGCCCTCCTTGGATCCCCAAGACCTGAATAACTTTCGCCCAGTCTCCAATTTGCCATTTCTGGGCAAGGTGATTGAGCGAGTGGTGGGGGCTCAGTTGAAGGCACACTTGGATGAAGCCGATTACTTAGATCCATGCCAGACGGGCTTCAGGCCTGGACATGGGATGAAAACGGCCTTGGTCGCCTTGGTGGATGATATGAGGAGGGCCTTGGATAGGGGCGAATGCTCCTTCCTAGTCCTCCTTGATCTCTCAGTGGCTTTTGATACCGTGGACCACGGTATCTTCCTGGACCGCCTGGAGGGGTTGGGTATCGGAGGCACTGTATTACAGTGGTTCTGGTCCTTCCTCTCTGGAAGGTACCAGAGGGTAGTTCTTGGGGAGGAGGCTTCGGACCCTCGGCTGCTCACTTGTGGGGTGCCGCAGGGTTCCATCCTCTCCCCGATGTTATTCAACATCTACCTAAAGCCGCTGGGGGCTATCATCAGGAAGCTTGGGGTGCGATGTCATCAATATGCGGATGACACACAGCTCTACCTCTCTTGCAAGTCCTCACCGAGGTTGGCTGTTGAGACCCTGTCCAAGTGCCTGGAGGCAGTGGGTGGCTGAATGGGAAGGAACATGTTGAAACTGAACCCCGACAAGACCGAGGTACTTCTGATGGGAGACAAGGGAAGGTTAGGGGATGTTGACCTGCTGCTGAATGGGATACATCTTCCCCTGAAGGACCAGGTCCGCAGCTTGGGGGTCATTCTAGACTCCCAGCTGTCCATGGAGGCTCAGGTGTCAGCTGTGAGCCGGGCAGCGCTGTATCAACTCCATCTGATACGGCAGCTGCGCCCCTACCTTCCTAATCATCTGCTCCCATTAGTGGTTCATGCCTTGGTCTCCTCTCACCTAGACTACTGTAATGTGCTGTACGTGGGGTTACCCTGGAAGACGGTTCGGAACGTACAGAACACGGCGGCTCGCCTGATTAAGGGCAGCCGCCGGCGTGATCAAATCACGCCAGTGCTTAATGAGTTGCACTGGCTACCAGTTGCTTGCCGAGCCGAATTCAAGGTGTTGGTTTTGACCTTTAAAACCCTACGACGGCTCCGGTCCAGCTTATCTCAAGGAGCGCCTCCAGCAACATCAAGTAGGACGCTCAACAAGATCTGCCACAGACGGCCTTATCCTTATCCCATCAGCCAGAGCAGCCAAAAAGAATTTTTTTAATACTGTTTTAATTATCATGCTTTATTGTCTTGTTTTATTGTATCATTTTAATTGTACATCGCCCAGGGTGGCCGGGTGACCGGCCAGATGGGCGATTAATAAATATAAGAAATAAATAAATAAATAAATAAACGTGGCCAAAACGGAGCCATGGAAGGCTGAAATCTGGTCCACTGCCTTGGCTTGTATTGTTTTTGCTGTTGCAGGACGTTATGACCCATCTTCTGGGCATTCATTCTGGTCTTTTGAACCGCATCTAGGGAGTCATCTGTTTTGATGTTAAAGGGACCTTCTCCGTCGAATGGCAAATTTTCAATGTGGGCTTTCACATTGGCAGTTAACAGTGTTGAGCGAAGCCACGCATGTTTTCGGAGAGAGACTGAACTGATGAGGGACAATGACAATCAGTTTGGTGTCTTGCAATGTTCATCTGGAGAGTCGCTATGCTCTGAGCTTCCGCTCGTAGCACCCGTGCCAAATCCCACTTTTCCTCTGGTAGGTCTTCACAAAGGTTTCCCAATTTTTCGGTCAAAAAGTGTTGGTATCTAGCCATAATGGCCTGATAATTAGATACCCAAACACCTAATGCGCTAGACGAGTATACACGCCTGGCACATGTATCTAGTTTCTTTCCCTCCTGATCCACTGGCGTAGTTTGCCAGTGGTGGATTGGGCTGATTGTACAATGCTGGAATTAGGAGCAGGATGTGAAAACAAAAACTCTGCATCCTCATGACGTACACAGTAAAGCGACTCCAGTCTTTTTCCTGTTGGTGGGATTGCAGCTGGAGTGCTCCACGTTTTTTTAACCACCTTTAATAAATCAGGCAAATAAGGGACGAGTGCTGGCAAAGTTTGGGTTGCTTGCAACAGGTTATACACCGGGTCATCATTGTCGGGCGATTCAACCACTGTCTCTATTCCTAAGGATGCTGTCATCCTTAGTACATGATCAGCAAAAGTGCCTAGATCCTCAGTTGGCAATACTGCAGTTTTTGACTCAACCTGGAGATCTGGTGAGGACTCAGGTAATCCTGAAATCACTGAATCTGAATCTGAGTATGGGATGTCAGAAGAAGATTCATGGTGCAGTGGTGGCAGACGTTTTGACGTGAGGCGAGTGGGCTTTTCTTGGTGTTTAGTCTTAAACAACTATTTTTTAGCTTGACTGCGAGATGTGAGAATTTGTGATGGAGAATCCACGTCCCGTAGTCTCCCTCGATGTCGAGGACTGTCGACATCGAGTGGGCTTCAGTATCAAGGACTGTTGACATCGATTGTTCTCCGACGGCGAGGACTCTCAATATTTAGTGGACTTCGTCTGCGACAACGCTCGATCTCGATTGGGCTTCGGCGTTGAGAATGGTCTTCGTTGGATGCTGCGCTTCGGTGCCGAGGACATTCGACGTCGACTGGGGGGCTTCGCCGTCGATGACACTCAACGTCAATTGATGGGCTTTGACGACGAGGGCGGCCACCATTGTGCAGCGAGCTCTGGCGCCGGTGACACTCTATGTCAACTGATAGGCTTCGGCGTCGAGGGTGGTCACCATCGAGCGGCGAGCTTCAGCATTGAGGACTGCTCGACATCGAGAGCTGGGCTTTGGCGGCGAGGACACTCGACGTCGATTGGTGAGCTTCGGCATTGAGGACGCTCGACATCGAGCGCCGGGCTTCGGCACAGAGGACGGCCGGTATCAACTGAGTCTCAGTGCCGTGGACGGTCGACATCGGCCGGGCTTCCACAGCAATGAAGACGGCCGGTATCATGTCTTCGGTGTCGAGAGTCTGGTTCTGAGTCAGAAGAGCCGGCCTGATGTCGGTTTGGAGATTTGTAACACACTCGATATCGTGGAGATTGATACCGAGTGGACTGGTCATATTGCCTTCGGTGGGCATAGCTCTCTCGAGATCGGAATGAATGTCTGGAAGACGAATCCAATAGAGAGCGACTCCGGTAGTGGCGGGGAGATTTAGAAGTGACCGATGATTTTTCTCTGCGCCTGGAATCACTTTTTTTGGAAGCTGGAGTCGTTTGTAATGACTGCACAGCTTTAATTGGGGAATTCAGGATCTCCCCCCGGAGATCGAAGCCACAAGTGCTATTGTTGACACTGGTTTGTCGATTCTCTGTGTCGATGGTGTCTGACACTGAGTGATTTGTTTGAGTGCCTGATTCTGAAGCCTCGGCACTCGTTGCTGTTTTAGCTGGAGTGGCGGGCTTAGTTGGAGACTTTGGAGTTTTAGACTTCTTAAGGTTTGTCTCGTTTTGTTTTTGACCCTCATGCTTATGAGTTTTTTTTCTTTTTAGGCGAGATTTCTTCTGATGGAGTCTCCTTTACCACTGTGTGTGTAGGAGAGGATTTTGGTTTTGTCATCGCGGCACGTGGTCCGGCTGCCGAAAGAATTTGCTGCCACAGGGTGGTTTTCAATTTCAGTGCCCGTTGTTTCCTTGTCACCTTAGTGAAAGTTTGGCAATGGTGGCAGGTTTCAACAATGTGCTCTTGTCCTAAGCATAAGAGACACAAAGAGTGCCCGTCTGCCGGGGGTAACTTAGCCCCACAGCGCACGCATTTTCTGAATGGGGCCTTTAAGGCCATAGTTTCTCGAGAGGAAAAATATTTTAAAAAAAAAATAAAAAAATTGATAGTTATAAGAGAGAAGGAATAAGTTTTTGAGGAAAAAGTATTCAAAAAGATGATCTATTCAGCCGTTGGTTGTAGAAAAGTTGAGGAACCTCCGAACGCTACTAGTTGCAATAGCGGTCGAAGAGGAACTGAGGGAATGGGCGGGAGCTGCGCTGAGAAGCAGGCGCAAGGGGGAGGGGCTCCCGCACATTTCACTTTGGCTAAAGAATTTCCGAAGCAAGCTCAGCGCAGGCGCAGAGCCCATATGTGTGATGCACAGAGACCACGAAGAAGAACTGATTCTTCATGAAGGAGAAAAACCTCTGTCTCTCAAAACAGAGTTGCATTATCAAGGGAGAAGCTTCAGAAAAATAAAACAAAACCAGTAAAACACTTGGGAAGATGCTAGGTAACATTTATTGTTACCTTGCTGAATAATTTCAAAAGGGTCATTTATACAGCTGTAGAGATTTTGTCATTGGCTTTGTTACACCCAAACTGTATGATTTAACATAAATGTTATGGATACAGCTGCTGCATGAGATGCGTGCTGCAGGAGGATTACTGGTGGCCGTTTTTGAAAATGATGTCCCCAGACTTACGCCAACCTACTTATGATGTCTACCCAAGTCCTCATTCAACATCATGTCTTCTACCTCATACAGATGGAATTTGCTGTCGGGCATGAAATTCCACAGAGAGCAGAAATAGTATGCTGCTACACTTTGGGAAGGCATGATGGTGGCACTTCCTATGCATGAAAGCCCCATCCCCCACTTCCACTCTGCCCTGTAAGCACAACTCCAACAGGCTGCAATGACACAATATTCTAGTCAATGCAAATAAGGGCATCTACCATCCTCTCCAAATAGCCTTCTAAGCTTCCAGTATCCTGGCTTGACTAATATGCTGCAAAACTACTAGACATCTTACACCCACTTTTTAAAACAAGCATTAGAGCCCTGTTAGCACTGAAACTCAGATGGTTTCTACCACAGTCACCAGCTGATTTCCATAAGGACATAAAGAAATGTGGATTAAAAAAACCAAGTTGTATTTAATTTTATGAATGAAAATGCTTGCTACTGACAGTTCTACATATAGCATCAGAAGAAATAAGCTGTAGCCAGGGCTGTGTATTCCCTGTGATTCAAAAAATGTATATCAAGTTTTCTTTCACAGAATTTGGGTCAGGTTCAGAATTATACAACCTGAATATAAATTATATAAAGTAAACAAATTTGCATGATTGCTTTTATTTTGCATAATTTGTTTAGCACTATGTTTACCACTCATTTCATCTGTTTCAACCAGTCATGGGCAGGGAGAAGCACTATCATGGGCATAGAAGCCCCATCCTCTAAACATTGGAAATTTTATTTAGTAATTTCTTTGGTTTTAGAGGTTTTACCAGGCATTGCCCACATATTTTCACAAACGTAACAGCTAGAAAAGTATTATTATTTAAATGACAGCAAAGATCCTTAAGAAGTTGAGTTCTGCGCCCAACACAATCATGATATACGGTACATACTGGACTGGCTACAACATACAAAACTCATGCTATATTAAATAAATTATTTAATATTAAAAGATCCTAATAGACTTTCAAATCTGAACGAAGAATCACACCTGGCAGATCTGGGCACAATGATGAAAAGCTGGCATCAGATACTACACTCTCCTTTCCTCCCCACTTTTATTCTTTGTACACTCCAAAATGTCAGTTTGCTCCATTGTTCCATTCCAGACATCTGAGCATTTCTGAATTGTCCCCTTTGGTGCAGCCAACTGAGAATCAGGAAGGAAAATAGATTATTTTCTCAAAGTACTGCTTGTTACTGCTAATATCACTAACCTTCCAGCAACATACACACATCTGCAAATTCACTAGTTGCATGGAGAGGACTCTGGATTAGATGCCAGGAAGCAAACAACTCATTCAGAGGCACACACTGCCAAATTTTAGCTTAGATTGCTAGTGAAAGGCTATTATCATTTTTACAGACAAGGCTTCAGAGTTGTAGTAATGGGATCAAACAAATGGGTTCAGAGTGACTACTGCCTTTTCTGCAGTGCAAATCTAATATTTAGCAAGACAACAAAGGCCAAAGAAAATGTATCAGAACCAAAATGTTTACAGAACCAAAGAAGCCGCAAAATTTAATTGTAACCCATAAAATTAAAATACAAGAGGACCAAAAGGAGATTGCTAAAATTGTGACCTTTTGTTATGCATTTTGAAAGACAACAGACTATTTGAGACTGAGAAGGCTGAAAGCTATAGGAAAGCTTAAGAAGGAAAAGTAAATTTTAAACCATACCCCAAACATAGGTTCTATGTACTCTGAGATCTTCCGAGCTGGCACAAAGTCTTGTGGCATTTCCGGAAAATGTATAGACCTTGAGCAAGTTAATACTTCTCAGTCTGTGTTACCAACTGTAAAATGAAATGTTTATTATCTCCTTCTCGGGGTTGTGTAGATGAACACATTTATAAAGTACCTGGCACAATGAAAGTAGAATGAATATTAATAGTTATTTCAAGCTATTGCTAGCCCAAAGATTGTGCTGTTCCAACTTTTATCATGGTATCTGATATTGACATTTTGTTTGAGCAATATACCCTATGCAAACATTACATCTAACTGTATATAGGTGTTCAGCGGACTTAAGAGATGGAACAGGAGAGCCCAATGGGCAGGGTGCAATGCTACTTCCCCAATGCATGTAGGTTATGCAGAATTAGAGCTCATGTGAGAGAGAGAGAGAGAGAGAGAGAGAGAAACTGAAATAAATGGATCCCACAATCATCACAGCTACAGTCTGGCTTTAAAAGCATTCCTATTCTCAGGTATTGACATATTTGAGATTCAGGTTCCCAAAAGCAGCTTTCAAATAAGATCTTCCACATAGAAATTACTAGATCAATCCATTGCGCTAAGTCAACTTAAACATACTAACAGGATTTCAGGACACCAGTTCTTAATCAAGGAATAGCCTACAAAGTTTACAAAAAAGTATGTATGTCTCTTCAGCGAGGGCATCACAATTTTAGGAACTCAAGTATCACTTACAGATTCAAAACAATCCCATTTCCCCAACTCTTAATTCCTCACATTTGGCTTTCAGAGCTTTCTCCATTTCACCCCAAAGCATGCCAGCCAGTAAAGGGTTAATTTAATTAGCCCTGTGTATGCTCAAGGAATTACAAGCAACTTTATTTCATTATTAAGTAGCCAATCAGGTAAACTCTGTATCTGATTAGCAGGATAATGAAATAAAGTCTTCCAGTTCAAAGCTGTCACTCTAATCAGGAGACAGCCCTTCAGCTGGAAGGAAAAGCAGGCAGGGCTTCCATGGACTCCATGTCTGGATTTGGAAAAAGGAACAAGAGGAGAGAAACGGATGCCCCTTCGCTTTTCACAAAACTGAATGTCTCCTCTTAGAAAAAGCCCACAAAACAAACAAAATCTATCCCAGGTTTCATTCCATATGCTCCCACTTTACACTCATAAAACAATCAGCACCATCATCTTCCCCATCCCACATAACTATATGCCTTGTCCTCAAAAGTCCAGCAACATAGGAACATAGAAGCTGTCTTATACCGTCAGACCATTGCTCCATCTAGCCCAGTATTGTCAACACTGGCTGGCAGCAGCTCTCCACAGTTTCAGGCAGGATTCTTTCCTATACTACCTGAAGAATCCTGGGAATGAACCTGGAACTTTCTGCATGTGAAGCAGAATACCGCTGAGCTATGGCCCCTCCTCAACATTTCATGTGGGTCAACATACCAACTCCAGACCAATCTAATGCACAGAAGTGGGTGTCAGATTCTACAGGACAATGACCAAGCTGTATTCTACAGCCTCCATCAAACAATATGGTTTATGTGGTACCTGAAATCCCAGTTCTCATTTTTTTAAATAAATGTTTCTAGCCCTCATGCTTCAAAGAAAAATCTGATAAAATGTGTGGAGAGCTTTTATTAAGGCCTTTGAAATCAAAGTAATGTGGGAGAGGACTTCCTGCATTCAATGCAGATCTAAGTCCTTAGCCTCATTGGCTTACAAGTGTACTGCAAACCAAAGTCTCAGCTTGCTTTCTCCAACACTTATCTCAGTCCATGACCAGGACTTATCTCAGACCTGGGGCATTACGGAAAAAAATCTTCACATTTTTAAACACAATTTGCTTAATTTATTCCAATCACAGAATTGGAGTGTTCTATTTGCAGAACTATAGGCCACTGTCTTATTCTTCCCTTTTCTACGTAACATAATTCCCCAGCCTAGTCACAGCCTTTAATAGGTGAAAAGACCATTAAATATATAGGGCATGACTACCACCCATGTGGGAAAGGAGTTACACAAAGCCATTGAAGCTCTCAAAAGGAAGCCAGAGAACCTCTGCTATGTACACCATTATCTCCGGCATGTCATATAGCGTTACTTCCAGCCTGAGGGAAACTGCAAACCAGCAGCTGTCACGCTGAGGCAGGGTCTCAGTGTGCCCTCCCCCTCTCTTAGCAGGGATTTGGGATCCAAATGACCCATTACAATTTAACACAGCTGCAAGAAGTGGGACACTTACATACAGCATGACTGGGCAGTTGGGGGTGGGGAGGAAGGAGAGGAGAGGAGAGAAAGGCTACGTGGAGGCTCAGAGCTCCAGGATATAGCAGCAGAGTCTCTTAGTCTTCTGCAGAGGCACTAGCTTCTCACATCTCATCTTGCTGGACTGCTGCTTCCCAGTATTTTCCTGATCATTTACGTCAGAATGCTAAAGGCAATCCAACGATACAAGCAGCATAGATCTAATCATCCTAGACATCCTAGTTTTCAAACCCACACTGCACACAGTATTACTAAATGATGTCCTAACTTCTCACACCAAAGACTTGGGCCTTAGTCCTAAAAAATACTGACACACAAGCTAATCCCATGAGACCTAATAGTTTGAATACGAAGTTCCCACTGTAGGGGCAGAAGCAGGGCTGTGGAGTCAGTAGATAAATGTTCCGACTCCGACTCCTCAGTTTTTTGTACTTCCGACTGCGACTCCCCGACTCCGACTCCTCTGTATTAATATGCTAATTAATTAATTAATATGCGAGGTAGTTGGGCAGAAGCTGCTGCCTTCTCCTTTTTGTGTGCTGATCTGCTGCTGAAGATAGGGCAGTGGGAGGATCCAGGAGGGGCATTTATTATAAAACAGAAGTCATTAATTATAACGGTTTGTGAATTGGGACATTTAAACTTGCTTTTTTAAAAATTCCAATCTAAATTCAGTAGGAGTCGGAGTCAGTGCATTGTTTGCCGACTCTGACTCCAGGTACCCAAAATTTCCTCCGACTCCGACTCCTCGACTCCGACTCCGACTCCACAGCCTTGGGCAGAAGGCACTTTCACTCACGAATCAGGGGGGAAAGGTCACCAGTTTTCCTCCCCGTGCTACTCCCCATGTCCCTCAACAGCTATGCTGTTAGTGACCCGCACGCACACACACACTACTTGAGCAGAAGCGCCCTCTGCTCAGACAGCAGGATCTTTGGAATTTGGATCCAGCCCACTGTAAAATACATACATAACTTGATTAACCCATACCCACCCCACCCCATCCCCAACACACAAACTGCTGCTCAGAAAGATATATAAGATGCAGAGGAGCAATAAATGTGGGCTCAACTGCACAGTCAGAAGATACAGATAACTGACTGACCATGCAATAACAGGCCTCAGCATGCAAAGCTTTTAAGTAGCTACCCATAGCTACTAGTCATTTGAATCCACCCAAAGACATTCCGAATAGGGCTGAGTAGGATCTACTATAGTAATATTCTCATGAACTCAGGAAAAGAAATGTGCAGCCCTAATCCTTCCTCACTAACTCTTCACCATGAGTACAGAAGAAAACAAAACCTTTAAACTGCATGATCATCAAAGATCTTAAGAACATGAACTGACTTAGCTGTACCAGTTTGGAAGATATCGAAGTCAGAAATTAATGACCGTAAGACATCCATATTTGGAAAGCACAATAAAAGCCAGCATCTCAGTAAAAAGCCTGCCCTAGCCAATTGCCAAAGCTTTTAATTTTCACATGACAATCCTCGGAACAACAAGAATTAATTAACATAATTCTGTCCCTGGACCAGTTCACACACGATCCCAATGTCTAGGTTATAGACATGACAGGATTAAGCTCTAGACTGGTGTGCACTCCCCACCACCATAATGAACCTTCTATGTGAAACAGGGTGTAGGTGTGTCCCTGGGCCAGTTCACACATGTTCCGAATGTCTAGGTTATAGACATGACAGGATTAAGCTATAGACTTAGACCCGAGAAGAAGGTCTATCTCAACTGCACCCTAATCGGCTCGCATTCAGTAAGTTTGTGGCCAGGTCTGCACATCACTTTACGCTCACAGAGGCTCTGAAGTCTCTCTTCCTCCCTCAGTCCTCCCACAGGTGTCTGCTGGGGACACCGCGGGAGCACTGAGGGGAGAGGAGTGGGATGACAGCTACCAAAAAATGCCCAAGTGGCACTTTTCAGTAGCTGTCAGTTGCCCTTGCTCAGCGGAGCCACTACTCAGCTGACTTGCGGCCCCGCTGAGCAAGGCCAATGGGCCCCATGGTGTTGCATTTCCTTGGAAATGCAGTGCCATGGGGCTTGCCCCCGCCCTCTTGCCATATGGACGCCGCTCAGCTGAGTAGCACCTGCACCGTGAAAGGTTGCTTGCCCCCCTCGCCCCTCTGCACTCACTTGTTGTGGCACCCATGGGCACGGCAATGAGCAGGAGCAGGGGGGCAAGCCGGGGTCTGCCGTGCACCGCCTTCCCCACCTGGGGAGGAGGAGGCACGTGGCAGCATCTGCCGCACACCCTCTTCCCTCTTGGGAAGGGGACATGCGGCAGACACTGGCAGCTTCTCCCACGCTCCTGCCAAATGTAGGACATTGGCAGCAGCACGTGGGGAAGCCAATGACAGCTGGACCAAGTGCCACTTGGGCACTTGGCCAGCTGTCATCTGCCAGAGCCCCTTGGCCAGAACGGCAGCCCTTGCTTGCTGCTCTTGCTGAGGAGCTCTGTGCCTTTTTGGCTTTTAAGTTACTTAGCGTGTTGTCTGGCTTTGACAACACGCTAAACCTACTAGGGTTATCTTAACCCTACAACAAGCCATGGATTAGCAGGGTAGTTTATAAGCCACACCAGGTCAGCTTATAAACCACCCTTCAAGGTTCAGATGACACACTGAACCTCAGAAGTAATTAACCTACTGAGGCTTAGTGTGTCGTTCGAACGCAGTCTGTGTATTTGATTTCCTATTTGTAAAATGGGAATAGCAGTAGCCTGTGTGCCTGCTGCTGTTGGGATAATGAGCAAGATCAAAATATTGAAGCACATTCCCTATTCAAACACTCAGCTTCCACATTAATATTTAATGAAACTATGAGGCAACCACCAAGCAGTGCCCACATGGAGGTGCTGTTTGTGTGAACTACCACCTCGACATAGGGACTTTCATTGTGGATGCCATGATTTGAATGATTATTCTGGCTCTTTTTCAAGCCACCATGATCTCACAAATGATGTGGATATGCAGAAAGTCACTACGTGGATAGTTCAAACAAACTGGCAGCTGCTAGCTAGTAGATCCAAAGTACATGTGGCATTGTTGGGCTAGATGGAATGTTGGTCTGTATCAGGGAAACATACAGTTTCAGTTTTTAAGCTCAATGGGTGATGCTAGGCAAGTCACACTCTCTCCTAGCTTAAACTACCTCACCAGGCTGTTGAGGTTAAAACACCATTCCGAGCTCCTTGTGAGGAAAGCAGGAAACAAATTTAACAAGCAAGTGACAGATAACAAAACAGCATAATGGTGAAAACAGTTATTATTAATTCTATTACCCTTTTGTCATGTTCATGTTAAGGGGTAATCAGAACATTACTGGAGATTATCACTAAAATCAGACAAACACAAAGAAATGTGGCACAGGAACAAAGCAGGGATGGGAGAGGCAGCATTTATTGCACACTCACAGACACCTCAGCATTATAAAAAGACAGGTGAGGAAATTCATGCTCTTTTCTCCACAACAGAGAGTTTGGCATCCCTCAATAAATAATATCAATAGCAAACATTTATCCCCCACAATTTTTGTGACTCTGCCCTTTGATTCATGACTACTTCACAAGTATTTTTATATTATATTTTATGTTTTATAATCATTTCTCCACTATGTACCAGCCTACTCTCATGAAAGTTACAGAATGGGTCTGTTCACACAACCATGGAGGGGGAAATAAGCCACAGTTTTCCCCCGCTGTGCATGCCAGTCACCTACTGGGGTGGGGGTGGGGTGGGGTTGCATAATTACTCTCACCAGCACAGTTGCTGTGTTGTGCGAACCCAGCAAACAAGCCACCTCAGAACCCTACAACAGCCCATGGGTTATGAGTGGCTTGTTAACCACAGCAACAAGTCACCCTCAAGGGGTATGCACGGCATGGCAAGTAATTATGCAATCCACCTGGCACACCACTTGCATGTGCAGCGGGGAAATAAACCACCATGGCTTATTTCCCCCCCTCCACAATCATGTGAACCCGATCACTGTCTAGATTCAGACATAACACTAAACTAGGGTTTAGTGCAATGTAACCAAGCCTTGGCCTCAGGCACACACCCCTCTCATTTCCTCCTACTCTGTAGCTGTGAGGGGAGAGAAGCATTTGCTTCCATTCTCAACTAATAGCAATTTGTTGTTATGTCTGAACCAGGAAAAACTTTGTTTTATTTTAATTATAGTTTGTCTGAACAAGCCAACTTCAAACTCTGCTTGCATCGTTACTAACCACAGTTCCTGGTCCAGATATAACAAAAAACTACAGTTTGCTGAAAACAGAAACAAATGCTTTCAATCTCCTCCTTGTGGTCAGGGGGAGTGGGGAGCAAGCTCAAATACACCTGAGTATGTTTTCTGCTTAATCAAACATGATTAAACAGGCTTACAAAAAAAAACAACCACTATTTTACAGAGTATTCTCAATTAGGTAGGAGCATAATCAGTATCAACCACAACTACATTGATCCCTGAGAAGCAACAGGTAGGGACTGGCCTTATCAATAGCCATGGTAAGGCAGTTGACCTCAGAAAGCAGATTTGAGGGCACAGGCTATCATTAAGAGTCAGCAAACTGCAAAATCATTTAGTTTCTCTGGGGACAACCATTCTCTAACTTTGAACTTGAAGGTAGCATGTGTGATTCTGCTCTACATTCTCATTCGTTAACAGCTTCACCTAACTCTGATGAACAACTGGTAGAATTAATGTCAAATTCCAGCCACAGCTAGCAATTAATGAATCTTTTCCACTCATTCCCTTGACATTTTATCTCCATAGCATATAACTATGACCAAGAAAACCACATTAGGAATTGAGACAATGAACCAGGATTCTTTGACCCAAAAATATTCACATTTCTTGGAGATTCTAACTATGGCTCCCAACAGTAGTATTTATCCAACGGATCATGGAAAGATAACATGACACAAATGCATTTTTGCATCTGTCCATGAATAAAATCACTTTGAAAATAAATGACCTCCAAGTTCCTTTTATCATTTCCAAATTCCCATTATTTTATGGGTAAAAGACTGTAATGTCCCAGCCCTATAACTAACAAACAAAAATCCACATTATACCAAGGTTAATTCTGAATGCATTTCCCTGTTAATTTAATTAACATTCAGGAACACAACCATACACTATAGTTTCTAACTGATGTATGGAATTCTGTCCTATCCAATTACTTGCATCTATATCCTGTTGCATGACCATAGAGCACTTATAGCACAGAAGCACCCTGCTGAATACAAAGGGAAATGGTGCGACTCTAATATTGTTAATTTTGGGAGGACTGAGAGTAATACTTACAACAATTACACAATCAAATTAAAAATACTGCAGGGTATTCCATTACCACCTGTGCCATTTGACTATGGAAATTAAAGGGTCTATACATATAGTAGAATGAGAAGGTAGAATGGACAGTACCACTTCATGCTGCAGGTGGGGGGTGCAATTTTTAATACTTCCCCCTATTAAAAAACAAACATCAGCTGTGTTCACACGTCATGCTAAGACTGGTTGTTCATGGAACAACCCATGGTGTGCCTAACAGACGCAGTCTCGCCTTGTCAAACTGTTACCTACTGCACTTCACCACACCCACTGACAACTGAAACAGACAAGGTCATTGACCATGCAAGACTACATATATGGGAAAGCTATAAGTGTGCACTTGCACACCTGCAAAAGATGGATCAATAAAAAAAAAAAGTTACAAAGACATTTGCACCCATTTCTGGGGCCAAAGAAATGAAGAACAAAAAAAAACAGGGGCGAATCAGTGACAGTCACTCCAAAGTGTCACTTGGGCATCAGTGGAGGGGCTGTCACTGGTGGCAGCACGGGTGAAATTGTGAAGGGCGGCAAGGGGCTTTCACTGCTTTTGCCAAGCAGCTCGCTAGCCACTCCCTGCAACCCACGATGGAATAATTCTCCCAGGTTCAGACAACACAACAACCCATCTTGGGTCAAACAACCCCTAGAACAAGCCATGGGTTGTCAAAGTGGCTTGTTGCTAAAAAATAAGCCACCCTGTGAGAAGCGGTCTGGGTTCAGATAACAGAACAAGCCATCATGGCTAGTCACCCACAATAGTTTGTAGTGTCATGCAAACCCAGTCATCATGCAGGTAAACAAAAAACAAAAAAAACCAAGCACATGAGGGAGAAAGACTTTAGCCAAGGACACTCTCTGCTGTGCTCGTTTTTTATCTGCTAGAAGTTATTGACTTGGTGGGTCACAATTTGTGCAGGCTTAATGCAGAGTTTCCTATAGTCAGTATACAGGATGCTACTTTATACCTTCCTTTTTAAGAAAACACATATTTTCCGATATTAGTACAAACTGCAGAGGCCTACAGCAAATGAGGCATTCCCTGAGGCAAATTCCCTGAGGATCACACATGTTTTCAGACATATTTTGCAACACATATTTTGTTTTTTGGAACACAAATTACATGTATACTAAAAATATAGCATAGGAAGAAGCCCTTATATATACTCCTGTCCTGTCCTCCACCATGGCATCTAGTGCTATTACTTCAATAAGACCAGGGGTCCTCAAACTTTTTAAACAGGGGGCCAGTTCATTGTCCCTCAGACTGTTGGGGGGCCGGACTATAGTTTGAAAAAAATATGAACGAATGGATCAAGTAAAAAAAAAGGACCCGGGTCCTTTTTTTTTTACTTGATAGGGGTGAATTTCCCCCCCCTTAAATGGAAAGTTACTTTATTTATTTATTTATTTCATTTTATACCGCCCAATAAGCCGAAGCTCTCTGTGCGGTTACAGCAATTAACAAGACAGTCCCTGCCCGCAGGCTTACAATCTAAAAAGACACGACACACAAGGAAAAGGGAATGGGGAGGGAAGAAGAGGGAATATTAACGAATACTCCTGGCAGGGCTGGTGGTATTTACATATATAGTTGCACAATTGTTTCATGCCTAACACGAATATTTTGTTTTTGCCATCACACAAATGAGCATACTCTGCTTCAGTCCAAAGTAGCATTTTTGAAACATTAGAAATCTGACTTAGCTACATCAGCTCATACATAAGAGGTAAAACACCACAATTAATTTGTCCATATTACGGAAAAGAATTAAAAGAATTGGCGCTTGAAACGAAAGAGTTTTTAAAAAAGTCTGCTTCCGCCAATTGGCCGGCGGGCCGGATAAAAACGCAAGGCGGGCCGGATGTGGCCCGCGGGCCTTAGTTTGAAGACCCCTGAATAAGACTATTAACTCCTACACAAAGAATGAACAACTGGATGAGCTGGGTCAAAATTCTAGACTGCCAATGCAGAAAAAACAAAAAAAGAGGCGAGGGAAGGCCTTCTGTTTCCAGACCCCACAACCACTTTGTGATATTTTTTTTTATCACCACAAAACGTAACTACTGGCAAACATTCTTGTATTTACAGATTTCCCTGACAATTTGATATTGGAATAAACCAGAAAAAAACAAGGAGAATGTATGCAAGCTTGTAGAATTGCCACATTTTCCTGGTCCATCTTGATCTTAACCTTGAATTCCATGCTTATATCCAAACAAGTCTCAATCTGAGCTCCTATATAGACTGGCAAATACTTCTGGCTCTCCAGAAGCAATGCATTCATGTTCACAGCAGTGATCCCTCCAGAAAACATATATTCTACTGAAATTGCTGAAGCTATAATACCCATGGAAAACTTTTACTTTGGTTAGGCATTTGTTAACTGCTACATTTAGATGAGGAAAAAACATATTTCCCCCCTTTTTTTCTTCTGCAGCTGTTATATATAAGTGTCATTCATGCTCTAAATCGCTTTAACAATTAGAAAATAAAATCCCTTAGAAAAATTCTAGCTCTGCTTAAATCCACAGGAGTTGTTCCAAAATGGAATTCCTACAATATCTCATCAACTCAATTTTTAAAAAGTAAAACAGAAAGAAAAATGACTTAGAAGAAAATGTTTGATTTCTGGCAACTTTGGGTAACAAACAACATCCACAAATAATCAATTTTCTTAGCAAGTGTTCTTCCTTTTTAACAAGGGACTCTGGAAAACTTCTAATTACAGAGGTACCCCACCTAGCATCATCTGCTAGCTTAGCTTTCCAAGGAACCAAAAGAGAACTGGCACAATAGGGAGGAGACTTGCTACAGTGAATAGATCTCTTAAATTAACACATTTTCTGTCAACCAAATCAGCTGCCTCTACTGCCATTGTTGTTGAAACAATGGAGACCCCAGGAATGGGCACCCATTAAAAGGAACAAGTCTACTGAAAAGGATACACTCTGAGGCAAAGAGCTTGTGTGTTTAGCTGGATTCTCTACTGTAAGGAAGAAGGCTAGGCTGCATTGTTCTTGCACTCAAAGCAGATGCAAGTGCTGTTGCTGTAACTGGGGAAATTCAAAAAATCTACCTTTCAAATATGTCTTTATAACAAAACTTTAAATCTGTATCCCTTCTAATATAGTGATATCAAATTCTTTAGCAGGCATTCTTTGCTATTTTCTCAAACAGATTTCTTCCAAAAAGGTCTATGAAAGCATCTGTAGACATCATGAAGGGTAGCAATTTCCCCCTCCTCTATACCCCACCACACAGGCACTGAACAGATGCCAGGCGTGGAGTGGCACAGATACACAATGGCATGTGGGGAAGAAGAGAAAGCCTAAAATTAGGCTTGTTCGACACACAAAGTTTGACTGCTTTAACCCAAGACATTTTGGTGCTGAATTAGACCTTGTCTTGCTGTGGCAGTTGCTTAACTGATGGAGCTTTATCATGGCACCTCAGTACACATCCAACTCCGCTGAAAATATATTTCTGTAAGTAATTCGAATTCCTAAGTTTTACATTTTCATTTCAGCATATTAAACTTGGGATTCTGTGCTGAGGCTTGAATTTATGCTGTTTGGGTTATGTCTTCCACATTTCACCACTGAGACTTAATATTTACTAACCAAATTGGAATTTCACATCTATCCTCAACCTATGAAACAATATTAGCAATGTTTCCACTCTAGTAAAACCTAGTGAGTCAGGTTGCATGTTTTACTGGGACACTATATGTTGGCTGAGGACACAAACTCTCAACCTTCATCTGACTGCTGATCTGTGGGGAGGGGGCATTCAGGCTGAAGGAGTACTCCTTCCACCCAATCTCAAGAACCCTCTCAGCCATTACACCTACTGCTGCTAAATTTGGCTTGGTTTGATGAATTCCTACAGTTCACCACAGTGAAGTGTACCACACACATATGGTTAGGTCCTTGCACTAAGGTTGCACAGGACCTATGTGGCCCAAATTGCTACGTGGTCCAGAGCAGCAGCCATAATTACCAGGCAATTTGCAGCTACCCTTATCAGCCACCTTCTATTGCCTGGCCAATAATGAGCATGATCCAGCCAAACATTTTTAAGTAGGCTTTTAAAAAGCCACTCAGGTGGTAATCTGAGAGGTGTCAGGGTTGACGCGGCCGCCTACTATGAAATTATACCCTTTGATTTGTGAGCCCTTCCTCCAGGAAGTGGCTATTAGTTAGCATTACTCAGTGGTGAGGGGAAAAGCACTCTACATATGCTCACAGCCATCTTCTTATTAACCAGATATCTTTCATTGCAGGGCCCTACCATTGACCATACATTCTATTGTTGAGATATAGGAGCACCTGTGACTACTGGGCATGTGTTTTTTTGCTAGAGATATAAAGTTTCCAGAAATGCTGGATCATGGGAATGCAGATGTTTCCACCAGGTTTTTTTAATTGTTTATTTTTGGAAAAAGAAGTGTTGGGAAATACCGAAATATATGCAATATTTACTTTCTTATCAAACCTAAACTTTCTTGACTGCTTTAGTGATATGAAATATATTATGTATAACTTTCAGAATATAGGATTGAACTGTATGATTTTAAATTATAAATAAAAAATAAATACATTACAAATAGACTAAGTGTTAGACATGGAACTGCAACATGCTGCACCCTAAGGTACCTACGGTAGGTTTATCTTAGGAACACAGGAAGCTGCCTTATACCAGTGTTTCTCAACCTTGGGTCCCCAGATGTTTTTGGCCTACAACTCCCAGCATGCCCCAGCCAGCTATGCTGGCTGGGGCATGCTGGGAGTTGTAGGCCAAAAACATCTGGGGACCCAAGGTTGAGAAACACTGCCTTATACTGAGTTAGACCATTGATCCATCTATCTAGCCCAGTATTGACACTAACTGGCAGTGGCTCTCCTGGGTTTCAGGCAGGATTCTTCCTCCCCCACCTGCAGATGCCAGGGAGCAAACCTGGGCCGCTCTCCATGAAAAGTATGTGCTCTACTTACTACTGAGCTACGTCCACTCCCTTAGTTTTTCCCAACTGAAAGAATAAAAAATAGAATGGAAATTGAAAGTAAAAACCATAAACACTGTAACAAAAGGAAAGTTTTATCATCTGGTCTTAGAAACAATATTATTTATATATTTAATATATCTTGTCTCATTACAAACTTTTCAAGTGACTTCTCATGGAGAAACAGAAAAACTCTGTTACTTTTTACAGGAAAAAATAAAATAAACCTGTATGATGTAATTAAGAAGTAGCAATAAATCTGGATATTCAGTAACATTTGATAATACTATAATATTTATAATACTACTGAAGAGTTCAATATCTCATCACCATACACAAAATTAAATATCCTTACTTATTTGTTGGATTTATGTCCTGCTCTAACCCAGTAAATATATTACATTTCCATGAAAACAATAGCAGAACTCAAGTTTATATCTCTAATAAGAATTTCATAGATTTCATAGATCATAGAGTTGGAAGGAGCCTACAAGGCTATCGAGTCCAACCCCCTGCTCAATGCAGGAAACTAGAGGAGGGGTCTCCCATCCAAGTAATAAACAGGCCTGACCCTGCTCAGCTTTCCACGCTCAGACAAGCTGAGCCAGCGTAAGTCACAGGCCTTACTGTCAAAGATCCATAGCTTATTTGGAACTTTCACTTTTAACTTCATAGACTTCAGAAAATAGGTTTGCAGGAACTGTAATAAGTCTCTCAACTCTTTTCATGTATATTTTGTTCCTTAATGTGTATTTTCAAACATTCATCAGTTTCTTTCACTTGATGCAGAAGATGAATTAAATTGAGGCAAGTGGAGTCAGAAGCTGTATGTAGAAATGCCTTACTACCATGCTGCAAGATCAATGTGCTTGACAGACTCCTATATTGCACCCCTGCAACAATACCTTGAATATATTCTGTAGCATTCTCAAAATCTCTAGCATTTTCCCAACACCAAGTCAGAAGAGTATTGCATGTTTCATAATCCAATCAAACACAGTATTAACACAAATACTAATATCTTTGAATCTAAGAGATTTGCAATTATGTAAACAGGCCGCCGAGAAATATTTTAAAACACTGCTTTAACAAACATTTCATCCTGGAAAAGAAAATATTTGTAAGTCTTTTCCAATTTTTCCATTCAGGCTTCTGAAAAAACAAAAGACAAACAAAAACAGACACACTGATTATTCACATTGCACTTCAGTGGCATCTGAGCATGTAATAAGTGGTCAAGACTCATCGCTATTCAGTACAGTCTGCGCACTTGCAGTAGAAAGATCCATCTACCCCTGAATCATACTATCAAATCACAGTGCCATGCAATCAACAGCTGCAATCAGGTCAGGTCTGTGTGGCCTGGCCAAGAAATTCTCCACTTTTTAACTTCATTAGGCAGTCCACAAGCAATGAAGATTTGTTGAAGATGGACTTTTAGTCTAGTTTTTTGCTAGTGTCAGAATATATTGATTTGAAGGGCCCAGGGAGCAGAGGGGTTACATTAATCACCAAACGAAAAACAAGTGGCAAACTACAAAGGTGCAAAAAGCTTTAATATGATATTGAAGATTGTTTATCACTACGCATTTTCTACCAAATATGCTTTTATCAGGAGATGCTAAAATAACAAGATTTAGCTAAAATCTGTCTTATTGGTTATATACTACCTGTACAGCACAGTTCAATGCATATTTACTCAGACATCCTACTGCGTACATTAGTGCTTACTCCTAGGTAAGCATGCACAGGATTGCCATCACAAACACTTTCCCAGATCATTGCAAACCATATATCAAACACAAAACCCCACCTAAGAATTTCTTATGTTACCCTCATGCCCCACAGTTGCATCAAACGCCCCCTACTTAAAATCAGATTCACAATGCATTTTCCTGGCCTCATTTCCACTCCACTGATTCCTCCCCCCAACACCAACACCCTCCTTTCCACTTAACCCTTCCTCCCCTTCAAAGAGATCCAATGTGACAGTGCAGAGACGGTTGGGTTTGGATGTGGAAAAGCCAAGTTCAAATCCCTACTCAGGCATTAGGCAACTATACAACACCATTACACAAGATTTATCTACTACCACAAGTTAATCCAAATACAATTGTTGCCTAGTGCAGGCCATCAGCGCAAACTTGCAAATCTTACAATGAACACTCACTCCAGCTTTTCTTTTAGAAAGAAGAAAAAGGAATGGATACAACCCAAAGTTTGAGAGCACAATTTAGGAAAGAAAAACAGAAAGTAAAAAATAAAAGAGGTGAAAAGTTGGGAGAGTGCAGGGGGCTAGTTAAAGAACTGGAAAACGCAAAATAATCCCACTGTCTTCCACAGTTTAGGACTGCAAAAGTAGTTTCATGGTCTTGGATGGGGTATTGAAACATTAAAAAGATGAATTCCATTGGAAAGAGACAGGCATTAACAATTTAACAGATTTTATTCATGAGAGAAGAGGAAACAATAGGATATAGTTTGTTAGTGAGTGCAGTGTTACTTATGCCATGAACCTCTTCCTACACAGAAACCTTCAAAACACAAGCTCTTCCAGTTCTCACATATAAACTACATCCCTCCTCAAACCCACCAACTGCTTTTTAACTGAGAGATCCCAACTGCTCCTTCCTCCAACATTCCCCCCCAGCAGAAGATTCCCCCTCCTTTTTACCTTAACATTCCATCCTCCAAGCAATTCCCCCTCTCATCTAGTCAAACTTCAGAACACAATTCAATAGGTTATTGTCAAGTGGATTTTATATTGAGACAAATACCAGGTGGATAGCCATCTTACAGTATAATCCCATACATGTCTACTCAGAAGGAAGTCTCACTGAGTACAGTAGGGCTTATTCTCAGAAAAATGGGTATAAGATTACAGTCTTATGGTGCAATCCATACGAATTTGGAGGCTTCCGGGACTCCTATGCCCTGACAGCGTGCTTCAGAGGGGGAGAAAGAGGCTGAGAAGGCTCAGGATAAATCGTATCCTAGCCTCTCTGGTCACCGCCCCAACCCACCCACCAGAACACCTCCTTTTCCCCCTCTCCAAGGATTATTTTTCCGACCTCGGAGTGGCAGCCGGCGAGCCATCCTATGGTCCCTGGGACACTAGACCACTTGACTAGAAAATGTAGAACATCCCAATTTTAAAAATTAAAATTAAAAAGCCATCCTCAATTAAAACATTTAAAATCAGAGATCCAACAATCAACAAACTAGGCAGCATGATCAGTCAGGGAAAGCCTGGGTGAAAAGGCAGGTCTTTAACTGGTGCCTAAAATATGCTACAGTTAGTATCCCCAGCATACCAAGGGGGGAGGGCATTCTATAAAGTGGGTGCCATCACAGATAAAGCCATCAGATAGCAATCTGCAGGTTGCAGTAGAACCAGCAACCATGATGTGATTGAACAGGTCTATATCAGCAAAGGTGACCACAAAGTAACCTATTAAGAGCTTCATATGCCAGCAACAAAACCTTGTACTTGGTAGTTGCTTCAACACCGGTGTAATATGTGCATGGCCAGGCATCCCACTCATAATCTTGGCCACTGCATTCTGCATCAGCTGCAGCTTCTGAACAAAGCACAAGAGTAGCCCTACATAAAAGGCAGCTTGTCTGAGCCTGGAAAGCTAAGCAGGGTCAGGCCTGGTTATTTCTTGGATGGCAGACCCCTCCTTCTAGTTTCCTGCATTGAGCAGGGGGTTGGACTCAATAGCCTTGTAGGCTCCTTCCAACTATGATCTATGAAATCTATCATATGTTGCATCATAAACATATATGATACAGTCCTACAATGACCCAAAAGTTTACTACTTTGACTATACCACTGGACAGTGCACCAACACAACTTCCATTGCCTTAGTTCTACCGAAAGAAGAACTCTGCAAGCACTCCTCCAAATAGTAAAACTCAAGCCAGGTAGAGCAAGTATGGTTGAGCCAAACATTCTCCATGAAAAATGTTTTGGTTCAAATTGCAGCAGTGCCAGGGAAATTTCTGGGGCAGGGGATGAAATTTGGGGGGTGAAACTCATTGCTGGCCACAGCTCTTTGCAGCAGCTGCCATTCCCCCCAACAGACCCCCAGAATGTTGCTACATGACATAGTATTGCTCTGATGGGGGCTTCTGGGTGGAAATGAGCCCCAGTTGTTTACCAGAAACTCCTATTAGAGTGCTACATCATCATATCATATCAACTGGAGGCTTTGGAGGGGAATGGTGTCCATCAGCTGGCAGCCACCAAAAGAAGCTCCAAGCAGTGGCAGGAAGTTCCCTCCCAAATTTCACCCTATCCCCCAAAGTAGTGCCCAATTTTTACAGCCAGCAAAGTGGGAGGGGGGTTCAGCCCAGTCCTAAATATTTTACAGGGAGTGTTTCTGTTACCAGGTCCAGGCCAGCAAAGAAGCTTTGCTTGCTACATAATCTCAGTTTTAGAAACAATTCTGACACTACAGTCAAGGAGGCTGACAAAGGAGGGGTTCTGTCATCCTGACTAAGTTGGGGTATATGTGTATGTATGTGATGTATATGGTTGGGAGGCAACGACTGACCACCACATCTCAATATTAATAATTTATTATTTCTATTCCACTCTTCTACTATTGTAACCAGAGCAGCTTACAAGTTACGTACTATCCTCAGATCCTGTTGTGGAATACCAAGAACTTCATCACCAATGATGGGGAATCCTACAAATGTGCAGGAGCAAATAAATCTGCAGACAAACCCCAGGAGCCTCACAGGGTCCTACAATCTACTGACAATCTCCCCAAGAATACTATCCTGGCAGGTATGATGAAGCTTTATACACCAACATTCTCCATAAAGGGTGACTACAAGCTATTAGGAATATAATCCTGTCTTGCCACCAACAATTTTTGCCACTTTGTCCTCATCCACAAGTACTATTTCAGATTTGAGGAAAGCAGGGCAACAGCAAAGCCATGGATACATCATGGTTCCAAAGTATCATCAGTATCACCACAGCTTGGTGATCCTGTGACTATAAGTAGGGCAGTAAACTGGGGACAGCCTCAGAAAAGTTAGGGGTTTCTGCATACTTAGGAGACTGCCCAGATATGTGGAAAAATATTAGTGTGTATGTTTTAAAAGAAGTTATCCCACAAACAGATTGACAAGGAAAGAGCATGCTCATTGGCCTAAGTGAGCCCATAACAGTTTATAATAACCTAGTGGGGACTAAGCAATTAGGGGCAGGGGATGTGTGCCACGAGGTGTGCATCTCCCAATCTTAATTCACTCCCCTCCCCTGCACTCAGTCCAGGATGATATAAGCTTTAAGAGTTCTGACTGCTTTGAAACTAAGAGTCCAAGCAAAGAATGGTTTACTTATACTGGAGGAAAAGCCTTCAATACTAATTAATCACATCTCCAAAGACTCTGAGCTACTAAGAGAGCAAAGCCCCTAAGAGCTTACAGCATTGTGGAAGGAAGAGGGAAATTAATGGTTTTGGGGTCCCCTGACCACAATTCCCTTCCATATACCCAGATGAGGGAATATGGTATACCCATATACCGCATCCTCAACCTTGTAGGTTTAAGGCTAGATGAGCAGCTTCCTGCAGTCTTAAGCTATGGCACTACAGGGTGGAGGAAATTTCCCAATTGTTTATCTGCTTCCCTGCAATTCTTCACTCCCCCCATCCCCAACAACTTGTATCAACTTGTTCATGGCTGATGTAAAACAATGTTGTCCCAACTCCTCCGCCAAAGCCCTCTACCTTAGATAACATCATCATCATTTGAACCCATGGGAAGGAGACCCTTGAGGACTAGGAGGACTTCAACTAGGATAATTACAACTACTTCCACCCCACTGTCAACCAAATCCTTGACTAGACATTGCAACTAAGTTCATTTTCTGGACAGGGCAGCTATGCAATCAACATATAACTACCACATTATACTGGAAACCCATTGCCATTACACACATCTGCATACTTCCTGCTACTGCCCAGGGAGTACCACAATACATCATCTACAGCCAGGCCCTATGATATAACTGCATCTGTTTCAGTTCCTTGGACAGAGACTCATTCCTTATGGATTTTCATCAGGCATTCTTAAAACTACAATATCCAACCACCCAATGCATGAAGAAAAAGATAGACAAAGACTGGTTCCCAGGAGTATCTACTACAGAACAGCAAGAAAAGAAAGCAGCAGAACACCACTTGATGTCACCTACAGGTCCCACTTATAACAAGTTTAATGTATCAGCAGTGATCTACAGCCAGTCATGGACAATGTTACTTCCCTCACATAGGCCTTGGGTGGTAGGTTTGTCCTCTCTTACAGTCAGCCCCAATAGACAAGTAATATTTACCAGGAACAAGCCTGCTGAGCAGAGACCCAGACCCAGAGGCAGGAATTAGGGTCTGCAACAAATCCAAATGTCAACTCTGTTTCTGTATTTACTCAGGTAACCCTGTTACAGGACCTAATAACATCAGAGGTTCATTCACCTGCTCATTCTCCAATGTGATATACACCATCACTTGCCAACACTGTCTTTCTGCTGTCTGTGTAAGACATAGAGATCAGCCTCTACACAAGAAAATAAACAAACACATATCTGACATAAAAAATGCAATATCTAGAAACCAGTGGGGAAACATTTAGTTGTCCATGACACTGTTGCTGACCTCAAAGTCAATATAACTCAACAAAAAGACATAGAAGGGAGGTGCTGGTGTGAAGCTGCTGAACTCAACTTTATCAGTAAATTTGAATTTGTTCAATTGAGCTTAATCAGAACCCTGGGTTTTTTCCCCAACTACAAGCATTAAATTAGCACAGCATAGCAATATAGTATCACAGTGACTGCTTTTGTGAATGGGTAGGCCCGGCCACTCCATTCTTATCTTGCAACAGACACACTGGCATTTCGGTCCCACTGTTTAAAATCTTTTTCCTCTGTACTCATGTATGTTTACCAGCCAACTAATGATAATTGTGCTTCTGAAGGGCCCCAGTTCAAAAAGTTTATGCTACAATGAATCTGTTAGTACTGAAGGTGCCGAAACTCTGAATTTTATATTAACCATTGCAAGAATAAGTGGGTTATACTGGTACAAACTCAAGAAAAAAACAGAATAGGTAAAAGCAACAAGTCAGCAAAGTTAAAAGGTAAAAATGATACTGTTCTATGGGAAGGTAAAGAAAGAAATAGGTACAGATAGAAACTAGTTGGGAAGGAATATCCTTTTGAAACCAGACAGTAGCACCAGAGACTATTCACCAGTGGAGACCAGGGTTTAAAGAACACTTGCTAGTGTTCCCAAAAAGCTGAAAGAGTCCTGGATATCATTTTCAGTTTCTCACCTAGATTAATAAGTTTTTAATGTATTTTTAAAATGCTGTATTCTAAAGTATTCAGTTGCTGGGACTGCCTCAGGGATAATCTCTGCCACATCTATTTTTTTGTAAATGTGTAATATTCTTCTTGCACATGAATCTCCCTCATGTCCCACTGAACTTTTGACCTGGTCAATGCTGAGCCACCTCCTCCCCTCCAAACCCACAGCTGCAAAGTCTTGAAAAGAAGGACCCTGAGCTTTGTCAGGCAGCTGCCCCTGCTAAAGCCAGCATGGGGGCTTGGCTGTTCAACACTCTCTTCCCATAACAATACCCAAAGCCTGGTCTGATGGATGCACTGCTTTATCTGAGCCAAACAACTTCGTAAATCCATTCCCCTTCTTCAGCCTCTCATTACGCAATGGTCCAGGAAAAAGAAAATGAAACATCTGCTTCCCAGATTCTGAGACATACAGCTGCTGGTGGCAGCCCACATCTGGAAGCACCACCTTCTTCCAGTCTAGTAAGCACAAGGTTGAGGACTGACAATGAAAAAGAAGAGGGCTCAGGTTTCAATGATGAAAACCAAAGTCTTTTTCAAGAATCTTCTGCGAAGAGAGTTATAAAAGTCAGGCCATAGTAAAGATCTCTTCTGTACTTTATCACTACTGATCATCCTAACTGGGGCAGATCTTATAGGCCTGCATACATTTAGGGCTGGAAAATTCCCACATGCCCTGGCTGTCTAGGCACTTACCAGGCTAAAGTACTTATTTCGTGTTGTGTATGGTTGCCACCTAAAAACTTGATGCTGGCATTTAGGAATATGAAATATTTTACTAACCATGTCTATCTCAAGGAGCGTCTCCAGCAACACCAATTGGGCTGCTCAACAAGATCTGCCACGGATGGCCTTCTCCTTGTCCCTTCAGCCAGAGCAGCTAGACTGGTGGGGAAGAGGAAGAGGGCCTTTTCTATGGCGGCCCCCGTACTGTGGAACTCTCTCCCGAGTAACCTCCACCATGCCCCCTCTCTGCTGAACTTCCGTCGCTCATTAAAAACCTGGTTATTCAGGCGGGAATATGGGGTGGGTTAAGATTTTAAAATTTTATATTGTTTTAAATGTATTTTATTGTATGTACATCGCCCAGGGTGGCCGGTTGCCGGCCAGATGGGCGATAAATAAATATAAATAATAATAATAATAATTATTATTATTATTATCCTGGCAAATACAGACTTTTAAAATTAAGTGGGAACATTTGTATACCAAATTCTGATTTTGTGCATGCCTTCAAGAATCAATAGCCGGTGCCATTTCCTCCTCTTAGGCATTTTCTGAAGGAGCCTTAGACCCATGGAACACCAAGCATCTAGACCAATCAAGACTTAGGATGATGGCCTTTCCAAAACCTCTGCCTGTCTTGGTTTATAAATAGCGCTGGAAGACCTAATACAGTTTTCAGACCACTGCTTACTAGCCAGTTCTTCTCAATTCCCTTCCTAATTCTATTAGCAGCTGTTCCACCTGTCGGTAGCAGAGGCAATAGTAAGACAGCACCATTCCATTGGTTTGACTGGGATAATCTGCCATTTGCCTCCTCCTCTCCTTGAACTGTAATCTATTAGCAGCCATTCCACCAGGCTGCAGCAAAGTGAGTACTGAGGCAGCAAAGCCCACTCCATCAACTTAGTTATGTACAGTAATACCTTGGATTGCAAGTAACTTGGTTTGAGAGCGTTTTGCAAGACAAGCAAAATTTTAAATATCTATTTAATTTTTTTTTACTTGATATACAAGCGACGTCTTGCAATACAAGTTCTGTAGTACGGCTTAAATTAAAAATCTCTGTACAAATTTTTTGGGGGGGATTTCATTTTGATATAAGAGAGTTTTGGATTACAAGCATGTTTCCGGAATGAATTATGCTCTCAATCCAAGGCATGACTGTACTTATTTCATTTAGGAGTTCCCCTATAGCCAAAGTGCTCAGGGTAATGTACCATACATAATTAGAACAAACACAATGACACCAACAATACCAATAACATCACTTAGCAACAATCACATTTTAAAAACTGAAGAGGCAGCACAAAGGACAAATTTAAAATACAGCTTTAAAACATATTTGGAGTAAAACAAGCAGCAAGCTAAAAAATGTAAAGGTCTGAGAGAATAAAAAGGTCTCTTTGCCTGGCACCAGAAAGTCAACAAAGTTAAGTGTCAGGAAGACCTCTCTGGGGAGGACATTCCAAAATTTGGGAGCAATCACAGAGAAGGCCCCCAAAGGTTCCCAGGGAGGAATTACTGCCAAATTAGCTTGTTTTCCTGTTCTTTCCCTATCCCTTTTTCCTTTTGTATCATATCTACTAGGGCAGGGATAGTGTTGTTTTCTTAATCTTTGTACAACACCTAGAAAATTTTAGACTCTGTCTTTTATACCCTCTCTCTTGCTCCCTCTCCTACTAGGTATTTGTATTTTCTGCCTTCTATGTTCTTTAATTAAAAAAAGAAAGAAAACTTTAGGGATTTTATAAATTACAATACTGCTTTCCCTTCTGACAATGTTCTCATTCATGTGATTACTTGTTTCTGTAATTTAAAAAATTGCCCTCTTTTTGTTTTTATTTTATTGTACACATGTTTTATTATTTCTGGATCCACATGTGGCCCAGTGCCAGAGAGAAATAACATACATGGCAACCCTCACCATGAAGAGGAAATCTGGGAAATCATTAGCCAGATGTCTCATGGACATATGTGCTTGCCTGCAAAGTAATTGCATATTAGGGGCCAGAAAAGGATCAATAATGTTAGGTGCAAGATCATGTCAAGTTTCAACTTATAAAGCATAGAAAACTTGGTCAATAGGTATATCAGGGAATTGGTGAGGTAATTGGCCAAATTAGAATTGTGATGATGAGTCCATATCAGTATATAACATCTGACTGACTGGCGAATGGCGACGGGGGCAGGACTGTGAATCTGGAAGCCCCGACTGTGAATCTGGAAGCCCCTAGTCACGGACCAGCACATGGGCGGTGATGCAGACTCAGTTGCCCTGTTCAAGGAACGAGGTAGTCGAGCAACTCGGCAGCTGTATCCATGACTGAGCAGCCCTATTTAGGATCCACTCTGCTCACCCCATATGGGGAGGGGGCTAGAAAAGGTGCCCTAAACATAGTCTACCTCTTTCTCCCGACTGGATTACCATGTCCAGTGGGGTCACCATTTTAGCGGTCGAAAAAGACATTTGAATTTTGGAACATGGAATATACGGACACTGCTGGATAACAGATAGTGAACGCCCTGAGCGTAGGACTGCTATTATTGCAAGGGAGCTGAGACGGTTTAAAATTGGCATAGCAGCACTTCAAGAAACTGGAAGGGCAGGAGAGGGACAGTTGAAGGAAGAAAAAGGAGGCTATACCTTCTTCTGGAAAGGACTACCTGAGCAGGACCGACGAATACATGGAGTAGGCTTTGCCATCAAAAATGAGCTAGTGAACTCTTTGTCAGAAGTTCCTACTGGCATTAACGAACGCCTGATAACTCTTCGATTAAAGCTCGCCAATAACCAGCAGGTAACTATCTTGAGCGCTTATGCACCAACATTAGATGCTGATGAAGACATCAAGGAAAACTTTTATACCCAGTTGGACACTCTCCTGTCAGAGATACCTAAGGAGGATAAAATTATCCTCCTGGGCGATTTTAACGCAAGAGTCGGGCGTGACTTTGATTTATGGCCAGAAACTATTGGAAAAGACGGAGTTGGTAATAGCAACCCGAACGGAATCTTACTTTTGTCTATATGCGCAGAGCATAATCTCACTATCACAAACACGCTCTTTCGACAAAAGAATAAGTTTAAAACATCATGGCAGCACCCACGGTCAAAGCACTGGCATCTTCTGGATTATGTAATTGTCCGTGTTAGAGATCGACGCGATGTACTTCTTACTAGGGCCATGGTGAGTGCCGACGACTGCTGGACAGACCACCGACTAATCCGGTCCACTATGGTTATCAACATTGCTCCCCAACGTAGGCTTCAGGAAAGGAAACCAAGGCGTAAAATGAACATCCACGCCCTTCAAGATCCTATTAAGCAAACTCGTCTTCAATCACTTCTTAAGGAACATCTACCTACGGAACCTCCTGACAACATTGAGGACCATTGGTCTAAGCTGAAAACCTCCATTACTGCAGCTTGTGAACAAACTATTGGATATGAAACTAAGAAACATCAGGATTGGTTTGATGAAAATGATAATGAGATTAAATATATAATTGACCAAAAAAGGAAAGCCTTCCAAATATGGCAAAATGATATTAATTGCGCTGCCAAGAAAAAAATCTACGCTAGTGCAAAGGCTGAGGTCCAAAGAAGAACAAGAGAACTTAAGAACGCCTGGTGGAAAAAGAAAGCTGAAGAAATTCAACAACTTGCAGAATCTCATGGTGCACGGGGCTTTTTTAAGGCCACAAGGGCCATTTATGGACCAAAAACCTATGGTACAAACCCTTTACAATCAAAAGATGGCACCAAACTCTTAAAAGACAAAGAGTCTATTGCACTGCGTTGGAAAGAGCATTATTATGACCTTTTAAATCGTAAATCTAAGGTGGATAATGAGATTTTTTCACAAATCCCGCAAAAACAAACTAGAGAGGAACTTGCAATACTCCCCACTTTGGATGAAGTAAAAAAAGCCACTAATCAAATGAAGAATAACAAAGCTAGTGGACCAGATGGGATTCCTGCTGAAATCTTTAAAGAAGGCTCCCCCAAACTTGTACATCTTCATAAACTCATTGAAAAAATCTGGATAAGAGAAGAGATCCCAGAAGACTTCAGGGATGCCATAATTATCACCCTCTTTAAGAAGGGTGATAGAACAGACTGTGGAAACTATCGGGGCATTTCTCTCTTAGCTGCCGCAGGTAAAATATTTGCCAGGATTATCGCAAACCGTCTTCTATCTATTTCAGAAGAGATCCTCCCTGAAACTCAATATGGTTTCCGCCCCTCTAGAGGGACAGTAGACATGATTTTTACTGCACTTCAGCTCCAAGAAAAATGCCGGGAGCAAAATCAACCCCTTTATATGGCATTTATTGATCTGGCTAAGGCCTTTGATACTGTAGACCAAACAGCTCTCTGGACTATCCTTATGAAAATTGGATGCCCCAATAAATTTGTGAATATCTTGCGACTTCTCCATGACAACATGACCGCTACGGTCTTGGACAACAACGACTCTCATGGCGCTCCATTCAAAGTGGGATCAGGTGTTAAACAGGGATGTGTTATCGCCCCAACATTATTTGCTATTTTCATCGCCATGATTTTACATCTTGTCGAGGGGAAACTTCCCGCTGGTGTGGGAATTATATATCGAACTGATGGAAAGCTTTTTAATCTCAGCAGGCTGAAAGCAAAAAGTAAGGTAATTACAACCTCCGTTGTGGAACTACAGTATGCTGATGATAATGTGGTCTCCGCACATTCAGAGGATGATCTCCAAACTATCCTAAATGTTTTTGCAGAAGCATACGGAAAACTTGGTCTCTCACATAACATCAAAAAAACCAAAGTGCTTCATCAGCAAGTGAAAGCTAACCCTTTGGTGATGCCATCTATCCAGCTTGGCAGGACAATACTGGAAAATGTCGATCATTTTCTCTATCTTGGCAGCTACCTTTCTGTTACAGCTAACATCAACAGTGAAATCCAGCATCGTTTGAGCTCCGCAAGTGCTGCGTTTTCTCGAATGAAACATAAGAGTGTTCGAGGATCGGGATATTTGTAAGAAGACCAAAACACTGGTTTATGAAGCCATTGTATTACCAACTTTATTGTATGCCTGCGAAACATGGACTATCTATAAACGTCACCTCCAACTCCTTGAAAGATTTCATCAATGTTGCCTCCGGAAAATCCTGCAAATTACTTGGGAAGATAGGCAAACAAATGTCAGTGTACTGGAAGAAGCAAAGACTACTAGCATTGAAAAAATGATCCTTCAATGCCAACTTCAGTGGACCGGTCATGTTGTTCGAATGCCTGACTGCCGTCTCCCAAAGCAGTTACTTTATTCCCAACTCAAGGATGGAAAGCGGAATATCGGTGGTCAATATATATAAGAGGTTTAAAGATGTTCTTAAGGCTAATCTAAAAAAATGCAATATAAACATCAAAAACTGGGAAGCTCTGGCCCATGAACGATCTAACTGGAGGTTGGCCTTTCACAAAGGTTCTATGGACTTTGAAGAAGCTCGAGTGCAAGGTGAAAGGGAGAAACGTGCTAAGCGAAAAGCACGTCAAATGAATCCTTTACAAGACCATCTTCCATCTGGTAACCTGTGTCCTCACTGTGGGAAGCTGTGTGGATCTAGAATTGGCCTCCACAGTCACTTATGGACCCATCGCTAGAGTCTACACAATTTTCTTTAGAATTTTCCTCCTTTTAAAATCTCCTTTTTGTAAATTTTCTTTTTTTATCCTGGAAGACAATCTTACTCGGTCGCCTGACTGACTGATAACATCTGACAAAAGGGAGCTGTAGGGCTGTAATGCCAGTCAAGTAATTGTCAACTGAATGCCTAATAAATAACAACTATTAAACTTGGGCCATCCCCACTGCATGCAGGGGGCAAGGTAAGGATGGTTTTGTGTACAAATACAGAAAGCCTAAGAAAGGCCAACTGATAAAGAGAAGGAAGGGGGTTTGTTCTTCTTAGTGACAGTGCACATCCAGCAATCCAATTTCCCATGCAACTCATACCAAAAATAGCTCCATGCATGAACTTTGAAAGAAGCAGTACACCATCTCAGGGCACCAAAGACAGAAGGTGGAGAAGAGAGAGAATAATCCAAGCAAACTTATTTCCTTCCTTCCTGCCCATTCTTGTTCATCAGCTTCCCAACAAACTGTGGACATGCCAAGTGGTCACTGTTTCAAGATAGCCATTCAGACTAAAGAGCTACGGTATATATACCGGGAAGTAAGCCTCACTCAATACAATGGAGCTTACTTCTGAGTAAGTGTGCATGGGATCAGCCAGTAAAACACACTGGTTACATTCGGACAAGACAACAACCAGCTCTGTGAATATCTACACAGTGTGGGTTCTTTGTGGAACAACCCATGGTGCACTGGAGAGACAACTGGGCTCACCGTGGGTTGTCTTCCCACTCCTTCCCCCTTGGTCCTTCTGCAGTATCCCAGGTGACTCCGCAACAGGACCTGTCTTGTCTCCCTGCTGCAACCACGATCCCTTTTGTGGTAGCCGCAGCTTTTTTCCCTTTTACCCTTTTTTCTCCTGGGAGATCACTTTTTGCAAGCTCTGAAGTGACAGCCAGTGACAGCACCTTCAAAGTGCCCAAGCAGTACATTGGAGCGGTTGTCACTGGTTCGCCACCCATTTTTTAATTATCTTTTTGCATCCAAGATTTGCACAAATGTTTTTTTGGGGGGTGTCGAATTTTCAGAGTAGCACGGATTTCATGGCTGCATGTGTCCCTGTCAAAAAAACCTTTATTACCATGTCAAAAACCCCATTTTAAAAGGAAGCCTGAGTTTTGCCTGCTGTCAAAACTCTGCGCTCCTGTAAATGGGGTAGCTCACACTTTTCCACTTTCCTGAGCACCTAGAATCTCGGGAAAGGATGGAAAAGGTGGACACTGAGAATACGGTAGTCAGGTCCAAAAAACCCGCTAGAAGATCTTGCTGAGAAGGGGGTGATATACACACCACCCCCTTTCCCCAGCAAAGATCCACTCACACTTCACTTCTCACTTGACAGCTCACCATTTCCCAGCTGTCAAATGAGAAGCAAAGCAACAAGTTAACCTATTTGTAGCCTTGCTTTGTCAATGTCCATGGATAGTGTCTCCTGTACTTTGACAGGAGACACTATCCAGGGCATTTACAAGGCAAGGCTCTGCACTTGGGATAGTACTTGCATGACTCCAAAAATCCGACCAATAAATAAATAATGAAACATTTGTGCAAATCTTAGATGCAAAAATTTTTTTAAGAAAAGGTGGCAAACCAGTGACAGCTACTTCAATGTGTCACTCGGGGACTCTGAAGTGGCTGTCACTTTGAAGATCACCAAAAGGGATCTCCAAGGGGCAAGGGGGGGGGGAAGGGGAAAACAAGCCACAGCAACTGCAGGGTTGTGGTTGGCACGAGGGAGACTGAGCCAGTGACAGCTGCTCCAAAGTGCCACTTGGGCACTTGGTGGAGTGGCTGTCACTGGCAGTGGCCCAGGCAAGATCCGAAAGAGCAGCAAGGGTTTTTTGCTGCTCTTGCTGAGTGGCTCGCTACTGCCCTGTACCCACAATGGGATCGGTCGCCCAGGTTTGGATGATATGACAATCCATCATGGGTACAACAATCCCTAGAACAAGCCATGGGTTGTCAGGGTGGCTTGTTGCCCACAACAAGCCACCCTGTGAGATTTAGTCCAGGTTCGCACGACATAACAGCCCACCGTGTTGTGCGAACCCAGTCACTGCCTAAATTTGTTTCACAACAGTGAAGGTCTAGTGAAAATAGATGACAGAATGATAAAACCCAAGCTATGGAAAAGGGTAGAACTGCAACAGACACAATTAGTAGTTTAGAAGATTTTTTTCTGTTAGAATAGGTCATTCTAACTTTGCTTCACTGCCCACTATTAAACAGCCATGTTCTGGCTCTGATTTATCCCCAAGTGTCCTCTTCTGTTTGAAAGCACAGTCCAGCCTCAAGCAAGTCAAGCTTCAGTCAGAACGTGCACATACATGCTGTGGCCAAGGGACCGCCACTTTCATGGTAGCATAACTGTTCAACTGGGTACCCTAGGAGACATTCCATGGAAAACCTATGGTAATAACATCAGGGTGGAACCTTAGAAAAAGAACACACATCAGGAGGAAGCCAGAAGCTGAGAAGAATGTCAAAAATAGATGAATAGACCTTTGGGGAAGTCCAGACCATTGCATATCTGAGCCTGCAGGTCAGAAATTATGAGACTGTAGATAAGGCCCATTGGTTGGGCAAAGAAATCAGTGCCAGCACTTTAGACCTGCACAAACTCCATAAGCATCTAAGTAGTCTTTAGATATGAGGTGTTCACCATCTAAAGCCACCAAAAGCCTATTACCAAGGATGTGAATGTCTGGGTGGCCACCCACAGATTGGTCACCCTTACTTTTTAACTCTGCTTGTGTCTTCAAAGTGTTCATAAACTATAGTATAAAAGTAATATTAAAAACTCTATGGGCCAACTCATAAATGTAACAGCTCCACATACAGAAAAGTTGGGAAAGTCATGCATATCCATTGAACAGAAATCATATATGTAAAAGGCAGGCCCTCAGTTTCAAGAATACAGGTGTGCAACTCACCATGATTAGCTTTACAAGATTACTATGGCCAAATAGTTGGCATTCATACAATCATAGTAAAGTGATCAAATATTTAAGTATATAATCAATAAAAATCACTGCATATCAACTGGACTTAATGTCTTCTTGTAAAACTAAACACCACATGTAATAGGAATATTCCTAAAAGTCACCATTCTTTATACAAAGGCTACTTAAAACAAATGTGGGGGGGGGGGGCGTACATTTCAGGGGAAAGAGCTGTTTTTATTTTCATAATCCTTCCCATGATGTGGTAGCCATAGAAATCATTTAATGAAAAATGCTTCTTTCCTGACACCTGTAACCATAGATTAGAGTAGAAGGGTTGTAAAACAGAATAATGTTGTCCACAGCTGCAATCCCTGTGGTGGATTAAAACAATGTTGAAAAAGGAAATTCAGGACTTTATCACTTTACTGGCCCTTTGTTCCTGCCCTGCTAGAGCACAAAAGTACAAATTGTTGCACCTTCAGCAGTATGTGCTGTGGAGGGTCAAAGAAAGAGATTCATTGTACAAGAAATGGTGTAAAGTAGTAGCATTTAAATTTATTATACCAGCCTCCCTTCAGAGATTCAGTACCCCTGTGGGACTCCATATCTACAGGGAAAATGGAAACCACCACCCCACCCTCCTCTGTCCCCTGACTTCCATCTCTATGTTTTTACCATGTGCCTCACCTATATATTTTTCAGGAAGAATTGGTAGCTGCACTTTCCGGGCAGCCTTTTCTCACCACTTCATACTGATAGTGCTCCCATTTAAGAGTCCTCAAACTTTCTACAATTGTACCTCTGTCTCAACTTATTTTCACTGATAAAAAGCTTCTAATTCATGTCCAACAAAAAAAAAAGTCCTATGTCTTATCTCTAATAGATTTCCTGACAAATTTTAGTCCACTCACATAGTTTCTTTAGAGGAAAGGGATCAAAATAATGTACAAGGCCACATAATAACAAAGCTTCCTTCCCCATCCCCCAAGAGAGGAGACAGTTGCTCCAGTCCATATTAAATGTTTCCACTTGGCAAGGTTCTAGAAACTGGAGTCCAAACTGACTCACTGGTGAAGCAAACCAGATGCTAATTCAGGCTTCCAAAGGTGAAAGGCTAGTGCAATTGCCCTTTATCATTGTAAATGCAAGATCTTTTCCCTGCTTCACATGCTTGGACAGAGAACCTTCTTTTAAGAGCCTACATCAATAGGTGGGGGAGGGGCTCACTTTGCTAAGGAACTGCATCACTGGGAGATTCTTTCCCCTTTCAAAAATTTAGCACTGCATAAGGGATTCTCCCCTCCTCCAAAATTCACATCCTGTTCTAGGAGTTTTAAGAATTCTCACATCCTGTTGAACTGGGAAAGGGCGCCTGCCCACCTTTGAAAATCACAGGCATCTCATTGCTATTCTTAACTCTCCTGCAGTGAATCTTAGCTAACAATAAAAGACACAAGGAAACAGAATCCTCAGAATCCTAACACACCTCTTTCAGTTTGTAGCATTCACATCCAAAATGCCCAGCAAAGCACTGTGGTCACAAAACAGCAGTAGGCATGCTTGAGCACATTCAAATCAAGGCCTTAAACATGCCTCACTGTTCAGATTGTGGCTGATGATCAACCACACATATAAAAATCATTTGATCAGGACTGCACTGTTGTGTAAAACTAGCCACAATACTAAGAAGGATGCTTATGGCAGTGCAAATCCACTCAAGATTTCTGTTTTAATCCCTACAAAAATATTTGGAAACTGGTTCACTAATAGTATACACCACTTAATGGGTTGCTTGAACCCAACAGTAAGATGTCTCAACATTTCAGTAGAGAATATGAACACTTGCATGCTTTCATCATTAAGATGCAGAATATCATCCCCTGCCTTTAGAAAATGGCCAATGCCCAACAAGACACAGCAGTTAACAACCTGAGGGAAAGTGACATTTTAGAAGGAAAAAGCTGGACAGATTCTTTATTATTCCTTTTGGGAGCGATGTAACCCATACTCAGTTTTGTCTAGCTAACCTCTACACTGCTTTTCTCATGTCTTCAGTCAAGGATGATACTTGTACAGGTCACACTGAAGGCCAAACTCCTAGCACTGCCACCATTTTGAGCAGCCTTTAGGAAAGAGAACATGTTTTCTCTTTCCAGAGTGCTGTCCATGACATAAATATTTTATAATACTGAGCTGGATAGCAAATGCTCCAATGATACATGACAATTCACAATGCTAAATTACCAATTAATCATAAGATCCTAGTTCCTTATGGGCTTCTAAAGAACTTTACATGTCAGTACACAGCCTTTTCAATTGTCTTCCAAATCCTACACCTTTGTAGTAATTAAAACACCAATCGCAACCCACCCTGTCGCAGTAGCCATCACACCTCAAGCACTTAATATTTCATGTATGCAGTTTCTCTTAAGACTCTCAGGAAATCAACCTCTGGTACTTGGCAAGAACTGCTTTTCATGTACACTTTAAAGTTTGAAAGCGCATCAGAGGCACCAAAGTTGTTACATCTGCTATAAACAGATGGTAAACCCCAGGTTTAATCACATTGGCCTAAGCTGCTTAGGATTTTGGAGTATGAGCCAGAGCCTCTGGGAGGTCTGTTAGAGGAACTGACACACACACACACACACACACCCTGTTCCACCTTTCTTCCATCTGATCTCGTTATTATCCATAATTCTGAAATTCTGCAGCAAGCCACATGAAGGAGTAAAGTCACAGCCTCAAGTTCATGCACTTTTATGTGTAATGTACAACATTAACAAAGTTCATAGTATATTTCTGAGGATGTGCACTAGAACAAACAAATGAGCAACCATTCCAAGGAAACCTCTACAAACCCTGAAAGTGTAATGTTGGATAGATAGACAAAACATCCAGGATCCCAGGGAAAGGGAAAGGCCACTAAAAGTATAAGACTGAGAGGCAAGTCTAGCTTTCTAATTGTAGCAGCATATTAGTATAACAATATTTTTTCTAGGACTGAATTGATTATCATTTACTGAACCTTACCAGTAGGAACCAAGTTCCAACTTCATTAGGATGAATTTAAACATGCTACCATCCTGTGAAAAGGACTAGTCCAAGCTCCAAATAACAAAAAGAATAGAGCTGTAGAATGAGGGGGAGGCCAAGATACACATGCATATCCTGCTTGATTGTCACAAAGCCCGGGAGTGTGATTGTCACAAAGCCCTGTGGCAGCGTGTGGCACCTCTATAGCAGGCAGGCAAAACTCCCTTCCCTCCTACCCATCTTTTCCCTGCAGGGATAATGGAAGCAAAACAGCAAACTCTTCCAAGCCATCGACTGAACCCAGGCCAAAAGAGGGAGGAAGAAGAGAGATAAGGACTGTCCTTTTATATTGAAACCTCTCTCTCTTCTGCCCCCGCCTGATATGGAGCTTGGAAAAGAGGGAAGGACAGCAAAATGGGTGGCTTTAAAATTACAGGGGGGGCGCGCACACACGCACACACACACGTTTGCTGGTGGATGGGTGGGTAAAATGGGGGTCCGAGATTTAGACTCAGGGGCTTCATTTCGGTTCGGAAGGCTTTGAGGTAATTCACATATGTCTTAATTCAGACCTCTACCACACACCTCGGGTCCGGTGGAACTAGGCAAGCTTCCCTGAGTTTGTAGACGGAGCGGGGGAGGGGGATTACGAAGACCGGAGCGGTCATGAGCTGCCCCCATCTCCTCTTCCTTGCACGTTTTTCATAGATATATGTGTGTGTGTGTGTGTGTGTTAAGCGAAATAAAGCAAAAAAAAAGATTGTTCTGTATCTAGTGCGCCGCGCTACCTCCCTTCCTCCCCAAACTCAAGAGTCCTCTGATTTACCAACCACTGGAAGTACTTGGGAGACCATCCGTTTCAGTCTACAGCAGCACCGTCGTATGCATGTTTACTCGGAAGTAAGTCCCACCGGATTCATACTGGGCTCACTTACTCCCAGGTAAGCGTGCACAGAAAGGCCAACCCTACCTGGGGCTGTGTGCAGATCGCTGGCACTTCTTAAAAGACAGTTATTTATTTATTTTTATCCCCGAGAACGGGAGCCCTGGGGCGTAAACACTCCACTCCGCCAACATCTTCCCCCTCTGGAGAAGGATCAACATGGAACTCACAGAACAAATCTAGCCCTCTTTTAACAAACAAAAAACATAGAAAATTGGAAGGAGCAGGAAAATAATGATCAGGAAGGGCCGGATCTAGGTCGCCCCCCCCCCCCCGTCCTCCAACGGACGGACAGACTAAAAGCCTTCCGGCTGAGGCGAAACCAGGCAGGGTCGAGGGCGCGAGTTATTGTCCTGTCCCATCCCTTCTCCTCCAGGGGGAGGCGGGGCCGCTGGATCGATCGGCCGGTCCCATTTATCGAGCGAGCGAGCGCGTGGGTCGCTCGCTCGCTCCTTTTCTCCTCCGCTTTGAGCCCAACTCACCTCGATCTCGAAGTCGGGCAGTCGGAAAGCGGTCCTGAAGAGCGAGCAGAAGTGAGCCACGGCCGGCACTTCCCACCAAGAGCGCAGCTGACTCAGGAGACTCGTCGTTGTCGCTCCTCCGGCGGCGGCCGTCGCCCCCTCCGGACCTCCACTCGCGGCTGAACAAGCAGCGGTAGCCGCCGCCGCCGAGGCCACCACGCCGCCGCCGCAACCCCCGTCCTCCTCCGGGCACATCGCCCCCGTGCCCACCGCACCTCCGAGACCGCCGCTGAGCCGGTGCCCGCCGCGCGATATTCCTTCCTTCCGACCTGCCCTCTTTTCTCTCTCAGCAGCCGCAGCTGCCCCCTCCGCGCCGGCTCCTCCGCATGGGGCTTCTCCGGGCTGGCGCCTCCTCAGCCGCCGCCTCCTGCTCCTCCTCCCTGCTTGCTCGGGGGCTCTCTAGGGCAGGCGGGGGCGGCGCTGCTGTGGGCGGCCGCCGCGCAGACCCATCTTCTACCTTCACCTCAGGCCGCCGCTGCCCTGTTCGTACAATGTATTTTAAAAGCCGCCACCGCGCCAGGACCAGCCGGAGAAACAGATGGGGCTGCGAAGGGGGGGGAGGGGCGCGGGCGAGAGTGACTTGGGCCGCTGGGGGAGCCGAGCGCGCGGGGGCAAGAGGCGGGCTCCGAAAGGCGAGGCTGCGGGGGAAGAGGGCGTGGCCTCGCGCAGTGCCGGTGGGGCTTAAGCTCTTGAGCGTCAGTAAGGGGACCGTGCGTGTATTTAGATCAAGCTCTTGGGTATTGTGGGGAGGGGGAGACTGGGATGTCTAACGTAGAAGGAGGCGGAGCCTGCGGGCGAACTTTTCAGCCCTCGGGGAAGGGGGCGGGGCCTCGAGAGCGATGGGGTAGGACGAAAACGGGTTTCTTGAGAGCGGTTAAAAGGCGACCGAGGAGCCGGCGCTGTTCTTCGCGCACGAGGCGTGGGCGGGGCTGCTCTTTATCATAACAACAGTTTTGCTCCGCCTGTTTTCTGCGGGCAGCCAATTGGGGATCACGGCGTGGGCGGGGCGCCTGAGGAAAGCGTTCTCTATGGCTGTGAGGGAAGAAGGGGGCCTCTCTTTTGTAGGAAAAGCTCGGGAGAGGTGTTTTTTTCTTCTTTTGGCGTTTAGTTCTGCTTGGAGCGTCGTATTAGGCTAGTAGTCGCCGCCGCCGCCGCCACCGCCACCCATAGATATAAGAGAAAAGGCTCCCCCCCCCCCAAGTTCTTCCTTTTAGCCGGTTTTGAGCGTTTTTCCGCCTCTTGTGATACAAATTTAGCTTGGTGGGTTTTTTAGCTATTATTTCTGAGCTCTCTTAAGGGTTTTAGGAGTGTTTTACAGGAAGATTTTAGGGTACCCGAAATTCCAGTAGTTAGAAGCTTCTGGTTCAGTGGCCCTGTGTTACTGAATGGTGTATTAATCTTTGGTGTGACTTTTTAAACTTGGCTTTGTTAATCGTTGATTTATACGCTAAAGAAACGGGAATGAAATAATGAAGAAAGCTCGCTTGTGTACTATGCGACTTCTACAAAACTACATTGTTCTGGAGTAGGATTTGAGCAGTGGTATCCTAAACTTGTTTACTTTGGAATAAGCCCCACTGGTCTCAGTAGAGATTTATTCCCAAGCAAGGGTGTATAGGATTTCAGCGGTAGAGTGGATGTGGTAGTTGATCAGCTCTCCTGCCTACAAAACGATGCTGCAAATTGCATGCAGCCTGATCCTATGCATGCCTACTCCCAAGGTGTGCTAGGAAATTATGTGGGGCTTAGTTCTTAGTAAGCGTTCATAGGACAGGAACGTCTTTGCCTGCCCCTCTTCTACCCTCTTTGAGGACTCCTGGCAAATTGCACTAGAATAAGTGGTATGTGGATTCTAGTTTATCTTGCTATTCATGTTCAAGATTAATGTATGTTTGTTAACCACTCCTTTGTAGTTGTAACCGGGTAGAATTTATTTATTTATTTGTTGTATTTATGACTTGCCCATCTGACTGGCAAACCGGCCACTCTGGGTGATGTACAGCATGATAAAATATAAAATACGTACAGTTAAAACAGTATTATTTTTTAAATCTTAACCCACCCCATATTCCCGCCTGAATGGCCATGTTTTTAATGAGCGCCGGAAGCTCAGCAGAGAGGGGGCATGGCGGAGGTCACTAGGGAGAGAGTTCCACAGTATGGGGGCCGCCACAGAAAAGGCCCTCTTCCTAGTCCCCACCAGTCTAGCTGCTCTGGCTGAAGGAACAAGGAGAAGGCTGTCTGTAAAATGTTTAAAAAATAGGTTTCTTTTTTTTCTGTCCCCTTCTCCAGTCCATTCTGGTGGATTCTACAGAATGTCTTGGTGGTAAATTACTTTGGAATAATTTGTGTGAAGTCTTGGGGTGTAAGGAATCTAAAGAGTAGCTAAACACCTAAGCAATGTGCTCTGGATGTTTTGGACTGCATGCTGGGACTGATGGGAGTTGGGGTCCAGGGCGCCAGGTTGTGGGGAAGGCTGATTTAAGGTGCCACAGGATACTGTATGGGGTTTGCTGCAACAGAGTTCACAAGGCTAGTCCTCTGTTTGTACAATGTGACTGCAACATGGATCAATCGTGTTTTCCCATCTGCCCCGTTCCGGTGTCTTGAGCAGTTCCTCTATGGGTCCATCTAGTCCAGCATTCTGTTCATATAGTGGCCAAACAGAGCCTGTGGGAAGCCCACAAGGAGGACACGAGCGCACTCTGCATACTGCCTCCAATACTGGGGGTAGCATATCACCATTGGAGAGCCAGCATGGTGGTGTGGTTAGAGCATGGGACTGGGGAGACTTGGGTTCTAGACCTTGCTCAGCCATGAAACTCACTGGGTGACTGTGGGCCAGTCACTGACTCAGCCTAACCTACCTCACAGGGTTGTTATGAGGATAAAAGGAGAGGAGGAAGAGGATTGTGTAAACTGCCTTGGGTTCCTTGCAGGAAAAAAGTGGGATATAAATATAATAAATAAACAGTTTAAATTACTTTAAGCACACTTAATGCTGTGTTGGATTATAGCAGTCAATTTTACAAATATGGGGAATAAAGATTCATGAGGATTAATAATATTTTGTTTTTAAAAAATCTTTGACCTGTAATCTGAGTTCTGCCTTCTCTGTGGGGTTGATCCTTCCCAAACTACAATCTAACAGGAAGCAGTTTGTTGGGGTACATGGGCTTCAGTAGAATGCAAGAGATGAAATGAGACTTTGCACAAATTTGAACATTTCAAAAATTAAGCTTCTGGAATTCCAAAGCTCTTCCATTTTTTGCTTTTAAACTTGAATTTGAGGTGTATACTTTAAAAAGTTATTTTTGTTTATTAATTTCAAGGAAATAATTTATGTTTGTGCCTCACAGTTCCTCCAGAGAATATGAAATATTGTGTATATAGATGAGACATCTGCACAACTTGATATTTATAGCTGTTCTAAACAATCAAAACATTTCTAAATCTGACAGTATCTGTGCCTGGCTATTCCTGAGAACAAATTGAATTGGGAAAACATGAACTTGACTTTCTGGAAGCAAATCTATGTGATGTTAGTCTAATTCAGCACTACAGGATACCAATATTTGGGGCCAGACCCCAACGCTGCATAAAGACTAGAAGATATTTGTGCTGTTTGAGAAGGATCATGTGTTACAAAAGGACTGGTCTGGCGTTTGTGCGATAAGAACTTTACAACATTGCCACCTTTTCTGTTTATGACTTGGCGGTTGTTTGACAATTGCATGTTATTTCACTGTTATCAAAAACAAAACCCCAAAACCTGGAATACTCTTCAGTTATAAAAAAGTTCACAAAAGAAATAAACACATAACAAGAACAAAACCTATTTTTTAAATGTCCCAAGACTGTGTAATAGGACTGGGCTTAGAGAAGAGTTTAAGAGCAGGTTTCTGCTGATTTTCAGGAATAATATATGTTAATACTACTAAACTAACTACTGTGCTCCCAAACAGAAGCAAAGTAATTACCATTGCAACTCAATCCTATAAATTTTTACTTGATAGTCCCACTGAATTTACTGGAGTATACTACCAAATAAGTGAGTGTAGGATGGCAGCTTGAACATGTTTACTTGGAAGTGTTGAGTTCAGTGGGCATAATTCCTTATAAGCGTGCTTAGTGTTTCAGCTGTACTCTGAACTGCCTGCACTGTATCTCTAATGCTGGTTTTAATGGCATACTTGGAACTGTTCCTTCGTCTTCCACCTGTATCATGCAGCCTGATCCTATGCAACTTTTCTTACTGGTAAATAGCCATGATGTTCAGTGGAACTTATTTCCAGGTATGCATAGAATTTGCAGCCTAAAGAATATAATTCTGTGTGTACTTGCTTGGGAGGGAGCCCTATGGAACTCAATGGGACTTACCGTATTTCTCACTAGACAGATCATGCTGTAAATCAGAGTTGCAACCCAACTTGTCTCCCAAGTTGCTCCCCTTCAAAAAAGCAGCCAAGGAATGTTGAGTGTCAATTAGAGAAGAAAAATGGAGGTGTAAAATAGAGCATTGTGGAGGAGGACATGCCTGGCTGGAATCCTAAACAGGAGCACTCCTATTGTGAAATGAGGATACACAGCAACATCTTGTTGCAGTTCCCAATTAAGCCAGAATTGCCAAATTTAATATTGTGGAAGTAAGCTCTGGAATGGCAAGGACATTAACTGCTTATTCCAGAATTAGACTGAAATTAAGAGTGCAGAGATGTTCAAATCCCAGTTACTTACTGAGACAGCATATACTTAAATTCTGTAAGGAACAAACCTCAGCCTCATGAGATTTCAGTGTGACTTCTGTTATATTAACATGCATTTACTCTTGGGCTGAGAGCTAGTGTAGTGTTTAATGTATGAGCTATAAGCTAAAAAGCCACTGCTTTAAATCTCAGTTGAGCCATAGGTGGCCTTAGGGAAGATGCAATCTCTAGGTGTTAGTTGGCATTTAACTTTTTTGACAGCGCATCATCTGAATGGTGCAGGTGTCTTCAAATGACCACGTTTTCTGGCAATGTGCATAGGAATGCGAGTCAAACCTTTTCCTATACATCACTTCTGTGCACATTGTGTGGAAACATGGCCACTGAAATTCACTTATGCCATTTACACTTAATCTATATTATTTTGTGTTTGGATATCGGTATCCAAATACAAAAACTGAATCTGGACCTCAGTCCCCTCCCCCATATGTAATATGGGAATACCAATACTGTCTTAATTACAAGGTTTTACACCAGGGGTCATCATCAGGCGATCACTCGTGACCGAGTAAGATTGTCTTCCGGGATAAAAGGAGGAAATTCTAAAGAAGATTGTGTAGACTCTAGCGATGGGTCCGTAAGTGACTGTGGAGGCCAATTCTAGATCCACACAGCTTCCCACAGTGAGGACACAGGTTACCAGATAGAAGATGGTCCTGTAAAGGATTCATTTGACGTGCTTTTCGCTTAGCACGTTTCTCCCTTTCACCTTGCACTCGGGCTTCTTCAAAGTCCATGGAACCTTTGTGAAAGGCCAACCTCCATTTAGATCGTTCATGGGCCAGAGCTTCCCAGTTTTCGATGTTTATATTGCATTTTTTTAGATTAGCCTTATGAACATCTTTAAACCTCTTATATTGACCACCGATATTCCGCTTTCCATCCTTGAGTTGGGAGTAAAGTAACTGCTTTGGGAGACGGCAGTCAGGCATTCGAACAACATGACCGGTCCACTGAAGTTGGCGTTGAAGGATCATTTTTTCAATGCTAGTAGTCTTTGCTTCTTCCAGTACACTGACATTTGTTCGCCTATCTTCCCAAGTAATTTGCAGGATTTTCCGGAGGCAACGTTGATGAAACCTTTCAAGGAGGTGGAAGTGACGTTTATAGATAGTCCATGTTTTGCAGGCATACAATAAAGTTGGTAATACAATGGCTTCATAAACCAGTGTTTTGGTCTTCTTACAAATATCCCGATCCTCGAACACTCTATGTTTCATTCGAGAAAATGCGGCACTTGCGGAGCTCAAACGATGCTGGATTTCACTGTCGATGTTAGCTGTAACAGAAAGATAGCTGCCAAGATAGAGAAAATGATCGACATTTTCCAGTATTGTCCCGCCAAGCTGGATAGATGGCATCACCAAAGGGTTAGCTTGCACTTGCTGATGAAGCACTTTGGTCTTTTTGATGTTAAGTGAGAGACCAAGTTTTTCGTATGCTTCTGCAAAAGCATTTAGGATAGTTTGGAGATCATCCTCTGAATGTGCAGACACCACATTATCATCAGCATACTGAAGTTCCACAACGGAGGTTGTAATTACCTTACTTTTTGCTTTCAGCCTGCTGAGATTAAAAAGCTTTCCATCTGTTCGATATATAATTCCCACACCAGTGGGAAGTTTCCCCTTGACAAGATGTAAAACCATGGCGATGAAAATGGCAAATAATGTTGGGGCGATAACACATCCCTGTTTAACACCTGATCCCACTTTAAATGGAGCACCATGAGAGCCGTTGTTGTCCAAAACCGTTGCCGTCATGTTGTCATGGAGAAGTCGCAAGATATTCACAAATTTATTGGGGCATCCAATTTTCATAAGGATAGTCCAGAGAGCTGTACGGTCTACAGTATCAAAGGCCTTAGCCAAATCGATAAATGCCATATAAAGGGGTTGATTTTGCTCCCGGCATTTTTCTTGGAGCTGACGTGCAGTAAAAATAATGTCTACTGTCCCTCTAGAGGGGCGGAAACCATATTGAGTTTCAGGGAGGATCTCTTCTGAAATAGATAGAAGACGGTTTGCGAGAATCCTAGCAAATATTTTACCTGCGGTTGCTAAGAGAGAAATGCCCCGATAGTTTCCACAGTCTGTTCTATCACCCTTCTTAAAGAGGGTGATAATTATGGCATCCCTGAAGTCTTCTGGGATCTCTTCTCTTATCCAGATTTTTTCAATGAGTTTATGAAGATGTTGTACAAGTTCGGGGGCCCCTTCTTTAAAGATTTCAGCAGGAATCCCATCTGGTCCACTAGCTTTGTTATTCTTCATTTGATTAATGGCTTTTATAACTGCATCCAAAGTGGGGAGTATTGCAAGTTCCTCTTTAATTTGTTTTTGTGGGATTTGCGAAAAAATCTCATTATCCACCTTAGATTTACGATTTAAAAGGTCATAATAATGCTCTTTCCAACACAGTGCAATAGACTCTTTGTCTTTTAAGAGTTTGGTGCCATCTTTTGATTGTAAAGGGTTTGTACCATAGGTTTTTGGTCCATAAATGGCCCTTGTGGCCTTAAAAAAGCCCCGTGCATCATGAGATTCTGCAAGTTGTTGAATTTCCTCAGCTTTCTTTTTCCACCAAGCGTTCTTAAGTTCTCTTGTTCTTCTTTGGACCTCAGCCTTTGCGCTAGCGTAGGTTTTTTTCTTGGCAGCGCAGTTAATATCATTTTGCCATATTTGGAAGGCTTTCCTTTTTTGGTCAATTATATATTTAATCTCATTATCATTTTCATCAAACCAATCCTGATGTTTCTTAGTTTCATATCCAATAGTTTGTTCACAAGCTGCAGTAATGGAGGTTTTCAGCTTAGACCAATGGTCCTCAATGTTGTCAGGAGGTTCCGTAGGTAGATGTTCCTTAAGAAGTGATTGAAGACGAGTTTGCTTAATAGGATCTTGAAGGACTTGGATGTTCATTTTACGCCTTGGTTTCCTTCCTTGAAGCCTACGTTGGGGAGCAATGTTGATAACCATTGTGGACCTGATTAGTCGGTGGTCTGTCCAGCAGTCGTCGGCACTCACCATGGCCCTAGTAAGAAGTACATCGCGGCGATCTCTAACACGGACAATTACATAATCCAGAAGATGCCAGTGCTTTGACCGTGGGTGCTGCCATGATGTTTTAAGCTTATTCTTTTGTCGAAAGAGCGTGTTTGTAATAGTGAGATTATGCTCTGCACATATAGACAAAAGTAAGAGTCCGTTCGGGTTGCTATTACCAACTCCGTCTTTTCCAATAGTTTCTGGCCATAAATCAGAGTCACGCCCGACTCTTGCGTTAAAATCGCCCAGGAGGATAATTTTATCCTCCTTAGGTATCTCTGACAGGAGAGTGTCCAACTGGCTATAAAAACTTTCCTTGATGTCATCATCAGCATCTAATGTTGGTGCATAAGCGCTCAAAATAGTTACCTGTTGGTTATTGGCGAGCTTTAATCGAAGTGTTATCAGGCGTTCGTTAATGCCAGTAGGAACTTCTGACAAAGAGTTCACTAGTTCATTTTTGATGGCAAAGCCTACTCCATGTATTCGTCGGTCCTGCTCAGGTAGTCCTTTCCAGAAGAAGGTATAACCTCCTTTTTCTTCTTTCAACTGTCCCTCTCCTGCCCTTCGAGTTTCTTGAAGTGCTGCTATGTCAATTTTAAACCGTCTCAGCTCCCTTGCAATAATAGCAGTCCTACGCTCAGGGCATTCACTATCTATGTTATCCAGCAATGTCCGTATATTCCATGTTCCAAAATTCAAATGTCTTTTTCGACCGCTAAAATGGTGACCCCACTGGACGCGGTAATCCAGTCAGGGGAGAAAGAGGTAGACTATGTTTAGGGCACCTTTTCTAGCCCCCTCCCCATACGGGGTGAGCAGAGTGGATCCTAAATAGGGCTGCTCAGTCATGGATACAGCTGCCGAGCTGCTCGACTACCTCGTTCCTTGAACAGGGCGACTGAGTCTGCATCCACCGCCCATGTGCTGGTCCATGGCTAGGGGCTTCCAGATTCACAGTCCTGCCCCCGTCGCCAGTCGCCATGGGACTTTTTTAATGTTTGTTTGGTTGGGTTGGGTTGGGTTGGATGGGTTGGGTTGGAAGACGCCTGTGCGTGAAACTGTTTTATGTGGGGAGATCGGTGCACACGAATCACCACACAAACTTGACAGAGTACGGCAGAGATCCAATGGCACGGTTACCCTGACGATTGGAAAACCATTCTCTGCTGCAGCCTTCATCCGCCTTCACAGCCGTTGTAATTTAGGTTTAATTATCTTCCGCCTGTTCTGCCGTTGAGGACTTTGTTTTGGATCGTTCTTTGTCTGGTTCCTCTCCCCGGACCTTACCGCCATGGGTGACCCTACTGGGAGTACATAGCTCCCGACGGCATTGCTCACAGGATTCATCGGAACACGCAAGCCCACTCACCACTTCAAGGTGACGATCCAGCGAGGGGGAGGGAAGTACTTTTGGGTGGGGAGCCAAATGATCCACCCTACCCCCACCCGGCCCTCTGCAGTCTGGATAGTGCCAGGGGCATGTCATCCGGTCTGGCTGCTTCGCCCATCCCATACCCTTTGCAATGGAGAAGGCACAGCACTGGCGAAGCCACCCTGACATTGCCAGTGGCTGGAGGAGTGCTCCAGCCACTGCCTCAGCTGGGACCCAACTTCAGTATGCACAGGCTTTCAGGGGAAGAGCACCAAAGTTGCACCAAATGGGGCACGTGGTAGAGGAGTGATCCTCCATTCCACACTTCAGTCATGGTGACTTTGCCTGCCCCCATTGGAGAGGACATGGGGTAGGCGACCTCCCAACTGAGAGGGTGAATGACACACTAAGTATGGAGAATCCCTCTGTTATCTCCACTCAATGACTGAAGGTGTGGAGGACCGGGGCTGGTCCTTTGCGTGAGTTCAGGAATTAAAGGGTTAACTGGCACTGAGAAAATGCCCTTTACGCGGCTACTGCGAGGTTTAAACTCAACCGCAGCAAGCTATTGACACTGAATGGTATTGAGACAGGAGCCAGCTATGTTTATAACTCCTTTAATGGAGCGGAATTAATAGACTACTAGGAATTTCACACTATAAACAACAAGAGTTCATAAAAGTCACTGAAGCATAGGACTTCAATACACATACGAGGTAGAAGGCTTGCGTAATACAGAGAATAACTTCACAATAAAGAATCTGACTTACTGAGCTAGCATAGCTGTTCATGTAGCCGGTCTCCAGACACCACGCCCTAGGTTGGGGTTAGCTTGGTCCTGACCGGAGCCAGGGACCTGGTCCGTGCGAGCCTGCACTGTGTTCCCAACAACAACTTGTTTTCCAGGACGTGCTTTTTCTATCCTCCCTCGCCCCCTCCCCGTCCTTGATGGCCAGTTGGGCTGGTTCCACCCAGCGGGGTTGTGGCGCCTCCTGGGTACTTTGGGGTACTTTGCAGCTCTTTGAGACTGCGCTCCCCGCCTTTGATGTTTTATCTTAAAGTTAATTGTCACTACTTTAATCGGACACAAATGTTGGCATCTCTAACAGGTGAGTTTCTATACAGGAGAGTCTTAGTTTGATATTATATATTACTATCAAACCTTGCAAATGTCAGAAAAAAATATTACTCTAGGCTTCGTTCAGAGATGGAAAGAACTAGGAAATATGATTTTTGTAGTGGTATTTAAAATAAATGGTGTGTACAAGTGAGACAGGAGTATTTATTTACCCATTTTCATTACATAAGATTAAACAGCCATCTAGTGCCATTGAAAGGCAGCAAATTTAAAATGATAAAAGGAAATACTTCACACAATGCATAATTAACATGTGGAATTCATTATGCTAAGATTTTTCCAAGGCCAAGAGTTTAGTAGGTTTGAAAAAGGAGCAGACATTTATATGGCTATTGAGACCATCTGTGGCTACATTAGTTGGGATGAAAAACCTTTTTTTTCCAGGGGATATAAAAATCCTCCTGCTTCAAGGCATAGAATAACAATTTACTGATGGTGGGGATTAGGGAGCAACTTCCTTTTTTGTGCAGGTTCTTCAATAATTGTCCACTCCAGGATTTTAAGCACTTTTTTAATCGCTTAGTTCCTGGCAGCTGGTAGCAAAGGGATGCTAAATTAGATGGACCATTGGTCTGCTATGTAATATTCCTAATATGATGGGAATTACAAGGGCTAGTTTAGTGATGTGGATAAACACAATTGTACAAGAGGAAACGGCAACATTCCTCAAATTCAAGTCTGGTTTGCCTATAAATCTTACACCTGCAATAGAGATCTTGCAGTTCCTGTCTCCTGCCAAAGTATCCACTTGAATGCATGCTGGGGGGGATTTAAGTTTCTATTATTTTCTCTCGTAACTTGTGCTGTTTCTCCCTGATTATGCACATGATTTGCTTTTTAAGAAAAATCCAGCCTGGGACAGGTGATTTATTGGTCACATGTACACAAAATGTCAGGCTGAAATGATAATGTCCCTATTTGGAGAAACAGTGACTGACATTCAGCCCTGCTCTGGAAAGCAGCTGCTCTCCTGAGATTTCTGTCAGCCTCTGCTGGATTAAACCAGCTCCGGCTATGGTTGGTGAAGTACATAAGAGAAGACCACAGCTTAACAAAAATAACGCTCAAGGTGAGGAAGAGATATTGGTAGTTTAGCATGAGAAATCTCAAGACCTTTGGAGTGCTGGTAAGCTCACCTTCTGGTAAGCAATAAGTAAGGTCTAGTGCAATCCTATGCATGCTTACTTCTTCAATGGGACTTTCTTAGCTAAGGATTGCAGCCTTAAGAGTATTCAAAGCACTCCACCTACATGTATCACAACGTAGTTTCATTATCCCCAGGTTGCCATTGCAGGGGGGGGGGGCTGAGGCAGGGAGAGCTGCTTGCCTAAGGCCACCAAGTAAGTTAATGGCAGAAGTGTGATTCAAACCAACCAAATCTTGTTTTATAGCTCAGTTTCTCTCACTGCACTATACCACTCTCATAATCAGCTAAATTCTATGTAATAGCAGCTCTATGTAACCTCTAGGTTTATATTGGCAGTATTCACTTATAATTCCCTGGTTCATATGTATGATTTTAAGTTTCTGTAGTGACGTTCTCACCAGAATTCCTCTTTCCACCTTATATTTTAGAGTGTGCATGCTAAAAACATAACAGGTTGCAGCTGAACATATATTTTGAAAGTAAGATGTGTCAGTCAGGGAAATGGAAGTTAGTCAGAGAAAGTCAGGAAATTGGTCAAAAGTGAGGGAAATTGTGATTAAGTGATACTTGCGTAATGGATTTTTTGAGATGCCGCTGCAAGAGGACAGTCTGCACTTGAGGCAGTTGGAGTAGAGAAGCGGCAGAATACGAGTGTAATGTAATGATATACACAAGTTCCATATGATTATATGTTTTTGAAAATGTTTATTGGCTGATGGTTGTTAACAGTAAAACAGAATAAAATGAACCTGCACGTGATAGCATTATTTTATCATGGAGAAGCTGACTGTCTTCTTGCAACTGGGTAATTTGTGCATTCAAACTGGAATCAGTTTCAATTGATTTGAAGATGCGAATATTTTGACAGGGGTCTGCGAATATTTTGACAGGGGTCTGCGAATATTTTGACAGGGGTCTGCAAATTGTGGATGGCTGGACATAGTAGTCAACCATTATTTCTTCTAGCCAGCTGTAAAGCCAGTCCTGCCACAGTTTGTCTCTTAGCAAGTGAACCTGAAAAAAATGAACATTGTAGCACTTTGCAAGTGCTGGGAGGGAAAGGGGGTATGGATGTAGGAAGGGCCCTTAGCAGCAGAATCTTTGGGTTTGGGGGGTGATGCTCATGTGCTGCCCTCACTTTTCCAATTGTGGATAACCCAGGGGCACATGAAGTCCGGCCAAAAAACCTGGGGATCTTGCGGGAAATGGTGTTTTGGGGGTCACCCCCTCAGTTGCCTTCCTTTCCAGCAGGATCCCGGGGGGGGGGTTGGGTGATCACAAGGCCCAAGTGTCCCCTCAGTTTTGCCACTGACCCCAAGTTGCTAGCAATCCTTGGGAAGGATTCTTAGTGCTAGGGTTTCGCAAGTTTGACGATACTTTGACATGTCAAACCGAGCATCCCTCCTGTCAGTGGGAATCCCCTCCAGTTTTGAAGGTTCCCCTGATGCTAGCAGCAGGGGGACACTTGCAAAACTGGGGGCCCACGAGGGACACCTGATCTCCCCCAAAGAAACCAAGGGATCATGCTGTGAAAAGGGTGGAAAGAGCCCCTTTCTGCAAACCACAATTTCCTGGGGCTTTGCAAGGGCTTGACAGGTCTAGACCTGTCAGTTCCTTGCAAAGGGGGGGGGGAATACTTACCTGTAGCCTGGGGTAGGCACTGTATAGGGTGGGTGCCTCCTGGAGTTGGCCAGCAGGCACCCACCCTGGCCAAGGACCCCCTTGCGCTAACCCACCATGTCGGATTTGCGCAAATCAGGCAAGTCGGGTTAAAAAAAAAGTGCAATTATTTGCACACTATCGGTACAATTTTTTTTAAAAAGGCTATGGTTTTAAAAACCTTTTAAAAAGGAGATGACCAAAGGCTGCCCCTCTAAAGTACCATGGGGGGTCCTTGGAGGGGCACCTTGTGGGTCCCCCATGGGGATCATGAAATCCTGCTTGACAGCCAGATTTTGCAATCTCCCCCAGGTCGCAGTGGAGAGGGTGAGAAGCCTTTGCCAGCTGCCCCAAAGTACTGCTCTGGCAGTTTTGGGGTGGCTGGCAATAGCGGTTGCCTGATAGCCAATTGGCAAGAGTGGTAAGGGGGTTTTTGCCACTGTTGCCAAGCGGCTTGCTTGTAGTCGGGGTTGACCCATAATGGGTCATATCGTCCAGGTTCAGATGACATGACAACCCATTGTGGGTCAAACATACCCTACTAAAAGCCATGGCTCGACAGGGTGGCTTATAACCCAAAAATAAGCCACCCTGACAAACCCATCCCAGGTTCGCATGTCACACAACCTACCATGGCTTATAAAGAAGCTTGTTTAAAGAAGCTGATATTGAAGCTCCTATCATGAGAAAAAAAATATTGCCTTTCAGTACTTGTGTGGTTTTAAACCATTTAATAAAACTGTTCTTTAATGTAATGTAACCTATGAACCCCTTTAACTTGAGGTTATTTTTGAATGATGGTCAGGGACATTGACAAAAGTTGGTCAGGGAAATGGAAAATGAAATTTTAGTGGCAACCCTGTGTGTACATGCACAGCACAGTGGTAGAATATGTGCCTTGCATGCCAACGATTTCAGGTTCATACCTGGTATTTCCAGTTAAAAGGATCTTAGGTAGCAGAGCTGGGGAAGATGCTGGAGAGTTGCTGCCAATCAGTGTAGAGTAGATACTGCGGTAGATAAATCAATGGTCTGAATCTGTATAAGGCAGCTTCATATGTTCACCATGGTAGCTGAAACTGGCCAGGGTTTCCTGCCACCAGTGTATAAAACACAATGACAAGCTACAGTGGGTTGTCGTGTCGTGCAAACCCAGACTGATTCCCACAGGGTGGCTTGTTTGAGAGCAACAAGCCACCCTGACAACCCATGGGTTCTTGTACCCACAATGGGTTGTCATGTCATCTGAACCCGGGCAACTGATCCTGTCATGGGTGCCGGGAGTAGGCTAGCAAGCTGCTTGGCAAGAGTGGAAAAAAACCCCTTGCCAATCTTGCCTGGGCACATGTCCGTGCCAGCTGCCCCACAAATGCCCAACCAGCATTGGGGGAAGCTAGCACTGGCTTGCTGCCTTCCCCACCACAATCATAAGCCGATTTTGGCTTGCTGTAGTTCCCCCCCCCCCTTTTCCCCTGAGATTTCTTTCTGTATATATGAATTGTTGTGCATGCATATCAGTAACATGCATCTTAGGAACTACTGTGGCATTGTGCTATGCATTGTAATAAACCTCAGTAGCACACTGTGACGAGTTTGCATGGCACTTTGAAGATAGTCGCTTGCATTCATCATGATTTGGACACCACAGTTCCATTGAGGCCCAAGGATGTGGACAAGGTGCTTGGCCAAGTCTGGTCGGCCACCTGTTTGCTTGACCCTTGCCTGTCATGGCATATTACATCTAATAGGAAGGGGATGTCCAGCTGGATCCAGGAGATTGTCAACTCCTCCTTGAGAGAGGGAGTGGTGCCAACCACGTTAAAGGAGGCAATAATTAGGCCATTCCTGAAAAAGTCGTAACATGGAGCCAGAAGATTTTAACAACTACAGGCCGGTTACTAATATCCCCTTCCTGGGCAAGGTGCTTGAATGGGTGGTTGCCAGCCAACTCCAGGTACTCTTGAATGAAACTGATTATTGCAGTGTTCTCCAACCTTGGGTCCCCAGATGTTTTTGGCCTACAACTCCCAGCATGCCCCAGCCAGCTATGCTGGGAGTTGTAGGCCAAAAACATCTGGGGACCCAAGGTTGGAGAACACTGGATTATCTGAATCCATTTCAGTTGGGCTTCAGTCCTGGTTTGAGAACGGAAACTGCCTTGGTTGCCCTGTGGGATGACCTTTGCCAGAAGAGGGATGAGGAACGCAACCCTGTTGATTCTCTTGGACCTCTCAGTGGCTTCTGATACCATTGACCATGGTATCCTTCTGGATAGGCTATCTGGGCTGGGAGTTGGAGGTACTGCACTGCACTGCAGTGGTTCCACTCCTACTTATAGAGTTATGCCATGGGTTGCCACAGGGCTCTGTTTTATCCCCCATGCTGTTCAACAGCTTTGTGAAACAGCTGGGGAAGGTTATCCAGAGATATTAACTGAGGTGTCACCAATAAGCAGATGATGCCTAGCTCTGTCCCACCTTTTCATCAAATCCAGGTGAGGCAGTGAGCATTCTGAACCAGTGCCTAGAAGCTGTAATGGACTGGATGAGGGCCAATAAACCAGGGCCGGCGCTACCGCTAGGCAGACCCAGGCGGCTGCCTAGGGCGCGTGGCGGAAGAGGGCGCAGAAACGCTGCACTCCTTCCTCGCCGCCGGCGCGCTCCTGCCCCGCCTGCCGCCGCCGCCGCCGCCGCACCTCCCCCCCGCGCGCCCCTGCCCGTCCGCCCGCCACCTACCTACCTTCGCGTCGTTTCCAGAGCCCCGCCGGCATTGTTTTGGCGGGAGGAACCAGGGCAACAGGGCTTAAACAGCCCTGTTGCCCTGGTTTCCCCGGCAAAAAAAAAAAAAGTGCGGGGGTCCCATCGCGTCGGAGGAGGTGGCGGCGGCGGCAGCAGCAGCAGCCAGCATCGGGGGGGGAGGTAGGTGGCGGTGGCGGTGGCGTGGGGGGGTTGCAGAGCAGGGCTGCTTTGCTCCGGAGCCCCCCCCACGGCACGAGAGGGGGGGTGCTAAATATAATTTGGCCTAGGGCGCCAAACAGCCCTGCACTGTTCCTGCAATAAACTGAGACTCAATCCAGACAAGATGGAGGTACTGTTAGTGGGTGGTTCTTCTGCTTGGCTAAGTGATGTTCAACCTATTCTGGAGGGGGTTGCCCTCCCACTAAGGGATCAGGTTCGTACTTTGTCACTTAGAGGCACAGGTAGACTTGGTGGCACAGAGCACCTTCTATCAGTTTAGGCTGATACACCAACTATGTTCCTATCTGGACAGAGATAGCCTAGCTACAGTTATCCATGCTCTGATAACCTCTCATGGGGCCAGGTTACCTGAAGGATCGTCTCCTCCCATATACACATGCCCGAACCCTAAGATCATCTTCAGCAGTCCTTCTCAGGGAGTCCCCGCCAAAGAAAGTGAGGTGGGTAGCTACTAAGAAGAGAGCCTTTTCTGCTGTGGCATCCCAGTTGTGGAATGAGCTTTCCAGAGAGGCTCACCTGGCACCTACATTGTACTCTTTTCAGCAGCAAGTGAAAACCTTTTTATTTTCACAAGCATTATAGTCTTTCAGTTTCTAGTTTTAAATCTGATACTGTATTTTAAATCTTTACGCTGCTGCTAGGTTCTATTTGGTTATTTTAGTTTTTATACTGTACTTTTAAACTTTTATATTGTATTTTATTGTCTTGTATCTTATGGTTTTAATTGTTGTGAACCTGCCCAGAGAGCCTTCAGCTATTGGGCAGTATAGAAATGAAATAAATAATAAATAAATTATCACAGAAAATCTAGGGGGGGGAGAGACAATAGGTGTACAATGCTTTGATTGGCAGCGCTAGACTCCTCTGTCTGGAAGCGCCCCTTAACCTTATTTCTAAACTATGTTCTTTCACTGCACATTTATGCTCACAAGAAACATGATAAAAGGGGGGTGTAGTCCTGAATAAAATGTACCCAAAGGTATATAGATTTCATAGATCATAGAGTTCGAAGGAAGCTATCAAGTCGAACCCCCGGCTCAATGCAGGAAACTAGAGGAGGGGTCTCCCAGCCAAGTAATAACCAGGCCTGACCCTGCTTAGCTTTCCACGCTCAGTCAAGCTGAGCCAGCATAAACCACAGGCCATATAATTTAAATGTTTTAATATTATACCTCACCCCCAAATATTAATATTCTAGGGTTTCTCTTTTGGAATAATCTTTATGCCTCCACTAACTTGTTCACACAACACACACACACACCTTGCTGCCCTGGCTGCATTCTAAATCCAGCAGAGTCAGGCTGGGCTGGAGAAAGTGAGGGTCAAACTATGTATGTGATGAAGAGTTATGAACCTGTCTCAAATTCTTGCAAATAACATCTGCGTTTTCCAGATGAAAATCGCTTTCCTGTTAGTGGGCCAAACAACTTGGATAGAGGGATTTTAATGGGAGAGGGTGCAAGGGGAAAGGGTTAACACACACAAAAGCTTTTGTGGACTAGAATCTTTAAGGCAGGGGTGAACCTCTGGCCCATGTTGCCTCTTGGGTGTTCCTTCAGATGGATGGGGCACAGGCTCCAAACCCCACCCCCTGGAGGAATTCCCACTGCTATCTCTGATCCGGAGATTCCTCTGCTGGCATGCACTAGCACCGGAACCCCCACAGTTATCACTGGAGGAGGTAGGGAACTGTGCCTCTTCCCAGCACGGAGAAAGCCCAGGCCAGCCTGCATCCCTGCTGCTATCTTCAATTTAAAATAGCAGTGGGCATGCTGGGTGGCCAGGACCTGACTCGCCCACGCTGGGAAAAGCAGCTGCTCTTCCCCAGTGCGCATGTCCACCCTCATCCCTGTTGCTATGTCCAATCTGTGATCGGAAATAGCAGGGATGTGTCGTGGCCTGGGTGTTGGGACTTGCCCATGCCAGGGAGAGCTCTTCCCTGCACATGGATGAGTCCCAACACCTGCCGCCCTTATTTCCTGCTGCTGTCTCTGGTGGGTGACTAGGACTTGCCCATGCTGGAGATGCCCATTAAAATCCCTCTACCTTCCCTGCACAGACCACCCTGCATCCCTGCTACTATTTTATATTGAAGATAGCAGCAGGGATGCAGAGTGGCCTGGGCTTTCTCTGTGCTGGGAAGAGGCACAGTTCCCCACCTCCTTCCAGCACAAAGGGAAAAGGTGGGGTGATGTCAGGGGCAGGGCCAAACCCCTGAAATTATCTAGCCTGTGGCATGGGGGACAATCTGCCCCTACCGCAAAACAGTTCTGCACCCCTGCTTTAAGGTGCCACAAGACACTTTGTTCAGGAAAGATGTGTGCTTCTCCCTCCAGCTAATGGAAGATCCGTTACGCCACAGAGTGCCTCTCTCACCAGTGATGCTGCGATCAAGGACAGTCTAGAGCAGGGCTGCAGAACTTCTGGCCTGGGGGACACCTCAACCTACCCCGCAGGGCCAGCCAGTGTTCTTCCGTGGGAAGGGTCTTGGCCTCCAAACTCCACCTCCTCGAGGAATCCCCTCAGAGGGCATCCCCACTGCTAATCTCAGAACAGCAGAGAGGTCCCTGCTGGCACATGTGCAAGGGGCAATCCCCGCTGTTCTCTCCCTATCTGTGTTCAGAGATTGCGGGAGTGGCGGAACTCAGCCCATGCATTCACCAGCAGAGGCATCCCCACTGTTATCTCTGATCTGAGAGTGGAAATAACAGTGGGGTGATGGGACTTTGCCTGCACCAGGAAGAGTGGCTGCTCTCCCCAGTGTGGGCTGAGTAGCTTCATGCTGCGCCCAGCATTTATTTGGGTGCTGGACAGAAAAGGGGACTCAGCTGGTGCTAGGAGGAGTGGCTGCTGCTGGTGGCACTAGCTAAGTCCCTTTCTCCACGGAGGGAGGAGGTCTGGAACTCCAAGCCTGTCCCAGCATGGAGAGATTAAAGGGGGAGATGGTGTCATCCAACCCATGGTAGGGGCAATCCATCCCCCTGCTCAAAAAGTGTTCTGCAGTCTTGGTCTAGAGTTTAGATCAGGGGTAGGCAACCTGGCACCCTCCAGATGCTTTGGACTACAACTTCCATCGGCTGCAGCCAGCATGACCAATGGTCAGGGATTATCGGAGTTGTAATTCAAAACATCTGGAGGGCATCAAGTTGCCTGTCCCTGCTCTACATAATACCTCTTGAAAACATAGCTATTGCTGCTACTGCCACTGAGCAGAGAACGGGGAAGCCTCTCTTCATCCCCACCTGCTTTCCTCATTCAGTAGTGGAAATGATGCTCCTGACAGTCTTAGGGAATGTGAGATGCATTGATTACAGAATTTCCAGAGACAACTTGTAAGGTTGTCTCCTCAGACTGCACAAGGCATTGCTCAGACCATGATCAGACCAGTATGGAAAAGAAGAGGGGAAAGAAGCAGGGGTGGTGTAGAGTAGGAAAGCACATGGAAAAGAATAGGTAATTATTTGGCTGTGGATGGCGGCTGAAGGAGGAAGGAAACAAATGGTGGGTGTTGGCAGGGCCAGCCTTGGAAGAACAAATGGTGGGTGTTGGCAGGGCCAGCCTTGGAAGTGAGCAAGCTGGGCACTCACTGAGCTGGGTACTAAGCTGAAGGGTGCACCAGGGTGAGCATGGTGACTCAATAATTGAGTGCACTGTCTACAGTGAGCTAAGGCCAGTGAAAGCAGTACTGTACGTGTCTTTTAAACTTCCCCCCAAAGTTCTACAGGTTATTTGGGTACTAAATTTAAAAATGAATATCCATCCATTAGTTTTAAAGTATGTTCCTTTTCCGGTTTAATGTAATTTGTTCTAGATCAAAATCAGCAGATCATGGCTTTACATTGAGACAACATTACCAAGTGCTATAAGAACGACAAACACTATAAAGGCTTATAGATAATGATAGAATAGATTATTAACTGTTGGGAGTGTGCACCGAAGACCCTCCTAGCCCAGGGCACTATTTATTGCAGGGCTAGCCCTGGTTATTGGAGAAAGACTCTAGAGCTGTCCCTCCCTCCCCAAAGTATGCCCACCTCCCTCCGTGTTTGTCAAATGGTTCCCCAACATTCTGTTTTCCTAACATTCCACACTCTAAGCATCACACACACACACACACACACCCTTGAACAGGAATATTTCAGTGAAGGGGTGAGGCTAGGCAGCTACGCTGGCTGGGGCATGCTGGGAGTTGTAGGCAAAAAACATCTGGGGACCCAAGGTTGCAGAACACTGAGCTAGAGTCTGGCTCATTTCTCAATGGTTCCCAGTGATTTCTACGGATCAAAGTATATGACTGCCACAAAGTTATAGTGGGGGCAAAAGCTGCCCACCACCCTGACACGAGATGGCCAGCCTCCACTGACATGGAACCCATAGCAATGCCCCTCCAATGCAGATGGGGGAAATGGAGCAATATGTTTCTGATGCTTCTCCAAATCCAAAAAAGGGTCAGGTTTGGAAGATTACAATGCCAGGCATGTTCTATTCTCTCACTTCCTCACCAAAAAAAAAAAAAAAAAAAAACCCCACATAGCTTCTAGGTTGGGAGAACAGAAGTGATCCTAATGTCATCCTCAGACCCCGGTGGCCATGTTCAGTTTGAGGAAATAGAAGCAGGGCAAGATTTAGAATAGGACCACCCCTAGTCCTCTGCCTGGATTGGAACTCCTGGCCCACCCATCAGAGCATATATAAAGCCATTTTTCCTTTTGATCACATTGGACTTCAGGAGTGGTGTGTCCCTCATTCGTGTAGAGTAGAGGCAAGGAACCTTTTTGTTTCAAGGGTTGCTGGTGTGTGGAGGTGCATGGAAGTGGTGGCTGAGGTCAGAGCCAAAAGTAGGTGGAGGCATCCGCCTTCTCTCCGCGTTTCCCCTCTCTCTCTCTGCGCTTCCCTCCCTGCCCAGAGGATCCCCCCTCCTGCTCGTGGAATACTTTTGACTCTACCTGCTGTCTTCCATTGAAGTAATGGTTCCCATTTTCTCTCTCTAGCAGAAAATACATCTAGTCCATTATACCGATGGGCACTTCTCCAGTATGAATGTAAACATAAGACATGACATAAGGTGAGGGAAAATCATGCGGGTGCAAGTTTGTAACCACCTTATGCTGGTGATCTGCAAGCCATCCTTAATATGTTTACTATTTCCTTTTGATAATGTACAGTCTTAAACATAACTTTCTATAGCTGAGGTTTGGTACTGATGTAACAAATAATCTATTATAGGAAGTATGTCCTATCATAACTACTACAAATTGAGCTCCAAAGTGGAAAATAGTTCTGCAAGTAGCAGTACAACTATAGGTATAAATTAATAGCGGGAAGCTTAGAGGGTTTGGGGCTGACTGTGTTTGTCTGATTCATGGTGAAAAGGGACTTATTTTAACTCTGGTTCCATGGGGAAGGGTAGTGACTAATCTGTTTAATCATCTACCTACTCTTCCTGGAACAGTCTTCCTTGTAATGAAGGAGTTGTAGGAAATCCAGGTCTTGTTCCCCAGCCAAACAATTAATACTGGTGTTATGTTGAGCTTCATGTTGCTGGTTTGTGATCTGGGTGCATAGGAACCTCTTTCCCAAACTCTAAAGAATGTATTTAAGAACATAAGAACAGCCATGCTGGATCAGACCAAGGGTCCATCTAGTCCAGCATTCTGTTCACACGGTGGCCAACCAGCTGCCTGCAGGATCCCACAAGCAGGACATGAGTGCAACAGTACCCTCCCACCCATGCTCCCCAGCAACTGATGCACATAGACATACTGCCTCTGATACTGGAGGTAACATATAGCCAATCAGGACTAGTAGCCATTGATAGCCTTCCCCTCCATGAATTTGTTCAATCCCCTTTTAAAGCCCTCCAAACTGATGTTTTTTATATGCATGTCAGGCACTTTAAAGTCAATTGGACTTGCATACAATCCTATCTGTACTTGCCTGCAAGAAAGTCCCACTGAAATTGTGGAGAAAGCCTGACACGAGTACACATGCACACATCAGTCGCCTTCCAAGGGGGGGTGGGGAAGGGAGACTGGGTTACAGGGAAGCAGCTAGACGGACCGGCATACCAACAATGGAGAGTCTTGGTTGGATTCCACAAAACCCAGGAAAGAACCATCAAGACCATCAAACTAACAGGGCAGTCTCAAAAGAGCTGTAAAGTACCCAACACGTCACCTTCTTCCCGGGCAGGAATAAGCCCACCTGACACGAAGGGGCAGGCATAAGCCCCACCTGACCGCGAGGGTGGGGAGAGCGGGAAACTCGGGTAGAAAACCCCTCTCCCCTCTTTTGGGGGTTGTTGGGAACATGGGTTACTCTTATCAAGATTCGTCCTCCAGCGGTGGCTGGGATAAGCTGTTCTCTTCCCTGGATCGGGCAGACCTGGAGCCAGGCTGAAATTGACCAGTGTAAAGTCTTTAGTCTAAGGTAACTGACTAATGCCAATACGCTAGCCTGGGAACCCGTTCATTGATGGAGATCACGTCAGGTCATGTTGACGTTATAGTATTCCTAGAAAGCTATTAGTTCCACTCTAATTTGTATAGTAAATAAAAAGCCTTATTTGGTCATACAAAGGGCTAGAGTTTCCTTTTGTGGCGCAAACCTCCTAGTCGGTTTCAATTGCTTGTACGGGTTGTAACTCAGTGCCGGTTAACCCGTTAAGTGCCGAACTCACGCATAGGACCCGGGTGCTGGTCCTTCACAGAAATCAGTGGGCTTTTCGTCTAAGTAAACATGCTTAGGATTGGAACTGTGAGTATCTTAAAAATGGTTGTCTGCCTTTCTTTGTTCCTGCTCTTTAACCTTCCTCTTTATTTCTCATCCATTTTTCCAGGAAAGATGCTGTAGATTCTGATAAGTCTGACTGCTATAAGAGAATAGCAACTGTGTTGATCTCATAGAACAAGTCATCCTTCCTGTGTACTGTTGAGAACAGAAGATGTTCTAAATCTGAAGGGAGAAAGTGATTTATTTTTATATAAAAATCCCTTTTTAATTACCACCCTTGTTACATTAATGTTGTGCTTTACAGTTACCAGACAGAATAAGGCATTAGGATCTAAGTTGAAGTGCCCAAACAATTAACCCTCTAATTTAAAAACAATGGTCACTAAATTATGGGGCATGTCTCCTTCTCTTTGGACTGGTCTTTTGAAGAGGATACTAGCCTGTTAGTGTAATTAATCCTTCGCTGAAAACGTAAATCAGAGTTTAGCCTGGGGGGTGAAAACGGGTGATAGCATGGCATTAAAGAAATAAAATATCAGATGAAAAGAACATCCAAATCTTCCATCTGTTCTTCTACTTTGTTTTACTGTATTACAACCCTCCACATACCTGCATGCACACACACCTGGACCCACTTGCATGCTTTTCCATGCATGTGCTTGCACACACACACTTCACCTTTCTCCAGTGCTGCCTCATGTTGTGCATGTAACCCTCAGAGACCCACAGCTTGCCTATGAGAACCTCCCTCACCCCCCCTGCCCAATGCGCAGGACTATTCATGAAATTTGGAGGAGAGAGAGAGAGCACATGTGTGCACTTGGTATCCACATGGCCAATACATTTCAGTGCAGAAATAAATGCAAATGAGTATTGTTTTCCCCCGCTCTGGGAAACAGGACAGCCCGGTATAGCAACTTGAGGTACCAATTTGCTGTGATCTTATTAAGTCTGATAAAATGGTTTGAGGCCTCCTGTCTAAATACTCAGACAGGAGGCCTCAAAGGAAAACCCAAGACAGTTGCTGGCAATGACTCGATAGATGACAGCCTTCATGCTCCACCATAACTACAGTGTAACAGTAGGGCGTCTTCCTTTTCTGTATGTGCTGGTTGTCTAGGGCAGTGTTGTTTGCCATGCAGTCTGTGTGCCACAAAATGGATATTGCTGTCTTTGTAGGGCACATTAAAAATTCTGTCACACCTTCTGCTGAGAGTAATTAAGTGAGCCTAAATATCTGGACTGAATTCTATCTAGAGAGAGCACAGTCGTATCCTTCTCCCCAGGGTGGGGTTGGTGTCATTGTGATTTTTTCTGTTCCCCTTCACCCAGACTGCCTGCCTGTCTTTCTCCTAGCAGCTCTACTCTCTGGTTGACAGAGTCACATGCATAATCTATCTCGCCATTCTTGGCCAGTGTTTAGTATTGTTATTCTTCTCTTCCCATGTGTCAGTTTACTATGTGTTGCAATAAATTAAAATAACATTCTGTGTCCATGCAATCCAAAATTTGTACAAAGAGAAGTTGAATTTAATGTACTGAATACATCTTGCAAAATGTACAAATTTGCATAATTTATCTCATTTTTGCATCGTCTCCTCCCAGTAGGAGTGATGGTGGTCATGTTAGGGACTCAGTGAAATGCATGTAACACTCAATGAGATGCATGTGGCTGAGTCATTGGGCTCAGCAAATCCCAGAATCCATTATAAAAGAAGAGGAAGCAGACTGCGCTGGTTTGGCATTTCTGCTAGTATTCTAGAATGCCTAAGATTGACCTACTCTTTTTCTGGTTCTACTGAACCAAATTTCCTGCTTTCATTTAAGGGCACAACCCTATGCATAGAATCATAGAAAAGTAGAGTTGGAAGGGGCCTACAAGGCCATCAAGTCCAACCCCCTGCTCAGTGCAGGAATCCAGGTCAAAGCATCCCTGACAGATGGCTGTCCAGCTGCACCTTGAATGCCTCCAGATTGGGAGAGCCCACCACCTCCCTAGGTAGTTGATTCCATTGTCTTATTGCTCTGACAGTCAGGAAATTTTTCCTGATGTTTAGGTGGAATCTGGGTTCCTGTAATTTGAGCCCATTATTCAGTGTCCTGCAAACTGGGATGATCGAGAAGAGATCCTGTCCCTCCTCTGTGTGACAACCCTTCAAGTACTGGAAGAGTGCGATCATATCTCCCCTCAGTCTCCTCTTCTGAAGGCTAAACATGCCCAGTTCTTTCAGTCTCTCCTCATAGGGCCTTGTTGCCAGTCCCTTTATCATCCTTGTTGCCCTCCTCTGAACCCTCTCCAGTTTGTCTACATCCTTCTTAAAGTGTGGTGCCCAGAACTGGACTCAGTACTCAAGATGGGGCCTAACCAGTACTGAGTAAAGTGGAATTATCATTTCATACGATTTGGAAGCTATACTTCTATTAATGCAGTGCAAAATAGCATTTGCCTTCTTTGCAGCCACATCGCATTGCTGGCTCATATTCAGTTTGTGATCTACCACAATTCCAAGATCCTTCTCACTCATAGTATTGTTGAGCCAAGTAACTCTGCATTTGGTTTCCTTTCCCTAGGTGCAGCACTTGGCATTTATCCCTATTAAATTTCATTCTGTTGTTTTCAGCCCAGCGCTACAGCCTATCGAGGTCGCTTTGAATTTTGTTTCTGTCTTCCAGAGTATTAGCTGTTCCACCCAACTTTGTGTCATCTGCAAATTTGATAAGCATTCCCTGTACCTCCTCATCCAAGTCATTAATAAAAATGTTGAAGAGCACTGGGCCCAGGACCGAGCCCTGTGGTACCCCGCTTGTTACCTCTCCCCAGTTTGAGAAGGAACCATTGATAAGCATTCTTTGAGTCTGATTCTGTAGCCAATTGTGGATCCACCTGATAGTTGTTCCATCTAGCCCACTTTTAGCTAGCTTGCTAATCAGGATATCATGAGGCACTTTGTGGAAAGCTTTGCTGAAGTCCAGATATATGATGTCCACAGCATTCCCACAGTCCACAAGGGAGGTTACCCGATCAAAAAATGAGATCAGATTAGTCTGGCAGGATTTGTTCTTGACAAATCCATGCTGGCTTCTAGTAATCACTGCATTGTTTTCAAGGTGCTTGCAGACTGACTTCTTTATAATCTGATCCAAACTGACTTTTTTATAATCATGTTTAGACAGAAAAAAGTCCTATAACTCCAAGCATTCCCCAACCAACTTTAAGAATTGAGTTTGCTTTCCCCCCCCTCCTCCTCCCTTTTTCCTCTTGTGTTGTGTCTTTAGGCTGTCTCATTTTTATTGATATTACCGTATATAAGCCACTCTAGGAGTCTTTTTTGGCTGAACAGTGAGGTAGAAATGCTTTAAAGAAATAAGTACCGTATTTATGAATGCAATTATTTCAATATGTCTTAATTTGGGGATGCAACCACCCAGTTGATGGCTTCTCTTTGGGTGTGTCTGCATGGAAGCCTTTTCTCTTCCAGTTTTGCACTATAGCACTATTGTAAATTCATGGGCAGATCCAATGCACGCCTTGCACTCATTCCTGCAATTACTATTAACACACAAGAAAAGGAATAGGCTAGCTACCGTCTATATTGGCATCTCAGTCAGAGTAGCTGCCATCACTTTACCACATATATATACTGGTAGGAAAATATGCAAGTGTACCTGGAACTGTCACGAAGTGCGTGCAAACCTTTCTTATTTTACACAAGAAAGTATAATATATCCAACTGTGTATCACGTTATCTTAGAACCAAGCTAGTTGAGCCTTTTGTTGGTCTAGATAAGAGCTTCTGAATCTAGAGCCAAACTTAAGGATATTCTTAAACAATGAAAGAAATTAATTCAAAGTTGTAAATTCAGGCATGTAAGAAAGGCAAAGAGAAAAACACATTGTGGCTTAGCTGTGCACTATTTTGATGAAAAACACCAGAAATCAGGGTTTGTACCCGAAATCACAAAACGTTCCCCCCATATGCTTGGGATAAAAATATGTTCATATTCCAGAAAGATACTGTGCTTCCCAGTTACATGGCCATAAGCCTTGTGTCCATAGGATACTCCGGTATGCAAAACTGAAGAGTAGCTGAAAGAAATGGGAGTTTTTGAGATCTGGGACATAATGACCTCATAATCCATGCAGTTTAGAGCTGATTCAAAAGGCATTTTTATTACATTTCAAATGAGATGAACTTCAAGATTAATCATCATTAAGAAAGAGGATGACATTTATTCAGCAGGTGATGATTAAAACATTAAGTAGCATCCAAAAGGAGTGTCTGCCATGTCATGTGATTTCGGACACACAAGATTTCAAGCTCACCTCCCAGCAAGCTCTCCACAGCCAGACTTGAATAACTGTGGAATAGATACAGTGAGTACACACTAGCAAACACTGGTGCTTGAGGGAACTTGCGGACTCCAAGAATGGGTATGCTGCTAGATCTTGCATTTGAAGAGGGATTTCCCCATTCTCTTAAACAGATTCAAAAGGGAAATGTCTCCTCCACAACCAATTCTGCTGCAACATATATAAAAATAAGCTTAGAACAAAGCATGGTTCCCCCCACTTCAAAACAACTGTTCTAGGGCACATTCCAATGAGGCTACCCGTAACCCTCTGAACTCTGAGGATTACAGGCATCCTATGCATGGTGGGAGATGCACGGTGGCGAAGGTCACCTCCATGCTCCTCCCACCATGCAAAACACTTAGATGGCTGATTTCGAGCATCTAAGTGTTCAGCCTCGGGAGTGGGCGGGAAGGAGTGGGAGGCACCACCAGGATATTTCGTATGCTGGCGGTACCCGTTTCCTCCCCTTCCTGCCCCCAAAAGTCCGTCTCCGAGGTCCCTCTTGCAACCTCAGAGCTGCAGCCGGCACGGTTCTTTCCACGCCAGCAGCAAGGTGGGGGGAGGGTTTTCCAAGCTTGGAGTCCTAGCTCCGACCTCGGAGCGAGTTTCTGAGGTTGGAGCTGAGACTCTGATGGCTGTCTCTAGACTCTGACTAGTGGCCACAGGATTGTGCTGCCTGTTAATCAAGTAAAACTTATACAGTTAATCAGCTAAAGGTCAAACTAGACAAGATAGCAGGAGAATCATAACTGGATTTCCCACATAAAAACAACAACAACAACAACAACAATAATAATAATAATAATAATAATAGCAGCCGTGATGGGTGGCAGACATGGTGTTGAAGGAGGAACAATCAACCCTTTCCTCCACTGTTTTCCTAATCTAACTGCCCCCCCCCACTCCAGAAGCTATTATTTGCCACACTGGGGGGGGGGGATCTATGGGGCTGATAGATCTAGAAGAAGAATCCATCCTACCCTTATGCTCCAATAGTAGGAGAGGCCCACTAGGGCTGGAGCCCTGAATCTTTCATTTGGAGCCCCGAATCTGGGAAGCCATCTGCCGCACCACCCTGCTGTCCGTCGCTGCTTTCTTCCTTCCTAGCTGCCTCTCACTTGAAAGCTCGTGAGATGCATCCGAAATCTCGAGAAAACTCATCTGAAATCTCATGGGATTTCAGACACACAAGATTTCAAGCTCACCTCCCAGCAAGCTCTCCACAGCCAGGAAGGAGGGTGCTGTGGCTGCAGAGAGCTGTGCATCCTGCTCTTTTGCAGATGCCATGGCAGCAGAGCTGCTGGCAGGGCTCTCAAAGGAGCACCCAGAGGAGGAGGAGGTGGTGGTTGCAGTGGCAACCAGAGGCGGTGTTAGGGGGCAGCTCACCAGGGCTGGAACCTGAATCGTTCATTTGGAGCCGCAAACCTCTGGGAGGCCACCTGCCCCACCACCCTGCTGTCCATAGGCACTTCCTGAAGTAAAGGTACAGTGGCCCTGATGATCTCTGTTGCATCTGATCCCCCTGGATTAGCTGGCTCTTTGCCCACATGTGCTTCACCTCCTGCTGCCCCTCCTCCCCTCCTCTTTCTGCCTGAGTTTTTCTTCTGTAATCAAATGCCCCCCTCTCCCCCATCCATACATCCCCTTTTACAAATAGGGGTGTCCTTAAGAGACAGGGTCCTTTAAAGACACACACAGAGACTTAGAGCATATGTAAATTAGTACATTTTGTTTTGTCCTGTGGGCCTGAGCCCAGGATCTTTTCTGTACCTAGCACTGCCCCTGGCGGCAGCAGCATCTGCCTCAATCTGCCTAATGAGAAGGCTGCGGAAGAAACGTGGTTGGCAGGAGCTGGCCCAGAACAGATCAGTGACGGAAATTGTAATGTTGCCTGCTTAAATCAACAAGGTAATGTAACCACTAGTTCCAGTGGGAGGAAAGGGTTAATTGAACAATCCGCAGGGTGCATGTTTTGTGACCCCTCCTCCCTGCCTTCCTGTGGCCAGCGATCTCTCTCTCTACCTCTCCAACCTGATGGACACAAGGTCTGAGCTGGCTCCAAACAGTGATCTCCAATGAAGCACACTCTTAACACCAAGGACTCTAATCTGCCTATATGCATCCTGCATATATGAACAAACAAATTGTTTGTTCCCCCTTCTTCCCTCCCCATTCCTTTTTCCTTGTGTGTCGTGTCTTTTTAGATTGTAAGCCTGTGGGCAGGGACTGTCTTGTTAATTGTTGTAAACCGCCCAGAGAGCTTCAGCTATTGGGCGGTATAAAAATGAAATAAATAAATAAATAAAATAAAAAGTAAAACTAATAAATGTCTTTATTAGTTTTAAACCTTGTTTGGACAATCTATTTCCTTTTAAGAGCCTTTTAAGCAGGGTTTAGCAACCCACATGGTGATAACCAGTTTCAATAACCAGACTGCGCATAAGGGGGGAAATTCTGCTTCGTCCTAACCAGTATAGGACCGACTCCTTTCCATATCCTCCAGTAATCAGCAGCAGCAGCAGCAGCAGCAGCAGGAGGAGGAGGTAACAACATAAGAGGAGCCATGCTGGATTAGGCCAAGAGTCCATCCAGTCCAGCATTCTGTTCACAGTGACCAACCAGCTACCCACAGGAAACCCACAAGCAGGACAGGAGTGCAGTAGCACCCTCATGCTCATCAGCAACTGGTATTGAGAGGCATACTGCCTCTGATGCTGGAAGTAATATGTAGCCATTAGAACTAGTAACCATCAGGTAACACATTCCCTTCTCAGAGCAATGATTATTGTATTCTGCTGTTGAACTGTCTTGTCTTGAAGGGGGAGAGTACACAGCATTTTCTGCAGAGCTCAGCAGGGTAATAGCATCCATAGACTTACATTGGAAGGGGGAAAGCCTCTCTGTGCTGAAAATTGGCTGGGGGGTAGGCAGGTCCAGCCAAATCCATTTTTAAAAAGAAAAGTGGGGGGAGGATTGGTTTGACTCTATGGCCAGACCTGATTATTTTTTTTTAATACAAGGATATTTTTCTCACAGTGCTCAATGGACACATTAATTTTTTTTAAAGCATTTGATTGCATGTACTTAAAAAAAACACCTTTTGTGAGCCATTTATTTGCAATCTGTTTTTTAGGCATCAGTGCCCTGATTTCACTTGTATCTATAATTAAGCTGTTGCCATGTAGCATGACAAGCTGCTCGTGTACAGTGCCTTCCTATTGCAGTTGAGTGTGTGTAACTGCTCAAAAAAGATGTGTAGGAAAAATGCACCAGTAGTTGTGAATGGCTTCATGTGAATGGCTTGCTTCAGGATAACACCTGTTCCCTGTGGAGGAATTAAACATACCTTAAAGGGTCTGCAGCAACTCCTCAATGAGGCAAGGTTACAACATCTGGGGCAGTTTAGCTTAGAGACATGATAGAAGTGTACAAAATTATGCATGGTGTGGAGAAAGTGCATAAGGAGACATTTTTCTCCCCTTCTCATAATACTAGAACCTGGGTCATCTCATAAAGCTGATTGGTGGGAGATTCAGGACAGATAAAAGGACACACACTCATAGGCATAGTTAAACTATGCATGTAAACAATGGAATTCACTACCACATGATCTAGTGATAAGAGCTGTGATTCTTACAGAAAGGAAAGCTTAGACATTGAGCACTTGGGTTATCTTTCTTCTCCCCTTGCAAGAGTTAAATTAGCAAAACAAGAGTCTCTGGTGGCTTTGGAAGCATTTGCAACAACTGTATCAGCAATTTAAATTTACAGTGTAATCCTATGCATGTGTACTCAGAAGCAAGTCTCATAGAGCTCAATGGTGCTTACTCCCAGGTAAGTGTATATAGGATCACAGCCTTGTGATCTGTTCTGGTTGAAAGTAAAAATCAGTGGTAGTTTCAGGCTTGTAATTCTTGTACATTCTTCCTCCATTAAAAAAAAAAACCAACCTGGGCAACTTGAATTAATGTTTTTAACTGGAATGTTTGATGTGGTATATGTAATAGAGTAAACAGTATTCTATGATGAATGTATGTATTTTTAATTTAGGCTACAATCTCATGTACTCTTACCAGGGGATAATTCCACTGTAATTACCAATCCTTCTTTCTTTGTGTGTGTGTGGGGGGGGAGGGTTGGGTTTTACAATTGAGGCTGCAAGCATATACAGGCAGTCTCCGAGTTAAGAACATCCGACTTACAGATAACCCATACTTAAGAACGGACTTCTGGGTTCCCTGGCACTACGTCATTTACATAGAGTACATAGCTTAGAATACTACACAATATGTGTAATTTACGCAATTTGCGTAAATGCCGATTTTAACATATAGAATGCTATGCTGTTCTGACTCACATACAAATTCGACTTAAAGACCTTCTTAAGACCTGGGGACTGCCTGTACTCACTTGCCTGCTGGAAATATGTCCCATTGAACTCAATGGGACTCGCTGCCGAGTAGACATGTATAGGTTGGCAATTGTCCAATTTGCCAGAGATGCCTTAAACCACAGAAAGCTAATATGACCAAGGGAGATCACCCTTTTTTTTTTGAGGTGGGGGAATGGGGTATGATTAAGCTAAAATAACACACCTTTAGTTTCATAATTCTCAATGGAATAGTTCATCATCAGGCGATCACTCGTGACCGAGTAAGATTGTCTTCCGGGATAAAAGGAGGACATTCTAAAGGAAGATTGTGTAGACTCTAGCGATGGGTCCGTAAGTGACTGAGGCCAATTCTAGATCCACACAGCTTCCCACAGTGAGGACACAGGTTACCAGATGGAAGATGGTCCTGTGAAGGATTCGTTTGACGTGCTTTTCGCTTAGCACGTTTCTCCCTTTCACCTTGCACTCAGGCTTCTTCAAAGTCCATGGAACCTTTGTGAAAGGCCAACCTCCATTTAGATCGTTCATGGGCCAGAGCTTCCCAGTTTTCGATGCTTATATTGCATTTTTTTAGATTAGCCTTATGAACATCTTTAAACCTCTTATATTGACCACCGATATTCCACTTTCCATCCTTGAGTTGGGAATAAAATAACTCTTTGGGAGACGGCAGTCAGGCATTCGAACAACATGACCGGTCCACTGAAGTTGGCGTTGAAGGATCATTTTTTCAACGCTAGTAGTCTTTGCTTCTTCCAGTACACTGACATTTGTTTGCCTATCTTCCCAACTAATTTGCAGGATTTTCCGGAGGCAACGTTAATGAAATCTTTCAAGGAGGTAGAAGTGATGTTTATAGATAGTCCATGTTTCGCAGGCATACAATAAAGTTGGCAATACAATGGCTTCATAAACCAGTGTTTTGGTCTTCTTACAAATATCCTGATCCTCAAACACTCTGTTTCATTCGAGAAAACGCGGCACTTGCAGAGTTCAAACGATGCTGGATTTCACTGTCGATGTTAGCTGTAACAGAAAGATAGCTGCCAAGACAGAGAAAATGATCGACATTTTCCAGTATTGTCCCGCCAAGCTGGATAGATGGCATCACCAAAGGGTTAGCTTGCACTTGCTGATGAAGCACTTTGGTTTTTTTGATGTTATGTGAGAGACCAAGTTTTTCGTATGCTTCTGCAAAAGCATTTAGGATAGTTTGGAGATCATCCTCTGAATGTGCGGAGACCACATTATCATCAGCATACTGAAGTTCCACAACGGAGGTTGTAATTACCTTACTTTTTGCTTTCAGCCTGCTGAGATTAAAAAGCTTTCCATCTGTTTGATATATAATTCCCACACCAGTGGGAAGTTTCCCCTCGACAAGATGTAAAATCATGGTGATGAAAATAGCAAATAATGTTGGGGCGATAACACATCCCTGTTTAACATTAAAAAGCTTTCCATCTGTTTGATATATAATTCCCACACTAGTGGGAAGTTTCCCCTCGACAAGATGTAAAATCATGGTGATGAAAATAGCAAATAATGTTGGGGCGATAACACATCCCTGTTTAACACCTGATCCCACTTTAAATGGAGCACCATGAGAGCCGTTGTTGTCCAAAACCGTTACCGTCATGTTGTCATGGAGAAGTCGCAAGATATTCACAAATTTATTGGGGCGTCCAATTTTCGTAAGGATAGTCCAGAGAGCTGTACGGTCTACAGTATCAAAGGCCTTAGCCAGATCAATAAATGCCATATAAAGGGGTTGATTTTGCTCCTGGCATTTTTCTTGGAGCTGACGTGCAGTAAAAGTCATGTCTACTGTCCCTCTAGAGGGGCGGAAACCATATTGAGTTTCAGGGAGGATCTCTTCTGAAATAGAAGACGGTTTGCGAGAATCCTAGCAAATATTTTACCTGCAGTAGCTAAGAGAGAAATGCCCCGATAGTTTCCACAGTCTGTTCTATCACCCTTCTTAAAGAGGGTGATAATTATGGCATCCCTGAAGTCTTCTGGGATCTCTTCTCTTATCCAGATTTTTTCGATGAGTTTATGAAGATGTACAAGTTCGGGGGGGGCTTCTTTAAAGATTTCAGCAGGAATCCCATCTGGTCCACTAGCTTTGTTGTTCTTCATTTGATTAATGGCTTTTTTTACTTCATCCAGAGTGGGGAGTATTGCAAGTTCCTCTCTAATTTGTTTTTGCGGGATTTGCGAGAAAATTTCTTTATCCATCTTAGATTTACGATTTAAAAGGTCATATAGAATGAAATGGACATTCTGGGGCCCACTGAGGTTGATGTTAGATGCTAGTTGCTCCTTGCTTTCTTATTTTTTAAAAATATACATTTTCTACCCTGGGAGCAGCTGGCTAGGCATGTACATGGTTATAGATGCTTATCTTTTTATTTTTAAAATATTTAAAACTAACTATTCACTTAATTTATTTTAGAGTGTTTTTATCCTGCTCCTCAGTCAGAAAGGCTCCTGGAGCGGCTTACAAATAATAAGTAAAAGAAGACAGTCCCTGTCTGCAGGCTTACAATCTAAAAAGAAATGGCATGCAAGGAAAAAAAATGAATAAGGAGGGATGGGGGGGGGAATTAAATGTGCAATGCTATGCATGTTTAGACAGAAGTACGGTAAGTCCTACAAGTCCCAGCATCTCCCAGCCACCAATGCTAACCGGGGAATGCTGGGAGTTATAGGATTTATTTCTATCTAAACATGCATAAGATTGCATCCTAAGTCTTTCACTAGGGCTGATTGAATGGTCCTACTTCCCCCTCTCATCTCCCTCAGCACAGTCTGCTGGAATAAATTCTTAGGTCAGCGTTAAGGGTAAGACTTTCACAAGGCCGTGTACAAGATAAACATTACCAAAGTATATGAATAGGCAATTTTTAAAAATTAAAAATATTTCACTTGTAAAATATATTACCCTTTTCTGGGGGGAAATGGTGTTTATTCTGAAGTAAATGTGTTCAGTATCAGGGCAGCAGAAGCAAACTCCATTTTATTCTTGCAGTCATAATGGTGATATGATTTAAGTGAATTTAAAGTGCAAAACTACACATACTTGGAGTATTATTATTTTTTTTAAATTAGGGTTGGCAGATAGTTGTACAGCATGAGGGAGTGTTAACTGTGTGCTTCATGACTGATGTAATACACATGGCTGTCTAAAGGCAGCTGTGGGCAAGGCTGGAATAAGCCCATAATAACATAAGAAAATAAGAGCCATGCAGGATGAGACCAAGGTCCATCTAGTCCAGTATTCTGTTCACACAGCCAGCTGCGGCCAGCCAGCTGCCTGCGGGAAACCCAGGAGCAGGACATGAGGGCAAAATCACCCTCCCGAGTCCCGCCCATGTTCTCCAGCAACTGGTGTACACAGGCAGACTGCCTCTGATATTGGAGGTAGCATATAGCCATCAGGACTAGTAGCCATTGATAGCCTTATCCTCCCCTTGTCCAATCCCCTTTTAAAGCCATACAAATAGGTGGCCATTACAACATGTTGTGGAAGTGAATTCCATAGTTTAACTATGCACTGTGTGAAGAAGTACTTCCTTTGACCTGTCCTGAATCTCCCACCAATCAGCTTCATGGGACGACCCCAGGTTCTAGTATTATGAGAGAGGAAACCCAGGGTCATCCCATGAAGCTGATTGGTGGGAGATTCAGGACAGGTCAAAGGAAGTACTTCTTCACACAGTGCATAGTTAAACTATGGAATTCACTTCCACAAGATGTTGTGATGGCCAACAATTTAGACCATTAAGTTCAGGGTCTAAAATTAACTTGATTTTCCCACTGGGCTGGGGAATTTATTGTGTATTTGTTACATCTATATCCCGCCTTTCCTACAAGGAGCTGAAGGTGGTGTACATGATCCTCCTCCTTTCCATTTTATCCTCACAACAATCCTGTGAGGTAGGTTAGGCTCAGAGGTAGTGACTGGCCCAGATCATCCAGTGAGAAATGGGAGGCATTTGTTGGTACTCCTCATGTGACAAAATGTCCTGGGCCAGCACTGGCTGTGTATATGTTTGTCCTGTTTGGCTGTTGCATCTGAACGAGGCAGTGAGTCAGTCTGAGTTTTTTTCTTGAGTGTGTGAGAGAGGGCGCTTCAGTGTTTAAGTTTTCTTGTCTGTGTGCTATATGCTGTAAAATGGGAAGCTTGTGTTGAGCTCTCTGCCATGGAAGAGATGTTAGTCTTTTCCTTCCAGGAAAACATGATTTCCACTAAAATATGTAGTGAAAAATGTTTTTGTATTATTATTGTATATTGTTGATTCTCTGTGTGTGTGTGTGTGTGTGTGTGTGTGCGCACGCGCACGCACGCACACACGCCACGCGTGGGTGCGTGCGCATGAGTTTAGTATTGGCGATTGGGGACACAGTAGGGGATCACTACAGAAGGCTAGCCCTGGGGCTCATCATGGCCTTGATCTGACCCTGCCTGTGTGGTTCTGAGGATATCATAATAGGATATCATCATTAGCAGTGGCAGCATCATGCTTTTGTGTGGTTGTGTGATTTAAAGTCACTTAATTTTCTATGGAATGGGAGTTGTTGCTGGAACAGGAGAATGTGGGCCCAAAACAGTACTTTTGTGTGGCTGTATGATATCACTTTCTGTGGTGTACTTTGCTGGCCTTTAGGGATTAAAAGACTGTTCCCGGCTCCTGTGACCCCCTTGGCTCTGCCTCCGGTGACCTGACCTCAGCACCACCAGTGAGATTGGCCACCAGCCTCCACTGCTTGTGGCCCCTTGGCCACAAGGGGTGCCATGTTCCTGTTCTCATGGCTCATCCTCTGCCCTGGGCCTGAGCCCTGGATCTTGTAGGTACCTAGCACCACCCCTGCTCCAATGTCATGGGCTATTTGGACAAGGTAATCTGTGCTAATCATTGGAACAGTCCTGATGGATCATACCAAAGGTCCATCTAGTCCAGCATGCAGCCAGCTAGATGCCTCCAGGAAGCTCACAAGCAAGGCATCAAGGTAATACCTTTCCCCCGCTGTTGCTCACAACAATATTCAATATTATGCTGCTTCTGAACCCAGATTGATATGGGGTTAGATTTCATAGATCATAGAGTTGGAAGGAGCCTACAAGGCCATCGAGTCCAACCCCCTGCTCAATGCAGGAAACTAGAGGAGGGGTCTCCCATCCAAGTAACAACCAGGCTTGACCCTGCTTAGCTTTCCACGCTCAGACAAGCTGAGCCAGCATAAGCCACAGGCCTGTAATATCAGGGGTGTGGGGTGAAGCTCAGTGTGTGAAGCTTGCAGAAACTGAGATAGGCCAAACACCCCTGGTGCTTGCAATGAAGTCTCTGTGCAGACATGCATTTAGTAAAAAAATTAAGAAGTACTTCTGTGATTTAACTTTTATGGCCTGAAGAACTGACAGAATATTATGTAAGCTGGACTTCCAAATGTTGACCTTTGGATGCTCAGTGGTTTTTTTGTTTTGTTTTGTTTATTTATTTGCTAGTCTAAGCGACATTTTGCATGTATGTTTATTTATTTATTTGCTATTTTAAGTGGCATTTTGCACCAGCTCTGTGCACAAGCCTTAGCACAACAACTGCTGACCATAACTAGTTTCTGTAGCAGGCTCCTGCTTAGCATATCTTTTATTCAGAGGCTTGGTCCACAGAAAAGTTGAGGATTTAAGCCTCTCTTTTCTCCGCCTGCTTGTCCATCCCTTATTAATTAACTCTTCAGTCTGCAGTCTTTTCCCAGCATGCTCGCCTTGCCTCTCCTTTAAGTCAGAGAGACAAAACCAGCTGCAGCCCCAAGGTGGTCTCCGACTGTTACAATCTGTGCTTCTTTCTGGCAGTTATTTAGTACCCCTTTTGGGTTGTTTTTTCCCCTGCCTTTCCCTTTGTCTCATTGTCTATAAGGGGAAAGCCCATCTAGGTTTTCCCCAGAGTTCCATTTCCTTGTGTCTTTACTTAGCCTGCAAGATCTGCAAGGATCCCTGCTTGTAGAGTCACAGGATCTGTGATGGGGTGGGGGGAGAGAGAGGAGCTAATCAATTCAGAAAATCATTTGGGTGGCAACCTCACTTGACAGCCTATTTTCTTCCTTTCCACTTAGATATCAAACTGGCTGAGAAGGGCTCTGGGGAACAAGGGAGGCAGTGAGAGCTGCTTCTCTGTAAGCACATCTGTGTCTTTCATCAGCTGGGCTCAGGGAATAACCACTAACTGGAGGGAGGAAAAATCTTTCCAATGGATAGCTGTTCCTTTCTTTTAAATCTGATGTTGAAGTGTTCACCCAGTAGGGGAGTGGTAATTTCAGCTGGGTTCTAATGTTGTGATGTGTTTTCTGTGTATCTGACTCATTTAATAGCAGATGATGATGATTTTATTATTATTTAATAACAACAACTTCTTCCAAGAAACTCATAGTGGTATATAGCTTCACCCCTTATCCTCACAACAAACCTGTGAGGTAGATTTGGCCCAGAGACAATGACTGACCAAGATTCATCACCTAGTAAACTTTGTGGCAGAGCACAGATTTGACTCCAGTTCTCCCAGATCTAAGGCCCATACTTTAACCACTATGCCATATTGGTTCTCTTTGTTTGTTTAGAATAACACTTATATCCCATCTTTCAGCCTAAAAGACCCCCAAGGCAGCTTACAACATTTCAGATACAACTCACCATAAAACCATACCAGAATATTGTAAGAAAGAGCATAAAACCATAAAACGAAACCATCAAAACCATCTAGACGAAACCAATCAAAAATAGGGGAACATTTAATTGGGTGTGGAACTTCTGGTCCATGAGTCAGATATGGCCCACAGTGCATTTGTATCTGAACCACAACCTCTCCTCCTCTGCCCCACCCCTCACAGAAATTAGTTAAGAACATAAGAAGAACCATGCTGGATCAGACCAAGGGTCCATCTAGTTCAGCATTCTGTTCTCACAGTGGCCAACCAGCTGCCCACAGGATCCCACAAGCAGGACATGAGTGCAACAGCACCTTCCCGCCCATGTTCCCCAGCAATTAGAGTACATAGGCATACTGCCTCTGATACTGGAAGAAGCACGTAGCCAATTAGGACTGGGACCTTTTTTCCTAAACCTAATTGCCATGCAGAGGGTGGGGATTTTGTGGAGCTTGCAGCTGGGGAGGGAAGGATTATCCTCATCTCCCTATATGCTGCCACCCCTGAAATTTGTGCTCCCTTTGTGCAGCAATTTGTGTGAATGGGACCTTTTCCTCCCAAACCTAATTGCTGCACATGGGGGGGGGGGTTTCAGTGTGATGGCAGCTGGGGAGGGAAATGTTGCTCCTCCCCACACACTGCCCCCTCCAAATTGTGCCCCCTGCATGGCAATTACCGGTAGGTTTTTTTTAAAAGGTCCCATTTGCAAAGGGGACATGATTTTGGGTGGGGGAGGACAGCAGCCTGTGGAGAGAAAAGTTTTCACAATTCACCTAAAGGCGGCAAAGAAATGGTCAAGTGGGCCTCTCTAGGGAGGGAGTTCCACAATATGGGTGCTGCCACTTAAAATTATGAGTGAATTTTCTGATATAGTCAGTGTAACAGATGCTACTAGAAAAAAAGCAACAAAACTGAAGAAATACTGAAATAAGTTACTTTCAAATTTGTTAATACGGAAGGATTGAAAAGAACGAAGGCTGCGATCCTTTGCACACTTACTTGAGAGTAAGCCCCACTGAAGTCAGTGTGACGGGCTTCTGGGTAAACCGGATAGGATAAGGCTTCATGGATGTATGCTCTGTTAGTGTTAATATGGCAGTGACCGTTGTCATGACTACATGGGTTGTTCTCTGTTCTGCTCCAGATAGAGCAAGCAATTTCCTTCCATGAAACTAAAGGTAATCCTTTATTTATTTTGGTTTGGAGGCTACTTAAAAGGTTTAATTCATGTTTAGGCATATTATAAAAGCAATAGAATGTTGTGGCACTACAGCCCATGGGAACTAACAATCCTGTCACATCTGGAGAACCTTGTGCCTTGCATTAATTGCTCCCTTTGGAGACTAGGAGGCTATATGCATACCAGGTCATCATTTGGCTGACTGACAGGGAAGTGTCAAGTTTATGTGGGCTAAGCCTTTTCTGCTTTCCACAGATGAGACGATGAATGTGTCATTTTAAAGATATTAATCTCTGAGTGCTCTACTGGGTGCAAGTGCCATTTGTTTCAATGAGGCTCACATTCTGCAAAGTATTTTGAGGATCTGACTGACCATCTGTTCTCAAAAATCCACTCAGTAAAAAATGTACCGTAGTCCTGACAATGTGCTACAGAAGCTAAGGGCATATCTACACTACAGATTTCAGTGGGTTTAACCATTATTCCTTCTTCCCAGGGAACTTGCGGTTCTGTAAGAGAGGGCTGGCTGTGCATTCCCAGCACTGCACCAAATGACAATTTCCCATGATTATTTTGACAGTTAATGTGAAATAAAACCAGGAAAAGTTTGTAATGTAGACATGCTCTAACTCTCAAAGTTCATAAACACATTTAGGTTTAACTCACATGCCCTTTCCTTTCTCAATTGGAGATTGTTTTCATGAAAACAATTGTATAATTTGCTGCTAGATTCCTGAAAGTGTTGGGATCAAGGGCAATGAATCAGCTGATTGAGCGGCCAGAATGACAACTTGCTCAGCCAGAATGACAACTTGCTCAGAAATCCTTTCTAGTAGCCTTACCCCACTAAAGCTAAACTGATGTTCTACTAGCTGCAGCAACTCCAGAACACACTTTGCATCCCTTAAAAACAACAGGCAAGTGGTTGTCCTCCATAGATTAAGACTGCAATTCCATGCACACTTACTTAGGAGTAAGCCGCATTGAACTCAATGGAGTTTACTTCTGAGTAGACCTACATAGGATTGCACGATAAGTCTGCAATTCTAAACACATTTACTAGGGGGTAAGTCCCACTGAACACAGTCACACATACCTCTGAATCAGCCCCACACAAGCTCTCCTGCCACAATGGGCCGCTGCGTCCTGATACCCGCAACCATCTTCCCCTTCTCTTAATTGTGTTGCGCCCCCACCCACCTACCCCTTCCCGCTGTCATGTCAATTTACTGCATCGTGCCCCCTCCCCTTCCTGAGTCACATCCCCTCTTCCTGTTGCCACCGCTGTGTTGTGACCCTTCCCCTTACTGCTGCTGCTGCATCGCACCCCTTCCCTTTCCCACACTGCATCCGCCACATTCCCTTTACCACATTACCCCCAAACCCTCTTTCCCCTTATCTCTACCACCGAGTCCTGCAGCCAGAGGAAGCAGCCAGCGTGGCTCTTCAGAGAGCCTGCTAGGCTGAAAGGCCTGGCTCTGAGGGCGTCCTTCCTCAGAGCCAGGCATAGGAGGGGCATCCCAGGTGATTTCTTGTAGAGGCGATCTTCTGGGACACCCTCCCATCTGCAGGCATTTTGGCCTGGATGGCTTTTGGAAGAGCTGTGCCCGCCACTTCCTCAGCCACTGTGGCTCTCCAGAGAGCCCCACCAGCTGCTCTCTCGCTGCAGCAAATGCCACGGTGGGAGACCAGCTGGCAGGGCTCTCCAAAGCACTCACTGAAGACGGAGGCGGTGGGCCCTCCTGGCTTCACCCCACCTCATGGTAGGGCCAGCCCTACTCTGAGTAAACATGCAGAGAATTGCCAATAAAAGGGACCCCAGCCGCAATCCTTTCCACTAGTTGACTAGGGAAAGAAAGCTGTACTAAGTGGCTGGAGTTTCAATGTGCCCCAAACTTCAACTCCAGGAATGGGTCACATGGACCCAAGGAGAGGTGTCTTCTATCTCTTGGAGGATAAGGCTAACAATGGCTCCTAGTCCTCATGGCTATATGCTACCTGCAATATCAGAGGCAGCATGCCTATGTACACCAGTTGTTGGGAAACACAGGCGGGAAGGTGCTGTTTATTTATTTATTTATTTATTTATTACATTTATCAATCGCCCATCTGGCCGGTCACCCGGCCACCCTGGGCGATGTACAATTAAAATACAATAAAACACAATAAAATATAATAATTAAAACAATATAAAAAAATTCTCATTAAAAACCTAACCCACCCCATATTCCCGCCTGAACAGCCATGTTTTTAATGCACGGCGGAAGCTCATCACGGAGGGGGCATGGCGAAGGTCACTAGGGAGGGAGTTCCATAATGTGGGGGCCGCCACAGAGAAGGCCCTCTTCCTAGTCCCCACCAGCCTGGCTGCTCTGGCTGATGGGATAAGGAGAAGGCCGTCCGTGGCAGACCTTGTTGAGCGGCCTACTTGATGTTGCTGGAGGCGCTCCTTGAGATAAGCTGGGCCGGAGCCGTGTAGGGTTTTAAAGGTCAAAACCAACACCTTGAATTCGGCTCGGCAAGCAACTGGTAGCCAGTGCAACTCTTTAAGCACTGGCGTGATGTGATCACGCCGGCGGCTGCCCTTAATCAGGCGAGCCGCCGCGTTCTGTACCAGCTGAAGCTTCCGGACCGTCTTCAAGGGTAACCGCACGTAGAGCGCATTACAGTAGTCTAGGCGAGAGGAGACCAAGGCATGAACCACTGATGGGAGCAGGTGATTAGGAAGGTAGGGGCGCAGCTGCCGTATCAGATGGAGTTGATACAGCGCTGCCCGGCTCACAGCTGCCACCTGAGCCTCCATGGACAGCTGGGAGTCTAGAATGACCCCCAAGCTGCGGACCTGGTCCTTCAGGGGTAGATGTACCCCATTCAGCACCAGGTCAACATCCTCTAACCTTCCCTTGTCCCCCACCAGAAGTACCTCGGTCTTGTCGGGGTTCAGCTTCAGCATATTCCTTCCCATCCAGCCAGCCACTGACTCCAGGCACTTGGACAGGGTTTCAACGGCCAACCTCGGTGAGGACTTAAAACAGAGGTAGAGCTGCGTGTCATCCGCATACTGATGACACTGCACCCCAAACCTCCTGATGATAGCTCCCAGCGGCTTGAGGTAGATGTTGAATAACATCGGGGAGAGGATGGAACCCTGCGGCACTCCACAAGTGAGCAGCCGAGGGTCCGAAGCCTCCTCCCCGAGAACTACCCTCTGATACCTTCCAGAGAGGAAGGACCGGAACCACTGCAATACAGTGCCTCCTAAGCCCAACCCCTCCAGACGGTCCAGGAGGATACCGTGGTCAACGGTATCAAAAGCCGCTGAGAGATCGAGGAGGACTAGAAAGGAGCATTCGCCCCTATCCAAAGCCCTCCTCATATCATCCACCAAGGCGACCAAGGCCGTCTCCGTCCCATGTCCAGATCTGAAGCCCGACTGGCACGGATCCAAATAATCGGCTTCATCCAAGTGTGCCTTCAACTGAGCACCCACCACCCGCTCGATCACCTTGCCCAGAAATGGTAAATTGGAGACTGGGCGAAAGTTGTTTAAATCCTGGGGATCCAAGGAGGGCTTCTTTAGAAGCGGTCTTATTACTGCCTCCTTGAGGGCTGATGGCATCACTCCCTCCTCGAGGGAGGCATTCACCACCGCCTTGATCCCCTCACCCAGTCTCTCCCTGCAGCTCATGATGAGCCAGGATGGGCAAGGGTCAAGCAAGCAGGTGGTCGGCCTCACAGATGAAAGCACCTTGTCCACTTCATCAGAAGGAAGAAGCCGAAACCGATCCCACAAAACCGGTCTGCCATTGGCCTCCTCCCGCTCACTCCCTGTGTCCACGACGTACGATATCCCACTCCTAATCCGATCGATTTTATCTGCGAAGTGCTTCGCTAAAGCCTCACAGGAGGCTTTTGACTGTTCCAGTGGGTCCGGAGCGACTGGACCGACCAGACTCCGGACCACTTGGAACAGCCTCCTGGGGCAGCACTCTGCAGACGCAATGGAGGCAGCATAGAAATTCTTTTTTGCTGCCTTCACCGCCACCCGGTAGGCTGAAGATGCAGCTCTAACCCGTGTTCGATCGTCTTCGGAGCGGGAATTTCGCCATCGGCGCTCTAGCCTTCTCACCTCTTGTTTCAGAGCTCGCAGCGACGGAGTGAACCATGGCGCCGCGCGAGCTCTGTTTAGGCGAAGAGGGCGCTTCGGGGCAACTCGGTCTAATGCCCTGGTGATTGCAGCATTCCAGTCATCCACCAGGGTCTCGACCGAGCTACCGTTTGTGTGCTCCAATTCCCCAAGCGCGTTCAGGAATCCATCCGGATCCATAAGACGCCTGGGGCGGACCATTCTAATAGGTCCCTCACCCCTGCAGAGGGGTTGTGGCACCGAGAAATCCAACCCCACCAGATAGTGATCTGACCATGACAAGGGGGTGGTGGATATACCCCCGATCTCCAGATCATTTCCCCCCTCTCCGGAAACAAAAACCAAGTCCAGTGCATGACCGGCTACATGGGTAGGTCCAGTTAATACAGGGTGCAGCTCCCAGGAAGCCATGGTCTCCATAAAGTCCCGAGGTGCCCCAGTGAGGGAAGCCCCCGAATGCACGTTGAAGTCCCCCAGCACCACTAGCCTGGGGGACAACACACGCACATCGGAGACCACCTCCAGCACCTCGGCCAGGGAGTCTGTCGTGCAGCGGGGTGGACGGTACACGAGCAGAATCCCCAGGCTGCCCTTTGGACCCAACCTCCAGTACATGCACTCAATAAACTTGGTCTCCCGGAGAGGGAGTCTGGTGAGGACCAAGGACTCCCGGTAGATAACAGCCACTCCCCCTCCCCGTCCCCCAACCCTTGGCTGCTGGGCATACGAGAAACCGGCCGGACACAAGGCCGCCAGAGTTGGAGCAGCGGCCTCGTCCAGCCAGGTTTCCGTAACACATGCCAGGTCCGCATCCTCATCCATGATCAAGTCATGGATGAGAGATGTTTTTTGGGTAACGGACCTGGCATTGCACAACAGCAAACGCAGGGTGGGGGGAGGAGCAACACATCCCCCAGTTATCCCTTGGCTCTGGGCAGGCCCGGAACAAGGGATAGATATTAAGCATCGATCCCTTGTTCCCCTTACTCGGCGTGGCCTGCCCCTAGCGCTCTGCCAGCGCCTGCCGCTCAACGTTGGTACCGTTTGCCCCCCAGAACTCCCCCCACTATCTCCCTGGAGAGACACATGCCCCCTCGCTTCCGCCAGTCAGGCGGGAGACCCACCCCTAAAATCAACCCCTAAAAAACCCCAGCCCTTCAAAAAGGAAGGGCCTCTTTAAAACTCCCAGCCCCACCTATATCCCCAACAGCAGGGGGACAGGCCCTCACCCTCGTGCCACCCCCGAAGTGGCTCCCCCAAAGGGGCAACCCCCTTCGGTGGCGACCCCGCCGGCGGCGGACCCGCCCCCGCTGGGGCCTGGTCTTTATAGCCCCCTTCCAAGCAGCTGCAGGTGGGGCAGGTGTTGTACTCATGTCCTTGCTTGTGGGTGGGCAGCTGGTGGGCCACTGTGTGAACAGAATGCTGGACTAGATGGACCCTTGGTCTGATCCAGCATGGCTCTTCTTATATTCTTATCTGCAATTCTATCCTATTTCCAGGACGTTCTTGCATAAATTGTAGCCGCCTCCTCTGCACCCTCTTTTCTATGGTGGTGTGTGTGCAAATTTGATCTGATGGTTGAATGAAAAATATGTTCATTTTTCAAAGGGGTTGCAGCTGTGCTGAGGTGAGAACCTAAGCAGCCAGGCTCAGCAGCCCCAGGGCAAACTCTCTCTGCAGCCTGAAGTGGAACAGAACATGCGCCACAGCATCGCACCCCTTCCCACCACCGCATCACACGCCTTGCCGCTGCCCCCCCCCCATTCCCTGTCCTGTGCCCCCTTTACCTTTGCTGCCGCACTGGCTCTATGGAGAGCTGTACTGCTAGAAGTGGCCACATGGATCTCATAAGAGCTCCCACAAGCTCTCGCGACACCCCTGCAGCCCCTTCTTCCAGACGTGTGGCTCTCAACAAGGAAGCAGAAGATGGGTGGCTGCAGGGCTGGTGGAAGGCAGTTTGGTGCCCTAGGCAAAATCAGATATTTAGCGCCCCCCCTTCCCACTTGAGCCCTCCCTCCCTATTTCTGGCGCCCCCTTTAGCCCTGCGCCCTAGGCAGCTGCCTAGTTGGCCTAATGGTAGCACCGGCCCTGGGTGGCTGCTCCAGATAGCCCCGCCAGCCGCTCTCTCACTGGAGGTGGGGCAGTGGCGGTGGCAGCAGGGGGCCCTCCTGGCAGGGGCGGGGGTGAGCAGCCCAGTTTGCAGCTCCTTCCGCTCCACCACCTGATGCAGAGCCTCACCCTGCTTCATAGGTGGGCTGGCCCTGGAGCTTGGTTGAAACTGGGCAAAATGTGGTGGAGAAATGACAGAACTGTGGTGTCCAATGCCCTTGTTTCTCACTGGGCTTGCCCACAGAACTCTGGAATTTGTCATACTGCAAATAAGAGGGCAATATTCCTTCTGACAGTGGGGTGGCAAGGAGACCAAGGTAGTTTTCAGTAGCATGGACCCAAATACTGGTCCAACAGCTGCAAATGAAAAGGAATGAGCCAGCACACTGAGTGCTCAGAGCTTGGTGCTCATATACTGTTTGAACAAAAGTTTCAAAGGAACAAAAGAATGTCATACCTAGCCTAAAAAAACGTAAGGTGGCCTTGAGAATAGTCCCAAGCAGAAAGAATGGGGTTGAGACAACTCCTTGCCACAGCCATCTCAAATGTAAAAGAGAGGGCAATTATGAGATGGGTGCTGAGCCTGCAGCTATTCAGGAATTGGGTTCTTTTTGCAACCCTGGAAACTCTTTTGGCCCATACCTGGAGATTGGTTTAATCACTCAGGGGGAAATCACTTTGGGCTGGCAAATGCATACATAATTACATTAGCATTTCTCTTATTTATTTAATTTATTTATTTATTACATTTATACCCCGCCTTTTTTCCTGCAAGGAACCCAAGGCGGCTTACATAATCATCATCGTCCCCTCCATTTTACCCTCACAACAACCCTGTGAGGTAGGTTAGGCTGAGAGTCAGTGACTGGCCCAAAGTCACCCAGTGAGTTTCATGGCCGAGTGGGGATTTGAACCCAGATCTCCCGAGTCCCAGTCCAACACTCTAACCACTACGCCACACTGGCTCTATCACTATCTTAAGGCTAATGAATATTTGCAGTTCTGCTTAGGTTGGTATTGCTAGATTTGACCTTGTATACATGATCAGCAGAGCCACTAACCAATATTACTTTGCTGTCACTCCCCCACCACACACACACACACACTGGTTTCTGCAAAGATTTCTTAAACTGACCACCTTCCTGGTTGTCAACTCTCTCAGGAGCCAACAGTGCCTGCCCTACTACCCAGCAGCCTGCTAACAATTTTTTGCCTTTTAAGCTTATTGTTATGTACAGTAAAACCTTGGATTGCAAGCATAATCCGTTCCGGAAACGTGCTTGTAATCCAAAGCACTTGTATATCAAAGCGAAATTCCCCATAAGAAATTTGTACACATATTTTTAATTTAAGCTGCAATAAAGAATGAGTGTAAAGTCTTCATTTTTCTTGACCGTACTACAGTACATGTATTGCAAGACGTCGCTTGTTTATCAAGTTAAAATGTATTTCAAAAATTTGCTTGTCTTGCAAAACACGTTCAGACCAAGTTACTTGCAATCCAAGGTTTTACTGTATATTGTATACTGATTGTTGGAAGCTGCCTTGGCAGGGTTTTTACTCTGCAGCTTATAAATAAATAAAAATATGATGGCTTATAAATGTTTTAAATAAATAAAGTCTTCTGAACGATAGCCAAATTAGATACTATGCAGAAGATCTGAGAACAGCATCTGCTGCATTTTTAAAATAATGAAATTTAGCAGTTGCAGGGGTGGGGAGTTCGGACTGGAGCTATGGTACTGGGGAAGGAGGAAGGTTTACACTTTCCCGCTCTGCACCATTTTCCCAATTATTATTGTGCTCCCAAAGTTGCTATTAGCCTTGCAGGGGGGGGGGGGAACAGTTCAGGTACCTATATGACAGCTGCCCCCAGCTGTCTATGGGCACATTTCAAAAACTATTGTGGCTACCACCATAACATGGCTGCCATGGGGGCCTGGCTAGTTAGAAAAGACAAGTAACCTACTCAAGAAACCGATACAAGACAGAGGTTGTGTCTGAGCCCCAAATGCCAAACCAGATAGTTGACATTATGAGAATACCCATTTCTCAGAAGAAAAAACTGGTGAAACCCGAGAAACACTCTGTTCCCATCCAGATCATCCCACCCAACACAAACACACCCAAGTATTTCCAAGTCACAAAATTAAAGTCAGAGTGTAAAGCAGTTTCCACTGTTTTATATGCACCTCTATGGGAAAATGAGGACCTCTGGTTTAGCACTCCCTGTTCTGATTTCCATTCTTTGCTTTCCGTTCCTTCATTCTAACTTTTGGGAATTACAACTAGGTGTTCCAAGCCAGCTTGTTGTTTTGCAAAGAGGGAGCAACAGAGCATTCTGCTTGTTTTAGAGTGCAATCCTATGCAAGTTTAGACAGAAAAAAGGCCTACAATACGCCTTGAGGGTCTGATCTTTTCCACCAACCTCAGTAAGGCTATTCAAATGAGAAAGCCTGTCCATATCTGGGGTGCCAACCTTGAACTTGTTTTGCTTATTTTCCACTTCTTACACCTGCAGCAGAGTTAAGAACAGGCAGGCAAGCCTGCAGCAGCTACCGTCATAACAAGAAAACTGCTGCAGCAGATGACTTTGGGGGCAGGGGACAGAGGAAGGGCTGAGCTTCTGGCAAATGGGTGGAGAAATGTATCCGATTTAGAGGGGAGGCGGGGTTGGAGGTGGGAGCAGGTGGCAAGTTGTTTATCTGCTCAGCTGTTGTGCGCAGCTTGACAGAGACAGACAAAAGCAGCTGGCAGGAGGAAGGAAATCAAGGGTCTCTCTCAGACTACCTTTCAGGTTTGTAACCATAGCACAAACAGCAACCAGAGAGCAGTTTGCTTGGAGCACAGGCCTTAACAGAGCTCTCTGGGGACTTAACATTGTCTCTGGGAGGGTCCAGGCAGTGCCCTCGGGTACATGCTAGAGTAGTGTATTACCCTACAGGGTTTCTGATATGTCTTAATAGGGCCACGAGCCTACTGTGTGCCCGCAGGAGCTTTGGCAATGGTCTCTAAGATGAACATTAGTCTCTGCACATGCTACTGTGCAGGCAACATCCCCTAGGGTGGAACAGCTGTGCCTCTCCAAGTGTTCATGGTAGTAAGCTTTGTGATCTGTCAGTCTGTGTCTTGGCAATACCCTTTGGAGCTGGCCAGAAGGCCAGGGTCAGACTAGCCTGAGCTTTATGATTTGCCAAAGCTATGCCAACTGCAGCTTATCTTTCCAAGACTAAACCTTTCTGCTTCCCCAGCCTGGAGCGGTGGAGCTGCTGTAGATGTTGTAATTATCAGTAGTAGTAGTAGTAGTAGTAGCAGCAGTAGCAGTACTTTCTGTTTGGTACCTTAACTCCTTCTGACGCAGAAGGGAAAATGCTAAGATGAGGTTTAATTTGCTCAAATGGCTTTAGACAAGGTTAATATAAACTCGTCAATAACTGTCATTTTTTATTTTGTTCTCATTCTGTTATAATTTCAGTTGGAAGAGGAAGCATATGGCTTAAAAAATACACCCTAATAGAACAAAATAAAGCTTCCATGAAATGGCAGGGGCATTGCTGCAGGAAGAGGAGGATACTTGGTGATACTTGCCATTTTTTATTTTTGTTTAAAACTCTGGATGAGCAGACCAACACTTGAGTGGTTCAGTGAGGGCACTCTCAACCTTGGAATATATTTGGTACAAAATATGGTGCAAAGCATGTGGGAACGAGTTGTGTCGCTTATCCCTGGTGGTGTCCCAGGCATTCATACAACCTGTCCCCACAGCACTCACTTAACTCATGCAAGCGCAAACTAGGGGTGAGAGGAGTGTATTTTATGTGCAATAAAATATTGCAGGAAATGTAATTTTCCTGCCACAGAAGCACTGCCTTAATGGAAGAGATCTAAATTCCTTGCAACAACTGAGTAACAGCAGCATTTTTCAATGTGTGCAGTAATAAGCCAGTTGCCTGAAAGTGCCCTAACTTTAAGCAATTAACCCACCAGCGACATCATAGAAACAGATCCACTGCCAGGGACTCTTTCTGGCTTGTGTACGCAATAACCTCACTGAGAAAGGTCACTAAGTAAAACAATGAAGGGCTCACTCACGTCAGTGGAACACATGGCTATAATGTGCTTGCAAGCCAGATGTGATCCAAGTAAGTCTGTACTGTGCGGTCTGCAGCTGTCCTCTTCTGTGATTAATTGAGGCAGCCAACAGGGACAGGCGGTCCTGGCAGACATTAAGCCATCTCATTTGAAGCAAATTAAGGCCTGCAGTTGTGGAATTTTCAGCTTACATCTTTAAACTTTTATCAGCCAGACCTCTGAAAACCACAAGTCTGGCATTAAAAATTCACCAGATTTTGTTCTTAAGAAAATTGACATCTAATTTTATTTTTTAAATTTGCATCAGCTTACCATGTTTGTATTTTCAAGACTTCTGCTGAAACTGCGAAAAACACAGGGGAAGTAAAATAATACTTGGTGCAAACGTGTCTTAAAACACTGCAAGCATTGTCCTGGGTAGTGAAAAACATCACTAGCTTATTAAAGACCTGGCAAGTGATCTGCTGGGTTATCATCATATGTCATGAAATCCTCACCTGTCCAGCTGAGTCACTACTTACTTTTGCAACCAGGCCACTGAGCTTTTCTCTCCTTTTCAGTGGCAGACTACATGCTTTGTATGTATATGTTCCCAGTCTCTGGCCAAAATGTATCTCAAGTAGCAGAGTTGAAAGCGGGCTGTGCTTAAGATTTTGGAGAGCCACTGTCAGCCAGAGTGGGCAATATTGGGCTAGGCAAGAGAGCTGGTTCAGTCTTGTCATGCTCCTCTGTTCTCCCCTTGGGCCCCCAAACAGGAGTGTCTTATTTGTGCCTTTAATAGCTTCCTGGCAAGGGGGACTTCAGCAGGAGAAGCTGCAGCTGATGAGCTGATCCTCACCATACATAGGAACCCCCATTACTTAGTCTGGGAAATTGAAATTATACAGGTACCTGCTCTCTTTCCACCACCTGCACCTGGTATCCAAGTTCTTTTACCAGAACCATGCCTCTATGTGTCTCCTTTGGATCCCAGGACCCACTGCTGTCTTTGCAGACTGGGCTGAGAATTGATTGGGTTTGCAGAGATGTTATTTCTCTGGCCGCTCAGCTCTCCCCTTTTCATGCCTGCTTGTCAAAAACATTTCTTAGGGCACAGGGCCACAATGTTTTCAAAATCAGGTTAAGGTTGTGGACTTAACTTTTTTTTTTGTGGTATGAATCTTAGGAGTGATGTATGAATCTCACTTGTGCAAAACCTATTACAGATTGCATGAGTTTTACACGCTGCCCCCGGGGTCTGTCTGATCATGGAAGGTGAGCATGGGGAAAAGGTTAGTCCCCATTTCTTCTACCCTGTGGCCCCAATCTGATTCAACCCCCCTTCCCCTATGTCTGTATTTAACTTAAAAGAAAATGGGGGTGATCCTGGTCATAGGATTCTCACATTTTGTCTAGTTGTGCCCAGAGTTACATGCTTATTCAGAAGGCTGTTAGATCGTCTTTTCTGCGGCGGCCTCCAAACTGTGGAACTCTCTCCCCAGTGACCTCCGCCATGCCCCCTCCTTGATGAGCTTCCACTGTTCATTAAAAACATGGCTTTTCAGGCAGGAATATGGGGTGGGTTAGGATTTTAACATTTTATACTGTTTTAAGTATATTATATTCTGTTTTGTTTCATTGTATGTTGTACATTGCCTAGAGTGGCCGGGTACCAGCTAGATGGGCGATCTAGAAATGCAATAAATAAATCGTTACGGTTCTGTAAATGTTGAGTTCTGCAAATGATGAGTTCCAAGTGAGGTCAGTTCCAAGTGTGCCATTTCAGTTCAGGCAAGCGAAAAAAGCTCCAGATTAGTTAGATATATTCAAGGTTAAATGGAAAAAAGTAGGGTATTTTTAAGAACACCAGATGTACTTTGTGAAATAATTCACAAGAACTACAGCAGTCTTATCAGCATTGGATAAACAGGTAACCACAATAAAAAAAGATTTCCTCCTCCTGTATACCTGCAGTAAAATCCCTGCTCAGCCATGAAGTTTGCTGAGTGCCCTAGGGGAAATAACTATAGCCCTTTTCAGGCATTCACAATGGAATAATGAGTGTGTGTCTGTGTAATTTATTAATTATAAAATCTGTATCTTGCCCTTCAAAAAGATTTCTCCCACCTTACAAATATCAATAAAATAGAATTCATCAAAAATACAAAACAATTAAAACTATGTAATAAAGAAATAAGCGCAGCATAAAAAGCAGAAGAAAGTCAACTTCAGAGGGAGTAAAACTATTTAAATGTCTGGGGAAATTTTAAAAAAATGTGTTTCTCCTGGGGTCAAAAAGAGAGCAAAATAGGCACCATCTGAACCTTTTTGAGAAGAGCATTCCACAGTTGGGTGCTACCACTAAGAAGGTCCTCTCTTTTGTCCTCACCTGCCTCACATCAGATGTCAGGGAGACCTGGAGAACGGCATCTCAGGAACAGGCTCTGTCCCTGGCCTATGTGTGTTAATCAGAACATCTGAGAAGGGCCCCCGCATATGCAGCTGTACACAGGCACAAAGGGGCTCTCTTCAGGCAATTTAATTAACTTGCATAGGTTGGGGACAGAGCATGTTCATTATATCCAGTTTTGAATGCCCCTACAGGGCTTACTTGTCAGCCTAACCTACCTCACAAGATTGTTGTGAGGATGAAATGAGATAACTTCATGAATATACTCCTGAGCTCCTGGAGGAATGGTGGGATACTAATGTGGTAAACAAGGCTGGGTGCAGCCCTGAAAGATAGATACACATAACATTGGTGAAGAGGTAGATGGTAGCACTTGTTTCTAATATACAGGCCTGTGGCTCATGCTGGCTCAGCTTGTCTGAGTGTGGAAAGCTAAGCAGGGTCAGGCCTGGTTATTACTTGGATGGGAGACCCCTCCTCTAGTTTCCTGCATTACGCAGGGGGTTGGACTCGATAGCCTTGTAGGCTCCTTCCAACTCTATGATCTATGAATCTATAATACAGCCTGGAGAAGAGGTTACCAGCTCAAAATTCATTGGGGTTTGGTACCATTGGGTGAATTATTAGACATCCACTACTTGACTCCGTGTTGTCACTTAGACAATAAATTACAGAACTGAATTAACCTATGGACTACATCCTTGTTCAGCAACTAGGTTTCTTGGAGAGGCACTTTTGAGCATGGAGTTGGAATGGAGAGCCAAGTCCACAATTCCCTCGCACCCCTAGCCCACTGGCAAAGTCCTCTTGCCACAGGTGCCACTCAGTTTTGTCCTGAATTTTGTCCTGAATTTTCGACTGAAGGGCCATGCAGTACCTTTTAGAGGGCCACATTTGGCCCATTGAGATCCAGTTGCTAATTCCATAGGTTGCAACCCCCTGGGGGCCATGAGACTCCTGTAGGAGGTGAATGCAGGGACCCTGGCAGTGATCCTATACTTTGGACTGGACAATCCTTTAAAGAGGAGTCTGCCCTCTGCAAAGTAGGACCATATGTCATACTTTATAGAGCGCAGACTTCTATTTGAAAGTGTCCTCTGATGGGTTGCCCAGTCCAAGTCCAGTTTAAAGATAAAGATAAGAAGGCAGAGCAGGCAGGGGCCTTGACTTTGCCCCTCAACAGTTAAGAGCAGACTAAGCAGGCACACAGGTCACCTGGTCACAGCCTTAGTCCCTATGGGAACATAGGAAGCTGCCTTAAACTGAGTCAGACCATTGGTCCAGCCCAGTATTGTTGACACTGACTGCACTTGTTTGTCATTGTTTTCATTTATGCCACTTTTGCTTCTACTCTTGTTAATTACATACTACTCTATATTAAGTTGTATTTTTTCTGTTTCACATTCTGTGGTACTTTGTTACTGTCATTACAGTAAACTGTTTCTACATTATACACCGTCTGTTATTGGAGTCTTGTTCACTGCCCTGTACCTGTTTGTACCTTGTTATTGACAATGTCTTTTGGCTTTTGTTACTGTATATACCATTATTTCATTATATAATCTGGTATTTGCTGCTGTTATTCAGGTGTCATCATTATATTTTCATAGATTTCATAGATCATAGAGTTGGAAGGAGCCTACAAGGCTATCGAGTCCAACCCCCTGCTCAATGCAGGAAACTAGAGGAGGGGTCTCCCATCCAAGTAATAACCAGGCTTGACCCTGCTTAGCTTTCCACACTCAGACAAGCTGAGCCAGCATAAGCCACAGGCCTGGAAACTGGTTGCAAGCCATTAAGAAAATAGAAGGTCCTTCCCCAATCTGGTGCCCTCCAGATATTTTGGGCTACAACTCCCAAAGTTCCTGACCATTGGCCATGCTGGCTGGGGCTGATGGGAGTTATAATCCAACACATCTGGAAGGCACCAGGTTGGTTAATCTATCAACATATTGTCACGGAAACTGGCAAATGCTGCTGTTACATGTGAACTGGGTCATTCACTGGTGATGGAAATTCATTCTGTATCTGCTAAAGACCAGATTCATCTATCTGTATATAGTACAGGTGGTGGTGGTGGTTTTACTGAAGTTGCACACTGCCTTTCTGCTCAAGGTGGCTTACAACTTAAAATACTAAACATAATTTAAATCGGGGCGGGGGGGGGAGATAATAGTGAAATGGCATCAGAGGCCCTGGTGGGTGGGGAGTCCTTCCAATCTATTTGAGTTTGATCCCACTGCCTATCCAGGAACATTTTCCTCCAAACATTGCTCCTAAGTCTCTCCCCCCATCCTCCGTATATGTTAAAAGGTGAAGGATCATATCCAGCATTTAATTTCTTTATTTCTTCTTTTTTTAAAAAAAGAAAGATGTTGGGGCTACCACCTTAAGACCTGGAAGCCCCTTTGCCCAATCCCTGATGTAGGTGAGGATGATACTCACTGGGCCTGTTTGCATGTAATCGTGCAAATCGTGGGCTAATTAATTAACCCATTTTGTTACCTGTTACTCACCACCTTACATGCCATTGCTATAATACGCTTTTTCATTATCTGCACTTGATTATACTTAACACGTCAGTATAATCCTTGCATTGGGTTCAACTAGGTATCTTTCCGGAAGGAGGCAGGTTGGCGGAGCTTGCATAAGGGAGCTCCACTGACTTGCCTCCTTCCGGAAACAAGAGTCTCCTCTCATTTCGAGGCTTCCCCTAGGAAGCACTAAATCTCCCTTGTGTAAGTGGTGGGTCCTGCTTGCACAATGGAATTTCTGGGACCCAACGCTTGCGGAATGAAATCGGCAGGGCAGAAAGGAATCAGCAGGCATAAGCACCCCACCAGATTCTGCCCCCTAGTCCCATCTCCTTTACCTTCCTTTTTAATCTGAAAGCCTGTTTTACACCACAAAACTTAATCGGTTTTATCAATTTCACCCAAAGGTTATGGGAAGTGTGGTTTGCTGAAGGTGCTGAGAATTCTCTGTTTGAGATCCCTATCCCCCCCCCCTCACAGAACTTCAACTCCCAGTGTTCCTTGGAAGGAGGAATGAAGCACTGTTAAACCAGTTTAATCTATAGTGCCTAGATTCATCCTGAATGGTTATGGCTTGATGATATGCTAACTTACCTAGGTCAAGGATACTGAACGCAGGCACTTTTATTCTTGCCTATCCTCCTTCCACTTTAACTCCGGATGAAATGCTAGTAAATTACTACTTTAGAACCTCCTCCTCCTTCCCTACACTTCTGCTTTCACTAGTAATAATATGAACATTCACTTCCCTTAATGTCAAACTGGTAACCAGGGGATGGCAGGTAGGATGAGCCACACATTGTGAAAGCAGCAGGGTACGGGGATTCCAAGCTGATTGTTGACTTTGATTGAAATGCAAGGCAGGGGGATTGGAAAGGGACTATTCACTCAGCCTCCTCCAAGCCTGGCTGCTCTAGGGCAAGCCCATCATGTGAAAGAGGCCTTTGTGTCGTGCTCCCTTGGCCCTCTTGTGTTGCATGCCAGCAGGTAGCAATTGTTAAGATCTGCTGAGCGAGGTCAGAGTGGAAGGAGCCAAAAATGGCTTCTGTTGTCATATAGAACAGGGATCTCCAGAGGTCTTGTCTTTGGCAACAATGCTGAAGCCAGGGCTAGCCTTTCCTTTCCTTCCCAACTTCAAAAGGATGTTTTGCTCATTGTTAGCTGCTGCTTTGAGGGTTCCTGTGTCAGCAGAGAAGCTTAAGAAAATAAAACACACCTTTGTATAAGAAAGGGAAACAGGGCGTATCTAGTCCTGCCTGTTTTCTTCAAGCAAGAAATGATATACCCAAAGTGGGCACACTGGGAACCTGTTTAGCACTAACAAGCCCGCTGATAATGTGAGTGAGCTTGAGGGTCACAGCTTTTGTGAACCTCAGGTGAAGGGAATTCCATAAATGAGGAGTGGCGAAAGAAAGCATCTCTCTAGGAGCACCGGATAGAATGTAAGGGAAGGATGAAGGTATTAGTAATAATTATTATTATTATTATTTGTAGGGCTCTTGGTGATTTTATTTTATTAGTAGTACCATTGAATGAGTCATCCCATCCCATTAAAGTATTTGCTGTAGTGATGTATGAAGTCTACATGGCTGCCTCGATCAGCATCTAACCACAGTCATATCTTTATATATGCCTGGGTCTTACACATTGCATAAAACAGGCAGACAGTGATGGGGATTTAGAACCTATTACAATGTTCATGGCAGGGCACTGGTACAGCCCATTTGGTGGACTGTACCACCTGAGAATGCACATGGGGAATCATGAATTTTAAAGCACACTTGTATGAGAATCATTCTACATTTTGAAAGTTTATGTGCAGGGAGACTTTTTTTTTTTTAATATGATGGCTCATTCTAATAAGCAACATTTACATTTTGTGAGCCACTCTGAGAGCCCTTGGCCCATAACATTCTTGTGATAAATAAACAAACAAATCAACCTTCATGTGCATTCTTAGGTGACACAAGGAGTATTTATCTATTTATTTATTATATTTATACCCCGCCTTTTTTCCTGCAAGGAACCCAAGGCGGCTTACATAATCCTCTTCCTCCTCCTCTGTTTTATCCTCACAACAACCCTGTGAGGTAGGTTAGGCTGAGAGGCAGTGACTGGCCCAAAGTCACCCAGTGAGTTTCATGGCCGAGCAGGAACTAGAACCTGGATCTCCCGAGTCCCAGTCCAACACCCTAACCACTATGCCACACTCTCACCCTACTCCCCCCCACACAATAAGAGTACAATTGTTACTCCAGTGTTGTGGAAAATCCAGATTTTTTCTCTCTCAGGGAAGCACTTATGCTCTTGGGAAGTTGCATTTCCCCCGCACTCCAAAGACAGCATTTTATCACTGGAAAAATGCATTTCCCCTCTCTCTCCCCAGTTGGCACACCTATTGCTATAGTTTGTACCATGATTGTGTAGCTGTCATGGGTACCTATTGGCTAGTGTCCATGTTTCACTGGGACTGACTGACATGACTGTGCCCCCCTGCTTGCACATTTTTACTTCTTTATACCTGTCCAGTATGAAGCCCTTACAAAATAGAAACAGTATCATACATCAGTGTATGTAGAAACTCCCCTCAAATTAATGCACTGCTACTTTATTAACCTGTTAAATTTCTTTCCCTCTTTAGTTCTTAGGAGGCAGCCATGCCTCCCTTTTTAAAACAGAAAAGTATCAGAGAGTCTGCTTTGCCACTTCAGCATGGATCCTTCTCCTGGGCAGGATTGGGGCAAATGTACCTATTGGCACTAAAAATGATGTGGGGGGGGAGGGGGGTTGTCATCTATAGAAGCCCATGTAGCCCAATTCTGTGCATGTTTACTGGTAAGTAAGTCCCACTGAATGGTATTTGTGCCTAAGTAAGTGTGCATGGCAGTATCACATTCTCTTCCTCCGTTGCTTTAGCAGTGAAGTATGTCTTAAATACAGTGGCAATCAACTATTTACAGTGAAACTCTTAATACAGGAACTAGTTGTGTTTAGTTTGTTCCTTATTAGGAGAACAGTTTTGTAGCACCACCCAAACCTGTCTGTGTGTTTGCTGACTGGGCTCTGACTTTTTGATAGTGAAAGAGCCCTTGCCGCTGTTTTGAGTGCTGGACACAAGGACGGAAAAGTCCCAACAGTAAGTAAATTATTGGGGTGTCTCCCCATGAGGCTCTCCTGTCATCTTTGATCGCAACTAGGGTGAGTTTTCCATAAATGTGTATACATCGTGCTTGCTCCTGACTCAGTTTTCTCAAAGCTCTGGATCAGGTTGCCATTAGCTAGAATGTGGTATGGACAGGCGAGAATAACAGCTGGATGTTGGAATGAGAAAGCCATGGGAAACATTAGGAGGGAGCTCAAATACTGAAGTACACATGAGGCCACAATATAGAAGATGTGAGTGATGACCTTTAAGCCTCTGTTCATGTGTGGTTTGTACTACTACTGGATAATAAACTTAATTTGTTACCAGAAGGAATTAGTATTGCCTGTGCTGAATAGTATCTTGCTTTAGGGAAACCCAGATTCAATTTTTCTCTTGCCAGGACACTCCCTAAGCTGCAATTGTGAGCACCTTTACTAGGGAGTAAGTGACATTAAACACAGTAGCATGTTTGCTATGACATTGCAAACAAGTGTTAAGATTTATTTACCTAATTTGTTAGATTTGTATATAATTTTCTGCCCAAGCACTCAACTTGGTTTACATTGTGTAATAGCAGCTTATAATCATGCAGCACAATCCTATGCATGTTTACTCAGAAGTAAGTCCCACTGAGTTAAATGTGACTTTCTCCCAAGAAATGTACTTAGGATTCATGCAGCCTAAGAGACAAAATACAAAAGGGATGGGAATGGAAGAGAAAATAAGCATATTCAGGTACCAACTCTTTCATGCTGTTACATAATGACTACATGGAATAGTCACTGTAGGAGACAGTTCTGGGAGGGTAGGAGACAGTCATATGGCAGTTGGTCCCAACTGAGCCAAGGGGGCCTCCTGTCTCACCCCTCCTTCAGATGCAGCCAGGTGGAGTGATTGCTGATGGAGCTTTCTTGGAGGAGAGGTGCCAAATGGCAGTTAGTCCCACCTGAGCAGATGGAGATTTTATCTCTTTAAAAAAGGAGTTCTAATTCTACCAGTTATTCTGGACTATAAGTAGCATAAATGGGATGACAGTATTAAAGGCACATGGAGGTTCTCCTTTAGTTAAGGTGAGTCACGCAAAAAAGGGTTCTGCCATTATAAGTGAAGCTTGGCAAGCATTATGTAACTAACGATGCCTGCAGTTGTCCCAAATTTCAAACTGACCTGAAAAATTGCCACCAGTACAGCAAGTTAAAATGTTCTGGAAATTGACACATTTACCCTTTTTACTCCAATTTTCAGATAGGCATAGTATACATTTCTGTTAAAGCTTGGTGAAACCTACTGATATACCGTACTTTAAAGTATATGGCCCATGCTTGCAGGAGGTTGCCTTACAGGATTGTAATTATTGTTTTCTGACTTGAAAATCCAAACCTAACACATGATCGTGGCTCAGCCTGTGTCATGAATTCATGGGCATAATATGGTTTTGGATTGGCTGATCCCTTGGAGAAACCCTTGAAGAAACAAAAGTAGTCTATTCTTTCCTGATATTTATCTTAAATGATTCAGCTTCAGGTGGAGAGTATATTTTGAAATGAGCTCTATTGGACCTCATCAATCAATTCCTGCAAGGAAGGTAATTAAAGTTTAGTTTTTTTACCATTTGCATTTGTGTCTGTTTTCTAGGTATATCCCTCAAGTGATGTCTCAGGTTGCTCAGAGAACTGGCTGGCAGGTGATCCTCATCTTCACTTGCATTTCCCTTTGTGTACCCATCCCATTAGTGGATGAGCGGGAGTTACTAATAGAAAAGGAGAATGCCTGTCGTACAGGTGGCAACCTTGTGCTAGGAGAATGGGAAGAGCGTGCAAACGAGAAGCTCATGAACCTCAAAGAGATGGAAGTGGCTAAAGCTACAGAGACGGGGCTGTTTCCACCAAGCATGCATTTCTTCAAGGCCAAAGTCCTCATTGATCAAAGTGCTGTGTTCAGCATCTTAAAAGAGATGCCAAAAGGTAGTGGTTCCAACTTGGGTCCTGTGGCATCCCTGTGCATTTTGTGTTAAGTGTATAGGGTGGTAGATTATTACAGAGGTTCATGTGATTTATTTATTTATTACATTTATACCCCGCCTTTTTTCCTGCAAGGAACTCAAGGCGGCTTACATAATCCTCCTCCTCCTCTCCATTTTTTTTAAAAAATATTTTATTAATTTTTTTCACATCTTACAGCTACTAATGAATACAACAACAAAAAATACAACATAAACATTGTGCACCCCCCCACCTCTTGGGACCAAGTTATATTTCCCCCCCCCCAAATTTATATATATATACAAGATATTATTCTATATTCCAAAAATATAACAAATCTTGACAAGGTTTGTTCCCCTTCCAAAAATTTACCCCAAATGTTCACAAAGGTGTCTTTCTCCAATTGTCCTTTTTGACACTTAATATTACAAGTTAATTTATCATTTAGCGCGATATCCCATACCTCTTTATACCATTCAGTAATTGAAAAAACATGTTGAACCTTCAAATTCCTAGCTATCATTAATTTTGCTGTTGTTAACAAATTCACAATCAGTTCTTTTGTATTTTTTAAACAAACTAACTTTTCTGTAATTGTTAACAATGCTAATTTTGGGCAGACTTCTAATTCCATTCCAATTATTTCTGATATTTCTGCAAATACTTTCTGCCAAAATTCCAGAACATTTTTACAGCTCCACCACATGTGGGCATATGTGCCTTTTACATTACATCCTCTCCAACACAATGCGGAGCGATTTTTATCTCTCCGATTTAATCTTACTGGAGTTAAATACCATCTCCATACCACTTTATAAACCTCCTCTCCATTTTATCCTCACAACAACCCTGAGAGGCAGTGACTGGCCCAAAGTCACCCAGTGAGTTTCATGGCCGAGCGGGGAATAGAACCCGGATCTCCCAAGTCCCAGTCCACACCCTAACCACTATATACTGTATAGAGCAGCCTTCACCAATCTGGAGCCTTCCAGATGTGTTAGGCTGCAAGTCCCATCATTCCCATGCTGGCTGGGAATGACTAGAGTTGCAGTCCAACTCATCTAGAGGGCACCCGGTTGGGGGAAGTCTGGCATAAAGTACTTGGGAAAGAAGCTACTGAGTTGGCCTGATCAGTTAGCTGTAGATTATGTATTTATACCTGTTTCTTTCAGCATTATAGGTCTCACTTTCAAAAAAGAAAGAAAACACAGTGATCACACATACTATTCCAACATCTGCAGCTTTTGACAAAATTGTCTCCCCACCACTCCTAGCCTTCCTGGCCTTCCTGTACAACGGGATCTTATAACGTTGGCCCTCAAGTAGATTCACACAATACCAAAGATCTCAAGAAACATGTTTCAAACCTTCTTTTGTGGAGTAGTGGAAAAAGCTTAGGCCCTGGAAACATTATGCTACTTTGCTGGATCGTGGTCCAAATGGATGAATTAATGGATGAATTAATGAATGATTTATTATGGTCACATACCAATACAAATATTGAGACAAATATCAGATAAAACTAGTTAAAAACAATTAAAGAAAACAGATATGTTTGAAAGGAGGCTGACTAGATTTCCCCCCCTTATTTGCACTGAAGTAAAAAAAAGTTGCAATGTTCAGTAATATGGGAATCCTCCCTTAGGCAGAACAATACAAGAATTTTGGAAGATAATCCGGGGGTGGGGTTTCTTAGTAGGGGGAGAATCAGCTTCTCTCTGCAAGCTCCAAATGGATGGGCCAAGGGTGCTTCCAAGAGGATGGCTCCTAGCACTAGCAGTCAAAAGACATTGTGCCATTATTCCATCTTTTCCTTCTTAACATATTTTTGTGGAAAGAAAAAAGATGGGAAAAGCAGTGAGAAGCCATGAGAGGGTTATGAGGGGAAGATGAAGATGTTGGGACCCCCGCTTAAGATTCTGTGAATGAAGCTGTACAATTTCACAAAAAAAGCCTTGTCTGGAAGCATCCCTAGTCCGCTGTGGCAAGGCACTCCAACTGGAAAAACTATGCTGGGAGCAACAGCTTCAGCAGCATTTTCACTCAGACGTCCATGTCTCCTTGGGTGCTTTCAGATGAGGCCTTTATCATGCCATTGCACTACCTCATTTACAATTTTTTATGGGGGATCCAGACAACAAGATCTTACACTCATAACCCTCCCGTGTTTTCCCACTGATATGTCCGTCTTTTTTCTTACTGCGGAAAACCCCTCAAGGAAGAAAAGATGAAATAGTTGCACAAGGCTTTTGGATTGTTAGCCCAGGAGCCCTCTGTCTGGAAACACACACACACACACACACACACACACACACACACACACACACCACTCTTACCAAGATGTGGATATAGGAAGAAACAGGGGTCACATGGTCTTGGCAATAACCTTTGCAACGTGGCAATATTGTGTATTGTCTGAGGTCTGGTTGTTGCTATTTAAAAAATGTTACTGATAGTCTGCTAACAAAGCCTTGAAACGCTAGCATGTTTGTCCATTTTTATGCAGTCAGTTCTATTTCAGTGAAAAGAAACAGAAAGATGACTTTTTCTATTGTTCTTATATTGGGTTTTGCTTGGCACTTTGTTTTTCTCAAAATCTTTCAGGAATGTTGGATGCCTGGCTTATAAGAGCATTGGGTAGAAATAAAGCTGCTCCTCCTGCAATCATTTACTTTAGGGATTAATTTCCATTAAAAGTCGTAGAATGCCTTGCTACAGCACTTTGGTCAAATAACCTAGCAGGACAGTGGCCTGTTTGTCCATTTGCAGCACAATTCATCTGTGTAACAGGAAAATGTTCCCAAGGACTACCACCCAATTTCCACTCAGGCAATTAGTGTGGACTGAGCTTTTGCCAAAACACTCAGTTTTGCTTAGTGTTGGTAACATAGCCTGTGCAGTTGAATTGAGTCATATTTCTTGCTCGTCATTTTTCACTGCTTGAAAATGTCCCAGCACTCTGCAAAATGTTTAATTCTGAAGATCACTTTTGAAAGTGAAAGAAGCTCTGTAAATGTATCTTTCAAAAATATATTTCTTGTAGTTATATCATGCTATTACATGGAGCTTGCAGTGGTCTCTCCTCCAAGGAACAGATCAGATCCATACTTGCTTAGCTTTAGTACTACAATCTCAGGTGCTCACAGACCATTCATTGGAGCTATTTGCATGTAGCGACAACCCATTGGTTTAAAAACCACTGGGTTGTCATGCATGAGCAGGTGCACTGCCTGCAGCATCCCCACCTCTTCCGTTTTAGCACACAACCCACGATGGGCTCCTTTGCAGGTTGTTCAGCATGACAACCCAGCGGTTAACCCAACAACAAACCATTGGTTAACTGCTGGCTTGTTTAGTCCCCAAATGACCCATTGGTCCAGGTTTGGATGTCATGCTCCTGCAAAGGAGAGGATCGTGGGTTGTAGAGTACAAGTGGAAGTGGCAGGTGCATGGGAGGCAGCATGTTTGCTCTCTCCTGCTCATGTACAACCCATGGGTTGTTTAACGGAAGGGTTGTTGTTACGTGTGAACAAGGTTGTTGGGTCCTATAAATGAGATACCTTGACTAGTGCTTATTTTCCATGCTCTGAAACTTGTGCAGCCAAGTTCGTCCCAGGCTTTGAAATATTTTGCATATGTACTAGGGAGAACCAGATTTTCTGGTTCTCATCCAGGTATACTCATGTGAACAGTGTTCTGCATGTGATTAGTAGCCTTAAGAGAGTTTGATGGAAATGTACATCCTCATTTGCTCCATCCAGTGTGAATGGAATCATATCTAATGTCTCGCATTGCCTCTCCTAGTTCTGCTTTGTCTTCTCTCTTTGGCTTTCTCCTGTTTGGACCAGCTCAGCCAATCACAGCCACAGACTTCATCACCAACACCACTACAAATCCCTATATTGCATTACAATTTAGTTTTCCCATACACTGTCTTTTCAGTTTTTCCATGTACTGTTGAAGCAATTCCAGCCCTTTTTTTTGTTTTGCTTCATTACATTTGCCTCCTCCGTCTCCACAGGTGGTGCTTTACACCTGCATGACCATGCTATCCTGAGTGTTGACTGGCTGGTGTACAATGCCAGCTACCTGCCGGACTGTTACATCTGCTTCTGCCCTTCATGGACTGTCCAGTTCAAGTTCTCTGGGCCTCTTCCTCCCAAAGATGTTCCTCCCGATTGCTCTAAGTGGGTGTTGCTAGAAACCTACCGCAAGAATCTGAAAAATGTGACTGAATTTGATAACAGGTGGGTGAAAGTCTCTCTGATTAGTTACAGGTGAACCACTTTGTTCTGTTGCCTCTTCCTTTGGAGCAACAGCTAGATGTTTTTAAAGACGGGATGTTTTTAAAGACGGGATCTGGGTGCTGCAGGCTTATTCTTTCTAAACCTCTGCCTTGATCTGCTAATCTAGAACTCATCACAACTTCTCAGTGGAGGAAAGATTACGTTGAAGCTGTCGTAATAATGATACTTGCATTTATATAATGCTTTCCCTAACTGTTCAAAGTGCCTCACAATATCCTTTCAACAACCCTTTAATGTAGGCCAGACATGGGGGTGGGTGGGGGCATGAGGCTAAATGTTAGGATTACAGGCATCCTATGCATGGCAGGAGGAGTGTGGAGGCTAAGGTCGCCTCCGCGCTCCTTCCGCCAGGCAAAACACTTAGATGGCTGATTTAGGCCGTCTAAGTGTGGCGGCTCAGAGTGCAAGGAGAGGAGACTGAGGCCCCGCGCAGGATACTGCATATGCTGGCGGAGCCTGTCTCCTCCCCACCCCACCCCCAAAAGCCTGTCTGCGAGGTCGCTCTTGCAACCTTGGAGCCGTAGCTGGCGCAGTTCTTTCTGCACCAGCTGCGAGGGCAGTGGGGAGGGTGCTCCGAGTTTGGAGTCCCAGCTCCGACCTCGGAGCGTGTTTCCGAGGTCTGAGCTGGGACTCTGAATTATCCTATGGCCAGCTAGACTCTATCTAGAGCAGCCATAGGAGTGCACCCTCAGTGAATGAATGACTGAAGAGGGAGATCTGAAGCAGCAATTTTATCTTGCAGCTCAAGTTCTTAACCACATTCCCAGCCCTTCAGCTCTATTCACTTCCAACTTGATTCATTTTCATAAGAATCCCATGGGGACCAAGAAGAGCCAGCATGGTGTAGTAGCATGGGCAGACATGGATGGATGAGACCAGTGGATTCACATCTGCTCACATGACAGTGTGGCCATAATCTTAAACCCACTTACGGTACCTGGAAGTAAGCCCTACTGCAATCTGAGAGACTTGCATCCAAGTAAACATATTTAGGATGGCAGCATAAAAGTGCTTTTGAGCTGTTTTGTGCATGAGTGAATGTTGTTAACGTAAGATAGAAAGCAGAAGAGAGCCAGCTTTAAATAAAACGTACAATACACATTTTACATTTTGGTTATATGAGATGAGGTTCGAGGCAGGAAAATAGTGCCCCCCTCTGGAATCTGCTGACCACAGCAACTGCTTCACATTTCTTCATGGTAAAGCTGGAGTTACTTCAACCAACCAGGACAAACATCCTTTTCCTCTTTCCTTTTTATCTCTAAGGGACCCTCTCTTTTTCCAATGTTCAGTGTATATGGAGGAAGAGGAGGAGGAGAAAACTAGGGCTGTCTGGTTTTGCAAGAACTTTAGTATGTGAACATTGCAGAACAATGACACAAACTAATAGTTAAGGTACACTTGGCACATATCAATTCTAATGTTGCAGTCTCACACTTGCTAGGGAGTCAATCCTATTTATGATAGTGGGGGTAAATTTGAATAAACATGCATAGGATCAAGCACCCTCCCCCATAGAATCAAGCTCCCCAAGGCTTCTGTAAAAAGACATATTCCAGCTTCTTCCTACCTCCTCCCTCTTCCCACAAGATCTTTCTAATGCCCCCCTGCTGAGCTGGGTGAGATCCTATCTTTTTAAATTCCCATTCTTTGACTGGCTGATGTTCTACAGATAAGTTAGCAAAAGATGCCTCTGGCACTTCATTCATTCCTGGTTTCTAGGGCGATGTTTGCTATGTCACCACATAAGAGCAATTCTCCTCAGAATAGGCCTGAAAATGCCAGTTACTACCACACATAAACTAGGAGAAAATGCTGCTGTGTGTGTCCTTCCCTAGCTATGGTTCATTTCCTTTCCATTATGTTGCATTGTTTACGGAGTAGTTTCTTGTATTGTCGGATCTTTTGTCTGCTAATGTAACGAAAGAGCCCCATTGTCATGCACAAGAGGGCAGAGTTAACGTTGCTGTGGAAACCTTAACTCTGAATTCCTGGACTGGTGGGCACTTAAAAACTCACCCTGGATGAGGTAGGGCTACTGGATTTCTAGTTTCATTCCTCACTCCCCCAATCTACCCCCTCATCCTGTTTAATAAAAGTAATAAACAACCAAATGGAGTGAAAAATAACTGCAGTCCAAAGCACAGGAAGGGACTCCTTAGGTAGGATAACAGCAGCTGGCATATTAAATGTGTGGCAAACAGACTCCATTTTGTGCTCTCCCACCCCATCTGTTGACCAGGCCCAGTGCTACTTCATTTTATTAGAATTGGCAACGCTACCTCTTGCAAGCTGTAGGAGCACAATTTTCCTGATGAACAATAAAGATTTTTAGACAAAGATAATAAGTATGAATTCAATCCAGATCTCACATGTGCAATGATGTGTACTTTTAATTGCTTAGGCTGTGATTAGGCAAGGCACCAAACATAAAACTACTCTTTGGAAGTGGTCACTGTTGTCATAGCGAAGGAATGAGGCCTAGGCCAGGAGCTAGCAACTTGTTCATTATTAAGGGTCCTGATGGAGAAACAGCACGAGCCAGAGTCTCACAGACACAATCTGCATATTTTGTTACATGCAATGAGCATATTTGCATATTATTCACATGGGTGTGTGATATATGCCAAGCCACCGCTGATGGGCATGTTGTTCTTACTCTGATACAGGCTGTTTCTGGAATGATTAACCCCAGATGAGAAAAGCCTTGTTGTATAGTCCCTACCAAGGAACAACAACAATGTGAAATGAACATAGAAATCGTTAACTATAATGGAACATTTATTTTGGGCCTTTAAAAAAATAGTTCTGCGTGTTTAGTATAAATTACTAAGTATGCAAACTCATTTATGTAATCATTAACAAGAATCAGTTAATAGGAAAACTAGAATTCTAAGGATGAGCTGTACTTAATGGCTTTGTGTTTGTGCGTGTGTGTGTACAGTAGACAATATACTAGAACGGGTGGGCAGAAAGTAGCTCGCCAGACATTTTGGACTTCAACTCCCAGCATTCCTAACCATTGACCATGCTGGCAGGGGCTTCTGGGAGTTGAAGTCCAAAATATCCGGAGCTCTACCTTCTGTCTACCCCTGGTCTAGAATATGCAGTGTTCTGCATGCAACTTTCAGAATGCAGCTCCAATCTCCTCCACACCAAACTTCCTAAAAAGAAGGGAGCAGCCCCACATCAGCCAATATTAGTGCCCTGTGCCTTTGCACAGCCTGATACCAATAAAACTGCCTCTCTCATGAGGAAGAATTAAGCAGGTGGGTAGGGCATGATGCCAACTGCATCATGCTTTCTCTGGTGCACATCATGGAGAAAAGAGCAGGACACTTGCTTAGTGCTTGATTTGGGTCTCCAGACACAGGTGGGATCCCTGCTGTTCAGTAGGCACCAGCAGTAGCCCGAGCATGCCAGCAAGGCCTGCAAACAGATTTATTTCTGGTTGAATGCTTATTCTAGCATTCTTCTATTACCAATACATGTAGGGATGTGTGTGTGGCTTGTCTTATGCAATATTCCTGAACAAGTGGAACCTGAAACAAACGGTGCAGTGTGGAATGCTCCTATTTAGTGTGCCAACGCAGCCACCCATGCCCTCTTTCAGGATACTCAATTCCATTCTCCCTCCCACTGGTTTCTTCTTCCCACCAAAAGATACTCAGTATTCTGTGGTCACTGAGAATGATGAGTCCTTACTGGGCTGTTTTGGTTGTATGTTAATGTGAAGGAAGGGGGGCTGGCTGGCTCCGCCAACCCACCCTTTCCTACCCAAAGACCCAGAGATCTTAAGGTGCCAGACTGCCAGCCTCAGCTCTGCAATCCTGACTTGAATCTCTACTCAGGGACTTGCCCTGACTATACCCTGGATTTAGCTGAACCACAGAGCAACCACAAACGCCATGTGGGGTAAAAACCAAGAAGGTTTATTCAGGTAGCAGATTACCACAAAAGGTGGGAAATGAGGGAAGGAGACAAAATAGAGAGACACTTTGGTACATACACAGTAGAGCTACAAAACAACAAAAGCTGATTCCTTATATCTCCCAGGCACACACTAGTTACCTGGGGGCCGGTTCTCTTCAGGGTTGGTTTCAGCAAAGCCCTGCCACACGAGGAGACCACCACACCCACCCGAAGGTCCGGGATGGGTAGCCCTCCTCAGGGCTTGCCTTAGCCACAGCCCTCATTCAGCTAATTTCAGCAGGAGCCACCTGGGGCCGGATCCTGAGGCCAGCCTGAAGGCTTGGACCTCCGCGCAGTTTGCTGCCATGATCCACAACAACAACAATGAGGCAATATACCTTCCCCCCTCCCCTCCTCCTTTCTGTAGCTCCGCTGCCTCTAGCCAATCAGGATGAACCTCACCTGGCCAGGCAGGGGAGGGGTGACTCATGACTACAGGGCTTGAACCCCATTTGCATGCCAAAGGGCCTAGCAGACACTGAGACGCCAGGGGCCATCAAGAGGAACCATGCACACACCGCCCCCCCAGCCTCCAGCCGGTTCACACATGAGGAGGGGTTGTGCGTGCGTGCGTGCGTGCAGGCTTTTCTCCACAGTTTATTTGCCTCCAAAATTCCCCCCCTCAAAAAGATTTTTTCAACTTTTGCAAACCTTGAGTTTCCCTGATACCCTCCCTCTTGTTTCTCAATAGCCCTATTTGGGCTACATAGCCATCATAACTCAGCACTTGAGTTCACTAATAATATTCAATATAAATCTAGACACAATACTCATCTTCTCATGTTCTCCTCCAAAGAGTTGGGCAGAGTCTCAGTGTCCCCTTTTGTGCTCAGATGTTCCAGGTATTGCTCTTCCCTGGTGACAGTGTGTGGCATTGCCTGTTAGAAGAGAAGCCAAATTGGCCAGCAGGGATAAGCAAAACCAGGGCTACAGTTTAAGCAGATACCCAGGCCAGGCCCATCACATACTTTTATATGTGCACACAAACACTTAGGCTGCAATTTTATGCATACTCGCTTAGGAGTAAGCCCCACTGGATACAGTGGAACTTCTGAGTAAACATGCACAGGATTGCATTGTGCAGGTTGCAATCCTAAACACATTTGCTGGGGAATAAATCCCTTTGAATTCTACTGTACTTACTAATGAATAAACATGCTTATTAGAATTGTGCTGCACATGTGTCAGCTGGAATGAGTACGAAAAATCAGCACAGATATGCTTTATTTTGAGGTTGTAGCCAGTAGGAAGTATTACAGCTTTTTGTCAATTCAGACCATAGAGGCAAATGTCTTACAGGTATTTTCAAAATGGCGACTTATCTTTTTGTTTTCATCCTCCCCAGTTTGTTGAAGAACCTTACACTAGTAACGGAAGCCCCACATGTGACCTACCCTACTCAGTCTTTCATTTGGAGGAGATTTGAAAATGCCTTCAACACAGTTTCAGGCCTTATCAACTATGCACCTGTGTTCAAGGCCTATTTCTATCAGGGGCTGTTGGAGTTCTATGAAGATAATGTACAGTATGTTGAGATAAGGGTTATGCTGCCACCGGTAATGCTTTTTTGTTGTTGTTTCTCCATTCTTATTTTAAATCATTGCTTCACAGGGCTCCCCGTCCCATCTTGAGAGAGATTTTGTGATGGCCAGTATTTGGGGACAAATGGACAGACAGTATTATACTATTTTAATATACTATTTTAATATATTATTACAGGTACTGAGAATGGGCCAAAGTGTGTTTTCCAGAGGCTAGTAACTATGGCACTAACATCTTCCCATAAACTCTGCTCAGACCTTGTTTAGATATCAGTTAAACTAGTGGAAAGTAGTTAACCCTTATGCCTAAACTGACTCAGTACCTTTCAGAAATATGTAGAGCCCTAGTGGGAAGAACTAGAGGACCATTTTGAGAAGAAGGATACTAGATCGAGGCCTTGTGACTTGGATCTCCCACATTGGACTACCAGCTGGTCCCGTGCCTACATTTTTCCATACGTTCCTCATGCCACTGGGCTAGCAACTGGGAAGGGAAGGGCAGGTGACAGATGGAGGTGGAGTTTGGCATAATCAGCTGGCAATTACTGATATCATTTTATATTGATATCTAATCCTTCTTGAAAATTGCTAAATTCTTTGCCGCTGCTATTTCCTTGCAGCAGGGAGTTCCATAATTCAGCTTCCCCCAAATTAAGTACAGACATTGGCTCTGGGTGTATTATTACTCAGCCTCCTCATTTCAGGAAGAATTTGCTGATCCAGATGCTCTAAGTCTGGGTGGACTCATGGACACTTTTGGCACCCACCAGGCTACCTGCCTCTCCTGGTTTTAATATTATTTCTTAAGATTATTTAAAAATTGTGTTTTTTTAAAATGGGAGATTGCCATGTTGCAAAGCAAAGTGCTACCCTTTATTTGGGTTACAAATCTTTATTTGGATTCAAAAGTGTTTTTTTAAATTAGTTTGGAGCTTAAACCCATCATCTCTGCTTTGTACTTAGGTTCTTGAGCTAGTTACTTTTCTGTTAGTCTCACCAGTTTGCATTCTGGGAAATGAGTGTTTCGTGACTGGCCATACTCACAATGCCAGCCATTTTATGACTGAGGAAGCCCCTCCCTGGCAGCCATTTTCTGAGAGTGCCCATGACACTGTCAAAATTCCAGATGTGCCCGCCGACCCAAAAGAGTTAGGGACCACTGCTCTAAGTACAGAAAACTGTTTATTTTATATTGTTTTTCTTCTCTTGCCGCATGCCTCTCAAAGTCTTCTTACCCATCTCCCGCCATTTCTTCTCCCCTTCCCTTTCACACTTAACCTGTACCCTATCCCCACCTGTCAGTTTCTTTCATCCTTTTCTCCTGCTGCTTTTTCATTCAGTCCCTCCTACAACAGTTACCCCCTCTTATCCCCTTCCTATTTATTTCCAGTTGTTATTACTATCATCATAAAAATATCAGCCTTACTCTCTATTGGAGGATATGGAAAGGATACTATACTAGTTAGGATGAAGCACAGTTTCCCCCCTTATGCACAGCCTGGTTATTGAAACTGGTTATCACCACGTGGGTTGCTAAACCCTGCTAAGAGACTCTTTAAAAGGAATGGATTGTCCATACAAGGTTTAAAACTAATAAAGACATTTATTAGTTTGACTTACAGTCTGTTTATTCATATATGCAGGATGCATATAGGTAGATTAGAGTCCTTGGTGTTAGGAGTCTGCTTCATTGGAGATCACTGCCTGGAAGCCAGCTCAGACTGTGTGTCCATCATGTTGGAAAGGCGGGGGGGGGGGGGGGAGGGAAAGAGAGAGAGAGAGAGAGAGAGAGAGAGAGAGAGAGAGATGGCCACAGAGAGGCAGGAAATAGGGAGGAGGGGGGGTCACAAAACATGCGCCCTGGGGATTGTTCAATTAACCCTTTCCTCCCACTCTAACTAGTGGTTACATTATATCATTGATTTAAGCAGGCAATATTACAATTTCTATCACTCTCTACCCAACTCCTGCTGCCACACCTGCCTATGCAGGGTGCATGGTACGGCCATGGCACAGGGCAGTCAAGCAGAGAGGCACTGGGCAGTCTGCAGCTCCGAGACCTACCTGAATGTCAGCTGAGACCCACTGGAGGGTCCCAACCCACAGTTTGAGAAACACTGGGATAAACACTGTATGCCAAACAAAAGCCTTTCACTGGCACTTTCCCCTGTAATGTATTTTTCAAAAGCATTAATCTGCCACTTCTCTAGCAAATGACACGCTTCTTGCCTCATTATCACACTAGATCTGATACTTATTCCTTGTTTATTTACATTTTTGTAAATAAAGTTAGGCATCCCAAGGCCAGGCTATAACATACCTTTGGGATTGTCAAATCCTAAAAAAGATGAAGGAGGATAGCCTCTTACATAAAAGATTCAAAGTCTGCATGAACTTAATATGTAGCCAACCTGATATCACTTTACTCATTTCCCCAAGTATCCTACGTTAAACTACTTTTATCATGGTGAATGAAATTATACCAGCAAAGTACTTATAAAGTACTTATTAGATAAATGTTATGAATACTAAGGTATAAATACTAATTTATAAAATTTATATATAATTATAAATTAGTATTATATAATACAAATGTATAATTATATAAATACTATTTTGATTTTCCAAACTGAATACCAATTTCCACATTTCCTAAAGATGAAGTCTCCTACAAAACAAATACAACATACAGACACATTTCTACTGTGCACTTTGCTCATGCTCAAAGCCTTTCAGTATCAGCACAGTACAATAAACCATCTCCATCTTGGGGGCCGTGTGAGGCAACAATAGAAAGACAATGCAGAGCACACAACCCTCCCAGGACACCAGTGCATAGGGTTGCCAACTCTGGAGATTTCCTTCTCCTGCCCCAAATGTTTGATCTAATACCAAACTGTTAAATCTCCAGGATTGCTTTCAACAGTCTCCTGGAGATACCTGGTCAATCCTGGAGGGGTGGCAACTCTAGCAGAAATGCACAAATTTATACTTTTAAGAACATTCAAGAAAAAATTTTTTTAAAGAAAAAAAATCTATCAAGAAATAATATTAAACACTTTGGGTCCCTACAAAGCCATGTACATAGATCCCTGGGTGACCTTAGGGCACTCCCTATCTCACAGGCTAGCCACAAGGTTTTTCTGAGGATAAAAGGGGATTTTGGGAATGACATGTCTGCCTCTTAGAGCTCCTTGGAGGGAAGGGACACAAATTTGAACATAAAAGCCTGCTAGGCCAGGCCTAGCTTCTACACCAAGTGGGCCTGTTGGAGGAACCAGGCCTCTTGCATAGGAAGGGGGGACTGTGCTCTTTCGAAGTGTACGGTTCTTCTTAATAGAGAAAAGTCAGCCAATTGGAGGGAAGTGGGATCCGAGGGGCCTGCCCTACTAAAGGCTCTCTGGATTTATGTGATTGGCTGGAAATGGCTTTACAACTGCTGACAGCCTCAGCTAAAAACTCTTGATATTTTCCTGAGAAGAGGGGCTCAGTAGTGAAACTAGCAATTCAGTCTGGAGCCAGGGAGCCTCCTCATGTGACCCTCTAGTCTACAGGCTCCTCCACCTTTTATTCAGGCCTCTCTGACAGGATCAGAGAGGCCTGAATGAAAAGCTAGCTTGAAGTTACAGACTCAGACATGAGAGAGAAGAAGTGGGACTAGACATTAGACAACCAAAAGAAAACCAGGATAATGAGTTAGTGTTTATAGTAGGTATTTATGATTGCATCCATGCTACCTTATCCTATCCTCATTTACTCAGAAGTAAGTCCTACTCATTTCAAATGGATTTCCTCCCAAATGAAGTGTGCATAGGATTGCAGCCTTAATTCTATCACCTTCCAAAGTAAACCTTTCTTCATAATTTCTTGGGGTGACGGGTGGCTGTGGCATTGAAATGATAACCAACTCTTGACATAGCACAAACTCCCTCATACTTTTGTGGGTTTTTTGTGTAGTTTAACATATTTGCTTTATTATTCCTTCTTATCTTGAAGATAAGAAGATAAGCATTGAGCAGGGGGTTGGACTTGATGGCCTTGTAGGCCCCTTCCAACTCTACGATCTATGATTCTATTATTCTAAGAGTTAACTTCTTGCCTTCCTTCTAACCTTATTTGTTTATTATTTATTATCCTTAGCTCAAAGAAGATATAAACTTGGAAATTTGCCCCTTCCCCCCACTCCTTGAGTATTTTGACCCCCCCAAAAAGAAACCCCAATTCAATGTAATTCACTAGGAATGTCTTGGATGCACACCGTTCCATCCTGTTCTTGCACAAGAACCTGTCATTTAAATGTGACTGATAAAGGAGGACCTTGTTGATGATGCCTATTATTATTTTTTGGCTTGTAGCAGACCACCTTCTTGTTTGATTTTACTTTTGTGTGTGCTTGTTTTGCCTACAGCTATATGAGTTGAATGGAACCATGCATGACAAATCCTGGTCTGTGGCAGCTTACAAAGAGGTGGCCAAGCAATTTGTAAAGGACCACCCCGATTTTGTGGGTGCAAAGATTATATACTCAACACACAGGTAATGGATGTCTAGATTGTTTTGCCAACAGGGACAAGCCCATGAGTTTGAACTTAATTAAATATCATTTTACTGATGAAACTATTGGTCATGTTAAAAAGGGGGAAAGTGCAATCAGTTTAAAAAAATAAAAAAAGTAACAAAAACAACTTCAGGTAATTGTATCAAAACAACCCATCAGATTCCTGTTCATTGTACCAATCTATGATGTTGCCAATTGTCATATTTCCTGGCTCAGAAATATGAACGTTGGAGGCTCATGATGTTTACTTCAAATACAAGGTGAGCATTATGATCCCATAATTCTTCGCTGGCTCAGGTTTTAACTCAGTGTTCTCCAACCTCGGGTCCCCAGACGTTTTTGGCCTACAACTCCCAGCTGGCTGGGGCATGCTGGGAGTTGTAGGCCAAAAACATCTGGGGACCCAAGGTTGGAGAACACTGTTTTAACTTGTAGCAGAACACCATGTGCCAGAAGGATGAAGGAGAGAGAGGTTTCCCTCCTTGCTTTCCTCTGCCCTGCTTGTTACTGCTGCTGCTGGAACAGCAGCCAAGTAAGTGGGTGCAAGGAGGTTGGGGGTTGGGGGGGAAGGCTGAGGATGGGATTTGTAGGCTCATAGGTGGATGGAGAGGGGGCATGGAAGCTCATGGGGAGTAGATCATGAATTGCACCTTGTCGCATCTCCGATCAGGGATGCAATAGATTCCAAATCTCTTTGGATTGGCTCAGCTTAAGCCAAGATATTTGCCAATTTTATGAGGGAATAGCTTGGCTTATTCCAAGTCAATCTTATTTGAGCCTCGAGGAATTAGCCCATCAATATTACCTTGTAAGAATTTCCGACACTATTTATGTGCTGCAGCAACAAAATGAACCCTTTGAGCATTGGACCTCTGTTAACACTAGCAAGTAAAAATTCTATTTTCTGTTGCAGAGACCAGCAGCTGACAGTGTAGTCAAGCTCTGAGCTAAGTATTTCAAACTAACAGTTTCATAAATAGGATAGTTGAACAAATAGTGGAGGAGATCCTCAACAGTGTCACCCTCCCATTTACAATGACCTGGTTCGCAGGACTCTCGATTAGTAGTAGGGTTATGTGAGGGTGGCTTAACCCTCGAATAACCCATGATGGCTGGGTTCACACAGCACACCGCAACCCCCCAAACACCCCAATTGGAGGTTGCACATTCAAAATGGTGGCCGCATGAGCTTGGCATGCACTGCTGCTCATTGTGGGTTAAATAACCCTCGATGAGCTGGCTGTGTCATGTGAACTGGCCATCTTAGGTCATAAGTTTTTTTTCTGTCCAGTATTGCCAGTGACAAAAGAGTTAAACCTCTTCCGAAAATTCATCAATATGCAAAACATAATTTTCATAGTGAGTGCAGGATTTAAAATAAAATTTGGTCTGCACGCAAAGAGTCCAGAACTGGCTCTATATTTGATAGTGGCCTAACATGTACTGTATTTTTATTTTTTAGAAATACTCTTGCCACTACATCATTTGATGACATAGATGGCTATTAATGGCAGCTACTGGGCTTCTGCTCCTTGGCCATCGGAGATAATATTCTTCCTGCCCTCCACCAACTAAACTGTTTTAATGTGAGATATTTAGCTTCTGTACAGATATTTAGGTTCTGTATCTGCAAACAGAACTGGGTATGGATTTTCTGCTGCAGGGTGAGCTCTGCTTCCCCGCTATCTTTGCCCCTCAGAAATCACATGTACAGCTTCTGAATGCATTGCAGATTACCTCTTTGCCCCCTGCCCATTCTGTAGCTGGACTGGCCATGTTTTGTATTTACTTATTTCTCAAGCATCTTACAAGTTTATCTGGTCACGCACTTGTTCAACAAGATTAAACCCTTCAAAAACTGCTCTGAGAATGGGGTTAGTTGGCTTCTTGGTTGACACCAGGGCTAGCCACTCAGTGTTGAGCAAATAAAGTTTCTGCTGCAAATGGGAAGAACAGCTTCCCCCCACCCCATCCCCAAGCTTGGTCCCGGATAGATGTTTGCATCTGTGCACAAAAGGCAGTGAGTGCACTTCCACAATAGTGGGCTCAATGCTAAAGATATAGATATACATCTATACACACACTTAACTAATGCATTTTACACATAACATCTAGGTATATCTCCAGAAGCTGATTCAGGGTTTGAAAATAGTATTTTCAAACACAGGGCCTGTTTTCCCTCTTGGTATTCTTTTTCTGTTAATTTTCAGGAAGCAGAATGTTTCCCAGATTAAAGAAGCTGTCCACACAGCCATGGCCCTCAGAGCTGAGTTTCCAGACACTGTGGCAGGGTTTGATTTGGTAATCTCTAATATTTCTTACTTGGTTTTGTATTTTATGTTGGAAAGACTGCAGAGAGCAAGGAGATGATATACTTGGTGAGCTAGTGTTTTCCTTGGGCTGCAATCCTATCGTACAAATGCCTTACATAGGATGCAGCATAACTTTTGATGCTAACAGCTGAGCCTCTGGCCGATTGCTGCAGTATCTGGGGTGGAATATAATGGATGTATGGCACTCCTTGGAAATACTTATTACTAACAAGTATAAAGTGGGAAAAATGAATCCTAGAACTGAAGAGCTGGAAGGGATCTGAAGTTTGTTCAGAGCCATGACAAAAGGCAAGATCTTCCACATATTGGTCCCCTAAGGATTAACATGTGACATCCAGATAACAGTGTGTGCTATAAACAGAGAACAGCAGTAACCAAGGTACATCATGCCAAATGTGCCAGGAGAAGAAAACGACAGCCCTAAGTATGCTTGTGGGCCACCTTTGAAATGTTTAATTGAAAGGTGGGCTATACATTTTTAAAATTAAAAAATACATGCAGAAATAGGTGCTGTTGAAATAAATGGTATTTACTTCCATCTAAATATGGTTAGGATCAGGCTGCATGTTATTAATGGCATAATCCACAGGAGGAGAGCAGGATTTTCTTATGTAAGCCCCACTGAAATGTTTTGGGTTGCATCTGTTGTCAGTCAGTCAGGCGATCACTCGTGACCGAGTAACATTGTCTTCCAGGAATTTTTTATTTATTTTTTTACAAAAAGGAGATTTTAAAAGGAGGAAAATTCAAAAGAAAATTGTGTAGACTCTAGCGATGGGTCCGTAAGTGACTGTGGAGGCCAATTCTAGATCCACACAGCTTCCCACAGTGAGGACACAGGTTACCAGATGGAAGATGGTCCTGTAAAGGATTCATTTGACGTGCTTTTCGCTTAGCACGTTTCTCCCTTTCACCTTGCACTCGGGCTTCTTCAAAGTCCATAGAACCTTTGTGAAAGGCCAACCTCCAGTTACCGTAGATCGTTCATGGGCCAGAGCTTCCCAGTTTTTGATGTTTATATTGCATATTTTTAGATTAGCCTTAAGAACATCTTTAAACCTCTTATATTGACCACCGATATTCTGCTTTCCATCCTTGAGTTGGGAATAAAGTAACTGCTTTGGGAGACGGCAGTCAGGCATTCGAACAACATGACCAGTCCACTTAAGTTGGCGTTGAAGGATCATTTTTTCAATGCTAGTAGTCTTTGCTTCTTCCAGTACACTGACATTTGTTTGCCTATCTTCCCAAGTAATTCGCAGGATTTTCCGGAGGCAACATTGATGAAATCTTTCAAGGAGCTGGAGGTGACGTTTATAGATAGTCCATGTTTCGCAGGCATACAATAAAGTTGGTAATACAATGGCTTCATAAACCAGTGTTTTGGTCTTCTTACAAATATCCCGATCCTCTAACACTCTGTTTCATTCGAGAAAACGCGGCACTTGCGGAGCTCAGACGATGCTGGATTTCTTTAGGCTAGGAAATCTTATGCCACAATACATTTCTAAGTCATGCAGTCCAATCCTATGCTTGTTTAAATTTGTATAGGATTGCAGCCTCTAAGGTGCCACAGGATTCTTTGTTGTTTTATTGCTACAAAGGGTAACATAGCTGTCCTTTTCGAAGCTAATTCTAGTAATTTCTGATTAGCTAAGTAACTCCATCACATTAATATTACCTCTGGCTAGCTTGAACAAGCTGGAACCTATTCAAGTGAATGGATGATCCTCTGGGGATTGTGTTTGTTGGAATAAGCAACAGCCATTGGTTAAAACTCACTGTATGGAGTGCGAAATAACTGGTCGAAAAGCACTAAATGGTTAATACATGTAGAGAGTTGGGGTGCTTTGGCTGTCTTAGTTGTAACAAGAAGTTAATATTAAGTAAAGGTCCTGTTTAAAGTTTGCATTTGTCCTCTGTCTCAAGTGTGGTCAGAGACAAAACTTACTCTGCAGCAGTGTGCACCCTACAATTGTGATGGTTGCTATAGGAAAGCATCATGAACTAAATGATCGAATAGGGTTCAGAGCAGTTAAGTAAGACATGTTCCACCTGGTGCTTACCCAACATGGGCAAGGTCTGCTTACCCATGCTGAAGCATTGTGTATGATTGTGCCCACTTAAGAAACAAAGCAAAGCAAAACTCTACAGTACTTGAAACTCTCTGCTTCAGAGTTATGGTTACAAATTATTTCCACCTTATTTCACCAACTTAGCTGAAAGTATTTTTTATTAAAATACTGGCATTTCAATGCTGGTCCTTACTCTTGGTATAGACAAGATCTAAGCACTGAATGCTTATCCAGAGCAATTTTCTTCACAGGTTGGCTGGGAAGACGGAGGATACTCCCTCTGGGAGTTGAAGGATGCCTTGATCTTTCCTCCGCAACCTCTAGGGGATAAATTGCCATATTTCTTTCATGCTGGTGAGACTGGTAAGCATTAATGTGTTGCAATGCTGACTTGAAGGGAAAGAGATAACTAGGAGATGAGGACTGCAACTTTATGCATAATTATCTCCGAGTAATTGCTATTGAACACAACTATTTCTATGTAATTACTTCTATGTAAACATGCATTGGACTGGTCTTTCAAGTATGTTCGAATCACATGCTGTTATCCAGCAAGGGAGAACTACCTAGGAAAGCAGGCTTTTGCATACAAAAGCCATGTTGGATCGGGAACTGCACACACAGATGGCATGTCTGTTGCTGTCTCCTGGCTGTGCATCCACATTGTTTCACAGATCTGGATATGATGCATCCAATACAATCCTCATCTGCAGTGCGCAGTTTCGATGGGGTTGCACATTTCTGTCTTGCAATAGACCAGAATGTGCATACACATTTGCTGCTACAAATATATGCAGATATATTTGTAACTATATCTGTATTGGTGCCATAGACTTGGAGTGCTTCCAGACAAGGCTTTTATGGTGCAATCACCCTGCCTCATTTGTGGAATTTTGCAGGGGGTCTAGACAATGTCATCTTCCAGTTATAACCCTCTCATGTTTTCCTGAAGGAAACGAAATAGTTAAAAGAAAACCTTACAAGAGATTCTAGCCAGGCATGTGGACAGATTGCCAGGGTGATGACTAATACTAAAAGAATGTAGTCAATGGCTGGTAATGACTGTGGCAATGACTGACAATGGCCGTCAATGGCTGTTGTTGATTCACAAATGTTGAAGTGTTTTGCTGTCTCACCTTGCATACATGACCAAGATAAGAAAATACCTAGCAGCTGCTTGATTGTAAGATCATCTTCCTGTCTCCTTGTAAGGAAATCCCCCTCCCCTAAAGCAAAGCCCCTTTTGTCTTGACCTTGCTGACCAATGTAAAGAACTGTTGCCAAATGACCAGACTTAGGTATGCTATAAAAGTGGTTGTAAAAGCCCCGCCCGGGGTTCTGCTTTGTGACACAGTCCGCAGGACCAATTGTGCACAATAAACCTCTTTCCAATAACCCGAGTTGGTCCTCGTTGTCCTTATCTGAGTTAAATGGTGACCACTTCATTCCTACCACTTCTTCCATTCTTTTTTCTTACCACAGATAATCTGTTTTGAAAGAAAAGATGGAATAGCTGCACAATGCCTTCTAATTAGTAGCACTAGGAGCCCTCTGTCTGGAAGCACCCTTTTAAGAGACAAAAGGTCATCTAATCCAAGCCTTTCCATGAAGCATAACCATCTAGCCCCGATGATGATGATGATGATGATGATGATGATGATGATGATGTACAATCAATATACAGCAGGGGTGGGCAATCTGTGGCCCTCCAGCTGTTTTGGCCTACAACTCCCATGATCCCTCATCTTTGCCTTTTCTGGCTAGGGCTGATGGGAGTTGTAGGCCAAAACATTTTGAGGGCCTCAAGTTTCCCACCCCTGATATATGGTTTACAGAGTAACATATGTTGAAAAAGAAGACAGGTCCCTGCTGCCGAAATCTTACACTCCAAATACCCAAATGATATTTCATTGGAATACATTGATTCAGTGAGTTCAGAACTATTTGATGAAATCAAATAGTTGAAAACATTCTTTCCTTCTGTATGTGTTGTGGTCATGCATTGGCGTTTGTGTCAGTGGACCAATTTACACATTGCAGTGTCAGTCCTATGTAGTACATACCTAGGAACAAGACCCACTGAATTCAGTTGGACTTATTTCTGAATTCAGTTGGACTTATTTCTGAGCAAACATGCATAGGATTGTGCTATGCACCAGTCATATGAAAGGTGTTGGCTAGTCTCCAGGTTACAGGAATGTTGAGTAGCAAATAACATTTTGTCAAGCAACTATTTTGCATAAACGGCCCGAAAATGCTTTGCCATAGCAGCCTGTGATCACGGAGGCTTAGTAGTAGGATGGCAATTTGCTGGACCATCTGTGTTGTATGAAAACATTCCCACTGGCCTCCTGACCAGCATCCACTCAGACAACACTGTGGGCTGAGCACCTGCTGAGATCTCAGAGGGATTTTGTCCTCCTTCAACAAACTTCAGCCCCTTGTTATGCAAATACAAAGCTAACTGCAATCAGAAGTCAAAGCAAGCCAAAGGTCAAGCACATTTTCTAGAGAAAAGTCAAAGATGTAGCCAAGGTCAAACACATGGAATATCAGTCAAGTATGATCAGAGATCTGAAAGGCAGCATCAGACAGAAGTTCAAAGGTCAATAACATAGAAGTCCATGCACAAGTCAAAGTACAAGATACAGGAGCTGCAGCAATGGCATTGTTTCCAGCCAAGGGTAGACTGGGCATGCAGGCTTATGTTACCAGAGCCTCCTGAGCTCCACTCAAGGTTCAGCTGCAGTACATTACAAGCCTTGCTCCCGATGAGTTCCCTCCTCTTGAGGAGTTCTTCTTTGGAGTTGGGTGCTTCCTCTTACAGGAGCCTCTTAAGGTGACAGTGTTCCCTGGGACTGCGTGGTCGTTCAGCCCCTGACTCTGAAGCAAAATACCCCTCTTCCTGTGGGTATGGACCTGAGGTTCTCTAGCTCCTTGGAGGAGGAGATTCCTCCAGCAGGAGCATGACAGGTTTTCAGGAAGGGAACTTGGGTCACATGGTCAAGAGGTTAATTTTTTGCAGTAGTAGTGCTGTTTCCTGTGGGGTTAGAATGAGGTACAGTTATTGGTAATTGAAATCTTTTCCCAGTACTATGCCAATGAAAGCTTGAAACAATAAAAACAGAAAGGAGGCGGCTTTTCCTTTCACCTTGCTGTTGGCGGAACCTGGCTATTGGGTGAAACCCAAGTGAGTAATTTGCATAAGAAGTCTCAGAATGTATTACTACAGCTCCCCATTGGTCAGTGTTTGTGTGATGTCTGCTCCTGCTATAGCTGCTGTGAATGGCTACATTGCTTTAGCAGGCCCAGAATGCTTTGCCACAAGATAGTGGGTGGACCATTTTGAACATGGTCCTCCTGATGTACATAGAAGTTTTTTCTTTCTCATGGGAGCCAGTGTGATGCAAAAGACAAGATCTGGGAAATTCATAGTCATATCTTTGCATTGTTGTGAAATTCACTTGACAGCTATGGGTATGTGATTTTATTTCAGTCTTGCATGGTTGATACAATGAGTGTTTAATGTATTGTGAACTGTTTTGAGCACATGATATATAGTAGAAAGAAAACTCTAAAAAAAAACCCAAAAAACCCTACTAGTGAAAGTTCTTCATTATCCCCTGCCTAGGATACAGAAAGGCTCAGGCAATGCCTTTTTAGACTGCATTGACACTTTCTCCTTCAGGAAATAACTTAGAGAGTTCATCTGTATGTATTTCAGAATATCACGGCAACCATTTAGTGCTTATTTCATAGATTTCATAGATCATAGAGTTGGAAGGAGCCTACAGGGCTATCGAGTCCAACCCCCTGCTCAATGCAGGAAACTAGAGGAGGGGTCTCCCATCCAAGTAATAACCAGGCTTGACCCTGCTTAGCTTTCCACACTCAGACAAGCATATAACAATGTAAAAAATTTCTGTATCACTCAGACTGGGAGGGCACCCCTGCAGATGAAAATTTATTGGATGCTCTGCTGTTGAACACCAGCCGGATTGGCCATGGATTTGCCCTTGCCAAACATCCATCAGCTAGGGATTTGGCTTTGAAGAAGGATATTCCTATAGAAATCTGCCCTATTTCTAACCAGGTACTGTTCAAATAGGAGGGAGCTTGGCCCTGGAAACTGCTTTAGGGCGCAATCCTATGCAGTCTATGCACACCTATGTGGAAGAAATTCCATTGAACTTAGTGGACTTACTTTCAGATAAGAATGCATAGGACTGAGCCACACAAGTGTTTCACTTTGTCTAGATTCTGCTTTTTGTCTGCAACCCACAAGAGGCAGAATTTGGTGGAAGAAAAAACACTGAGACATATGAGATTCAAAATTCTACACCATTCAGTGTATGAAATACTAAAGGTCTGATGATAGAACATACAGATTTTTCATAAAGTGGCGGTAACCTTTCTCTCACATTTACCTCTTCTTCAAGGTCCTGATGTTAGTATCGGATCTGAGGAACCATCCTGCCGCAATTCTGATGTCAGAGGGTCACCGCATTGTGGTTTCCTCTGATGATCCATCGATCTTTGGAGCAAAGGGGGTGTCATATGACTTCTATGAGATGTTTATGGGCATCGGAGGGATGAGCGCTGATCTTAGGACTCTGAAACAACTGGCATTAAATTCTCTACAGTAAGTCTTATCTCTCTTATGCACTGATATATATGGAGAGAGAACCCCATATATGCATACACATATGGTCCTAAGTCATGGCAACAAGAGCTCCAGATTTAAAATCACGTCTATCTGCCAGTTGCTCATCCTGCTCTAGGATACCTGTCATTTCTGCATGGCCATGTCCCAGACTTTGAAATAAATAAAACTATCTTCTGTGAGTAAGGGCACATACGTTGCTGGTCCAAGGCACTTTGATAACTGAAGTGGAGCCCAAATGGAGCCCCCACCCACCTATTTACAGTATTCAGACACCAGTTCTTGCTTTCATCTATTCCCCACCCCCACCTTCCTTCTTTCTAAGGCTGCCATCCTATGCACACTTACTGGAGAGTAAGTCTCATTGAACTCAGTGGGACTTATTTCTGAGTAGACCTGCCTAGGATTGTGTTGCATATCTTCTCACACACACACAAACAGACCTGGTTTGCACGTCGTCAACAACCCAGGGTTTGTTAATTGTTGAAAATGCAGTGGGAGGAAGCATGCGTGCTGTTTCCCATGTGCCTGCCCACCCCCACTGTGAAAACAACGTACGGACGCTCCTTCCCTGGCTTGCTTATCATGATATCCGAACCTGGAAATCTGTTTATCATGACATCCAAACCCAGAACTCTGGGTTGTTGGGAAACGATCAACCCAGAATTTGGACCCATGGTTTTAAAAAGCTGCCATTGTTCAAGGGGTTCAGGAGCAGATGGGAGGGAGAAGGGAGGGAGCACAGGGCCATTCCACCAGCCCTGCTGAAAGGCCTCCCTCATGACGGCTCCTCCTCCCTCTGCTGCCACCACAGCGGCCATTCCAGCAGGCTGAGAGGAGGGAGATGAGAGAGAGTGCAGGGCCATTCCACCAGCCCTGCCAGGAGTATTAATTAATATTCCCCCTTCTTCCCTCCCCATTCCTTTTTCCTTGTGTGTCGTGTCTTTTTAGATTGTAAGCCTACGGGCAGGGACTGTCTTGTTAATTGCTGTAAACCGCCCAGAGAGCTTCGGCTATTGGGCGGTATAAAAATGAAATAAATAAATAAATAAATAAGAGTAGCACAGAGAATGCATCAGGACAGAGAAAACTTGAAGATTAGAATTGGAAAACTAAGCTGCTTTATGTTACTGATGAGGTGTAGCTGCTGCCAGGAATCCAAACACCAGGCACACCTCTCTGCACAGTGGATTTTCCCTGCCTGAAGCAATCTGCTTCATCCTGCTGCATGGCAGGACTGGCTCTTGATGCATATTATGCCAGTGTAGGAAATGCAAAGAATGTACATTATGTACACAATTCTAGCTGACAAAGCTGCATTTTGTTGCTGTGTTGCTGCTTCGAATGGCATTGGTGATGAACATTAGGGCGGGGAAGGACTTGGAAGGAAGATGTTGGGGATTTGGGAGAGTACGGTACTTGCTGGAGAATGCTAGAACTTGATATTCTGCCCCTGCAGGCAATTTCAGCTTGGATTTTAGTGCAAATGGCAAACTTAGCAACATACCTGCTAACAGTCTGCAAACAGAATTTATGCATCCCAGGTATGATGGAAATATTAGTAAACTTGTTCACCAGTCACTGATTCCAGTAGAATTTACTTCACATCAGGCTGTGAACTACATACACTTATTTGAGAACTTAGTAAGACTCCCTTCTGAGTAAACAAGTTTAGGATTAGGCTGCATGCAAGTTTAGGATTTGCAACCTAAAGGAAAATAGCTACAAGATCTGCAACTTTTAAAAATATATTGTTTATTGAAAAAGTTTTAAAATTACTTTTAACAATAAAAGAAACTCCCCTCGTTCCTTCCCATTTATACATATAACAAGACATATAACAATAAAGCTCAATTTCCCGTGTTTCCCTCTCCCAACCCTCTCCTGCCTAGAGGGTCACACTCCTTTGGTCACACAATTTGGAGCCTGAGAATCCTCAGAGTCGGGGATGATTATTTTGTCACCCAAATCCTAGGATGATCCATATCAGTCAGCTCATCCTCATCTGACTCTCAGCTCGAGGCTTTGGCCATGATGACCACTGCAGTCCTAAGTATACTTACCTGGAAGCACATCTTATGAATTCAGTGAGACTTTCTTCCTGGGCTGCACATATACACCCAGTGCGACACAAAACGTCAATGTTGAGTTTTAATTTCCTGCTTTTCCGATCCTTTCTTCTCTGACCCAGGCCTCTTTCCCCTTCACAGATACAGCAGCATGCTACCCGATGAGAGAGACAAGGCGCTGCAGATCTGGCAAAAAAAGTGGGACCAGTTCATAGCTCAGGTCTCTGGCATTATTCCAGAGGTTCCTCTGTCTCCAGATAGCCAGAGATAGAGGCACAGCAAGAATCTTTTCCTTCACCCTGATACTTTGATCAGATGATTGCTAAAGGCAATATACAGTTGTCCTGTCCCTTGTCCATTTCGGTTCCTGAGCAAAGAGCTCTTTTAATTATGCTGCCAGTGATCAAAATGACTGAAGTCAAAATGCATTCCTTAAAGGTAGAATTAGATGTGTGTGAACTCCATTAACTGTTGTGGTCCTAACCTTTCTCCTTCCCTGTGGATACTTAGCACAGATTAAGCCTTTTTGCTCTAGGTATTCACTCTGCCTGTGGCTATATTTCTTTAGAAAATGTGCCTTAGCAGCTTGGAGGAGACACAAATGCTTCCTCTCAAATTAGAAAGATATAGTTCACACATCATGTCAACCCACCCTGGCAGTAAGCCACGGTAGATTGGTTGTTCTGCAAACCCGACATACAATCATGCTCAACATGGGTTGTTGGCCTCCCTCCCCCTCAGTCCTCCCACGGTATCCCAGGGGATACCGTGGGAGGACCAAGTTGTTTCCTCCTTCCCCAGTGTGATCGCCCGCTGATTTTGGCTTGCAGCTTTCCCCCCTTTCCCCTGGAGATCACAAAAGTTGGCTTGGCAGCCAACTTTTGCAATCCGCATTTTGTCAGCCACTGATAGCCCATTCAAAGTGCCCAAGCAGCACCTTGGAGGGGCTATCAGTTGTTGGCAAAACCTTTTTAAAAAGGTTTTTGTGGGGAAAAAATTGCGTAAATAGGTTTGTATTTAAAAAAAAAGGAAAAAAAAGCCACACTTGCGCAACTAGGGAGGTTGGCAGTTGTGCGAGTGTGGGAATTTGAAGCCTCAGCTGGGGCAACGTCTTGTGGGGGGTACCTGCTGCCAAGGTGCAGCAGATACCAACCCTGGACATTGCCCCAAAGAGACTCCAAATACTATTTTCCCCTTTGGGTTCTCTTGACAGCTGTCAGAAGGTGAACTGTCAAAAGAAACCAAAGGAATGAGTAATATTTGCTCATGAAAAGGTGGTGGTGTGTACCCCCAGAACATTGCCCCAGCCAAGGCTTCAAATTCCTACACTCACACAACTGCGAACCTCTGTACTTGTGCAACTGCTGCTAAAAAAATAGAAACCTATTTGCTGCAAAATAAAATTGCACAAAAAGAAAATGTTTCTGTCAGCCACTGACAGCCCCTCCAAGGTGCCACTCAGGCACTTTGAAGGGGCTGTCAAAACAGGGATTGCGAAAGCCAGCTGTCAAGGTGGCTTTCACAATCATGGGGGGGGGGAATGGGGGAAAAAGCTGTGGCAAGTCTGAAACTGATCACTGCAGGGAGTGGGGGAAGCCAGTGCCAGCTGTCCCCAATTGCCACTTGGGCACTTTTGGGGCGGCTGACACTGGCAAGTGCCAGGGCATGCTTGACAAGAGCAGCAAGTGGTTTTTGCCGCTCTTGCCAAGAGAGCCGGTAGCCGATACCTGGTACCAACGATTGGGTCGGTCGCCCAGGTTCGGATGACACGGCAATCCATTGTGGGTACAACAACCCCAAGAACAACCCATGGGTTGTCAGGGTAGCTTGTTTCCCTCAAACAAGCCACCCTGTGGGTATCGGTCTGGGTTTGCACAAAACGACAAACCAGCATGGGTAGCAACCCACAATGGCTTGTTGTGTTGTGTGTTATGAACCCAGTGTTGTGTGTTATGAACCCAGTCAGGGTTGTGTTTATTCCACAATTTACCAGGCAAGTGCAGAATTAGGTACTGGGTTACTATATTTAGAATCCTGAAGATCTTGAGTTTCAGTTCAAAAGGCAACTTTCTAGCCCATATGATAACTTCTGGCGACCTGATCTTATATAGATTTAGGTGCACAAACTCATTGAAATCAGTGGGTTTAGTAGGTGCACCATAGAATCAAACTGGAATTGTGATGTCAAAGCCTAATGAATTGTGAGTAGGGCTATCATCTGATTAAAGTCATCCATATCAATTACTCATATGACTTTTATTTCGTTAATCAATTTAAGTCTGCATACATTTGCACATGAATAAATCACCTGTTCTGAAGAAGAAAAGGTAACTCTCCCTTGGGTTGTAGATTATGATGGTACATTTTGCAGCAGGCACTGTCTTAGAAGAGGCATCCCTTCATGTGTGTCAAAGGAGGGATGCCTCTTCTGCGAGGATGCCTGTCACTGAAAGATTTTGTAAGTATTTGTACTAAAAATCTTTTGTCAAAAATGTTTTTGCCTGTTTAATTAAGAACACCTTAATCAATAAATCTAACTGGTTAATCTCTGAATGTTGCTACCCATCATTGTGATCTGTTTTGAAGTTTGTTACCTACGCAGAGTTTGGTCACATACGAAGACTGCATCTAAGTATTTCCTAGTAAGGATTTGACTTAAACATGGTAAATGTATTTTGTAACCTAGGCTGCAGTCTCATAAACAAATAAAAGGTTTCTTTAGCCGTATCTCAATCTTTGAATCTGAAGTGCAGACAATTATTCTGCGAGTGCATTCATGTTTAACCTTTGTCCCTAGAATAATTACACTTATTTATTTATTGATCTATCATATTTCTGAATCGCCCATCTGGCCAGTGACCCAGCCACTCTGGGCGATGTACAATATATATAAAAAATACAATAAAACAAAATACAAAATATCATTACAGCTTTATAATCCTAACCCACCCCATATTCCCGCCTGAAAAACCATGTTTTTAATGCACGGCGGAAGCTCATCAAGGAGGGGCATGGCGGAAGTCACTGGGGAGAGAGCTCCATAACTTGGGGGCCGCCACAGAAAAGGCCCTCTTCCTAGTCCCCACCAGTCCTAGCTGCTCTGACTGATGGAACGAGGAGAAAGCCATCCGTGGCAGATCTTGTTAAACAGCCTATTTGATGTTGCTGGAGATGCTGCTTGCTGTATAGGGTTTTAAAGGTCAAAACTAACACCTTGAATTCGGCTCAGCAAGCAACTGGTAACCAGTGCAGCTCCTTCAGCACCGGAGTGATGTGATCACGCTGGCGGCTGCCTTTAACCAAGCAAGCCGCCATGTTCTGTACCAGCTGTAACTTCCGAACCGCCTTCCAGGGTAACTCCACATAGAGTGCATTACAGTAGTCAAAGCAAGACTTTAGTATTCTACGTGGTCATTTAAGAGTTTAATATTCTACATGGTCTCATGTCCAGAACCTCCTCCACAAGTCATAAACTATTAAAACACTAAGGGATGGCATGGCCTAGGTACACTTGATGAATGGGTTGAAGGCAGACAAGACTGCAGAGATGATGGTGGACAGTTCTTGTGTCCTGAGACAAAAAAGAGATTCTCTCTTGCTACATACCCTTGGTTATGCTAATAGCTGCAGGGCAGATTCCAGTGCTGGTAGGGAATGTTTTTCAATAACCCCCATCTGGTGAAAAGGCTGTGACTTTCTTTTGTCTTCAGACATGTGGGGAGGGGATGTCATTCTTGCCTTTGTAACCTTGATGCCAGACTATGGCACTCTATGTGGAGCTGCTCTATAAGATTATTCAGAAGCTTCAGTTGCTTCTGGTAGCTTGTCTCCTCATGGTTAAGTTGCCATAGGAAAGCTGCCTTATAGCAAGTCAGATCATTGGTCCATCTAGGCCAGTATTGTCAACACTGACTGGCAGTGGCTCTCCAGGGTTTCAGACAGGAGTATTTCTGAGCCCTACCTGGAGATGCTGGAAACTGAACTTGGGAACTTTTGCATGCAAAGCAGGTGCTCGATCACACAGAGCTACCAGCCCTACTGCATTTGTTTAGCTGCTCCTGCTCACAGCACCAGCATGCTGCCTCAATTCACAATAACCCAGGGTTTAAAAACCCTGGCACAATGACCTTTCTCCAGGTGTCTTTGCAAGGTGAGGCTACTAGCAAGAGGGCCTTTTTGGTGGTGGCACCCCGATTATGGAATGCCTTCCCGATGGAGGTCTGCCAGGCACCTATTTTAATGTCCTTTCGGCACCAGGCCTCTTACATTAATTCACTGCAGTCTTTTCGATTTGTTTTAGCTCTCTCTTTTTTTCTTTCTCTCCACTCTTTGATTCTGTTTTGGGGTTTCAGTTTGATTTTATGTAGCATTACTTTTTTTATTGTATTGTTATGCTATTGCTACTGATTTTTAACTTGTTTTGGTTTTATCCTGTAATGCCACCCAGAAATGTCTGCTATAGAGTGGCATACAAATAATGTAAACAAAGAAGCCAATAAACAACATAGCTCCCAATCCCTCAGCCACAGCAGCAAAGGGACTGATACATCATGGAGCATTCACCCTCTCACAGCCTAAAGATCCAATCATATATGCCAGTACCGCATGGGCTGCCAAAAGAGTTCTAGTCTGGTAAAGGAACTCAACTTTCACATGCAGAAGGTCCCAGGTTCTATTTCAGGATATGACCTCCTGCCAGGAGTGGCTCCCATACTCAGGCACACCTGAGAGAGGAGCATCTGAGGAGCAGTTGGGGAACACGTCATTGGCCAGCTCTGGCATAGACCAACCAGCGTTCTTGGTTCACCCTTCCTCCTGGAAACCCATGTGACTACGCATCTCTGGCCTTTTAGCTGCATGGGCAAGGACTGCTGATTAGCAAGCCAGCAGCCATATTGTTCCTTCAACTGACTGCCTCATATACCATCACAGCAACATCCATCCCACTTTGTGCCCTGAGCAGCCTGCCCCCTTGCACTCCCTGGAGTCTGAGCATAGAGTAAAGGGGTCACTGACTCTGAGCCCTGATAGCAACAAGGCCCCTGCAACCCCACCCCACCCCACCCCACCCTCTCAGGTCCTCTCCCTACAAAGGCTCACCAAAGGCTGATTATCATTTGATGTCACCCTAAACATTTCTATTTGTCTAGTTAGTACAATGGTATTTTACATTGTGATTTTTTATTTCACAATGTGTATTTCACCCAATTTATAAGCATTATCACCCAGCCTTGAGATTGGAGGGATAAAACTCTTAAATCAATGGAAGTAGAGATTCTAATTATATCCCTTGGATCCAGTGATTAAGCTCCAAAGCAAAAATGTCCAGAATCAACAAGATTTGTGTAGGCAAAGGGACATTCTATGCCTAGTTTGTTGGCCTTTGCAATGTGAGATTCTGCCCCCCCCCCATCTTTTTAAAGACTTTTTACAAACAACATTCTATTCTTTCTAAAATATCAGGGGCTATTGCAACCATCAGTGGGCAGAATCCATTAAAATAGGCAAATTAAAATAGCTACGTTTTGATCTTGAAAACAACTTGACATAGTGGACCATACAAACTATATAAACTGGTGACAAATTCCTTTTTATCAATAACAGTGAAATATTTATTTATTTATTTATTTATACCCCACCTGCTTACATAATCCTCCTCTCCATTTTATCCTCACAACAGCCCTGTGAAGTAGGTTAGGCTGAGAGTCAGTGACTGGCCCAAGGTCACCCAGTGAGCTTCATGACCGAGCAGGGACTAGAACCCGGATCTCCTGAGTTCCAGTCCAACACTCTCACCACTACGCTACATTGTTTCAAACCTTAGACCCATACAAGCTAAACTAGCAAATAAGCTGAAGGACTGCCTTGTCTAGTATAACCTGCCCGGGCAGGTATTAAGATCATTGAAACAGGAGCTTCTCTGTGTTCTACCAACATCAGAGGAGCATTAGGGGGAAGCAAGAGAGGGTTCTCTCTCTCTCTCTCATTAATAATGAGAGAGCTTTCTGGAATTCTCGGAAGGCCCATCTGGCTTCTCTGCTGGCCTTCTGCTGGTAGGCAAATACCTTTTTCCTTAGATTGGCTGGGGTTAGTGGCTGCTTTTTTTTTTTAACATGTTGTTGATACGTGTTAATTATATTGTAATTTGATTATATTGTAATTTCATATTTACTGTTGTCAGCTGTCTTGGTACAGAAAGGCAGGATAGAAATTAATAAATAATAAATAAATATTATTTGGGTGCTAACTGCTGTGCATTTATAGATATAACTGCAGGAAGATGTTAATGTGACTGCACTCATTGGCTGAAATCCTAACTAAATCTAAATCAAAATTTTAAATACTAGCTCTGAACATATATGGCTAAAATTCTGTTTCTTTGAAAGCTGTTTATTTAAAAAAACAATTCTTGCAAAAGATGCTTTTGACTGCAACCTGACAATGTCATAAAATACTACTTCTCCAGAAAATGGCACTAAAGGGGCAATCCTCTGCATGTTTAGACAGAAAAAAAGCTTATAACTCCCAGCATGCTGGGAGTTGTAGGCTTTTTTCTGTCTAAACATGCATAGGATTGCGCCCTAAGTCATAATGATAACTGTAATGCACAGTGATTATTACACAAATAATCCCCCTTTGAAAAATCACTGTGCCTTACAACCAATCAAAATATAGTATGCAAATTAGCCAGAGAGGGCAAGAAGACTAGTGACTGAAACACATCTCAGAATAGCATGGAAGAAAAGAGTGAGTTGGACGATAAGGTAAGATGGGGACCCAACGTCAGTAGCTGTAGGGCAGGGGTAGGCCACATTTTTTGGCCATGGGCACATTTGGTAATTTGAGAAACTGCCCTGGGCACCACCACAATATGGCTGCCAAAGGAGGTGTGGCAAAGGACAAGGAACTTGCCCCAAAGGCTGAGTACAAGGCAGAGGTGTGGTCTGAGCCCCAACATACTAAATGACTCCTTTGAACCCACAGTTTTGATTACCAAGAGATACCTATTTCACAGCAATCCCAGCTGCCAGTAAGAAAATGTGTTAATTAAAAAAAGTGGGGGGAGAGCACCTTGACAGGCGCCAAGAAAAGTGTCCAGAGCACATTGGTGCCCACGGGCCCCATGTTGCCTACCCATGATATAGGCAATGGACATGGAATTGGTAGGCAATGTAGAGAATAGAGAGCTAGACTAATAAAAGATAGATGAGACTAGATAAACTGAAGTCACTTTAAATATATATATATATTTTATTTACTTTTCAAAACAAATTATAACAAAAAATATATAACAGAATACAAGAATATCACAAAAATATAGCATAAACAACATACAATAAATCATGAAGTGCTCCCCCCCCCCCAAGGGACCAATTAATATACTTCCATCCTCTTGATCAAATAAAGTCTAAATTCCAAAAATATAACATATCTTGACAAGGCATGTTCCCCTTCCCCTTTATTAATACATAATCTAGTAATTGATTCCATATATCCATAAAATCATTCTTCTTTAGCAATCCTTTTTTGCATTTGATACTACTAGTTAGTTTATCATTTAGGGCTATGTCCCAAACTTCCTTATACCAGTCTGTTATTAGGAAAACATGTTGTACTTTCCAATTTCTCGCAATCATTAGCCTGGCCGCAGTTAACAAGTTTACAATTAACTCCTTCGTATTTTGGTCACAAATAAGCTTCTCTGTTATTGATAATAATGCTAATTTTGGACAGACCTCTAAATTAGTACCAATAATTTTCGATATTTCTGTAAAAACCTCTCGCCAAAACGCCAATACATTTTTACAACTCCACCACATATGAGCATATGTCCCTTTTTCCTGACATCCTCTCCAACAAAATGCAGAACAATTATTATCTATTCTATTTAATCTTACTGGAGTTAAATACCATCTCCAAATTAGTTTATAAAAATTTTCCTTTATCCTAATTGACATCATTTTCACAATCCGTCTATCCCATATATTGTTCCACCCCACCTTCGAGGTCACCTCTTCAAATTCATTATCCCATACTGCCTTTAGCTGATCCTCTTGTTCTTTTGCTTTTTGAATCAATCTATATAAATCCCTTGTTATAGCTCTTGTTGATGCATTACCTGGTAGGCCATCTCTAGACATGACCATCTTTTCAAAATTAGTTACGGTAAATCTCTCTCATACTCAGTTTTCCTTTTCCATTTCTTCGACCACTGTTCTAACTGTAATAAATTTAACCACGATAATCTTCTTCTCCCAACAATTTCACTTTTGACTCTCCAGGGGTAGGGAACCTGTGGCCCTCCAGATGCCGATGAACTAGAAGTCCCATCATCCCTGACCATTACTCATGCTGGCTGGGGCTGATGGGATTTGGAGTCCAACAACAAGCATTTGGAAGGTCACAGGTTTCCCACCCTTGCTTTAGATGCAGGGCTGGGCAATGTCAGGGGGGGTCAATTCCCTGTCCTGCCATGGGGCTGAATTTGCTGCTGAAATTTGGCAGTGTGAAAGCCACAAAAAGCCTGGCAATTGTGCTGTAAAACAACATGCATAGGGCGCACATGTCTTGCTCTGCTCCTGGGAGGCAGAGTATATATCAGCAGTGTAATGTCAAACACTCTTAGGCATGGCTGACTGGGGAATTCTGGGAGTTGTAGTCCAACACATCTGGAGGTCACCAGGTTGGGGAAGGCTGCTCTAGGGCAAGGGGTATCAAATATCGTTACTGCAGACATTTCCAAATCAAGAAAACAAGTATCCACACCTCCATGTTTAAAAGGCAAACAACTGGGAGCACCCTCCTGTCATAAGAAAAAAAAAGGAGAATTTTGTCAGTTAGCTGAACAACCACTCTATGAGCTATTCAGGAGTGAGTGTGTGTGTGTGTGTGTGTGTGTGTGTGTGTGTACGGGGCAGGGGCTGATTTAGTTCCTACTTTAGCTTCCCTGCCAACAACCTGATCGGTGGGATTTCAGCTTCTCTTATGGAGCTGTGTATACACAGCTCTGGCTGCTACATGCACACTATCTTAACTTTAGTTGGATTGTTCCATAAGTTCTCATTAAGGTTCAAATGACTTCCTATGTATATTTTATTTTAGAATGAATACTACTGTGTTCTGGAGTGGTGAATCTATGGATATGTTGTACGGGCCGGTTCACACAACACGGGAACCGCGCGGGAGCAGAAGCCCCCCGCGGTTCCCGTGTTGTGTGAATGCCGGCCAGGGGCGCCCCCGCAGGACAGCCATGCGTGGGAAGCACGGAAAGTCACCATGGGAGGTAGAGGGGTAAGCCCCTACTGCATGTGGCCACTCTGCCGTGCGAACAGCGGGCGGCTGTCCCGTGGGGGCCTCCCGTGGCCGCACAGAGGTGGCAGCCCAGAGTGGCTGGAGCTACGGGCGCTACGGCCTGTAGGGGCAAATGGCCCCGCTGGGCATCCTGAGCTGCCGCCCCCTAGCGCTGGGAGGCCTGCACTGCAGTGTGGGGACTGCTGGCTCCACTGGGGTGCGCCCACGCACGCGGGGCGCAGGTCATCTGCGGCGCCCTGCCAAACCCTGCGGACAGACCCGTGGTGCCTCCCCCGCTTGCCGCCTGGGTCGTATGAACTGACCCATGTCTTTATTGCTTATGTTTTATTGTCTTTGGCTGCAGACAGCCTTTTGATATTGTTATTTTTATCGCATCCTATTGGAATGCTGGAAACTAAGGAAAACGGAGTGACTCAAGTAACTAGTGACTGCTTTTATTTCAGAACATTTGTGTTGCATGGAACAGGCATCTAGATTTCCAAAGACCAGTAGAGCAGACACTCTTTATTCATCTGGACTGCCCCAAATGACCCTCTTCTCAGTGCCCATTCATATGAACCATTATGGTGTGGTTGCTGCTGCTGTGTGCTCCGGTCTGCATACTGCAGTATTAGCCAGGCACTACGTGGATTTTGTGGATTATTTATATGCTCAGTTCCACCCCCCTATGCTAGAAAGCTGGCATGAGAGAAGTAATTACACCACCCCACTTTGTTCTTGGCTATAAACATTACCACTGCAGTTTGGGAATCTGACCATACAGAAGTGGAAACCACACCATAATGGTTTGTGTGAATTGACCCCGTGACCCAGTGAAGTGTGGCTAGAATACTTTGTGGCCCTTGCTATTCTTTTCTCCTCAAGGCACTTTGTCCCTGCTAGCCCCAGCGGGGTTGAGAGTTATATTTTCAAGTACACCTGCAGGGTTTTGTCAGCCATATTGTGTTGAGCCATGCTTCTGAGAGAGTGGTGATTGCCTGACTGTGTATCTTCTTGGCTGTGTTTTAAAGATGATACCTTGCCTCACTGGGTCAGCTTATTTTTGAAAATAAATAAATATAATCTCCTTTCCCCGGCATTATAGGAAGGCTGTTTTGTGATCCGGTTCAGAATACCCATGATTTGTGAGAGCCCCTCCAAATGCAATCACTCTGCAGAGAATGATGCTCCTTCTCTCAATGGCCCCAACCTCCATTACCGAGAAGGCTGAACTCCACATTAGTCATGTGGAGTAATGGGAATGAAATCAGTCTGACCCGGCAAGTACAGTACAAGCATCCCCCTCCGCTGTTTCTTCAGACATCAAAGGAGCCATTCCAGATCAGCATTTTAGGAGCCTCAGAGGAGAGTCACCCCATGCCAATTCCATTTCTTTTTATTGATGTGATCCATGGGCAGTAAATGCTTGAGACAGTGTGGGCTGACTTGAGCGTTTCTTTAACAACAAGGAAAATATGCATCTCAATAGAATTACCAACTCTTGAATTACCATTTTAATCCCATGGTCTTTCCTAGTTTGGAGACCTGAAATTGGGATGATTCTGGTAAAAGCTTTCCTTTTCCTTATCCTAATTTCTTGCAATAGAAGTGGGAAATTGTGAGTGTCTGTACTAAAAGACATGGACTCAAATGACAAATAGAAAGAAAAGAACCACACTGGAAAAGAAGAAAAAAAGGATCATGATTCTAGGATCGTGATTAATATGTGTTGGTATTTACTCTTGCTCTGTAATTCTTGGGGCTGGTAACTCTTCAAATAGGAAATTAATCTGCTTGGTGTTTCTATAATTTTTATAATCAGCATACCTGTCTACAGTTACATGTTTAAAACCAAGGGCATCTTCCAGCCAAAGTCAAACATTTTGAACTACTTTTGATTTCAACTGCAAAATACAGCAAAATCTTATGCATGTTTACTCAGAAGTAAGTCCCTTTAGGTTCAGTAGGATTTACTTCATGTATGTATGCAGTTACCTGGGAGTGAATCCCATTGAACTCAGTAGGGCTTACATCTGGGTAGACATGCATAGGATTGCATTGTGAAGCACTTAAATCACTGCCACTGAAATCAATCCGTGTTTTTTTTTTTTTTTTTAAGGCTTAACTTTGGCTGGATTGAGTTCCCCATTTATTTCTTGCTTACTGGAAAAACTGAGCAATCAAACATTGTTGTAAACTGCTTTGAGGAAAGTAGGATATCCATTTTAGAAAAGAATAACAATGTTGTCTAATGTTAATTATCTTTAAAAAAAGAAAAAAAAGAACTTTGCCTTTAAGACAGGGGCAGGAAACTTCTTTCAGCCAGAGGGCCAAATTGGAGAAGCTTTTAGGGGCTGCAATCCACTGGTGGGCAAGGCAGAAAGCAATGGGGGTAGATCTGAAGACACAAGTGGGACAGGCTTACAAAAACTACCAGCAGATTTTAGCTTGAAGCTCTTACTACCAGCAATTAAGCCTTCGGAGAGGCATTTCAACCTTTTAGCATGGGGGAAAATGGCACAAAAGTCATGAAACTACCAAATGATTGATGGTTGGGGGGAAAGAGGGGTGGGGGAAGGGAGCATGGCTACCCTGGCAAGCTGGATTGGGTCCCTAGGAAGGCTGGATCTGGCCCACAATCCTGAGGTTCCCAGCCTGGCTTTAAGATATATTTCCTGCTGCCAGTTCTCTTGCCCTTTTTCCAGACAGATAGCCTTTGGATAACATCATCACTTGTGTAACCATTTAGTATTCACTGTGTCATTTACTATAGAGACTGTAAGGGAAATGAATATGTAGGTCTGGTCATAGAATAGGTAGTTTCTGGCTTGTAAAAAACAAAACACCAGCAGCAGTGTGCCAATTTGAGTTGTTATAATGCACAAGTCCGCATCAGGTCCTCCTTGTTTTCCTGTAGTACAAAAGTGACCTCTTCTGGCAGGCCAGAAGAATGCTGGGATTGAACGAAGAGCTTTAACAATTAATCGTAGGGGTGAGAGCTGGCTAGAGGCATTCACATCATCAGGAAGCTCTTGGTATAAAAATGTAGGGCAGTTTCAAACTTTATGGCGAACATTTGTCTGTCCCCATGTGTGCACACAGTAAGGAGTTGTGGCCAGTCTTGGTTTCCTGGCACATGCATGATATATGCATTCCAAATAGGTTTTTTGTCATGTTCCTACTTTACATGTTTAGGTGTGTACATAAAACATTTAATCTACAGATTCTAAGGGGTGAAACATCCCTTAAAAATGCTTCATATTATTGGTCCATTGTAGGACCAACCGAGTCCTCAGACGCCTGAGGTCAAGGCAGACAATATTGCTTCAGGGCAGTGGTGGAACTCCCATAAGTCATTGGACCACACTAACTCTTGTGGTCTTGCATGTTAGTGAGAAGTAAGCCAAGGGGAAGATTAACTGTAGCCAGTGCATCCCAATATTAGACTGTAACGGTGGAAATAGAGGGTGTGCTATAAAATGTATTATGGAAGGAATTCCTGTTATGAGAGAGAAAAATGGCAGAAGTAATTAAAATTCACTTGATTCACAACTTATTTACATGCTGTGTGGTGCTTGGTGTGAAGGTGAGTTCTGCTCGTTGTTGCAGTAATATTCATGTTTTTGCTTTACAGTGCAGTCTTATGCATGTCTAATCATAAGTAAGTCCTAATGAGTTCAATTAGACTTACTCTCAGGTAAGTGTGTATAGGATTGCAAAGAAAACAGAACAAGAGGGGAAGGCACCAATGTGTAAAAAAACGAAAGAGAAAAAAATCTCAGGTGCCAACTGAAATATTTTATTGCCCAACACGTTTTGGCATGTACCTTCATCAGGGCCCCAAAATTTTTCCAAGTGCTGCTCGAAACAGCACTTGGAAAAACCTTTGGCCCCTGATGAAGGTACATGCCTAAACGCGTTGGGCAATAAAATATTTCAGTTGGCACCTGAGATTTTTTTCTCTTTCATTTTTGTATAGGATTGCAACCATAATGTTTTTGCTTTAATTAGTTTTATTGGAATTGTGACTTCTTTGTAAGTTGCCCTGGGAATCTGTTAAAGGGTGGGGTATAAATCCCTTAAATTAAATAATTATCTTCCCCCAAAGGAACAGCACAACTGATTAAGAATATGGAAACACCTAGCCCCAAAATCTCCTAGGCCATCTATAATATATTTATACAGTTAAACAATTTCTGGTGTAACAGCATGATATTCCTCAGCAAATGTATTCGAAATAACCCAAAACCCAAACTGAAAATGTAACATTCTATTGTCAAAATGACTAGGCAATTGTGTTTTTCTTTTTCCAACTTTGATGGGGTGGACATGGTATAGGCTGTGTTATCTTCAGGGCTGAAGGCACTCTGCACATGCTCAGGAGACTTTACTCTCCAATCATTCTACCAGACAAGACAGAGCAACCATAGCTCATTTAAGGGCTTTCCAGTGGCTTCTGAAAGGGTTCTCAGCACAGTGCATTTTACACCTTGTCAAAGTAGCTCGACCATCTGTTTACAGCCTGCACTGATCCAAGTGAGAACCTTTGCATTCTGGGAGATGTAGTTTTGTAGTAGCCACAGATATAGAGGAAGGAAGCTGGAACTACATGTACCAAAATGCCTCTGGGGGAATAGCTCAAGGCATCTTACTGGAGGATGGTGAAGACGCACATTTATTTATTTATTACATTTATACCCCACCTTTTTTCCTACAAGGAACTCAAGGCGGCTTACATAATCCTCATCCTCCTCTCCATTTTATCCTCACAACAACCCTGTGAGGTAGGTTAGGCTGAGAAGCAGTGATTGGCCCAAAGTCACCCAGTGAGTTTCATGGCCGAGCGGGGACTAGAACCTGGATCTCCCGAGTCCCAGTCCAACACTCTAACCACTACGCCACACTGGTCACACTTAGATTTACAGGATCTAAGCTTTCATGAACTTCCAATGAAGTGTGCTCTTGTCCACGAAAGCTTCTCCGCCACACAAACCTATTAATCTTTAAGGTGCCCCAAGCACACCCTTTGTCATTTTTGTGGCAACAGATTAATAAGGGTATTGTTCTGGAATGTGATATGAGATTTACTCATAACTAAAAATCACAGCAGTGGGCTAGTTTTTGAGTTTCACAGAACTGTAAGAGAGAAAAATGCATGGGGGAGAAAAAGATGTTAAGAGTCCCCCCCCCCCCCCATTTGCCTGCTCTTTGTTTAACACTGACCCTGAGAAAAAGTCCTGTGGAGCTCACTGCTCCTCTAGCCTTTTTAGTTGGTCCTCACAAAGCAGGGGTGGGGAACACATCCAGATGTTGTTTGAGGACAAGTCCCATATTGGCTATGCTGGCTAGGGCTGATGGGAGTTGCCGTCCAACAACATCTGGAAACATATTCCCCACTCCTGTCATAAAGGATCCCACTCCCTGCTATAGACCCACATCTTATGTCCATGCACTGACCAACACGGCTACCTCCCTTACCATTTTTCTTTCTTTTTGGTCTTCATGGGAACTATAAAAACAAACTGTCTTGTGGCATCTTAAGGACTAACATGGAGGAAGTCCACGAAACCTTCTGCTGCAATTTTATTTATTTATTGTTACATTTATATCCTGCCTTTTTTCCTCTTGCAAGGAACCGAAAGTGGCTTACATGGTCCTCCTCCTCTTCTCCATGTTATCCTCACAACAGCCCTGTGAGGTGGGTCAGAATAAAGTACATCCATCTTTAAGATGCCACAGGGCTCTTTAAAAACAAGTTTTGTGACACCTTAAGTGCACAGTCCTATGCATGTTTAGACAGAAAAAAGTCCTACAACACCCAGCATTCCCCAGCCAGCATGTAGGACTTTTTTTCTGTCCAAACATGCATAGGATTGGATTGCACCCTAAAGAGGCCTTCCCCAACCTGGTGCCACTAGCTGTGTTGGACTAATAACTGGAGGGCATCAGGTTGGGGAAGGCTGCCTCAAATACTAACAAATTTATTCGTCTTTAAGGGCGCAATCCTATGCATGTTTAGACAGAAAAAGAAATCCTACAACTCCCAGCATGCCCAAGCCAGCCATACTGGCTGGGGCATGCTGGGAGTTGTAGGACTTCTTTTTCTGTCTAAACATGCATAGGATTGCGCCCTGCGGTGCTACAAGACGCGGCTACCGCCCTGGAAATCGTCACAAGGCTGTCGCCCGAGCTGCCCGCTAACCCGGCGGGCGCCACTCGGAAACTGGGCGCTGCCGTTTCTTTCACCTCCGACCCGAGTCCGCGCTCTCCTCGGTCCGCGTGATCCTTAGTTTAGGGCTTTGATTGGCTGCGTCGAGGGAGCAAGGGGCGGGCAGACGGCCGCCGCCTTAATTGGAAGCGCCGCCGGAGGCGGGCGGGCGGATGGCTCTGTGCTGCCTGTTCCATGCGAGCAGAGCAGCGCTGCTGAGAAGGTGGCCGCCGCCGGGCGCGGGACGCACCGGCGCCAGCAGCCGCCCGCCTTGCAAGAGCAGGTGCCACGGCCGCTTCTTGGGGGGCGCCTGTGGGGTGAGCCAGGTGAGAAGCTCCCGATCGCCTTCGCAGCGGTTGTGCACTTTGGTCCTCCTTTTTCTAGTGACCTTTGGGTGGGGAATCAAATCAAACCTGGCAGCTGGGCGGTTCCTCTGTACAGTTTCCCCCGTGGCCTTGCGGAGCTGCTCCTACCACGCAAACCTCTTCTCGCGCCCAGGCTGCCGTCGCTGGCTTGGGGGCCTCGGCAGACATGGAAGGGGGGAAAGGGGGTGCGGTCACTAGCGGCACACGGTGTACGTCAGCCTTCCCCAGCCTGACGCCCTGTACAACTCCCATCACAGCCTCCTTTTAGTACTAATGGCTATGCTGGCTGGGGGTGATGGGAGTTGTCATTGAACCCATCTGGGGAGTACCAGGTTATAGGGATGGTTGGTTTGTGCAGGAAATTCTATGCCTGGTACATAACCATCCAGAAATGTGACGGGGGGGGGGGGCTACAAATGATGTATGACAAATGTGTCATCCGCACTTTGGTAACTTCCGAGTTAGACTACTGCATTGTGCTCTACTTGGGGCTGCCTATGTTTGGAAACTAGAACTGGTTCAAAATGCAGTGGCTGCACTGCTGACTGAGTCACATACCTCAGACTCAGAATTTTATTGTTTATAGCCAATGGCCATCACAATACATATATACATAAAGTATAAAATAAAATAAAAACAGGAAGAATATTTAATATAATGAAACAAAATGCTATAAAATAATCAAGGTTTAGAAACATTCTTTCTGTATGGCCCCCTTGTGGTTTGGCACTTGGCAGTATTTCGGTTTATAAAGGCTGCCCTTATTTTCCTTGCAGCTAATGCAAATAGAGCTATCCTGTAGCTAATAAATTTGTCCACATCAGCCAACAACCATCTAATTTTAAAATCATCTGATTGATCTTCTAAAGTGGTCTGAAAAGGAAAAATAAATCTGGCCCTGGGTGAATTATATAGTAGACAGTATAGAATATAATGTACCAGATCTTCAATGTGCCGTGTTTCACATATGCAAAAACGCTCTTGTGCAGGTCTGTTAGAAAATCTTCCAGCCAAATACGACTGAGTCACATAGAACTGATTGGGTCTAGCCAGTGCTTAAAGAACTTCACTTGCTTCCAGTTTATTTCTGAGTAGGATTCAAAGGCTGGTTCAACAGGCTATGGTGGGGGTGTTTTCAGGATCATGTGCACCCTTCTGAACTCACCTGTATGTTTAGATTGTCCGGTTAGAACACTATGAGGTGGGAGATTGTGGCAACAGGCTTTACTTATGGAATGCACTCCTTGGGCATATCTGGTGGGTGTTTACATTACTGATGTTTAGGCAGTTATTAAAATTATCTTTAAAAAGTTTAGGCAAGATGCAGCCTTTTTTATCTTGGTCACTGCTCTGCTTGTTTTCAGATAAGTTTGGATTTTGTGGTTGATTATTATTCTCTTTTAAAGTGATGATAAGCCTAAAAAGCAGAAAGGTATAATACAAATGCTTAAAATAAAAATAAAATACATAACTCTGGTATATGTTCCAGAACAGTATTCTAGTGCTGGTCTATGTCAGCGCCAATACATTTATCAAATGTATTAACAAATACTAACAAGGAGTAACAAATCTAGTGTGTTGTTTTCTATGCTCTGGCCTACAAAAGCTCATGTCACAATAAATTTGTGTGTCTTTTACAGTGCCACAAAACTACTTGTATTGCACACACACACACACACACACACACAGAGGGAAATACAAGTACTGGAGGATTAGGCGTGCTGATGATGCCTCAAAGCAAGCTACATAGATGTCAAATTTCTCTGTGCTAATTGCTCCAAATGGGCTAGTAAGATTAGTGTACTAGGTGCCACAGGCCAAGTCCTGCCACAGGCCAAGTCGGTGGCAATAAAACCAAATCCCCCTGCTACTAGATAGTTGTTCAGTTTGATATCTTCCCCCCACCTGCACATGACTCAAAATTAGTGCTAGAGTAACATATTTGGAGGCACACATAATCCTGGAGTAGTGAAATTAAACCAGTCCTTAAACATGTTTATGTGGCAGTCTGTGGAGATATGCTTAACATTGCAGCCTAAGGGAGTGTGTGCTCTTTTCTTAACTCTGATTGAATATTGTGTTTTTATTTATACCACTCTTGTTACTTGTACATACAATTCATATGATATTTCCAAATTGGCAAGATCAGCCATGGATTGTCCTGATTCAAAGATGCCTTGCCATGGACTCCGAGCTGGTGTACTCAGAATATTTCAAGAAGGTTGTGGAGTGTGCAATCTATAAAAATCAGCAGCCGTATGTGTTGATCTTTGCTATATGTAATAACTCAAGAGTCCCTCTCTCCATGTGGGCACCCATTAAGGTAGTATTTTGAGGGCTCTGTTCCTTATTCTGAGCAAGGCCTTTTCAGTGGTTGCCCAGTGGTTGTGGAATGATTTCCCTCTGGAGATTAGGATATGTACCTCATTCGTGGCCTTTAAAAAGCTGCATAAAAGCCTACTTGTTTGGTTAGCCTACTTGGTTAGGCCTTAAGGATTGGAAAATGGCAACGCCTCTGTTTATCTTTTCGCTTGTAGAGGATAGTCCCTTTTAGAGCTATTAATGTTCATTCCTTCTCACCATTGTTATTCCTAAAAAGCAATATTGCATAGTCCAACTCCTTTGAATCTTTGTCCACTGCAGATAACTTCTCCCTCCTTTGGATTCCTCTTCGATATTGATGGAGTGCTTTTACGAGGCCGGCTAGTCATTCCTGCTGCTAAGAAGGCCTTCCAGAAGCTAACAGATTCGAAGGGCCAGTTCCATGTGCCAGTTGCATTTGTAACCAATGCTGGGAACTGCTCTCGGGACAACAAGGCTGAGGAATTGTCCAAAGCACTCGGATTTAAGGTACTGAGAACACCTCTGTTTCATTGGATCACTGACTGGTGTACTTAAACTGTGAGGTTAGAATTCTACAGTCGCTCTAAAAAAGAGAGGCACATCTGTATTTTGTGTGGGATTCTCGCAGAAAGAAAAACTTTATCCTTTTTGGTTGTAGAGTTCAGAGCCCTTCCACAGTTTTTAGTACATTTAATGCTGCATGCATAGTTGCCACCCATTTGTTGCACACCATTCCAGATGTTTTCAAGGTTATGCTTTTATCGTGGATATATAATTTTCTCTAGCACTGCATAGACTGTAGTTTAAAGGAAACAAACATATGATTCTTTTACCAGTTAGTGTCTTCCTTGTTGTTGTGATGGCGGCGTGAAATGTGGACATATAAATGTCATGGTTTGTGATATTGTCCCTGATGCCACATGAAGCTGCTTTAGCAATTGGCCCAATTCACACATAAGCAAGAATTGCTGAGAATTCTGGCTTATCAGTAACAAGAGGTGTGCTTCTACACAGTACCGGGTTGCTCCTGCTTGGCTCCTCCTGCCAGTGGGAGTGGCTAAACCAGCTTTCTCCAACCTGGTGCCCTCTAGATGATGTGGACTTCAACTCCCATCAGCCCCAGCCAAACCAGCCAATGGTCAGGATGTTGGTTTTGCGTGTGCGTGAGCAGCAGAGTGCGTGTGCGCATGGGAGAATTAAAATCCTGTCTCTGTGTGCTAGCAGAGCCTGAAATTCCACACACAGATCTTCCAGATCTCACCTCCCCCCGCGCAGCGTGCAGCGTGTTGTGAAGATGCCAGCCCAGCCTGCCTGTAATCCAACTTGCTTCCAGCTTCCCCGTTTGCAGATTAATCCATGGAGTCAGAAAACACTCTGTAACACCACAGGTCTAATTCTACCTGTTTATTCACTTAGCAAGTAAAGTTCTACAGAGTATACATTTCCTAGTTACAGTCCATGTGCAGAGTATAAATGCATAGCAAGCATTACATCCAGTGGAGTAAGTTGAGCTTCACTCCACCTCAGCAAAGGCGTTACATTGTTGCAGTAACAAAGTCCAGCAAGAAGAACAAAGGAGAAGAGAGAAAGCAGTCCTGCCTCTCTCTAAGATGGCTTCAGACAGAAAACAAGTTAGCACGTCATCAGAACATACAAACCATGTGACTAGCTCATAATGCTCCCACAGTCTAGGCTTCCCATGCGAAAAACATGAGAACCCAGAAAGACATAACAAACTTGTTTACAGCCATTCTGTTCTTTTCATGTGTAAACAGTGTGCTACAGCTGGTGAAGTGATACATATCACAACACAGGAATCCTGGGAGTTGGACTCCAAAGCATCTGGAGGGTATCAGGTTGTGGACTTCAACTCCCATCAGCCCCAGCCAATGGTCAGGAATCCTGGGAGTTGGACTCCAAAGCATCTGGAGGGTATCAGGTTGGGGATGGCTGGGCTAAACAAACAAGGAAACCAAACGCTGGCTTGTTTAGCATTACATCCAAACCAGGATTTCTGGCTTGTTGCTCCCCAACAAACCAGGAATCAGAAGCCAAGAACAAATCTTGGCTTCAGATGTTCTAGCTTGTTAGGAGAGTGCAAGCCAGGAATCCTGGTTCAGTTGTAACACTAAACAAACCAGTGCTGAAGGTATCCTGGTTCATCTATGATTCTATGATCTAGCTGCTTGCACTGGCAGGAAAAGCCAAGTGGCAGCGATTGGGAAGCATGCACTGTTGTGACATGTAACAAAACAACAGCTGTGGCACAATTGTTTTCATTTGGAAAGGTACAGAAAGGCTGGAAAACAAGTCATGTTATGTCTGCCACTTCCTGTCCTGTTCTCATGGGAAAAGTAGGTGTGAAAGAAATACGAGCTGATCACATGGTTTGTACTTTCTGATGACGTTGTATGATTTGTTAGGTTTCGTTCTGTAGCCATTTTAGTAGAGAGATGGATTGCTTCTTCTTCTCTCTGATGCTCTGACTATTGCTTGCTGGACTTGCAATCATGTAACGTCAAATGCTGAAGTGGACTTGCTCCACAGGACTAACGCTTATCTGCAACATTGTAATGAAGGGATGTATACTCTGTAGTATTTACTGGCTGTAGTAATAAACAGGTAGCGAGAAAACCTGTAGAGTCTTTCAGAGTTATTTCCTTATTACTGAAAGCTGCAAGAGGAGGCTGCGAGCTGGCTGTAATCCGAGACGCTTGGAATGCTGCGAAGAGGGAGAGACAGGTCTGGAGTTCTGTATGTAACCTCATGGGCCGTTTGCACACAGAACAGGATCTTAAATCTTCCATCTCACGCTCTGCTTTTCCACGAGGCCGGCGGGCCTACAGGGTGGATTGGTTAAAAGCCTTCAGGGCTGAGTCATCGCCCTTTCAGGGTTATGCGCCCAGAAAATCGGATTACGCGGGACCTGTTGGACCGGTGCCGGGAACCGAGCGGAGCAAGTTCTGGGCAAGGTCGTGGGTCTGTGCCAGCAGCGGCAGCGGGAGCTGTTTTTCCAGCTGCTGTGTGTCAACGCTTCGACGACTCGGAGAAGCAGTGATTTATGGCAGAGAAGGACATCAAGGCGGAAGAGAAATCTCCTGGGCCTTCGTCTGGTAAGGAAAGGGAAGAGAGCGGGAGGTGTGTATGCTGTGAGCTGGCAGGCTCTGTTCAAGCCGGAAGCTCTGACAGCAAGGCCGAGAATTCTGGAAGGGAAGGAGGGGGGAAACCCTGTTCCCGGGAATGCAGCAGCACCCAGCTCTTAACTCACAGATAGTGGTAAAGCTATCTGGGCCGAACTGTGTATTATGAAACGACCAGAAGCGGCATTTGTTTAACTCATGCCGGGGCTCTGGAATGTTGTAATACAAGAAGCAGTTGCAGTGGGAGACGGAGAACAGTTTCTGGACACTGTGAAGCAGATCTGGGAGTAGGATTACAATTGCGTGGAAGCTGTACCAGTTGAGCTAACAGGCAGCCAGATCAAAATCTGACCATGGCATATGTGTCAGGCAAGCTTCTCTCTGAGAGGGAGAAACGGAAAGGCAACAAAAGGAATGCTGGACGTAAAGCAGCAGACAGCGCGGCTGATTCAGGCAACGGCAAGCTGGTGGGAGTTACCCAAGCGGCAGCTTTAAAAGTGAGAAAATGCTTTGGTTGCGGTTCAACGACTCATCTTAAAAAAGACTGTACTTTTAAGGGCAAGAAAAAGAAAAAAAAGGAAGTTACCAGTACACCTGAGGAGACAATTAAAACGGGCAAAAGTTTGATTGCTCGGGTGGGTTTTTCCAACAAAAACATGTGGGTACTTGACAGCGGAGCTTCTCACCACATGGCAAATTCCAGAGACATGTTTCAATCTCTGGATGATGGATATACAAATCAATTTGTGGAACTGGCTGATGGAAAACGAATCCAGGTGACAGCTGCAGGAACAATTGACTTTGCTACTTTGGGTCAACAAAGGGCACTGCTTGTTCAAGAACTGGACACAAACTTGATAAGTATATCACAATTGGTTAATGATGGATATGAAATATGTTTTTCTAACAGCAACTGTGTAATTTCACATGAAGGGGTGATCTGTGCAAAAGGTGATTTGCAGAATTCTCTGTATGTTATAAATCCATTTGTAACACATGATGAGAAGGCAAAGTATGCAAATTGTAAACCCCATGAAAATTGTTTACATATTTTCCACAGGAGGTTTGCACATGCCAACTACAGAAGCATAGAAAAAATGCCGGGTCTGTGTGAGGGTATGAAAATGAAATCTTGTTCTAAGTATGTGGAATGTGAAGTATGCAGTACAGCAAAGTCACACAGGTCTAACATTCAGAAACACAGTGATAGAGTTAGCACAAGAATCTTTGAGCTAGTACACTCTGATGTTGCTGGTCCATTTGAAAATAGCTATGGGGGGAACAGGTACTATATGACTCTGGTTGATGATTTTTCTCGATTTTGTTTTGTTTATCTTCTGCAGCATAAATCTCAGGTTCAAGAGAGATTTGAATCATTTGTTAAATGGGCTGGGAACAGATATAAACAATATCCAATAGGAGAATTACTCACAGATGGTGGGGGAGAGTACATGAGTACAAAGTTCAAGAAATTTTTGGAAAGTGAGGGTATAGGGCACAAAGTCACTGCCCCATACTCCCCATTTCAAAATGGCGTTGCTGAAAGAAGAAACAGAACACTCCAGGACATGATGAGGGCCCAATTGACTGAGTCAAAGGTGGGAAACCGTTTCTGGGGGGATGCATTGTCAAATGCTAATTATCTGCTGAACAGGTTACCAAATTCCACAATTGGGAAAACTCCATATGAAATGTTTCATGGGAGGAAACCAAAGATAGCACACGTGCGCATTTTTGGGTGTAAATGTTTTGTTCATATACAGGCTCAAAACAGGACAAAGCTATCTCCAAGAAGCTTTGAATGTTTTCTGCTGGGGTATGATGCACAAACAAAAGGGTACAGGTTGTGGTCACCACACCACAACAAGGTAATTCTGAGCAGGGATGTGATTTTTCACGAGCAAACAGATGACCAGAAACAGCTGGTGGAATTGCCAATGCATGCAATGTCTGAAACACAGCAGGATGCTTCTGGGACAGAACAAGCCACTGGGCAGATATCTGGGGAACAGGAGGGAGGTGAACGATCTCTGAGGCGTTCAACCCGAGAACGCAAAACACCTGTTAGATATCAGGATGAATTCCAAAGTGGGAAAACTGTTGTACATAAAGCTCTCAAAATAGCTTTAGAACCACAAAGTTTTGAGGAAATTCAAAGCATGGAACCAAAAATGAAGAATGATTGGTTTGAGGCCATGCAGGATGAAATCAATGCAATGCATGAAAACAACACATGGAGTCTAGTATCTTTGCCTGTGGGGCGCAAAGCCATCACCTGTAAATGGGTGTACAAGGTGAAGACAAATCACCAGGGGCAGGTGGAGAGATACAGGGCAAGGCTCGTTGCAAGGGGGTTTGCACAAAAACATGGGGTAGATTTTGATTCCGTGTTTGCACCAACAACAAGGTATGCAACTGTCAGACTTGTTGAAATTGGCAGCATAAAGAAAAATGATGGCATTTCATTTTGATGTAAAAACTGCTTTTTTATATGGGGAATTACAAGAGGAACTCTACATGCAACAACCACAAGGTTTTGTAGAAGACCCCAGTCTTGTATGTCGTCTGAACAAGTCCATATATGGGTTGAAGCAGGCAGCTCGATGCTGGAACCAAAAGCTAGACAGAGTTTTGATTAGTTTGGGATTCAAACAAAGCAAGGCTGATCACTGTCTGTATACAAATCACACAGAACAGGGAAACTGGGTGTATTTGCTAGTCTTTGTTGATGATATCTTACTGGTGACACAATCAGTAAGTCAAAAAGACAAAATTGCACAAGAATTGCAAGCACACTTTGAACTGAAAGATCTGGGTTTGGTACAACACTATCTTGGAATGCAATTATCTCAAGATGAGGAAGGTTCTTTCATGATTGAACAAAGTGGGAAAATTCAGAAATTGCTGGAAATTCATGGATTGGAGAATTGTAACCCAGTTACTACTCCAATGACTCTTGAATATCAGAAACACACAGATAACACTGGATTTGATGATATGGAGAAATATCAGAGTGTTATTGGAAGCCTGCTATATTTGGCAAATGTGAGTAGGCCAGACATCAGCAATGCTGTAAACATACTTAGCAGGAAAACGCAAAATCCTTCTAACTATGATTGGCTAGCTGTCAAACGTGTGTTAAGGTATTTAAAAGGTACCATGAATTGCAAACTGAAATTGTCATCACACACAGAGGGAGGTTTTTGTGTGTACACTGATGCTGATTGGGGATCTGCAACAGATAGAAAGTCCACAAGTGGGACAGTTTTAATGTATGAAAACAGTCTAATTGACTGGTACACACGTAAACAATCTTGTGTGGCTGTTTCTAGCGCAGAATCTGAATTCATCAGTTTATCTCAAGCATGTAATGAGATTGAATGGTTCAAACAATTGTTTGCTGATATGCACATACCAGTAGACAAGGCTGTTACAATTTTTGAGGACAACCAAGCTTGCATTAGCATGGCTCAAAATGAAAAAAGTAGGCCAAGAACCAAACACATTGATGTTCGTTACTCTCATGTAAAGGGCTGTGTGAAAAAAGGGTGGGTAACACTCAAGTACTGTGCAACAGGGGATATGGTGGCAGATCTTTTCACAAAACCATTGCCTGTAGTAAGACACAGGAAACTAATGACGGCACTAGGCCTCATTGAGTAAATGTAAACAAGATGTATCACAGGCTGTGGGGGGATGTTGTGACATGTAACAAAACAACAGCTGTGGCACAATTGTTTTCATTTGGAAAGGTACAGAAAGGCTGGAAAACAAGTCATGTTATGTCTGCCACTTCCTGTCCTGTTCTCATGGGAAAAGTAGGTGTGAAAGAAATACGAGCTGATCACATGGTTTGTACTTTCTGATGACGTTGTATGATTTGTTAGGTTTCGTTCTGTAGCCATTTTAGTAGAGAGATGGATTGCTTCTTCTTCTCTCTGATGCTCTGACTATTGCTTGCTGGACTTGCAATCATGTAACGTCAAATGCTGAAGTGGACTTGCTCCACAGGACTAACGCTTATCTGCAACATTGTAATGAAGGGATGTATACTCTGTAGTATTTACTGGCTGTAGTAATAAACAGGTAGCGAGAAAACCTGTAGAGTCTTTCAGAGTTATTTCCTTATTACTGAAAGCTGCAAGAGGAGGCTGCGAGCTGGCTGTAATCCGAGACGCTTGGAATGCTGCGAAGAGGGAGAGACAGGTCTGGAGTTCTGTATGTAATCTCATGGGCCGTTTGCACACAGAACAGGATCTTAAATCTTCCATCTCACGCTCTGCTTTTCCACGAGGCCGGCGGGCCTACAGGGTGGATTGGTTAAAAGCCTTCAGGGCTGAGTCATCGCCCTTTCATGCACCAGCATGCTTCTTGTTACCAGTAAGTCAGAATTCACAGAAATTCTGGCTTATGTGCCAACCAGCCCAGCCCTGAATACATTTACTATATGATCATCTCTCACAAGCTTCTGGGTTTTTTAAAATACAAATACAGCTGGGGAAAAGGGATCCACATTGAGATTGCAGTGTGTGCGGGTGGAGGTTGACCCTTCCCCCTGTGCCATTTTCCTGCCACAATTCCCCCACAAAGCCATTTGCCCCCAAAGGTGCCATTTGTTGCAATAGAGGCAAATAGCGTTGGGGGAGGGGGTAAGTGGGAAAACAGAGCAGGTGGAAAGTCAATCTTCACATTGCTGCCCAGATCTGGACCACCCCCACCCCCAGTGACTGCTATTTCTAAACAACAACCCAAGCATGGGAGATGATCACATGGTAATTTTTTCCTCTGTTTGGTAATTTAGTGCCTTTAAGGTCCAGCTTCTCCCACATGAACCTGCCCAGATACTAAACTCTTCCACGGAGGTCCCCCTGGCTTCAGAGGTGAGGCAGGTGGCTACCTTTGCTGGGACCTTCTCAGTTGTTGAGTCCCAACTCTAGAAGCTGCTCCCATGGAGGCTCACTTGGTGCTAAGCCCAATGTCCATTTGGCTTTGGATGAAGACTTTTTATTAGCCCAGGCCTGTTGAATGCCGAGGTTTTATATAATGTGTTAAATCTGGCTCACGGAGTGTTGTTCATCCCCCTGCTGCTACTGTTTTATGCTGTCTTTGTACGTTGTTTTTAGTATTAATCACTCCAAGAGAGTTTACCTGAAGCATATACAGTGCATTCCGGAAGCCACAATTAGCACATATGGTGCTTTCATATCACTTAGAATGCATTGCAGTGGAGGCAGTTCACACATTCATGAAAAATTAGGTGACTGTCATTTGTGTGCAAGCCCAGCCTCAGTGTATGGAGATGGATTGCATGTGTTTGTGCACGCCTGTCATTCATTCAGTCCTATTTCCAGTCCACTGTGTTCTTACTCTTCAAGCTGAAATATTATCTGAACGTGCCTCTACCCAGGGTGACTTTCAGCGTATCGTTTTAGTATCTAATGTCTGAGAGGAGGAGGACAGGTGTTGATGTTCCGGTGGGATTAATTTAGTGTTGTCACTGATGCCAGTGTCTTTGGTGGCTTGCAGGGTAAAGGGCCTGTCAGCTGGGAATGTGTGTGGAAAGGGTAGGGCACCTATCCTGCTGACCTTTCTCTCTTCTCCCCCTCAGGTGTCTCCTGAATGGGTGATCCTCTCCCACAGCCCACTGCGTCTTTTCCATCATTTCCATGACAAGTGTGTGCTTGTATGTGGACAAGGTCCCGTGGAGGAGAATGCCAGAGAGTATCCTTTTTTGCCTTCAGATTTCCCCCCCCCCTTCCTTTTTCCACCTTCCCTTGCTATGTGTTGAGACCCAGTGTTGTGTAGTGGATGGAATGTTGAATAGTGTGAGGAGATGGGCTCAGATCCCATGACACATACTTGATGGCCTTGGCAAGCCACTTGTTCTTGGTCTAACCTGCTTCCCAGTTCACACAATCAAACAATCCATGGTTAAGGAACCATGGGTTGTTTGGGAGCATGTGGGAAACAAGCAAGCATGCTGGTTCTCACCCACTTCCACTTTCCTAAATAACCCAGGAACAAACTATGGGTTGTTATTGTGACATCTGAACCTGGAAACTCAGGGATGTTTAGGGGTTAAACCACCCAGAGTTAACCGATGGTTTGTTGTTGGGTAACAATAACCCAGGAATAGGGCATTTCTGGTTTCTTTAGGAAAGTGGAAGCGACAAGCGCATGGGAGACCGTGTACTTGCTTGTTGCTGTGCGGCCACAATTAACTATAGGCTAAACAACCTATAGTTAGCCATTATGTGCAAACGGAGTCATTTTATTATAATGTGATAAATTCACAACCTAACTTCTTGGGATGGTCCGGGGAAGGATGACTGGTTCTGGTAGGACCAGGAACTGATGGCAGGACTTCACAGCTCCCCAAGCTACTATCCCCTGGAGAGGCACTGGTTGATCATTACAGATTAAATAAGACACTCGGGCCTTGCTTACTCATGAGGGTATCAAAATTGATAGAGTGCCTCTATGTGGCTTAGCTGAAATTTGGTACAGATCTAACCCAAGACACCTGGTTTACTAGAAAATCCCAAAAGAGGGGATGTTAAATTAATTTCTCTATCAAAAAGGCAGGGCGGGGAGGGGAAGATGAAGTACTGTATATCTCAGAATAATGAGGTTACTCCTATGTTTGCTAACAAGTTGAAATTTGGTACACATGTTGCCCAAGGCAACCTAGTTACTATTTGAAGTCTGATAGTGGGGCAAACTGGTCAGTCAAAACTTGCAGTTTTATTTTATTAGTACTGATATAACTGAGAGCCAGCATGGTGTAGTGGTTAGTGTCTTGGAGATCCACATTCAAATCCATACATGGCCATGAAGCTCATTGGGTGACTTTGGGCCAGTCACTCTTCCTCAGTCTAACCTCACAGGTTTGTTGTGAGGATAAAAGGAGGGGAGAGAACCATGTGCACTCTCTTGAGCACCTTGGAAGAAAGGTGAGGTATACATGTCATAAATAAAAAATAATTTGTACCATGTTTTGGTCTGCTTTTGGCCTGCTGTGTGGAACAGGAAAATGGTAGATTTAAAATGATATGATTGCTGCCTCATGATAAGTTTTTTTTTGTGGCTTCCTGCTACTAAATGTGTGGGCTATTTCTGCACATTTCAGTCTGCAGAGGGCAGGTAATTTTCTTCCTTAACCATCTGAAATAGCCTGGGATTCCAGCATGTTGTCACCATCGAAAACCTGAGGAAGGCATTTCCTTTGCTGGATATGGTTGATCAAAGCCGGAGGCCAAAAGAGCTGGCAAGTATTTTAACCTGACTAGAGAAAAATAGTGTGACTGGGAAGCCTGCCTTATCCGGGCTGTGGAGGGTTCTACTTGCATTTAAGTGAACGGACATAGAAGCCCACTTTAGACCATTCCACCACATAGGGAGGTTAGGGACTGGGGAGCAGCACATGTGGACATATATTGAGCGTGGCACCAATCTGTTTGGTCCTGTGCTCCTTACACATGTTGATGTACTCTGTTCTGGCATACTGCCTGAACCGGGCTTCTATCTGTAAGAATATCTTCCTGTGCAAGGTGGAATGGCCCTTGATTTTCTGCATGTTAAAAAAAGTTCTGCAGCCTAGAAAGTGAAATTCTACAAGCTAGCAGGAAAACTTTCCACTTCTTTCAAAACTGTCCACACGCTCCAAAAAGCCCTTATGGCCTAGCAATTGGGTACCAAGCATCATGATTTGCTCTTGAAAACTCTTGGCCCATTCTCTGACATTGCAAAATGACTAACTTCTCTTTCGTCCTTTTGACAGCCTCCTCCAACCATTGACTTCCCCACTATAGAAGGTATGTCATTTTCCCCCTTCTGAAGTGTTTTATTATAAACACACATGTGGGATAGATTCTGCTTGAAACCAACAAACGTAGACCTCTGAGAAAGAGTCTTCTTTCTCTTTGGGCTGAACTGAACATTCTCAAGTTAATAGGAATGCAGAGAGAGGGCACCTGAAGGAGAGGAGTGACAGAAGGAAAAGGCACTTCAGCCCTCATTTCTGCTGATTTCCTGCCCCCTCCTCCTGCAAAATCCCCTTCCAGGTGTCCCCCCCTCTAAACTAGGCTCATTTCTGCTTTTGAAGTCTAGCTGTGGGGAAATCAGTTTATAAACAGCTGGAGCAGGTGGCTCTATAGGGAAGAATTAAAGGGCAGAAATTAAGTACCTCTTCCCATTTGCCATTTATGTGCCGCAGGTGCCCCCACAGTAGCATTTTGGAGCTGAGAACCCCTTCTTTTCTTCATGTCTAGTTTTGCTTTTTATTGTACATCTCTACAAGCTGCAAGCACGTATAGTGGGAGGGCAACTTGTGGTCCTCCAGATATAGTTGGACCACAGCTTCCATCATCCCGCACCATTAGCTTTGCTAGCAGGGGCTGATAGAAGTTGCAGTCTCACAACATCTGGAGGGACACACAGTGCCCACGTCTGATGTATCAGGAAGTGGCCTAGTTCTGGTACCATGGCCACATCATCGTCTGGTCAACAGGGCCATATCTCATTCTATAACATGCTCTGGTTTCCTCCCTCACTTCCTGGTTTGCAATAACCTCAGTTTGTCATTTTTGTCCAATTTGGGAAAACTGGTTATTATAAACCATAGCTTGGCTCCAATCCAGGATTGTAAACCAGAGCTTAAATTGGGTTTCCAGTTCTGGTTTGGCGCCCGTCTGGTTTGGAGACAACTGAGAAAGGCATGTTCGGTAAAGAAATTTGCTGTGAATAATACCAATTAAGGGGGATGATCAATAAAGGGAGGGAATCTGTCTAGAGGGAGCGTATGAACTTGATGTTGCCCTGGAAGATGGTTCGGAAGTTACAGCTGGTATAGAACGTGGCGGCTCGCCTCGTTAAAGGCAGCCACCGACGTGATCACATCACTCCGGTGCTCAAGGAGCTGCACTGGGTACCAGTTGTTTGCCGAGCCGAATTCAAGGTGTTGGTTTTGACCTTTAAAACCCTATACAGCTCCGGTCCAGGTTATCTCAAGCAGCATCTCCAGCAACATCAAGTAGGCTGCTCAACAAGATCTGCCGCGGATGGCCTTCTCCTTGTCCCATCAGCCAGAACAGCCAGGCTGGTGGGGACTAGGAAGAGGGCCTTTTCTGTGGCGGCCCCCAAACTGTGGAACTCTCTCCCCAGTGACCTCCGCCATGTCCCCTTCTTGATGAGCTTCCGCCGTGCATTAAAAACATGGTTTTTCAAGCGGGAATATGGGGTGGGTTAGGATTTTAAAATGTTATACTGTTTTAAGTGTATTTTTTTCTGTTTTGTTTTATTTTATATTGTACATCGCCCAGAGTAACTGGGCTACCGGCTAGATGGGCAATCTAGAAATACAATAAATAAATAAATAAGATGCATGGCCCCAATGACCAAACGATGGGTTGACCGTGATACCTGAATGTGGCCAGAGTTGTTTGTCCCAAAGTTTTGCTTCCATTTTGCTAGGGAAGAATGCACCTGTTGATTATAACTATTATCAGACAGCTTCATTTAAGTCCAGCAAAAGTTTATAGCACTCTCTAAACAATACTTTCCCCAAAGTGCTTGATTAATGCGAAGGGGGCATTTCCAACTTATAGAGCAAAGACAAAATGCTGTGCCAATAAATGCACAGAAATGTGCAGAATAAAGCTATCAGTACTTCTTTGTCTTCAAAACCTATTGTTTTATGAAGGATTATTAAAATTATTCTCTCTAATAATTCCATGCACCCAGTGTTTTTGAGAGAAGAACCTTCTTCATCGGGCGGGTGAGAGAGAGGCTACTAGTCCCTTGGAATGCTGAACCTGAACTCTTCAGTTACATGGTGCTGTGAATGATACCACTGGCTGCCCTTTATTTGCCAGAATATCTGGCAAACAAAGGGCAGCCCCCCCATCTAGTTTGCCCCACTTTTAATATGTGGCTTCATCTGTAGCCTTGATTGGGCTGCCCCGAATCGAACTACTGAAATAGCATCAGTAATAATGAAGCATCCAGCCTAGAGAATGCATTTTAAATAATCAAACAATCAGAGGGGTGTGTGTGTGTGGAATTGGAACCCACTTGTTGATGAGTGAAGCATACTTGTGTTTTGTCTTCTAAAAGAAGCACACTGCAGTAAGCAGGGTAATTATGTTTATGACACAGTGATTTATTTATTTTATTTGTTATATTTATATTCTGCCTTTTCCTCCAAGGAGCCCAAGGCGATCCTCCTCCTCTTCATTTTACCTTCACAACAACCTTGTGAGGTAGCTTAGGCCAAGAGTCTATGACTGGCCCAAAGTCACCCAGTAAGCTTCATGGCTGAGTGGGAACTTGAACCCAGGTCTCCCCAGTCCAACACTCTGACCACTATATACCACACTGGCTCTCAGATGTACATTTAAACAAAAATGCCCTGTCTTTCTCAATCTCTAGGAATAATTCTGTTGGGGGAGCCTGTCCGGTGGGAGACCTCCCTGCAGCTGATTATTGATGTACTTCTGAGCAATGGGAATCCAGGGGTAGAGCTAGCTACTGTGCCATACCCACATCTACCTATCCTGGCCTGCAACATGGACCTCTTGTGGATGGCAGAAGCCAAGATGCCAAGGTGATGTAACCATTTGTAGAGGGACATTCGTCGGGCCTGATGCAAGCTCTCTTGCCGCCTGAAACAAAAGCAGAACTTGTGCTGGCGCTGGAAAACTCTGCCTCCCTGACACTATCACCGCCGTGCAACCCTCCCTCCCTCCCTCCCTCCTTCCTTGCTACTGCCCCAAGCCTCCATCCCGGAGAGCCCACCATCTTTCCTTTGCTGCCAGGTGGGGACTTGTGCTGAAATCTAATGAGAGCCCCAGAGCAACAGAGAGCTGGTGGCTGCTCCAAACAGCCCTGCCGGCTGCTTTCTCACTGTGTCAAATACCACAGTGGGAAAGCAACTGGCAGGGCTCTTTAGAACACCTACTGGAGGTGGTGGTGGGCTCACTGGGCTGGGGGCGCAGCGGAATTTGGCGCTCTTCCAGCCCCACCACCTCATGTGGGCACCTCACCCTGCTTCATGGGTGGGCCAGCCCTGGTAGCTGTGTTAAGTCTTGAAGGTGCTGCTGCAATAGACTAACACATTTATTATGGCATAAGCTTTCATGGACAATGTCCACTTCATCAGACGTATGAAGTTGTAACCTCAAGTTGGTAGATTTACATACACATTCCAGAGAAGGCGGGGGAGAGAATTGTAAACAGTGAGATCAGAATGAAATGCAAAAAGTGCAGTGTGAGAATTACCTTAACAGTGGCTATTCACAAAATGTTGGGTGATAATCAGCTCACCAATGCAATGAGGTTTGTGTTAACACATGTAGTGTGATTTTAAAAAAAACCCCACCACCCTCTGTCCTTGTTCAAACCACAGAAAACAGTGGAATCTCTTGATGAACTGTTGTTCAGCAATTTTGCATCATGCCTACACACACCCCAATCTGTACAATTCACAGCAACCCTCTTGGGAGGAAATATAAAGTTTCCAAAGTGGGGGGAAATGTTCTACTGAGCCCTTTTTGAAACACCATCATTAATATGAATAAAATTTTAAAACTCCAGGAACAGATCAACCATATACGGTACTTCCCTAAACAAAGGACCAGAAAGTAGAGATGGCACACTGCAGCAATATAAGGAGGGATAAGTCTTTATTCTGTGGCAGCATAATAAGCCAATAAAAAGGGGTCATGCAACAGCATCCAGAAAATACTTCAAAGCCAGCCATGCCTGTATTGATGCACTCTGCACTCTTAGATTTGTGCTAAATGTCCTCACAGTTTTTTACCTGGTATGTTGGCCATCTTTATTCACCCAGTATTGCTGCATGATGTTTGACAACTTCTTATGTTCCAGTAAGCATGTGTGCTGATGACTTTTTTTCTTTCTTTCTTTTTTTTTACCCTGGTCAGATTTGGCCATGGCACCTTTCTTGTATGCTTAGAGAACATCTACAAGAAAATGACTGGCATGGAGCTGAAGTATGAAGCCCTGATAGGCAAGCCCAGCACAGTCACCTACCGCTATGCAGAACATGTGATCAAGAAGCAGATGGAGAGTTGCGGCTGGACAGCCCCTCTTCAACTGTATGCTGTTGGGTAAGCAACCCTTCCTTGAACTCGTGAGAGGAAGCTCTTGGTTGTAGCTGCTGAGCACCAGCATGGAGAAGGGATGAAAAGGGCTAGGGAGCCTACTGTTTTCCCTACTAAGGGGGAGCTTGAGAGCAAGGTATCTTGCCTTGCAAGCAGTAGTACGCATTGATGTTCTTACTAGATGAGGGGGAACTTGGTCTAATGCTGGGATAAAGAACCTCTTTCAGCCCAAGGGCCAAATTCAGTTTTGGAGAAGCGGGGGGGGGGGGGGAGATTTCAGTGGTGGGAGGGGCAAAAGACAAAATGAGGCAGAGCCAAATTACCATAGTATTTTAGCTTAAAGCTCTTACTGCCAGTAACTAATCCCAACCTTTTAGAATGGGGGGAAAACATACAAAAACATGGGAACCACAACATGATCAGCAGCCGGGGGGGGAAGGAGGGGGGGTCCAGGGAAGGGGGATTTGGCCTGCGGCTCAACACCCCTGGTCTAATTATTGTTAATTGCCAAAATTTAAGTACTGCCCCAATTTAGCTACTTAACCTTGTTTCCTCCTTTGCCTGTTGGCTCTGCTCACAGGGACAACCCAATGGCTGACATTTACGGTGCAAACCTCTACAACCGTTACCTCCAGACTCAGGCTGAAGTAAGCGTAACTGCTATGGCAGCAGAGAGCGAGGAACATCCTGAGGTGCAGAGAGAGCACAGTGTCTCAATCAGCTCTACAGAGAGTTGCCAGTCTATACTGGTCTGCACTGGGGTCTACAATCCCTATGGAGACGTGCCTACTGACCGCAATGAGAACATGCTAGAGACTGTATTCCATGGGCATCGGGACTTCCATTTTGATCCCAGCTTGGTGGAGGCCTCTCATGTTGTGCATGATGTGAATGATGCTGTGGAACTCGTCCTTCAGAAGGAGAACTGGAAAAGGGAATGACCAATCTGTTCTCACCAGCACCTAATTTGGAGACACAGGGATAGAGGCAGATCTGTGCTCTTGTTTAACCAAAGTAAAGGAAAATTCTCCACTTGTGTTTTTTTTTTTAAAGGATTGCACAAAAGACCCTGTAATCTTTGTCAACGGGAATGCCCAGTAGGGCTCTAGCCCTACCTAGGTTGAAAACCTAGCAAGTTACCAGCTTAGAATTCTATTCTTTTGCTGGTATGTGCTGGGCCAGAGAGGGACTAGGGCTCCCTAGTTAAAAGGGTCTGCAATACAATAATGAGGGCTGCTACTTTTTGGCTCTTGCCTCTCTTCCAGATGTGCCTGAAGTGTGCGAATACTAAATCGGACCCATAAGATGATTTATGGCACATGCTATACCTGGAGGTACAGAACCTCTTCTTAGAGCAGGATTGCTGCTTTCTGTTTATAAAACGGAAGCAGCATAGCTGTTAGGTGCAGTAACTGCTCGATCCCATCCTCCTGGCTGCTAAGCTACTTCTTCACCCTGTCAGTCTTGAAACATATTATCTCTGCTTGCCATTGAGCAGCGCTGCCTCTTCTACAATTCCTTGAGAGGCTCCATATCTTTGGAATATTGAGTTCTGGCTGTAGGCTATGGCCCATGATCCAACCCAAAATTAGCTCTAGTGTCCAGAGGTTTGGGGTGCAGTAGTTGGGGGTGGGGATCAGAGACCCACTGTCTGGTTACCTAGAAAAAACATTCTTAATTTTTAGCAGTTCCCCCTTTTAAAGAAAATGGGACGAGGGGGAAAGAAAGACAGGTTGCTTACCTGTAACCGTAGCTCTTCGAGTGGTCATCTGTGTTTTCCCAAATCCTAAAACAAATGGCTTTAATTGCCATGAAGTATTTAAGGCAATCCTATAATTTGAGAGTAGTTACTATTCTGTTTTGTCTCCTCTAAATGGCAATATTCTCTCTTGCATTGTTTCCGGGTAGTGTTCCAGCATCCTTTTGGTTTCAGGGCTGGGTACATACCTTGACCATTGCACCTAAGCCTACGGTTTGTGGAGATTGTGTTCCCCTTAGAAATCATTAGCCTAAAACAGCCTTCCCCGACAAGATGCGTTGGTCTAGAACTCCCACACCATCCCCCAGCCAGCTTGCCTCAAGAGGTGTGTGCAAGCAGGGGCTTTACACACAGTTTGGCTTGTGCAGAAGCATGCTTCTCTCTGTACAGGGCGGCCGAGTCTAGAAGCTGGGCTATGTATGTATCTAGTTCTCTTTAATGCAAAATGTCCCAGGTCACTTTTGGGTGTAAAACCTTTTCTGGAAACTTCCATCAGAACCCACAGGATTGCAATGCCAAGGCAGGAGCAACAATGTTAGGGTTCAAAGTGCTGTATTTGGTGATATACTGAAATGTTTATTTGCCGATGGCAAGACATTCCTGTCCCTCTATATCGTAGAAACAAGGACATGCTTTAAGTTACTAATTTCTATTGGGCAAGTTACTACTCCGTAACATGAGCAATATCTATATTTTCTTACACCCATGTAATGAATAAAATATCACGTGTAATGAGGGATCTGTGTTGTAGGGATAGGTTCGGGCTTTGATCCCTTCTTCCTCATACCTTCCAGTTGAACCATTTTTGTTCCTGAAGATCTCCTAGCTTTATTAGAAGGATGAGTAAATTTTAGAAAGACTAATCCCAAATCCTTTCTTGTCAAATGTAGTGAAATCTATAAATCTGGTTTCTTCCCATCCTTGTATTGATTGTGCTTCTTTCTCATGAGTTACCTAACTTTTTAAAATTTCATTGAAAAGGTTTTTAATTGGATTTATACAACAAAAGAAAAAGAATTAAAACATGCATTGTGGCAAATACAAAAATAGCATCGAAACAAAAGATTATAGCAAGCAAGTATGAACAAATCTAGAAGATACAATGTGACACACAACATCCTGTGCCCAGGAAGTACTGGCTTTTAGTAATAGTTCAGTGTGTGGTAAGCTTCAGAAAAAGTATTGCAAAAGGAAGAAATATAAATTTACACAAAAACTGTGCACTTCTATTTCATTTTATCTTGTCCCTTCTCCAACCAAAAGCACATGGTACCTCTCCCACATTTTATCGTCACAACAACCCTATAAGACATGGGTGGAGACAATTAGGTGGAGACATGGTGGCTGGCTCAAGGTCAACCACTGAGCTATATGGCTGGGCAGGGCTTTGAACCCGAGTCTCACTGCTCCTAGTCCAGCACCCTCCACTACACCCCACTGACTGTCTTGTGCTGCGTGTCTCTCTCTCAGAACTTGGTTTGTCAGATGATGTCACTAAGAAGGCTCCTGTGTGACATTAACAGCTGTGTGGCATGGAGAGATTCAGCAAGTGTGGCTACCTGTTCATAGTGTTGCCATAAATAAAAATTGTATCCACAAACAATTCCTTATGCTGCTTGTGGCCAGGTAATCCTGGTATTGTTGAAAAATAAACAAAGCAGGTTTGTTATTATCTGCACGAACTTATGGAAATCAGTGTTAGACAATGGGAATTGGATTGGAGGAAATGTTCCTATAAGCATGCGGCACAATGTCTTGTGGACAGAAATCCTGCCCATCATAATGACTGGGTTCAGACAACACGATAACTCACACTGAAGGGTTGAGTGTGGGTTGCTGCTGAACCATGGGTTGTTGAAACGCGAGTTTGTTGCTGGGTTGTAAACTGTGGGTTGTTCACCATGGGTTGTGATCTCAGCTGGATCCAGACAACACGATAACCTATGTTTCAACAACCCACACTTCAACGACAACCCACACTCAACCCTTGAGTGTGTGTTATGTTGTCTGAACCCAGCCGATATGACTTCTATTGCACCTCCATCCAAGGGTGGTACAAAAATAGATAAAAGTGAACAGACTTTGTTTCCCACCTTACAATTTTTTTTTAATGACAATAAGAAGGGAGATGAAAAATACACATAAGGGAGAACCGGACACTCAAGTTAAGATGGAAAAACTTGGGGGAAAATATCAGTGCTGTTTGAACAAAGGGAGAGAAGGGATTGTAAGAATGTTAGGCTAAAGATAATTCTGTGGGTAAAGAACAGAAAGAAAAAGGGCCTATGAGTAGCAGATGATAAGATATTTTGGGCTGAAGGAAAATACCACGGTTGAAGAAAAAAAGCAATAAATTATTTATTATATTTATACCCCGCCTTTTTTCCTGCAAGGAACCCAAAGCGGCTTATATCCTCCTCCTCCACTTTATCCTCACAACAACCCTGTGAGGTAGGTTAGGCTGAGAGTCCGTGACTGGCCCAAAGTCACCCAATGATTTTAATGGCCGAGTGGAGACTAGAACCTGGATCTCCCAAATCCCAGTCCAACACTCTCACCACTACGCCACACTGGCTCTCATTGGAGTACAGTATGTAGTAATAATAAAGTGGACACACTTCTCCTTTGAGGAAAGGCTACAGCTTATTGGTATAGTGCATTATTTGTATGCAAAAGGTCCCAGGTTCAGACCCTGGCATCTCCAGGTAGAGCTGGGAAATACCTATGTCTGAAGACCTGGACAGCTGCTGCCAGTCAGTATAGACCACGGATAGGGTACCTCTTTCAGCCTGAGGGCCAAATGCAGTTTGGGAGAAGCTGGGGGGTGGGCTGCATTCCAGTGGTGGGTGGGGTCAAAGACATACAACAGGGTCAAATAAAGGTGGGGGAGGCAAAAACTACAAAAAATAGCATCTTTTAGCTTAAAGCTGTTACTGCCAGTAATTAAGCCTCAGGAGAGGCATTTCAATTGCAGGGCAGGAGGGGAAACACAAGAGCCAGAATACCACCAAACAATCGGTTGCTGGGGGAAAGGGGTGGAGCTAGCAGAAAGGGCAGTGGTGGCTGGTGAAGTTTGGAATTGGTGGGGCCAATTTCCCCCCCCCCCTTTGTGCATTAGCATGCATCGTTACAACAGCTGTAGTGGTGCAATTATACAACACACATGTACTGTTTGTGTGTACGTACACACACACACTTCTGGATAAACCAAGGGTTGTCAAACTTTCTAACCCAACTCCCAGGGCCCGCTTGAGAGAAATAAAAATGACTGTAGCCCACCAGTCACAAAATGATGTTGCAGGGACAAGGTCAGTCACAAAATGGTGAAAGATGGAGGTGGAATTTGGCATAATCAGCTGGCAATTACTCATTTTATACTGATACCTAATCCCTCTTGAAAATTGCGAAGTTATTTGCCGCTGCTATTTCCTTGCAGCAGGGAGTTCCATAATTCAGCTTCCCCCAAGTTAAGTACGTACAGACATTGGCTCTGGATGTATTATTACTCGGCCTCCTCATTTCAGGAAGAATTTGCTGTTCCAGATGCTCTAAGTCTGGGTGGGCTCATGGACACTTTTGGCACCCACCAGGCTACCTGCCTCTTCTGGTTTTAATGTTATTTCAAATTGTTGTTTTTTTAATGGGAGCAAAGTGCTACCCTTTATTTGAATTACAAATCATTATTTAGGTTCAGAAGAGTGGGGTTTTTTGTTTGGTTTCCCCCCCTTTCTTTCTTTGAGCTTAGACCCACCACCTCTGCCTTGTACTTAGGTTCTTGGGCTAGTTACTTTTCTATTAGTCTCACCAGTTTGCATTCTGGGAAATGAGTGTTTTGTGACCAGCCATGCTCACAATGACAGCCATTTTATGAATGAGCAAGCCCCTCCCTGGCAGCCATTTTCTGAGAGTGCCCATGACACTGTCAAAATTCCAGATGTGCCCACTGACCCAAAAGAGTTAGGGACCATTGCTCTAAGTAGAGAAAACTGTTTTATATTGTTTTTTTCTCTTCCCCCCACATGCCTCCCAAAATCTTACTCATCTCCTGTCATTTCTTCTCCCCTTCCCTTTCACATTTAACCTGTACCCTATCCCCACTCACCAGTTTCTTTCAGCCCTTCCTCCTGCTGCTTTTCATTCAGTTCCTCCTACAACAGTTTCCCTTCCTCTTTATTCCCAGTTTTAAAAAAACATTATTATTGACAACAAAGTATTAGCCTTCCTCTCTACCCAACTTCTGCTGCCAGTGCCTGCCACACCTGCCTATGCATGGCATGACCATGGCATACGGTGGTCAAGCAAAGAGGCACTGGGCAGTCTGCAGCTCCGAGACCTACCTGAATGTTGGCTGAGACCCACTGGAGGGCCCCAACACACAGCTTGAGAAACACTGGGATAAACACTGTATGCCAAACAAAAGCCTTTCACTGGCACTTTCCCCTGTAATATGTTTTTCAAAAGCATTAACCTGCCACTCCTCTAGCAAATGATAGGCTTCTTGCCTCATTATCACACTAGATCTGATACTTATCCCTTGTTTATTTACATTTTTGTAAATAGACGAGGCCAGGCTATAACATACCTTTGGGATTGTCAAATCCCAAAAAAGATGAAGGAGGGATAGCCTATTACATAAAAGATGCAAAGATTCTGCATGAACTTAATATGTAGCCAACCTGATATCACTTTACTCATTTCCCGAAGTATCCTATGTTAAACTACTTTTATCATGGTGAATGAAATTATACCAGCAAAGTACTTATAAAGTACTTACTAGATAAATGTTATGAATACTAATGTATAAATACTAATTTATAAAACTTATATATAATTATAAATTAGTATTATATAATACAAATGTATAATTATATAAATACTATTTTGATTCTCCAAACTGAATACCAATTTCCACATTTCCTAAAGATGAAGTCTCTCCTACAAAACAAATACAACATACAGACACATTTCTACTGTGCACTTTGCTCATGCTCAAAGCCTTTCAGTATCAGCACAGTACAATAAACCATCTCCATCTTGGGGGCTGTGTGAGGCAACAATAGAAAGACAATGCAGAGCACACAACCCTCCCAGGACACCAGTGCATAGGGTTGCCAACTCTGGAGATTTCCTTCTCCTGCCCCAAATGTTTGATCTAATACCAAACTGTTAAATCTCCAGGATTGCTTTCAACAGTCTCCTGGAGATACCTGGTCAATCCTGGAGGGGTGGCAACTCTAGCAGAAATGCACAAATTTATACTTTTAAGAACATTCAAGAAAAAAAACTTTTAAGAAAAAAAAATCTATCAAGAAATCATATTAAACACTTTGGGTCCCTACAAAGCCATGTACATAGATCCCTGGGTGACCTTAGGGCACTCCCTATCTCACAGGTTAGCCACAAGGTTTTTCTGAGGATAAAAGGGGATTTTGGGAATGACATGTCTGCCACTTAGAGCTCCTTGGAGGGAAGGGACACAAATTTGAACATAACTCCTTGAAGGGAGGGAGGGGACAATGCGGTACAAATTTGAACACAAAAGCCTACTATGCCAGGCCTACCTTTCTACACCAACTAGGCCTGTTGGAGGAGCCAGGCCTCTTGCAAAGGAAGGGGGAAATCTGCTCTTCTGAAGTGCATCTTTTCTTCCTAATATGATCCCTGCCCTACTCAAGGCTCTCTGAATTTAGTATGTTATTGGGTGAAAATGGCTTTACAACTGCTGGCAGCCTCAGCTGAAAGTTCTGATAATTCCCTGAGGGGCCCAATAGTGAAACTAGTAATTCAGCCCTTCCTGTTCTGAGAAGTCTGGAGCCAGGGAGCCTCCTCATGTGACCTTCTAGTCTGCAGGCACTTCCAACTTGTCCTGACAGGATCAGACGTGTCTGAATGGAAAGCCAGCCTGAAACTAGAGACCCAGACATGAGAGATGCAATAGGACTAGACAACAAAAAGAAAACCAGGATTAATTAGTTAAGGAGCAATCCTATGCAAGTTTAGACAGAAAAAAAGCCCTACAACTCCCAGCATGCCCCAGCCAGAGCTGGGAGTTATAGGGCTTTTTTCTGTCTAAACTTGGATAGTATTGTGCCCTTAGTGACTTAGGGCAGGTCATACAGAAATACTTAACTGATTAACTTAATGCAATTAAATCTTTAAATGTATTTTTTTTTCTTTGGGGGGGGATCCCCCTTTGGTCCTAGGGAGAAGCCTGCACTGGGAAAGGGTCATGGCCATCTAGGGAAGTCTGTAAGGCTGGATTTGGTTCTCTGAGCTAGATCGACCAAGGTCTGACTCTGTATACAGCAGTTTCCTATGTTCACGTGCTGAAGAAAGAGAAGCCAGAAGAGGAAAGACTTTGAAATAAGATGCAGAATAGTAAAGCAAATGAGCTATGGAATGCAAAACAGGGACAAGGATGGAGACCACCAGCGACTGGAAGACCAGAGAGAAGGGCATTACACAGCAAGTGAGGCGAGAAAGAATCTAAACTAAAATCATCCCTCGTTTTCAGCATCTTGGCATGTTAATTTGGGCTTGCCGAGATGCTTACCATCTCAAGTGTGTCATCTACCCTCCCCCACTCAAACAGGAATTTGCACTTTTTTAAAAATGGCATAAAATCTGACTTATCCTCCTTTTGTCTTTCCCTTCTGCAGCTGCAGGCTCCTGACAGCTCCTGCAAGACATAATTAAAGCTTTTCATTCCTGTGCTTTATTTTAAGCATCCCTCTCCCCTTGAACTCTCCAGACTTTAAAAAAATATCTGTGTTCTAAGGACAAACTCTTCTTACTGACTTGGGAAACAAAGTAGACCTCATCCCCCTGCTGTACAGCACCAATGTGCTGTACCAAGTAGTGTTAAGAGAAGCTACTGCTTTCCCATAATTTGATTCATGCGTTATAGGCCAAGAAGGTGGCCAAGAAGGTGCCTTTGACAATCATCAGGGCATAGGACTAGAAATCGGTTTTTTATTGTGGTTGTTGTTAATGTCATGGCTCAGCCCTGAAATATATGATGTAATCATGAAGAACATAGTGCCTCTGAGCATGTGCAGGTTACTTTTTATCTCCCGATCGAGGCTAGAACCAGCCCGCACTCATTTGCAATTACAACAAAAGTCTAAGAAACTATCAGTGACTTTTGTATCCCCATCTTTTTGTTGTTGTTCTGTCCTATTATTTTATTGTTCATTATTTTAACATATTATTACTAAGTTATTACTAGCCAGTGTGGCGTAGTGGTGAGAGTGTTGGACTGGGACTCGGGAGATCCGGATTCTATTCCCTGCTCGGCCATGAAACTCACTGGGTGAGTTTGGGCCGGTCACTGATTCTCAGCCTAACCTACCTCACAGGGTGGTTGTGAGGATAAAATGGAGAGGAAGATTATATAAGCCGCTTTGGGTTCCTTGCAGGAAAAAAGGCGGGGTATAAATATAATAAATAAATAAGTTGCGGTCGGCTCTCATTTTACAGATTAACACCCTGATCCAGGAAATAAGAGCCATGTGTGGAAGCTCACAGAAAATGAGGATGTAAATGTGCACACTCACTTTGTGATCCTCATCCAGTCCAGAGATCTAGCTTTTGCTGACTCTCATCCCCATGCAGGACCATGCTGTGTGTGAAAAATCATGCATAACAAGAGCTAAAGCAAGCCCTGATCTATACATGAGCTGAAATGCCCTGCTCCTTCCTTGGTAGGATTGGGGCATTTGAATCCATCCACTAGATTCCATCTGCTGTAGTCTCTTGCAATGGGATCTGTCCCCTGTTCAGGAAAACTAGATCCAGAAAGAATGTAGTGATATAACTTTTTTTATACGTCAACAATATTCTTCTTATTTTGGGGAAATGATCCCCTACCCCCTGAACATCTTCTGGTTTCAACGTGGTAATATGCTTAACTTTACACCAGGGGTGGGAAACTTGTGCCCCTCCAGATGTTTTTGCTTACAACTCCCATGATCCTTCACCATGGGCTGTGCTGAGTAGGGCTGATGCAAGTTGTGGGCAAAAACATCTGGAGGGCCCCAAGTTGTCCACCCCTGCCCTATATACTTCTAAGGATTCAGTTAATGTTATAACCATTCCATGGGGACAGTGAAGTGGTTATATGATGATAGCCCGTGATTATATTGGAGTTGGTGTCCGGTAGTGAGCTGGGAAGTCCCATCTCAAATGTCACTCTAGCCATTAACTCAGTGGCAGGAACGGTGCAGGGCTGTTTGGCACCCTAGGCCAAATTATATTTAGCGCCCCCCCTCTCATGCCGTGGGGGGGGCTCCGGAGCAAAGCAGCCCTGCTCTGCAACCCCCCCCCCTGCGCCGCCGCCGCCGCCACCAACTACCTTCCCCCCCCCAATGCTGGTTGCTGGCTGCTGGCTGCTGCTGCTGCCGCCGCCTCCTCCTCCTCCTCCGACGCCAAGGGACCCCCGCACTTTTTTTTTTTGCCAGTTTTTTTGACGTTGTTCCTCCCGTCAAAACAACGCCGGCGGGGCTCCGGAAATGACGCGAAGGTAGGTAGGTGGCGGGCGGGCGGGCGCGCGAGCGGGGGGGAGGTGTGGCGGCGGCGGGCGCGCGCGCAGGGAGGCGCGGCAGAGGTGGCAGGTGGGGCAGGAGCGCGCCGGCGGCGAGGAAGGAGCGCAGCGTTCGCGCCCTCTTCCGCCACGCGCCCTAGGCAGCCGCCTGGGTCTGCCTAGCGGTAGCGCCGGCCCTGCTCAGTGGCCTTAGGCAAGAGAATTTTCTCAGCCTCAGCTCTGGATTTGCAAAATGGACATAAACATCCCAGCCTACTTTACAGGGGTGCTACAAGGATGACAGAGGGGAAGCTTTATCCTAGGCATATTAATTCAGAATTAAGTTCCACTGAATCTAGTGGGACTTAATCCCAAGTGCACAAAGGACTACAGCTTTAAATGTCAGTGGAACACTTGAAGTGCACTTTGAATACTTGAAATATGCTACAGGAATACTAAGCATTTATACAACATATTATACTCACTAGTAACTTGCCTGTTGCAACAAAATGTGTAACCCAGGTCCATAAGGAAATTCCAGTGACTATCCTGAAAGAGACAGAACCAATTGTTTTCTTTGTGTTCTTGTAGGTAAGGCAGGAAGTGTTGATGCCACAAAAAAATGCTCATGCCAGGACATGACCTAAAGGTATAGGATACAGTAACCTTGCTGAAGCTAAAAAGGTTGGGGTCCGGCCAGTTGTTGGATGAGAAACTCCCTTGAAACTTTATGCATGTTACCCTTCACCCAAGAAAGGTGGGGTATAAATGTAATAAAATATACATATCCTACTCCAGTGCCTTGCATTAAATTACTCTTGATGGCCCTTATATCAGTGGGACATGCCTACTGAGGGGAAGGTCTGATAGGGCTCATGTTCAGTGATCTTTAAAATGTCATTCTTCTTTATTTCTTATTAACACTTATATGCCACCTCTTTAGTAGCCAATGCTTTTGTTATTTTATAGTTGTATTTTATATTGAGGTTGTTATTTTTGGTAAACTATTCTTAGAATCACTGCGTATGAGCTGCTCCTAGCTTTTGTTCAATAATTGGATGGGATGAAAATAGAATGGCATTTGCATCGTAGTCAGCAAAGAACTAGTGCTACTTTCCCAAATATAAAATGCCCACTTCACCTCTAAGCATGTGCAAAGGGTGCAAGATCCTCCCTTCACCAATAGTGCCTGGTAGTTAGAACAGCATTCCCCAACCTGGTGCCCTCCAGATGTGTTGGATTACAACTCCCAGCAAGCTGGCTGGGGGATGCCGAACATTGCAGTCCAACACATCTGGAGGGCACCCGGTTGGGGAAAGCTGGATTAGACGGTGTTAAAGAGGGGGTGTAACCATTCCTTGAGTTTGCATGCTGAGAGATACATACATTGCGGCATGAGCTTTCTTTCCTAGGCAACAACAGCTTCCTGCTGCTTCTTCAGACAAGTGACTCATTTGCTGCTGTATCAGGCCGCCTACCCAGCTGCCAAGATGCTCACTGTGAGGGGGTGGGCAACAAAGCAGCCACTGCTCCCAGGTATCCTCCTGACTCACAAGAGTCAGGAGTATACCAGCGCCTGGCAGACACTTCCATCCACGAGAAGAAACACAGCAGCAGCTGAAGCTCGGTGCTTGCACACACACTCCTCTCCGCACCATCATTTGCACACATTCCCTTGCCCTGGTACCCAACTCCGCATCTTCACGCACTGGGTCCAACTGCCTTTTTTTTTTCTCGTGGCAGGAGCTGGCCGTGGCCTGGATTTCTTTCCGCTCTGCGCCTCCTCTCGGTAGACTAGAGCCACCAATCACCTGAAGCATCCTTCTTTTCTTCCCTTGGATCCACTCCCGGACTCTCGTCCTCCGCTGGATCCGCTCCGCGTTTCTTCTGACTCCGGCGGCGGGGAAGATCCAGGCCGGGTCTCGGCTGTCGCTCAGCCCCTGCCCACCCGCCTCTTCCCTTTCGCCCATCCTCACCACCCTCGGCGTCTCCTTCGCTCGCCGCTCGCCGCGGCTGGATTGCGTGGGGCAGGTCGCTCGCTCGGGGCCCGGCCGGGTGGGCTGTGGCTCGCCCGCCCTTCGTCTTGGGGAGCGAGGGGAGGGCGACCATGCACCGAGTCGTCTCCAACCAGCGCTCGGTCTCCTCCTCCTCGGGCTCCTTCCAGGCTCCTCCGCCGCCTCCCCCCGCCGCTGCCGCGGACCTGCAGCCCCTTTTCCTGGGCGGCGGTGGTATCAGCAGCACCAGCACCTCGAGCGGCGGCACCCGCAGGGGCAGGCGGGGCTCGGTGTCCAGCTCGGCCTCCACCCGGACTCGGAGCAGCAGCAGCAGCGGCGCCGGCCGCAGCAGTGAGGAAGAGGAGGAAGAGGAGGGCGAGGAGCAGGAAGCCAAGCCCCTCGTGCCAGTCCAAGAGCCTGCCTCGGCGGCAGCCGCCCCCCCGGCTGCTACACCCGCCGCCGCCGCCGCCGCCTGTGCCTCCCCGGGCTCCAGCAGCTCCTCCACGTCGGGCTGCAGCATGACGGCCGGGGAGCTGTACGGAGCTCCGATGGCTGGGCCGGGCGCGGCGGCGGCGGCGGCAGGGGCCGCTGCCGGGCTGCTGTGGGCGGGGAACTCGGGCGTTGGCGGCGGCGGGACTCGCTGGGGCTACAAGGCGCTGTCCCTGGTGCTGCTGCTGGGCCAAGGCGCGCTGCTGGATCTCTACCTGATCGCCGTCACGGACCTATATTGGTGCAGCTGGATCGCGACCGACCTGGTGCTGGCAGCCGGCTGGGGCATCTTCTTCTGCCGCAACAGCCGCGCTCGGCGCCGGGAGCGCCCTTCCGCGCTTGGAGCGGGACACCCGCCTCCGCCGCCTTTGCACCCTTTGCTGGGCCACCCCCCACACGGCGGAAGAGGCGGCGGCGGCGCTGCCTCGGGCGGCAAGGCAGGGGGCGCTCCCCGGGGCGGAGACTTCGCCTACGCCCACCTGGCCTGGCTGATCTACGCCATCGCCTTCACGCCCAAGGCGGCGCTCATCCTGGGCACGTCTATTCTGGAGCTGGTGGAACTACGCCTCCCGCTGGGCGCCACCGGCTTCCGCATCACGCTGGCGCTTTCGGCCCCGCTGCTCTACTGCCTCCTGCGCGCCATTGGCACGGAAGGCGGCGGCGCGGGCGGCGGCGCGGGCCAGCTGCTCCTGCCGCCCCACCCGCCGCCCCAGCACCGCGCCGCCGCCGCCTTCCTGGCCACCTGCTTGGACCTGCTGGACAGCTTCACCCTCCTGGAGCTACTGCTCCTGCAGCCGGGCCGGCCGGCCTTGCCTCTGCCGCCGCCGGTCCGCTACGTGCTCATCGCCGTGTATTTCCTGTGCTTGGCGTCGCCCGTGCTCTGGCTGTACGAGCTGAGCGCCCCGCGGGCCCCTGGTGCGGGCCGGCTGGCCCTGCACTGGCTTCTCCCTGCCGGCCTGCTGGACGCGCCCCTGCTGGCCTTGCGTTGCCTCCTGCTCCTGCGCTACCAGCAGCCCCTCTCCATCTTCATGCTCAAGAACCTCTTCTTCCTGGCCTGCCGGGGGCTGGAGGCCATGGAGACCTGCTGCCTCCTCCACTCAGCCAGTGGGCACGGGGGCCATGCCAAGAACGTGGCCGCCCCTTCTGCAGGCGTCGGAGGTGGCCAGCTCAGCCACTGCATCTCGGAGAACGACATGGGGCCCCATGGCTACGTCAATACATTGGCTGTCACTGCGCAGAGCTGAGGATGGAGGGGAGGGGCCCCACACCCATGCCAGCACCGTCCTTGAGGCTTGCCCTTCCACTTATCCCAGCCTTCCTCCCTAACCTGGTATCCTCAAGATGTGTTGGACTACAACTTCCACAATTCCCAGTCAGCATGGCCAATGACCATATTGGCTGGGAATTGTGGGGGCTGTTGTCCAACATACGGGAAGGTGAATTTTCCCAACAGCTGAGTGTCCATCTTTAGCTTACAACTGTACTCCTCCCTATCAGTCTAATTTAGGTACCCAACCCACTGTGGTTTCCATTTATAGCTCTTCAATTTTCAGATTGACCCAGCTACCCAAACCCAGGCCCATTATTAGACAGTAATTGTACGCCTGACCCAGCTCCTGTCACCTCACTCCATAACTTTGTTGATCAGTTCCAGCATGTAACTCTTATATACCTGTTCTGCCCTTGCCCTGGAAAATCCAACCAGGGACTCAAATCTGTACCTATTCTGCAGTTTCCCTGTCCTCTTTTAATACCAGTCAAATGTCTGTTAGGTCATTGATGGAGCTCTCCTGTATTGCTCCCACTGTTCACAGATCTACTGCTAATCTCAACCTGATTAAGGCCCAGTTCACAGGTAAGCCAAATGATGTGCTTTCTACTGAGAACCCAACTGCATAATGAGCATCTCTCTTCAGATACTCTTGAGTGAAGCAGTGCATGCTGCCTTAAGATGGTTCCGCCACTGAAAAGTGGAACCATCTTAAGGCACAATTAGAAGTGGCCTCAAAACACTGAAGTGGGTTAACTGCAGAGAGGTGCCCATGCAGTTTGGATTCCTGGCAGCAGCAACACCTCAATAACATGAAGTACCTAGTTTTTTTAATGTTTTCTCCTGATGCAGTCCCTGTGCTACTCTTGCCTTAAATCTCTTCCCTACCTACACACCCATGTTCTCCTCAACTCCTTTAATAATGGCAGCTTAAAAAAAATAAATCCTATAATCTACTTTTGCAGAGGGGCTCCTGATGATCTGCCTAAGGGATCAGCCACCTAGCCTCACTAATGCTGCAGCATCAGTTCAGGCATCCCCAAACCATCCCTTGGGCCCTAGTGATGGCAGAAATGAACTTATTTTTAAAATATTCCTCATCCCAAGTCCTGGATTCTTACTCCCATAAACTATTCCAAATCCTTTGCTTCTACACCGTGCCCCCTAACCGCCCTCCATCATTCCTATTTATTCTGTAGATTCTCTTAATGGCCATTTACCATGCTATGGCTACAGACCCCTTACTGCCTAATTGCACCTCCTAGATTGATTGTGTCTTGCCCCATCATTTTCATGCGCTGGTCTTATCAACAGGGAAGAAGAAAGATTACCCATTACCCTCAATTTCTTAGCCTTGGCCAGGTTCTGCACTTTCTCCTGTCTTTACTGAGGTGCCTCCTATCACCACTGCCTATTGGGGAAGAGGGGACAGCCACCACCTGAACTGCTGGGAGGATCCCGCTGGAACGATGACTTGCCTGATCTGTTATTGTAAGCTGTTCAGGTTCTCCATATCTACCTTGGGCTGCTGCACATGCAGCAAAGGGTAGCCCAGCCATAATGCCAATGCTGAACAGAGAGAGAATGCTACTGCTGGTGCTAAGCTGAGCCTAGTTCCACTAGTAAATCTGTGGGTGGGCTGTACCACTTCACACTGCAGGTAAGGGCTCACATGATCAGATGCCCCACCATACAAAAATGCCTTCCACATAAGGGGCAAGGGTTCTAGTCTACCTTCTTCCTCATATGCCAACTTTCTGTATACAGTATTTTGGGGGCTTGGGTATGGGGTTTAGTAACAAATTAGTAACATTTAGTAACAAATCTCCACCTGTAGGCTAAAGTGGTACAGCCGACACAGGAGTACCACCTCAATGAAAATTAAGCCTTGACCATAAAAAAATGTGTGCCTCTCCTTAGCATTGTTCTTCAGGGTGCTGTAGCTCTACCAGCTGTTTCAGCTGGGGCAGATCAAGGGCACCATTTTTCTTAACAGTTGTTACCTTTTCTAGGTTCCTTCTGCTAACTGCTCAGAGGAAAATTCAACACAAAAGATCAAAACCATCTGTTAGGACAGATAGATCAGCAAGAAACCCCTTTCTCAGGAAAGGTCACCCATTTCCTCTGTAGGTCCTTTTTAAATTTAGTGTCTCAAGAGATTCAGCCCCATCTGCAACTTTGTGGACCAAATCATATTTAGCATGGTCACTGGTGTCCCTCATTTCACATTGCCCTTAGCACTTATATGCTCTATGACCACACAGAGTTTTGACTTGTGTGATACTTAATGGTTCCCAATGGTGATTTCGGAAGACACTATGCTGGACATGGCTTCAGTATGTCAGGCCTTGGAATATGTGACTCTCCCACCAGAGGAGGTCACTTTTAACCCTTCTGTACCTTGTAAAAAAAGCTCATGAAAGATACTGTCCCTTGAGCTCTGAGATGAAGTAACTCCCTCATGGGGAACGTTTCTGGGATTAGGATGGTACCTGCAATCTTTTAAGAAGAAAGGAGCCATCTTTTTCCTTGCTGAACATTTCTACCTCTGTGCTTGAACCTCCTTGCATCATGTGTTGACTTTACACAAATGGAACAGTTATGTCTGATTTTAACCAGAGGGGGCCTAAACCCTTTTTTCAATTGAGACTTTTCTCACCGGTGATAACAGGGTCTACCGATGATCTCTACTTGCAGAGGCTCTCATTTTTCTTGGGGATAGACTTGCATGATTTTAAGAAACTGGTGCTCTGTTTTGAGGACAGCCTTCACTCACTTAGATATATGAAGTCAACAGTAGTTGGTTCACAAGCAAACAGACCATCCAGTGGAGCAAATATGATAAAAGGAAGAAGGAAACTAACCCATTCCCTTGTTCCTAGTTATTTATTAGTGCTGCTTGGTATGTGCTGTGTGTTTAAATCCAATTTGACATGGAACAAAAACTGGCCAAGAGAAATTACATTACCAGAGGTCACAGGCAGCAGCTTGGGTATCTTGGCAGGATCCCCAATGCTTTCCCCATATGGTCATGCTTCTCAGTTTGCATGTGGCTACATTGTTTAGGGGAGAGGGAAGCATGCTGTTTGAGAACAGCTTGTTTTGGTGGACTCAAGCTGCCTTTGGTTTTAAAATTCCACGAACAGATTTTAGCCTGTTAATGGCCATGTTGCTATATGTGTATAGGCAGGTGTCTCTGAACAAGTAAGGAAATCTTGAATCCACCTTTAACCAGTTTTTTTTTTTTTTTTTAAGACAAGACTTGAATTTTCAGAGGTTTCAGTTATTGGGCATGGCATTGAACAATGCCAAATTTATTCCCCAAGCTACCTTGGTAGGAAAGAGATCGGAGTGCTCACCAACCACTATCCAAAACCTGTGATGAGATAGCATGTGGCAGGGGTTGCTTTTCCCTACTTGGTACACACACTCCTTTTTGCAGTCAAGTTACTGCACTATGGAGGAATGATACAAAAGCCAAGAGTAGGTGATAAAGAACCTGGTCCTCAAGCACTGCTATAATATTGTGTTGGTACTCTGCCTTTCCTCTCTATACTCACTTATGGAATAGTGACTTTCATTGGGTGCTTCACTGCTTAACTCCATAGTAACCTTGAGACACCTGCTTAGTGATCTCAAGCCAGTCCACCGCTGTCACCGGAGTGAGGACTATGGTTTCACTTTTTCACCAGAGCTTTATTCTGGTCCCAAAGCAGAGCTTTTTGAAAGATAATTGTATGAAATTCTGGCCAGAGGCCTTCCCTCCAGTAATTCCTTTCTACTTGTCCGGACAATCTTGGTGCTGTGACTGTGATTGTAAAACTTAAGTACTGTGGACTTTCCCCCTGAGCTCTGAGATACTTTTAGTGGGGATGCTAGTTTCCTACCAGAGAAAAAGAAGAGGTGTATATACAATTCTTCACTTCCTTCCAAAAAGAAAAAATCCAGTATGAAGCAGCCTGCTATACAGTAATCAAATGCTACAAGCGATTATAGCAGGTATTTGCATTTCAGCAGGCACACTGCCATCAAAAGTTAAAACTGCACATTTTATATGCCATTCATACTACTACTGTTGCTCTAAAGTGGGTAGATGGGAACATTTTCCATTGGTGATCGGCTATCAGATATTTGTTAAATTAAGGAATCTTGTTGGGTGAGAGGGCTAGACTAAAAGTTCTTTTATGCCATGCAATTAAAATCAATTAAGGGGGATTGTGTTGTATTTATTGTACATAGGTCCTAACCCAGTTACAATACTTTCATCACAATCTAAGTAGGGACCATAAATACGTGGAAGCAGGCTTCTGCGCATGCAGTCCTAGCAGGATGAGGAACTATGCACGCAAATGAGTGCTGTGGGTAGAGTTCCTCTTCCTGATCCAGGTGCCAATGATATACTCAGAGAGCCCCCTTAGAGAAGCAATAATCACACCTATCAGTTACATCAGGTGTAGGGAGCATCAGTGTGAGGTCCTACTCCAGCCCTCCTGAGGTCTGACCCCAACCTTCCAGGGTTGCCCAGATGGCCATGGCCATGGCCCTTCCATAGATTTCATAGATCATAGAGTTGGAAGGAGCCTACAAGGCTATTGAGTCCAACCCCCTGCTCAATACAGGAAACTAGAGGAGGGGTCTCCCATCCAAGTAACAACCAGGCTTGACCCTGCTTAGCTTTCCATGCTCAGACAAGCTGAGCCAGCGTAAGCCACCTTTTGTGCAGTCATCCCCCCCCCCCATTCTAAAAGGTTACTGCCAGTAGAAACTTTAAGCTATAAACTGCTGGGGGTAGTGGGTTTTTTGGTAGTTTTGGCCCCACCCACTACTGGAACGTGGCCCCCGTTTCTCCAAAATTGAATTTGGTCCTCAGGCTGAAAAAGGTTCCCCACCCGAGTTATAGGATAAGGAAGAGGGAGCAAGGGTAAGGAACAGGCCAAATCCAACCCTCTCCCCCAGCTCCCAAATGCTGGATGGGTGCAATTACTGCTTTTTCTAAGGGGGCAGAGTCTAAGCAGGGGCATTTGACTTTTGAAAGAGCTGGGTTTATTAACCTGCAGCATCAGTATTCTAACATTTCACTAATGCTGATTTCTTTAGTATTGGAAATGAGTATTAACAATCATTGTGTCATAAAGTACATTTTAAAGTTATCACACACAGCCTTTGTTGCTGAAAGTACTGCCAGTTGCAATTCGGGTAATCTATCTGGCTTTATGAATGGTTATTCGCACCACCTTTGATATCAGGTGGCAAGTGTGGGAGGATGTACATTGTTTGTGTTTATTCTTACCAGGTTTTGAATAACCAAGACTCCCATAAATTGATTTTGTTAAGTGTTTAATCAGCTTCTATATACTTCTCCTTTGTTATGCAATTGTACTAGCCTAAATCATCATGATTGGAATGGTTACTGACCACACTGGATCCAAGCTTGTGAGGGGATATACAAGTTCTGGCTGAGCATTCCACTACTGAAAGAAGCTGTGAACTTTCCTTTTTAGGGAAAGCCAGCAACTATAAAAGCAACTCTCCTGAGGAAAATTAAAGAGTTGGGACAAGGAAATTAGCATCTTCGCAAGTTTAACAGAGCTTTTTTTTAATTTAAAGATTTTGTTCTTAAAATAAACGCAAGCAACTGAATTTTGTTGATGTCTGATTGTTTGTTAATTCTGATGAGATGCAGTGTCTGAACCCAACATTTTAAAAGCAGAAAAGCTCAAAGAGACTTAAGCTTGGTCAGCACATGCTGCAGAATGAGGTGAAAAGTGCTGAGGTGGTAGAAATCAGCTATGCCACTTCAGACTGCAGGTGGGTGATCCCATTTTTGCATGCTACCCTATCATTAAGAACTCCCTGCAAACAGAAAAACATTTTTGTTGGCACACACAACTAGAAATAAACCTTTTATCCTTCCTGCACTAGTTTTCTATTTGCACAGAGCTTTTCTTTGGAGGAGCTTCAAAACTAGATTCTCCCACCTGTGGTCTGAAGTGGTGCTGTCCAGTCTACTAGCTCAGCATTCTACCATTCATTCTCACCTTATGCTCTGCACATATATCAAAGCATACACAAACTGGTTTCAACTATTCAAAATTCAGTGGAAACCCCACCCCAGATTGCTTCTAGAAGGAGTTAAGCACCATTGATGGGTTCCTACTACTGGTATGCAATTGTAATGTTCCGTATATCTCAGCAGTTATTTTATCACCACCACATGCCATGATTCTTGGTCTTATCACAAAAGACAACCAAGGATGCAGTCCACTCAAGTCAATCATATTTAAATGGCATTGATCTTAATCAGAGAGGTAAGCATGTGCTCTTTCCCACTGAAATAATTGGGGCTTTAAAAGTACTTAACTTCAGCTCAATTCTTGCCTAGGTTTGAAGACCATCAGATTAAATGTGTAAAATGGGGGTCCTCAAACTACGGCCCGCGGGTCACATCCAGCCCACCGTGTCTTTTTATCCGGCTCAGCGGCCGATCGTTGGTGGTATAGTGGTTGCTCGCGTGAGGAGAATCTCCTTCTTGCAGGACTCTTCCGCAGCCATTGGGAGGAGGAAAGCTTACGGGATTATAACGCCGTCATCCCGCGCGCTTTCCTCCTCAGACGACTGCGATGGCCAGGGCTCCATTTTCCTGCTCGTCCCGCTGCTGTTAGCACACTTCTTGCCCTTGTTACTCTTCTGGTTCGGCATTGCCAAGGGGGTTGTGGTGGTGGCGGCGGCAGCGGGAAGCTTGAGGAGGACGCGACGCCACCAACCCCGGCTTATTGCAGCTCCATTGTCAGGAGGAGGAGCCAGCTCGCCCTCCCCGTCACGCACAACTGGCTCGTCGCACACACACACCACAGCCATCTGGCCACGGGAAGAAGTGCAAGCCAGGGGAAAAGGCGTGTCTCGCTTGTTTTGATTCTGCTTCTTTTCACTCAGCTGCACTCCCCTCCCTGCCCGCTTCCTCCTCCTCGTCGTCTCTCGCCCTGCCAGGCCCTGGTGACAGTGGAAAGCAAAGAGCAAGTGAAAGGAAGGGAGGAGGAAGGCGCAGCTCAGAGGCCGGACTAGTGGCGGCGGCAGCAGGGAGGCGCTTGGGAGCTAAGGTTCTTTCAAAGCATCATGATGGTGATTGTGAAAGGGGTTCCTCCAGATACATATGTCGGGATTCATCGCCCAAGCAGGAATAAATATGGGAACAGTGCATAGGCAAAATCCTCTTAAACCCTGTGATCACTTGACACGCTCCTCATTCTTGCCGTGTGGACTTTTCTCCCCCCCCCTTACCTGCATACTTTTACATGCACGGATTGCGTTATGCTCGGGTGGGCAACTTGTGGCCTCCTTGGTGTTGTTGGACTGCAACTCCCGGCATTCTTCACCATTGACTAGGCTGGCAGGGCTGATGAGAGTTGCAGTTCAACACCCGGAGGGCCAGAAGTTGCCGAACCCAACCCTGCGCTAAAGCTTGAGAGTTTAGGACCCGAATACGTTTGTCCAGATTAGTATGGAATTCAAAAGGGCGACCTTGTGTATGTGAGATAGACGTTTCTCTCTGCACATGTGCACGCTAGAAGATACCTCTGGAATTGAATCCACGTCCAGTTGCAATGCAGAACAGGCCAGCAACCGAGGTAGGCAGGCGGGTGCAAGCCCATAGTCAGCCTAAAATTCCATCCTCCATTTAATCACTTATTAACATTATAATCATTAATTTATAATAACTTTCCATTTAAGAATTTCCCCCCCACCCCTATCAAGTAAAAAAAAAGGACCCAGGTCCTTTTTTCAAACTTGATTCATTCGTTCATATTTTTTTTTCAAACTATAGTCCGGCCCCCCAGCAGTCTGAGGGACAATGAACTGGCCCCCCATTTAAACTGTTTGAGGACCCCTGGTGTAAAAGTTAACATTCTCCACCCCAGGATTTCAAAGAAATGTTAAATTCTTCCGGGGATAAGAGAGGGGAAATGCACTGAAAATGGGATTGTGGGGTAAGGAAGTCCAGAAGGCAGGAAATCCTAACTATGGCAAAGGAATGGGAAATTTTTTTTTGTGGGGCATTAATGTTTCATGCCCATGACCACTGAAGCCTTAGTTCTGGGCAATGCCCATACAAGAAACAGCTTAAATATATATGTAAAAACTAAGATTTTCAAGATAATAAATTTTGTATCTGGTATGAGATAGTAAATGTTCATATCAAACTTACAAAACAAGACACAGTCCTATAGTAACTAGTAGTCATAAAGCTACTGCTGGCGTGACAGTGGTGGTCTTACAAAGAACATTCTTATAGCTTCTCTCCCCCACCCCCCCAAATAATACAGGAATGTAGCAGGACTGTTGGAAGGATTTCTGAGGAAATGTATGTAAAATGATCTGAGTACTTATGGAGAAAATGTTCTATGTTATGTGGGGTATTAAGAACATTCCATTTACACAGAATATCTGGTGCAATACAGAGTTAAATCATCCAGCTAATCATCCCGATTTTATGTAAACAGACAATTCAACAGCAGACCCACTAGAGGCTAAGTTTCAACTGAACATGGGTATCTTAGCTTGATTTGCTCACAGTTGATTGCGTTACATAAATATTTTGGGTAGAAATCTGTGCTCCCAGTCGACAATGGCTTTAGCACTTATTCAACTGTCTCTAAACCAATTCAATCCTAGAGTACTTTCCTGGGAAGAAAATATCTTGTTTACAATTGCAAAATAGAACAAAAAGTGCTTAATTGGTACACAACCTAAAATATGTTTTTCTTTAATTCAGGGGTGCGCAACTTGTGGCCCACCAGATGTCTTTGCCTACAGTTCCCATGATCCCTCACCACTGGTGATGCTGGCTAGAGCTGATGGGAGTTGTAGGCCAAAACATCTGGATGGCCACAAGTTGCCCACCCCTGCTTTAATTATTTGGGCTGCAGATGCAGCAGAATGAGGTGACAAAGTGCTGAGATACTAGAATCAGCAATGCCACTTGAGACTGTAGGTGGGCAATCACATTTTTGCATGCTCCCTACCTTCTGAGTGGGTTCTTCAAATGGTAGGAAAGAGCCAGCAAAATGCTTACAAAATATACATTATTAGCTTGCATAATCAAGTTATTAAAAGCTACACTTGGAAAAGGCAGAGAGAAAAAATATCCAGCTATGAAACATGTACACTGAAGGATACTGCTGAGTCGTCTCCAAAATGGGCTACAAAGTAATTCAGTGGAACAGGCATCAGCTCTGCTCTTGTTGCTCTTAATGGTGCAATCAGCAAGACAGCAGGCCTGATGGGCCATGAAGAATGTAATGGATCTTTGGGGATGACTTACCCTTACCCCATCACAGGAGTTCTTGCTTGGTTTTGTTTGGGCTGAATTAGTTACCAATGTACATGGAAGTTTTAATAGCCTTTCCATTTCTTGTAGAATAGCTTATCTTACATAGTTATAATACAGGATTATTGAAGAGTATTTCACTTTGAAGAATCCACTTCAATCACTAACTCCAGCACACTATGCCAAAGTATGAACACCGGAGAAGTGGAGCTAATTGCTGATCTGGTTCCTTTGCTCATATTTAGGTATATTTAGGTATGCTGAATCTCAGTGCCTTCTGATACATAACTCTTTCTTACACCTAGTATTTGCTGGCTTCAATTCCCCACCCCACTTCTCCTAAAACCTGTACATGTTAAAATGCATAAAATCTTTCCTCGTGCTGGTCTACAGCTAATTTTTAAAGAGTGTCATATTTTGAATTGAGCAACAGCTAAAAGATCAACAACATTGGCTCTACCACTGAACAATTCCTGGAAAAGGTAAAGAGGTCTCGGACTCCTTCCTCCCAAGCATGCACTCTCCTCCCCTTACACTCTTCAACTGCTTGCTTCCAGTTGCCTGGGTTGGAAGTCAGCAGCTATGGTGTATAATAGGAAGGGGTAGGGGTGGGGAATCAACAGCAAGCCTGAAGTTTGGGGACGGGTGTATATTAAAGAACTGCTGCGTTTCAGATGCAGCATGCTTGATACTTTTGCCATGGAGATGCTGTTGCAAATAGCATCCTTGTAGATAATTCAAAGGCATATTATTATGGATGGAACCAGAGACCAAGAAATTAACACATGGCTGCAATTTCCTATATCGAAGTTCAGCCACATAACTCTTCTCTGCTTCAGTGTCTTTAATATTCCCTTCAAAGTTAGATTTTCTGAGTTTCTTCTCCTGGCATTACAGGATGAAAGAAAAGCATCTCCTTTATCAAACTAAGTGTATTCTGACAATAGTTTTAGCAATTTCAACTATCCATCAATCATAACTTGAGTATTGAAGCTGCAAACTCATCTGCAATTTGCTAGAAAATCCCTAAACTCAGATAACCCTGCTGGGACTGTTTGTGGTATGAAAGCAAATTGATCACTGCAGCATTTGTAATTAGGCAAAGCAACTACTTAATGCAGGACTTCAGATCAATACAGGAGCATCGTACCTTATTGACCTTAAGTTTAAAATAGCTTAGAGTACAATGCTTGCTGAGGAAGAAGACCTAACACTTGTGTAGATAATAATATTATTATTATTTACATTTATTTATCGCCCATCTGGCTGGCAAACCGGCCACCCTGGGCGATGTACATAAGATAAAAACAGGATAAAATACATTTAAAACAGTATAAAATTTTAAAATCTTAGCCCACCCCATATTCCCGCCTGAACAGCCAAGTTTTTAGTGAGCGGCGGAAGCTCAGCAGAGAGGGGGCATGGCGGAGGTCACTCGGGAGAGAGTTCCACAGTACGGGAGCCGCCACAGAAAAGGCCTTCTTCCTAGTCCCCACCAATCTAGCTGCTCTGGCTGAAGGTACAAGGAGAAGGCTGTCTGTGGCAGATCTTGTTGAGCGGCCTACTTGGTGTTGCTGGAGACGCTCCTTGAGATAGACTGGACCGGAGCCGTATAGGGTTTTAAAGGTCAAAACCAACACCTTGACTTTGGCTCGACAAGCAACTGGTAGCCAGTGCAGCTCCTTGAGCACTGGAGTGATGTGATCCCGCCGGCGGCTGTCTTTAACCAGGCAAGCCGCCGCGCTCTGTACCAGCTGTAGCTTCCGAACTGTCTTCAAGGGTACAGGGTTCCACAGTACGGGGGCCGTACAAAATAATTTGTTTTAACCATTTGTAAATTATCTGGAGTTCATTAGATATCTGGAGTTGAGGATCAGCAGCAAGATGGCATCAAATTATATATAGGAGGCTGAAAAACTAAATTGTGAAGAGCTCCAAAAAGAATATCCTAGAGTTGGAAAAGGTGCAGAAAAGGCAACCCAAATGATCAAAGTTGCTGCACAGCTAAAGGGTTTGAGGCTTTTTAGTTCAGAAAAGATAACTAAGGAGGAACACAATGGAGGTTTGAAGTGGATAAGGGTCTTTCCCCCCAGATCATGCAATGAAATTGAGCAGCAACAGATTCAGGACAGACAACAGAAAGTACTTCTTCACACAATGCATAATCAATTGATAGAATTCACTGTTGTTACAGCTACTGGTTTAGATATATTTAAAGAAGGATTAGACAAGTTTATGGAGAAAGACTTATCAGTAGCTGTTAGTCATCATAGCTATATAGAACTTCTAGGTTCAGAGGCAATTTGCTACTGCATACTATTTCTGGGGGTAACAGCAGGGGAGGGATTTTGCTTGTGGGCTTCCTGGAAGCATCTGGTTCGCTACAGTGTGACAGGATGTTGGACTAGACAGATCTTTTGTCTCATCCAGCAGAACTTTTCTTATGTTTCCGTCTTAATAATTTTATATCTAGCTTATCACAATCAGTTATCTGTTACGAAAAATGGATTGTGCCAATATTGCCCTGTGTTCTTCCACTCTTGACTCCTGTAATATATGTTGCGGGCCACTACTGGAAGAGCCAACTAGGATATCTGGACCACTCATCTGATCCTCTGAGAATGTTCTTATGGCAGTTTATAGCGTTAATCTGCAGGATGCAATATTTATAGTTCTGACATTACACAAGTATATTCCAACGGATACTATAGGCAGGATGGATGGGCAGGTTAGCCCAGCAGCCAAACAAATGTTGTCAGTCAGCTCTCCTACCCATCAGACTTCACAAAGGTATGTGCTATAAAGATGCACAAGGTTGTCTGAGGGAGTGAGTCTGAAATATTTGCATTCTATCCAATATTCCCTTCCTTTTTGGAAAACACAGTCTGGGTGAAGATCTAGATCATCTCCATCTTCCCACCCACATGCTCCTAGCTGAAGTTCTGCTGAATAACCTGGAAAAGCAGTTGCTGCTGCAGACTTTTTAGATTATCTAAGACATCTGGGGACAGGTGCCCAGCAGACCCATGTCCTTCCTGTTCTTGGTCTTCCTCCTCCTCCATTGGGCCATCAGAAGGCAAAGGGGAACATCTGGAGATGTATCCCTGGTCTGATTGCACTGACTGTCTTTGATCTTTGTGAGACTTATCAAAAACTAGCTGCTGCTGCTGCTGCTGCTCATTAACACTTTCTTGGCAGAGAGAAAGATCAGAGGGGGCGATGCTTTGTTGATAAAGAGAGTACATCAGTCCCTCCAGCTGCTGCCTCACATCAACTGGCAGGGGCTCAGGATTTGAAGATAGGTCTTCTTGAAGAATGACATTGTTTCTCCTTGGGATGCTAGCTTCCATCAGGGGCACTCTTTCCAGCAAATCTTCATTGGTCAACAGTTGATGGCTGAATATCTTTCTCTCTTCTGCAGGGGCAACTGGCATTACCACCTGAACCTGAGAAGTATCATCAGCAGGAATGACTAGGGTCTGGAATGCTAGATCTTCTTGTGGTAGAGGCTGGGGTAGCAGCCTACAGGCTCCCAAGTCATCCTCACTGACTAAGAGGTTGACCAAGCAACAGCTATTGGGGTCAGGTTCCTGTGGAAGCAGTTGCTGTTTCAGAATTCCTCCCTCAGCTGGTATTAATTCCTCAGAGAGTTCCCCATTCAGAGACTGTAGGTCATCCTCACCCTCAGAGCAAACATTCTCCCTTTTAAACCAGTCAGGGTCCTCCTTCTGCAATTTCTGGAACTTCTGAATAGCCTCCTTCAGTTGTCTGCCACTGGAGCTCTCAGAGTACTTTTCACGTGAGATCTCAGGAATCTGATGGATCCGCCCTGGCTTAAACTTCTCCAGATCCTGAATCAGGAAGTAAATTTCCTCAAATTTGTCCATCAGCTGGTACCTGGAGGTGACGTTAAATGGATCTGGAATATCTCTCTCACTGCTTATGCCCTCAAAATAGCAGACTAGGTACATGCCAAAGCAAGCTGGCTGCTTAAAGTCTGGCAGGATCAGATTCAGTGCTGGAGTAAACATGTCCCCTATTGGCAGCAGGTTATCTTGCTTGAGACATACAGCTACCTCTCCACGCCCAAGCATGGCCTGCCACTTAGCTCGAGTTCCCCGGGAACACAAGATGATGATCTTTGAAGAGAGTTCTTCCATTTCCTGTTTTTGCCGAGTAAGCCAGCGTACAGCCCCCATCTCAGATATCTGGCGCTCATCCAGCAGATCTAGGACTACCTCAGTACCGCAGACAGTGATCAAGAATCGAGCAAACTTCCTCACAACATCTACATAGAGCTTGTGATCAGCAGAATACACAATCCAAATCTTACGGGGCTTTAGGGGTGGAGCAGGCTGTGATACAGGCAGGAGATCTGGAAAATTGAGATGTTATTTTAAAAGACGCTCTGTTATAGTCACTGCACTCCTTACATAAAATACAGGAGTGCAAAAAAATAAATAAATCAGGACTGTATATACATTCTACATTGCACAGAATTCAGGAGTAAAAGTTCAAGATAATTTAGTACAGGTTAGCCATGTCTTAAACACAATTTAATTACCAGCACACAATCATTATGATTTTAAGTACGTGGTAAAGGGACCGATTTCTTCCCTTTTTGTCTCTCCACAGTATCTCAATTAATTTATGGATCTGAGCTGCTAATTAAATTCTACATTGGTTATGGTGATCACAGAACCAGGGATAGTGGTTATTCTATGATAGTCTTAAGGAATTGTTGGATCTCAGGTATGCACCCTCAGAAAATGCATTAGCACTATTTAGATTTTAAGCTCATTGTGCAGTGAAGAAATGCCTCAATATGTGACAGGTGCCCTAAAAACTAGAAGGGAGGGTGTGCAGGGCTTAAGTAATCAAGAATCAAGATTTGTGCACTCTCCATTCCTTCCTCTCTCATACCTTCTCTTTCATCTCCAATCAAGATCTTTTTTTCAAGTTCAACCCCACAGCTAAGAACATTTCAAATACTTCAAATCTAAACATGTGCTGCTTACAGGATTTTGTTTCAGAAAGCAATAACTCTTGATGCTAATATAAAGATTTCACAGCTTGGGAGTTCTTAGCCAAAGTAACCAGTGACCCATAAAATGTTATAGCACTTGGTAGCTTTCCATGGCGTGTGTGTGTACACATGTGTTTTTGGAAAGCGAGGAGCTAGCACTGTCCCCTCTCACATCCCAACCCAACACAGGTTCCCAGACTGCAAGACAACACTGAGTATTAGAAGTAAAGGTTCTCTTACTATGGTGTGTACCATCACTACTGCTCGTTCCAGAATTCGGTACTAAAAAAGAAGAACAAACACACACATACACACACACACACACACACACATACATTAGAAGTTCTAATGGTCTAGGAATGACAGCTACTTTTGATGAGACAGCAACTCTTGGACCGAGCCTCTAGCCACCTTCACCATGAGGCACATGGTGCATGCAGGAAGAGAAGGGCAGCAGTTTATGATTCTTCTCTTCTAAGACTTAGCACCTCCCTCCCTCCAAATCATCCTGAAGTTTGAAACATGCATGGGGCTCTTGTATATACTCTATGGAGCTAGAAAGAGAAGCTTATATGTTCCATCTAAACTTTAGTTAGCAGAAGACACTTGAAATTAAGTACAGGAGAATAAGCGGGAAGAGAGACAGTCAGGCAACTTCAAATATTAAGAAAATGACAGACAGTCAGAACATGTCTAACATAGGGCATAATAGTAAGCACTGTGAAGAAGCTCATGAAGTCCCTGGTTCAAATCTCACTTCTGGCATGATCTTGTGAGGTGGCCTTAGGTCACTCTCTGTCCCTGTCTACACTATAGGGATAATAAAACTGACCCACTTTACAGGATTGCTGATTAATATAATATAATAAATGTGAAGCACTTTGAACATTAGGACACATAGGAACATAGGACCAGCTCAGACTATTTCTCCATATAGCCCATGATTGTCTGCTCTGATTGGCAGAGGCTTTCTAAGGTCTTAGGAAGAAGTGTTCCACATCCCCTGCTCTCTGATCCTTTTTTTTTTTTTTTTAACATGAGATGCCAAGGACTGTACTGGGGACCTTCTGCATACAGGGCATGTGATCTACCATTGAGCTATGGTCCCTCTCTCTCTAAAGTGCAATACAAATGTTACATATTATAATATTTTAGTATGGCACAATAGAGCATAGGAATGTAACTTCCCTTTCTGTGGAACTTGGGATATTTCTACAACTACATGATGAATTTCTGTGCATCCTAAGCATAGATTCATAGATAATGGGACTTAACTAACCATGGGCTGGATAAGACATTCCAATTGGATCACTTTGTATCAATGTGTTACATGAATGCCCTGATAGGGGGTTGAGGACTCAGTGACCAATGGCAGGCTATTCCAGGAAGGCATAACTGAAGCTGAAAGTTGGGAAACAAATTGGCAAAGCCAATTCATGGCATACTCCATACCTTTTGGCTTCCGAACAAGGCAAACTGCTAATGCGACAGCTGACACAACTAGTAAAATGCAGATGACAGTGAGGCCCCAGGGCAGTCCCACTGAAAGATAACCTGCAAGGTAAGAAGAAAATACCATAGGGCACATTTCCATTGTGCAGTCACTAAACAATACAATACTGTACTGAACTGCTTGGTGGACAGGAAAAACTCTGTTCTTAAAAGTAATAGGCCTAGAAGCAGTAGAAGAATTTTGCTCTGAACTCAAATATAATACATAATGGCATATTTTTTCTTATATTTCTAATCCGGCTTATCAGCCAAGAACTGTCTTCCAAAGCAGCTCAATATAACTGAAGATTCATGGGCCAGGAAGGTGTGGACAAGTGTTATGTTATTAGTTTTTGTATCCACAAAAGTTTTTAACAGAAAGAGTACTGGTCCTCAAGTGCAATCATCTTCCCACCACAGCAGGGCTAGAATAGGTAGTTTCTTGCATTGAGCAGGGGGTTGGACTCGATGGCCTTGTAGGCCCCTTCCAACTCTTATGATCTATGAATCATTTTCTCATGAACTTTGATCCTTTGATACTGAACGAATCACTTTGCCCCTAGTGTACGTCTTCATGGTACAAAAGCAATAGCAGAGTCACACCTACTATCCTTTGGAGGGAGGGAAATTTCTGTCTCGATTCAATTGTTACATTGAAGCTACTGCTCACATTGTTCATAGATTGAAGCATTGTCTTTTAGAGCAAGGATGGAGAACTTCTGGCCTGTGGAGGCTTGGGCTCCCTCTGCAGACCCGCCCCCTCCTCTCCCAAGCCCAGACCCAGAGGCTACCAGGGACATGGGGAGGAGGCAGGGAGAGAAATCCCCTTGTTGCTCCGATCACAGACTGGAGACAACAAAGGGATGCTGATTGGGAGAGGGAGCAGCACTCTAAGTCCCTTGCCTGACCCAAAGCATCCCCAATGGGAGAAGGCACAAGGTGGGCAAAGCTGGCTGCACTCAGCTGGCACTTTCAGGAGCGCCCTGGAAGTACTGTCCAAGTGTCACCCTGTGAGGGGAAAGCAAGGGACAAGCAAAGTCGGCTCCATGGCCCAAGTACAGGCCAGCTACTGCTTTGGCTGGGGACCCAATGGCAAGGCCCTGCCCCCTAACATCATTTGGCATATGTCAAGGTTCCGCTACTGCAGGGACCCCTCGACCTGCCTTTGGAAGATCTCTGCCTCTTCTCAAAGCCTCTCCCGTTCCAGGAGATCAAATCCTTTGCCTGCTTCCAGTAGCATGGGTGTAAGCTTTTAGACGTGGTGAATAAGTCACTCCAAACTCTCAGGGTACACAACAACACTTTACTTATAATATTAGGGTATTTACTTAATAGAGTGGTTATAATTCAAAAGCAAGTATGATAAAATAAAACAAACAAACAATCCAAGGTTCTCTAGCTTAACTTCAGACTACCTATCTCCTCTGCAGCCAGCCAGCCAGCCAGCCAGCCAGGCAGTCCTCTCTCTCTCTCTCTCTCTCTCTCTCTCTCTCTCTTCTTCTTCTTCTTCTCTGCTTCTCTGCAGTCTGCTGACCACACCCCACACATATATAGCCCTCCCAGGAGTGGAAGGTTATAATCAGGTGACCTTGATCAGGAGACTAATTCTTAACTTCTATTGGGTACTAAAACTCTCAAACTCCCCCTCCCATCCTGGAGTGTTTGGGCCTTCAGGCTTCAACAAATCTAGGGAAGTGTTTGGGCCTTCAGGCTTCAGCAAACTTAAGCCTGTGTAGGCCTCAATCCATCACAGCATATAGGAAGGTTCAGGGGAGGGCAATCTGGCCCCTAAAACCATTATGGTTTCCACCATTTTAGAGGAAGGGGCCCACTGCCAATCCTCTAGGTATCATGTTTCGTTTGTGCCCAGCTACCTACGGTATGTTAAATGCAACATTTGTGTACATAAAAATATGCAAAATAGTGGAGACCCTCCAGTTCAAACATTCTGCCTTTTTTGTTGTTGAAAAACCCAACAACTGTTCTTTAGCTACACAAGTTCAAATTAAGACCATACCATTTCCTTCTATTCTGCTGTCACCTGTGGTAATCATAGTAGCAGCCACGGGGCAGGGGATGAAAACAGAATGCCTCATACAATCTGTGGCACAAGTTGCAAAGAACGGCTGGATCTGGAGGAAAGAGAAAGGAGAGGGCAACTTCAGCAGCTAACGTGTGGCTCCATTCCCCAACACTTCACATTTCAAGAGCAAAAACCAAATTAAGTACAATTGCTGACTTTTGTCTCAAACACTTCACCTTTTACTAGGGCAGTGATGGCGAACCTTTTTGAGCCCGAGTGCCCAAACTGCAACACAAAACCAACTTATTTATTTCAAAGTGCCAACACTGCAATTAAACCTGAATACCGAGGTTTTAGTTTTAGAAAACAACTCATACAGTTGTCCGAACTAATTAACATATTTTGTCTTTAAAGAAAAACACAGTAACAGAGCTTTCAATGATACAGTTTTTTGTTAAAAAAAAAAAACCGACTCAAAAAATTATTATAGTACTACATTGTACACATAGCCTGAAGGGAATTTATACAAACTTTTAAAATAATTAGGCACATGTATTTTTGGATAAGGGATTCTCAACTTGTAATATGATTATATGCCAGACTGAAATTGTATGGGGCAAGCTTTACTCCAGGTCCTTTCCCTGCTTCTACAGGTGTCAGATTAGTAAAAGTAAAAGTCAACCTGTACTAGGGTGAGCAAGATAAACAAGAAAACTAAACGTGCTTAACACATTTTAAACACTTTATGTCATGGACTGCAAACACTGCATTAGGTAAAAGTTTGCATTGGGCATGCTTTTGCACAATTAATGTGATTTTTGCTATTGCATGCATGCTGATAATTTGTCAAACCTTGGCTCATACTCCGTTAGTTTGAGAGCAACACATGCAGCACTCAGGTCAACTGTTAGGGCTTTACATCCAAGTCATGATCTGTGCATCATTCTTCAAAATCTTTTAAATGTGATAACAATGTAGAAAAGAATTCTGTAACAGGAATTCTAGAATAAAATCATTCTGTTCCACACTGTGAGAAAGAACAAGATCATTAGTGTTTTACTTTTGCAGAAGGGGACAGTCTTTTCGCGATCTGGTGACCAATGGCTTGAGTGCCCACAGAGAGGTCCCTGCGTGCCAGCTGTGGCACCCGTGCCATAGGTTCACCATCACTGTACTAGGGTATTCAACTCAACAGCACTATCTGTTTGCAGCCAGCCCCTTGACCTGTAAGTCATCCATTTCATTTCCCCCTCTTTAGACTGCCATTCCAAATGTAGGAAGGGCCAAGAAGCATCTGGAACTAAAACCATACAAGGGCACCATTTCAGGCATCAGGAGAAGGGGAGAAGAGATTTTAGTAGGAAAGGTTCACAGCAAGGTTGTTGGATATATTCAACATGAAATTGCAAGATATCAGCATTGTTAAAAGAATTTGTTATGGTTACATCTTATACCCTGTAACAGAGTTAAGATAATGTGGTCTAAAGCAGAGGGCAATGGGGACCTAGCCTCCTTACTTCCCTAAATGGTGCCCCTGAAGTCAAATGATAAATATCATGTCAAAAGGAAAATGTAACTGGTTTCTAGCACTTAAAGAGTAAGACTTTGATCTGTGAAAAGACTACAGGTGCTCAAAGAGGAGAGAAAGAAGACAGATCCATAATTGGATTACCATAATTATCTATACCATAGCCTGCCATGTATCCCTTGACTTGCTGTCCCAGGCTAAAGGGAGGAAAAAAGGACTATTACACATCTTAAGAGCCAGCCATATGATGAAAGCAAGAAGAAACATGATAGCATTTGGATGCTCCAGAAGTCAGATTCACAGAACTCTGAGGCCCTGACATCACGGAGCCTCAGACTGAGGGGTGGGGGTGGGGAAACAACTTCTACAAAAACTTTTAGCAAAGTGAAAACTCAAGGATTATTGGTAGCACTACCTTAATAAGCTGGGGCATTCAGCCAAAACACACTTTAAAAAAAGAAGAAAAAAGGAAAACAAGTGTTATTTTAAAAATGAAGTTTGAACAAGGGGGGCTTCACAAATAAAATATTAAAATATTAAAAATATTTAATAAGTAATTTTCTTAAATACTTTCCTCCAACTTAAACTAAGGAAAGACTTGTAACATTATGAAAAGATGTTGACTCCAGGAGCTCTGCAGCTCATGCCTGTTCTCAATTCAAATCTGGCCTTGTGTCAAAGTATATCTAAGAGACAGATGTACATCTAAGTACTTCTAAGAATTAGATTGAAAGTTCTTGGTTCATATCTAACCTTGTATGTAAAAATGGCTACCAGAACACTCCTGGACTAATAAAATACAGTACAGGGACCATGTTATCACCATTGCTTAATATCCAGAACAACAAATTTTGTTCTGTGGAAATGCTTAAAATCAGAAAGCTATATAACCTGCTTAGATTTGGGGGAAAGTAGCTTCTACTCAACTTGGCTGTGCCAGAGGTAAGCTCAATTTCCAGGCTGAGAGTTAAGACATTTTTGGTAATGGCATTAGACTATATAATTGAGCTCTAACTAATGAATTTTCTATGATGATATCTTGCATGTCTTAAAATATTGTATATTTTTTATATGTTGTATCTGCTGTATTTTTATAAGCAAAAAATAGTCAATTATAACCTAACTGAGTCTTCTATTTATTTTGTATCCAATATGAACATTAATTAGTGGGTATTCTACAATTTCCTGTCTAGTGAAACATCACCACACCTGGGTAGCTAAGGTGAAAGAAAGGTGGTTGAGTCCCTAGTACAGCCAAAGGGAAGAAGAAAATAGCAAGAGACTATCACAACACTGTCAGCAGTCCAAGATTCTTCTGATTCAATGGTGGCTCCCCAGCCTTCTGCATAGGAATAACTGCAGTATGACCATTAGCATGGAATACAGGACCACTCCACCTCTTATTTGAGTAAGAAATGCAGCCTACACCCTACCTGAACTTTGTACTTGCAACAACTCTTCAAGTTTCTCTCTAGTTTGACTGTGACATTCTGTCGCTGCTGCAGCCCCTCCTGCATAAACCAAGATACAAGGTGGAATACCAAGGTGAAATCATGAAGAGTTTGAATGAAATCAGGAGAGAATGAGAAGCAACACTGAGAAGGAGGAGGTGAATCTGTGACCTTTGTGCCTTTGCGATAGTAAATGTGGGCTCAGGGTCAGAAATCAGAGGGCAAGTACACTTTATCACAAACTCAAGGATAGTTGCGGAACCTAATGTAGCCCCTGGATGGCCAGGATGTTGCTGTGGCTAGGAGTGCCTATGTCAAGTTTTGACTGCTGTGCCACTTCCTGGATAAAACAGATCAAGCCACAATTACATTAGTCATACCCAGATTAGATTATTGCGACACATTCTGTGTGAAGTGCCCCTGAAAAGCATTCAGAAAATACAGTTGGTGCAAAATGCTATGGATAGAGTGTTTGGGGTTACAGGGGAAAGGCAACAAAGACCATGGGAATTTTGGACTTCTCATGGGGTCTTCTAGTTTGGGATGTTTATTCCAACTTTTTTTTTTTTTAAAGATTAAGGTTATGGTCTCCGAAGGTTAGAATGTTTCTGGTATGTTTTGGAGATAATTTTTGTTGTAAACCATCATGAGCCTTTGAGAGAGGGTGAGATGAAAATCTGGATAAATAAGTCTGGTTTGCATTCTTAGCATCAAAATACAGAACAAAAATATATTTCACACTGAAGTAAATATGGCTGGCTCCATGCCATAAAGAATATGTCCTACAACCATGGAATCCTGTAGCTTAAGCATGATTGTGGTTGTGGGAAAAACACACAAACACCAAGGCCTGGTTTGGACAATCAAATGAGCATGAGCTTGGTGCACATGCATTCAGCCCCTTTGCTGCTGCTTCACTCCTCCCTTCACATGAGTGAAGGAACCAGGAAGCAGCAGTTAACCATGGGTTACTGTTATGTGCAGACTGGGGACTATGGCTTCCAAACAAACCAGATATTAGAAGCCAACTTTAAACCATGGTTGGGGGTGAAGGTCTTTGTTTAGTATAGCATTCAACCCCACCTTTTTGCTTTCAAGTGTTTATCTTACTGACTTTATAAGCCTATTCCTGCACTTTAACACAAAATTCCACATTCTGAAATTGCAGAAATTCCAAAACTGCATGAAGCATGTGAATTTAAGTGAGTTGCCCAAGGCACATAATTTCATCTTAATGCAGAATTCACATTTTGTAGTTAAAGCATCTTAGAATTGGGGGTTTGGGGTGTGTTTTTAAAGACCAGAATTCCAGGCAATCTGTTTTATTGCGAAACAGGAGGGGAGACTCTTTACAGACAGCTCTGATGAATTGACAGGAATTGAAGGACAGATCTAAGTGGCATTAATAATTAGGAACTAAGTAATCACTGAAGTGGAATTTAAGCTTTCCAGACATGAGCCTGCTTTCTGAAGGAAATGTCTCAAGAAAAGAGGGAAAGGAGATGATTACCTTGGATATTTTTTGTGTGGCCTTCTTGCATTCCTTTTCACCTTCTTGATAACTGGTCACGTGGATGTTGTAACTGGCTGACCCCACTGCTGGATTAAAACTCACCAACAGAGTTTCATTATCTAGGCTTATGCCTTCAATTCTGGGCTCCCACAGACTGCCTGCACATAGAAAGCTCATCAAGAACTTCAAACAGCCCACACTGTTTCCCACACTTCCACCCAAACTGATAAACAAAAATTACCTATTTGCAGACATGGTGCTGTTGTTTTTATGATAGGATCTGTGCAGTCTGCAACAAGAAGAGAAAAGCTGCATTTATGTTCAGAAAATTGATAAGGGTACAATAGGTAGCACCTAGCAAAGATTATTAGCTAAGGACTGACAAAAATGGATGAACACACAGGGTAGGTTCACATGACATGGCAACTAACCCTGTGAATAAGCTGAGTGCGAGTTGTTCATGGAACAACCCATGGTGTGCCTGAAAGACAATTGGGCTCACCGTGGGTTGTCCCCCCACAACTTTCCCGTTGGTCCTTCAGGAGGTATCCCAGGGGACTTGGCAGGCTGAAGCCACCTTGTTTGCTCTCCCTGCTGTGATCACAAGCCCTTTTGTGCTTGCTGAGCTTCCCCCCAACTTCCCCCCCCCAGAGATCGCTTTTCACAATCTCCAAAGTGACAGCCACTGACAGCCCCTCCAAAGTGCCAATTGGTAGATTGGAGAGGCTGTCAGTGGGATGCTACCTTTTGGGGGGGGGGGGTACTTTTTAGCACAACTGACTGTGCACATTTTTTTGGTAATTTAAAAAAAATAATGCCAGTTTTCCTGGAGCTGCACAAGTGCGCAACTCCAAATAGCCAAACTGGGAAGGCTTGCCTAGGCAATGTCCTGGTAAGCGCCTGCTGTCAACGTACATTTGAGTATTATTAAGGATGCAGAAATCTGAATGCCTGGTAATCATTGGCACCTTTAATCTGGCAACCTGTATAAGGAAGAGAACTCTCGGGAGTTTCTTGGATTTTGCAGGATTCTCCTAGCAAAATTATTGGCTATTATCACAGTTGCATAGGCTCAAGGAAAGTGTCTACATGGGTGGTGACTATAAAGCAGACCTAGGTGCCAGGATGCTAATGGAAGTTCAGTATTACTAGGGGAGGATGGATTCACAAGGCTCCCATATGAGACATACTACTGAGATGGCATAGCATGTTAGCAGAATTTTAAAAAAACACAACCAAACACTTAACCCAGAGCAGTACCAGCTTATATATTGAAACTCATTTGCCTGAACTCTGGTTAATCCTCAAAAGTTGTCACTGACATCATTTAAAATACAAGTGCTCAGCACTGACACAAAGCAATTTCAATATGGTTGAGAGAAAAAGAGAGGGAGATTTTTTTGGGAAATACTGTCCAACCTACATTTTGACACATAGGCAGAGTTGTTTGAAAATGCAAAGTGTATAGTGCTGAGTTTGCAGGTTGCCTGAAAGAGTCATACTGAAATGCAAGCAACTGTGTTAGAACCAGTGGGCTGACACTATTGTTGGTTTTGTGATTTTGCAAACCTAAGGTTTCTTCATCTATTTCCTGTCTTTGCCATCTCTCTTTCCGTTCCTTATCTTTGAAATTATCTCTCATCTGACATTTGGAGTCCCCCATTGCTTCCTGTATGTAAAGAAGCGCTTATAAATGCACAGGTATTCCCATTCTAGTAGGTCTTTCCTCCAACACATGTTGCCTCTGGAGTCTTCTTTCCCTTCCTTATTTGTCCTTATTTGTCGTTATATATAAGGCTTATTATTTTTAAGCACTTTTTGTATAGCACTTAGTTGTAGAGCTATATAAGTAACAAAAATTATCAGCAGCATGACCTAGCCATATGTTGATACAAGCCCAGTCCTGCAACATAATTTTACAATCCAATAGGTCCACTAACAAATCACATCACCACCATGACAAGACGGTCCCTTACCTGGTACTGGGAATTCCATAGATTTCTGGTTAGGGTCTCCTGAAGTACTTAATTTGGGCAGGTGATGGACAGTCACTTGGTACTTCTGACCTGGCTGTACTTCAAAGCGGTTGAAAGAGAAATTCCACTGAAATGAGATGAGATATCTTTTAACAGATACACAGTGCACTGAAGTTAAGAACTGATCTTCTAACTGAACTGCCATATTAGGGCTACAGTAGCAAACAAACAAAAACCACAAGCACGATACAGGAGCATGAACATGGATTGTTATTTCTATTTTCTGTACAGTGCATAATACACTGCAGGCACTAAATAAATGTATGTCTAGAACAGCCTTAGAAGTTTTTAAAGAGTCATTCCTTTGCTCATGAACATAGAAAGTTGCCTTATACTGTGTCAGCCCATGGACCCATCTAACTCAGTACTGTCTACAATCTGATTGGCAGTGGCTCTCCTGGGTTTCAAGCAAGAATATTTCCAGCCCAACTTGGAGATTGAACCTGGGACCTTTTGCATGCAAAGCATTTGCTCTACCGCTGACTTACAGTCCCTTCCCTAGCTCTGCTAATGCTTCTCGCCTCACTCCTGCTATAACACAGTTGGCAGTGAGAAGGTTGGGGGGAAACAGGTGGGGAGAGAAAGGGTTCTAAAGGCTGAGAAAAGCAGTGGGCATGTTCAGGGAAGAGACGGGCACTTCCATCCCCAGGGACTGTCAGGAAATACTGCTCTTTCCCATAAAGTTTCTGGTCCCTCTCTTTCAAGATAGCCAGTGATGTTTACAGCCATTGCTGCAGACCTGTCAAAGTGGAAATGTCAACAGCAAGCATTGCACAACTTTCTCACCACTGCCAACTGTTGAGCAAGATGGTTGTTGCTTCTACGAAAAACAGAAGAGGTGGGAGCAGCAAACATATTGCTTTCCCGACTTTGGCAGTAGCCAGTCTTAATGCTCTTTCCTTCCCAATGCTGTGGCTGCTCCCAGTATGAGCTCTGTGTTTCTCTGTCCTCCTGTCAGGAACAGAGCACAGTCATTCTGCTCCACTGCATTTCCTCAGGTGAGTAAACAAAGTAGTTCACTGTGGTTGCTCTGCACTGGCTACTCACAGCTCACACTCAGCAGGGGCATACTGAAGTAATTTTAATTTGTTTCAGGCGACGGGTTCATAATTACAAGGCTATCCTTTGCTTTAGAAATTATATGCCTTGTGTAGGCAACAAACTGTTGGATTCTGGGAAGGGGAGTAAAGTAAAACATTTGTAATACCTCCATGATCACTTACCCGGCCTCCACCATTTGGACGGACTTGGAATAACAGGTTATTCTGAAAGTTGAACTGAGCACAGACCTGCTGGTTACTGCTCACCTGCAGCACAGCCAATTCCACCCCTTTGAGATGCTGAACGCTTCCTGGTTGGTGTAGGGAGAGAGAAGAGAAACAGGACTGGTAAAGAAATAACTTATTTCTGTTCATAGCCTCTGTAGATGCAATACTGAATTGCAGCCTGAGCCCCTGATTGTGGAGGGGGGGAAAGTATCTCTCATCACTGGCTTAGGAACAGAGAAGGAGGAAAGGACAGGCTCAGGTTTTTCCAAGTATGACTGCTTTAGCCTGCAGTAGACGTAGTAAGGAATAGCTTGTTTTCCCCCCTGTCTAATAACTTAGAAGAGTGATAGTTCAGCGATAGCATGCAGAAAGTCATGACAGACAGAAGGAAGTACTTCTTCACACATAGATGTGTGCAAAGATAAGCAATGGAATTCACTTCCTCAAGATGTGGTGATGGCCACCACCTTCGACTGTTTAAAAGGGGATTAAACAAATTCATGGAGGATAAGGCTATTAATGGCCACTAATCATGATGGCTATATACTACCTCTAGGACCAGAGGCTGCATGCCTCTGAATACCAGTTGCTGGGGAACATTGGTGGGAGAGAGTTATTGCCCTCATGTCCTGGTTTGAGGGCTTCCCACAGGCATCTCATTGGCCATTATGGGAAAGAGGATGCTGGACTAGATAGGCCTTTGGTCTAATCCAGCAGGGCTCTTCTTATGTTCTTAGGTTTCAGGTTCATCTCCAGTTAAGAATGTCAAGTAATGGAGCTGGAAAAGACCTTCACCTGTGACCTTGAAGAACTGCTACCAGTCACAGAGGACAGTACAGAACTACATGGACCAATGGTCTGACTCAGTATAAGGCAGCTTCACACGTTCATACATTCAAACATTTTGCTTTTACACCATGAAAAGATATGCACTTAGCTTAGATGTATGAATCAATTTATCCTATCAATTCCAGTGTTTCAAAGTGATCACCAGAATCCATTCAATACCGAGACTATACTTCATTCTTTGTTCTGTATTTGAAGTGAAATACTGCTATTTCAATATTCATCCTGAATCTGCTCTGAATCTCTTATATTTTTGCCTCTGAAAGATGCCCAAGGAAGGAATTTTAGTAAATGTTACAAGTTTGCCATCAGAGCATCACACAACTGCCAAACCACCCACACAACCATTTCAGATAGCTCTACCTACTGCTGGTAGGCCAATGGATAGTACTACATGCTACAGACTCAGCATTACCTTTAACAGACACCAGTACTCTCACATGTATATTAAATTGCCCCTCACTTACCATCAGTAGCCACCTTCCACTCTATCTTAAGCACAGGGAGCAGTTTCCTCTCCTCACTAAAGAAAGTACCAATATGGACATTAAGGGAACTTGGGGCTGAGGGAGTCCATGGCAAAACCTTGAGCCAGCTCTGATCCATGCAGGTACCTGTCAGTTAAACAAACAAACAAAAATTAAGCCCATTTCTGAGGTAGGAATTGATTCTCCCTTGGACCAGTACCTTTGACTTGCTGGCTCCCACACTTTCCATTTGGCACAGTCTACCAAATATTTCCTGCTGTGTTAGCATGGCCTTTGCAAGAAAGCTACAAAAAATGGAATTAACTGGCAGCCAGGCAGAGCTCAATCATCATTAGTGTCAACGTTGAACATTCAAAATCTCCAATTAAACATCTGGGCTTCTCTCTGCTAGCAGAAAACTTATATGGGAAGAAGTTGGCATGCTAAAACCACATCCTGAGGTTTTTTTTAGTTGCATGGAGCTTTATACCAGGGGTAGCATTCAAAACTGGCAATCCCCACCTGCAGGCCAAACCTAGAATTCTGGGATGTTGGGAGACGAACAATCCAAAGCTTGAAGAAACCATGGTGTCTGCCTCCCATCAGTCTTTGGGGGCAGACAACTGAATCCTCCACTCACTCCTGCAGAGGTGACAACTTCTGAAGATCAAATAACGATCTGTCCATAACAATGAATCCATTGTTGTCCCCCCTACCCACAGATCATTTTCCAGAAGTCCTGAGCAGAACACCAGGTCTAGAGTGTGGCCTGCCACATGTGTTGGGCCCAATATTATTTGATATAGATAATCATGGAAGCCATGAAATCCCAAGCTGCTCCCAATAAGGCAGCTTCTGGATGGATGTTCAATTTCCCCAAGACTGTCAGCCTTGGGAACCTCAACACTACCCCAAGGCTACCTCCTTCATCCATTGAGTAGCAGGATGGACAATACACCCAAAAAATTCCAGTGCTATTTTTGGTTCCAAACACTAGGTATAAGCACTTGAAACAGGTAGACTGTGGGACAGGGTACCTGATCCTGTCTGCCCCTCAAGTCATGATTGGCGCTGTACATTATAACCTGTTGGAAATATCTGGGAGAGGTTTACACCTCCCCCTTCATTCAACCAGGTCTCAGGCATGCAAGCAAGATTGCTATGTTCCTCATGAATAAGGTCATTGGTAGCAAATACCTTCCCATTAAGCAACCTGGTATTCAGTAACAGCACTGTCAGACTTGAAGGGACTGCAGTCAAGCCACTAGTGTTGGAGGGCAGGCTGGAAGGGAAAATGGGGCTTCCTATATGGTTGGTCAGGTGGATAAAGAGGACTGACAGAATAAAGCTTAGCATAAGACTCCAACTCTAAAATGAACAGGAGAGAGATGCAAATTAAGGGGAAAAATGGACTTACTGTTTTGCACAAGGCAGTGTAGACCCTGCAGGAGAGAACACAAGAACATAAGAAAAGCCATGCTGGATCAGACCAAGGGTCCATCTAGTCCAGCATTCTGTTCACACAGTGGCCAACAAGCTGCCCATGGGATCCCACAAGCAGGATATGTAACATGCCCCTCTTGCCCATGTTCCCTGGCAACTGGTATACATAGGCATACTGCTTCGGATACCAAGGATAGCATATCACCAATCAGGGCTAGTAGCCATTGTTAGCCTTCTCCTCCATGAATCTGTCCAACCCCCTTTTAAAGCCATCCAAGTTGGTGGTCATCAGCTACACCTTGTGGAAGTGAATTCCATAGTTTAACTATGTGCTGTGTGAAGAAGTACTTCCTTTTATTTGTCCTGAATCTCTCACCAATCAGCTTCATGGGATGACGCTGGGTTTTAGTATTATGAAAGAGGGGAAAAAATGTCTCCCCATCCACTTTCTTCACACTTTCCCTATCCACACTTTCTCCATAATTTTGTACACTTCTATCATGTCTCCCCTTACTCAGCTTTTTTCTAAGCTAACCAATCCCAGTTGCTGTAACCTTTCCTCATATAGGAGTTGCTCCAGCCCCTTGATCATTTTAGTTGCCCTTTTCAGCACTTTTTCCAACTCTACAATATCCTTTTTTAGGTGTGGTGACCAGAACTGTACACAGTATTCTAACTGTGGTCGCACCATAGAGTTGTATATGGGCAATATGATATTGGCAGTTTTATTTTCAGTTCCTTTCCTAATTATGCCTAACATGGAGTTTGCCTTTTTCAGAGCAGCCACATACTGGGTTGACATTTTCATTGAACTGTCCACCACAACCCCAATGATCTCTTTCTTGGTCAGTCACTGCTAGCTCAGATCCCATCACTTTATACTTGCAGTTGGGATTTTTTGCCCCAACGTGCATTACTTTACACGGCTTACATTGAACTACATTTGCCATTTTGATGCCCATTCTCCCAGTTTGGAGAGATCCTTTTGGAGCTCCTCACAATCCCTTTTTGTTTTAACCAACCTAAATAATTTGGTGTCATCTGCAAACTTGGCCAACTCACTGCTCACTCCTAATTCCAGATCATTAATGAATAAGTTGAAAGCACTGGTCCCCATACAAATCCCTGTGAGACCCCACTATTTACATCCCTCCATTGGAAGAATTTACCATTTATTCCTACTCCCTGCTTTCTGTTCTTTAACCAGTTACCGTACTAATCCATAAGAGGACCTCCCCTCTTATTCCATGACTGCTAGGTTTGCTCAGGAGTTTTTGGTGTGGGACTTTGTCAAAATCCTTTTGGAAGTCCAACTAAACGATGTCTACTGGATCACCCCTGTCCACATGTTTATTGACACACTCAAAGAAATCTAAAAGGTTTGTGAGACAGGACTTACCTTGGTGGAAGCCATGTTGATTCTTTCTCAGCAGGGCTTGTGCTTCTTTCTATATACCGTACTTACTAGTTTTATCTTTAGTAATGCTTTCAACCAGTTTACCCAGAACAGACATTAAGCTAACCAGCTTGTAATTTCCCAGATCCCCCCCTGGATCCCTTCTTGAAAATTGGTGTTATATCAGCCATTCTCCAGTTCTCCGGTACAGAGACCGATCTTGGGGACATGTTACATATTTTTGTTAGAAGATCAGCAATTTAATATTTGAGTTCTTTAAGAAGTCTAGGGTGGATACCATCTGGACCTGGTGATATATTAACTTTCAATTTGTCAATAAGGTTGAAAACACAATGTATTGTGACCTCTGTTTGCCTCAGTTCCTCAGACTCCCTTCCTGAAAACATCAGTTCATGCACAGGTATCTGTCCTGTATCTTCTGCAGTGAAAACAACTGAAAGTAATTCATTCAGCTTCTCCGCTATCTCCTTATCCTCCTTTAGTACTCCTTTAACTCCATTATCATCCAATGGTCCAACTGCCTGCCTAGCTGGTTTCCTGCTTCTGATGTATTTAAAGAATTTTTTTATTGTTAGCATTGATGTTGTTAGCAATACGCTCCCGAAAATGCTTTTTTGCATCTCTTATTGTCTGTTTGCATCTCCTTTGTGGCAAGCTTATACTCCCTTTTGTTTTCCTCACTTAGGCAAGACTTCCATTTTCTGAAGGAAGCCTTCTTCTCTCTAATAGCTTCCTTGACACTCAGTAACAGAAACATGTTACTGAAAAGAACAGTTCCTATTGATGCTCAAGGTGTGTGTGTGTGTGTGTGTGTGTATGAGAGCGAGAGAGAAAGAATCTGGACAAGGACTTCATAGAGTTGAAACCTAGAAGATAGATAACTGACTTTTGTGTGGATAGGTGAAACACTATTGCTAAAAAAAAGATGTAGTGTGTATATAAGTGAAACATTTTGGCTGAAATCAAGGAATGTAGATTAATGTACTTTGTGAATGTAGGCTTCTCTAACAAGGCATTAACCACTTCCCTAAGCTTTGTCTTTTCCTTTTGGCACATACCATAGGAAGCTCGTGCTTCAATCATATGTGCACTTACTTGGGAATAAGATCCACTGAACTTTGTGGGACTTACTCCTGAGTAGGGGGCAGCTGTAAGATTCCTACATTGGTTCTGTACATATTGTGGGGGGGTCTTTTCTTCAAATTTTAGACTGGAGAAGCAATAGTTCTTGCCTCACAGAGAAGTGTAGTTGAGGGTCTACAAGCTTTCATCGTTTTCTCCCATATTTGTCAAAACTGCGGACAGTGGGCCAGTTCACACGACACAGCCAACTCATCATGAGTTAATTTAATCCAGAATGAGACGTGGTGTGCGCTGGGCGAGATTTTGAATATGAAACCCCAAGTGGGGGTTTCCGTGTTGTGTGAACCCAGCCACCGAGGGTTATTTGAGGATTAAACAACCTTTGCATAACCTTACAACAAACTGAGGGTTATACGAGGCTGGGTTTGAATGACACAACAACCCCAGTGGGGGTTGCATATTCAAAATCTCGCCTGCACAAACCCGGTGCACATGGGTTAAAAACCCTCAATGAGTCCACTGTGTCATGCAAACCAGGTCAGTAAGAAATTTTCCTGAAACCCACTCTTAAGAGTGAGGATGATGGGATAGCACATAAACCCCCACCCCCTGATGTGGCTTAAGAACAGGTTCCATAAGCAGAGTTGTGCATTTCTTTCCTGCTAGACTGGCAACTAGAAGCCAGGCAGCGCCTCGCACGGTGCCAGATATAAGTCCACAGGCCCCCAATTATTGACCCCTTATTATAAAGTGGCATTTTAAATTATACTGCTATGAAATCTCAAGCTTTCAAGACATAAGTTCTTCCCATCAGGTTCAAAGAAAAGATACTATATATTGTGCATAGTTAAGTATCCAAAGTCGGCATACCATAATAAGGTGGCTGAGAGTAGTCACAGTTAATTATTCAAGAAGGTCAGACTTTAACAATTCTGCTTGCCACCCATGGCAAGTATGGCCTACCCTCTAGCCTTCCTCCCAAATTTGAAGCTGCAGAGGTGGACAGAGATTGCCCTGGCAGCTGTGCAGCGATCCCTGCAACATCTCCAGCTCCAAAGTTGGCAGGAAGGGTGGGGGTTGTTTAGTTGCTGCATGGCAAGGGAACCTAGATATCCTTGGCCACACAGGGCCAAAGCAGCAACCTCTCACTGGCCTTTTCTGCTCTGGAGCAGAAAAGTAGGCAGCACAGCGCTGAGACGCCACTGTCTAAAGGTACTTGGGCCACCTTCAAGCAGCAGTGCCCAACAAGCCACACCTCCCACTGGTCCTTCCCTCATAAAAGGTGGGGTGGCTTGCCTGGAGAGGAGGGGGCTTGGCAACTACAATTTTTGGCTTGGCCAGTAAAAATATGTAAAGCCCTGAATAAGGCAAAGGTGGAAGAGTTACAGTTCAGTTCAGTCTGTCAGTGATGTGGTGGCACTGTTTTTGAGTCTTTGCACAGTGTTATTTAGATAATAAGGCTTTTTTTCAGACACCCCCCCCCCCCACACACACACTACTGTTTCATATGCAAGAAGGCCAATCTAAAAGTTTACTTTGGTTAAAAGCCATTACTTCTGCACCTGAGTTATATAAATACACTAAATGACGAATTTAAACTCTGCTGTATAATAAACCCTTTGCGTAAACAGTAATAAGTTATTTAAACAAACGCCACCATCTGCTTTCATCTGAATGTTAGTTCTCCTTATTAACGAATAAACTAGGAAGTCTCTGAAAACAGCAAATACATCAAAATCCCTCACTTTAGCACTCAACATGGCCAAGCCCAAACATATGGACTAGAAGACATAGTACACCACACCATTACTAAGGGAAGCATTTTAATGACTAAGGAGTTTGGTACAGTCTCACTCACACACTCACTCTCTGTATATATATTTTAGGGATGTGCATTGGATTCGACTGAAGCCTGAACCAAATCAGGCCCCTTTAGACCATTTCGGATGCTTCTTGAGGTGGTAGGCTTTTCTCTGAAGCAACAAGAACAGAACCTGGAGTCACACAAGGCTTTGTGGTGCGATTCGGGCTTTGGAAATGCATTCTGTTTTCTCTCCAAATAGCGTCCTTTGGTTTCATTACTCTAAAGCAGGGCTCTCCAACCTTGGGTTCCCAGATGTTGCTGGACTACAGCTCCCAGAATCCCTTGCCATTAGCCATGCTGGCTGGGTATGCTGGGAGCTGTAGGCCAGCAACATCTGGGGACCCAAGGTTGGAGAGCCCTGCTCTAAAGGCTGATGAGTACGGGGAGGGTTGAGTGACTGACAGGTCCACCTGCTACTCATAGCACATATTTTACCAGTGGCTCTCCAAGCACTGTGCTTTGGAGGAGGGATTGTCACTCCTTCTGAGTTTCATAAAAAGGGTATGCCTCCCAACTTTCTCTGCTCTTTGATAGCTGGTTTCAATATGTGAAGAGCTTAGGCGTGATGTAGATGGTAGATTGTTTTTCTGGTGGCTCCTTTTACTCTCATTCCTAATTTTGATTTCTCTTTTGTTCTTCCTCCTTCCCATATTCTTTCCTGTCCTTCTCCTACACTGCAATCTGTTTTCTTGCCTGATCCTTGTTATTTCTTTCTAATCTTTCCCTAGTCTGTGCTCTGTGTGTGTGTGTGTGTGTGTGTGTGTGTGTGTGTGTGTGTGGCGTGTGTGTGTCTCAGTATAATGTAATCCCCCTTCTCACTAGTATTAGGGGAGAAACTTTATTTTGAGTAGTATTAGTGAACTGCCACAGAACATTGCTTTTGTGTGGATTCTGGCTCACATAACAAACTGAGGAGTGAAACTAGTTAATCTTCTCCTTGCAAGACTGGTGTTGCTGTGTGGAGTCTAGACAGAGCGTGAGAGATGGAACAGCCAGTATAAATGAGATGGGGTGGGCCAAGGATGGGACTGTGAGATTGCCTGTTCCAATGTCGCCACCATGCTTCATTATGGAAAAAGACTTCAATTGATTTTCAAGCATCTTAACTCCATGCACCAATCCTTCTGAAAATTTGCAGATTTCTTGCCTGGGGATAACTTTATGATGCTGCCATTTTCACAGAAATTGCCACCCCAAATTCCCCCACCTAAATTTGAGGTCTCCCACATAATTTGTTGCAACTATGCTTCTGAAACTGCAGGTTTCTTACTTACGGACACCTCTATAGCTGCCTGTCATTTTCAGAAGAATGGTTCACAAGGGGATAGGTGTGTCCATTTTTGGATACCCTCAAAATGCAAAGGCTGCTCTTGCACAAATGTCCCTGAACCTATTCATCTGAAACTTGGCAGGCTTGCTCCCCTCAGAAGGGGCAATAATCCCTACATATTTCATCCAATTCTGCCAAAAAAATAATGAAATTATTGGCAGCTTTCTTTAAAAAATATATATATATAAAGGTGCATTGCACAAAAACCACTGCACCTATTTTTCTGAAATTTGGCAGGCAGAAACCCCTCCTAAAGGGCTACTAGGCCTTCAGTTTTCATCTACTTCTGATAAAAGAGAAAAAAGTTAAAGCACTTTTTATTTCCCTTGATAGTCAATGGGAGGCATGAGACCTTGGATTTCTGAATCTCGACTCAGGTTCAGTGCCCAAGTTGAAGCGGATTATGGCATGCAAATCGGTCCGAGCTGAATTTGGGCTGTTTTCCAAAGCACCAAATTAGTACAATTCTCTATCATGGAGGGAGGGAGCGAGAGAGAGTTGTTGCAACTCAGTTTCTCAGCATATTGTATTGTTTCCCCTTCTCTCACACACACTCTGAACTGTATGAGAGCCACTTCCCTATAATGCAGTGGTCCCCAACCTTTTTCGAGTCGCGACCCCCTTTTGTAATGGCAAAGTAACCGGGGACCCCTCACCACATTTGCATAAATTTGCATTTTGGTGGGGTAAAGAAAACACATGAAAAATAGATTTTTCAGAATATAATTTAATTTAACCTAATATTCATTAAAGGTGGTAAAGCCAAATTTAAGCTAATCTTCTGAATATTTCCGTTTTTTCTCCATGGGTACAGATTTCCGAAAATATAAATAAAAAATCTGAGGAAAAACAATTTCTTTTTGTATTTCTATTGTTGTACTTGCTCACCTGCCCTCCCTCTCTTTGGACTCTGGATGTTAGTGGAAATAGGGCCCAACAGGGAGCAGGCAAGTGAGCGGATTTATTTGACTAGCAGCCAGCTTTGTATCAGAAAGGAGAAGATATGTTTATTTGTTTATTTATTTATTTTATTTGTTATATTTATACCCCACCTTTTTTTCCTGCAAGGAACCCAAGGGGGCTTACATAATCCTCCTCCTCCTCTCCACTTTATCCTCACAACAACCCTGTGAGGTAGGTTAGGCTGAGAGTAAATGACTGGCTCAAAGTAACCCAGTGAGTTTCATGGCCAAGTGGGGACTAGAACCCGGATATCCCAAGTCCCAGTCCAACACTCTCACAATTACGCCACACTGGCTCTCTGTTCTGCTGGAGACAGCTAAAAATAGTTCTGCAATAGCCACAGAAGCAAGTGAAATGAAATTCATTCACACAGTCTCTCTCACTCTCTCTCTCTCACACACACACTTCATTTTCACTCAGAAGAAGCCATAGTTCAGCGAAACTCTTCCCAATGAGTGTGTCAAAAAATACCATAACGTGAGCTCTCCAAGTGGTGTTAAGTACCTTCTCCCAACAGAATTATAGCCAGCAGCACGCCTCACTGCTTTGCATTGGGGCTGCCAAAATCTCGAAGGGCTAAGGAGGAAGTAAGCACACTTGCCTTTGTGCAAATAATCAAGTCGCCCAGGTCGTCCTCGTGCTGCCGCTCCCCCTCCCCCAGCCGGCTGCGTCTGAGAAGGAAGGGCTGGGTGGAATGCCCCCCACCCTCCCCTCACCCCTGGACGCTGCCGCGACCACCTCCCCTTTCCAGCCCAACAACAGCTCAATCTGCCCCCTCCTCCAACTCGTTCTTACAGAGATCTTCAACAGCAGCAGCAGCAGCAGGAGGAAGAAGCGCGTGTTGGCGGCAACTGCAGGCAGCGTTGTCTCCTCTCTCTCTCACTCTCTCACACACACACACCAGCATGAGGAGGAGGAGGCGAGATGTTGGCGGCAACTGCAGGCAGCGACTCACTCACTCACTCCAGCACAAGGAGGAGAAGCACGAGGCGAAGGAGGTGCTTGGCGGCAACTGCAGGCAGCGGCTCCTTCTCAAGGCTCACGTGCCTGTTACCCATAAAGCACCAGTGTAGGCACGCGCACGCTCTCTCTCCTTCTCCAGCAATTGGATTGCAAGCGCCTGGTGCTGTAGGAAAATACCTCCCCCTCCCTCCCTCCTTCCAGTATAGCTGGCGACCCCCCAGAAAGCATGTCACGACCCCCTTGGGGGTCCCGACCCCCAGGTTGGAGAACGTTGCTATAATGTGATCGTTGGAGTATCACAAAGATCTTTTGGTTTCAGTCAGCGGTAGCAGCTTATGTGGCCAGAGCTGCTTAGCTTCAGTGGCAGCACTGCATCATTTTCAGTCAGACTAATCCTTGAGCCCAATAAAACTTGCTAAATTATCTTTGTATGCAAAACCACACATATGTATTTAGAAGCTTCAAAAGTGATTATTTGGAAGGGCCTTTAGGTAGGATGACACAGATGAATCCAGTGCACTGATGCGAGGATTCACTGTGTGTATTTTCTTCAAAAATTATTGCAACAAGAGTCATATCTCTGCTTTTTGGCACCTAAGCTATGGGCACTTTGACTGAATTAGCATGACATGACAACCCATCGTGGGTAGCTACCGATAACGGGTTGTCATATCATGTGAACCTGGACAGCTTTCCACAGGGTGGGTTGTTTTTCACAGACAAGACGCCCTGAAAACCCATGGCTTGTTCAAGGGGCTGTTTGTACCCCAATGGGTTATTGTGTTGTCCCAGGAGAGCAATTTCATTGCGGGTTGCTGGGATCAGCTACAAAGCTGCTTGGCAAGAGTGGCAGAAACCCCTGCCACTCTTCATGATCTCACCCTTGCCGCTGCCAGTGACTGCCCCTCCACCAATGCCCAAACGGCACTTTGGAGCAACCATTACTTGTTCACCAGCCTTTTCTTTTTTGGTCCCTGAAAACTGCACAAATGCATTCAAATTTTTCTTTTAAATAATTTTTTGTTGGCCTTTTGCAAGTGCACAGGAGCACACTTATGGCTGTCTGATATGTATAATCTTGCCTGATCAATTTCCTCATAAGTTTCAGCTGTCAAAGGGAGCTGGGAGGTAGATCAGGGAACATATAAGGAAACTGCCAAGGCAAGACTGTATATAGGCTAATTTGCGCACAGGTGACAAGGACTAGGGGGAAAATAATACTAAAGGAGAGGAGGAACCCATTTGCACAATGGAAAAGCACAAAAAATGGGGGAAACAGGAGATGTAGGTGCACCAAAAGTGGGATGCGGTGGGGACAACAATATTTCCCACTTAGCAATGTAATTCTTTTGATTTTAAGTGTTGAACTGACAGTTTTCAGTGCCCCCCCATCTTTTCAACACTTCCCCAACTCTCCAGCTAGTCCAGAAAAGGGAGATATTAACGCCCCACTTTTTACGGCTCCTTTTTAGGGCACTTGCTGCTGCGGTTACTGTGGTTCCCTGACAGTTCTAAAAAACAAACAAACCCTGAGGAGGCAGCGGAATGGGACTTGGTGTGTGTGTGTAAGTACTACTGGTGCTGGCACCCCATATGCTCCATCCTGATCCTACCACCTCTGTTTTGGTTGTTGTTGCTTTTTAACTGTCCGGAATATTTGCACATTTTTTGGGAAGTGGGAAATAAACGCAAATTTAACGACTGGGAAGTAAACGGAGGGGAAATTTGCACAAATTAAATGGCTGGGAAGTAAATGGAGGGGAACTTTGCGCACTTGCATTAACTGCTCTGTTACTCCATTACAGGGTGGCCGAACAGGACAAAGCAAATGGGGTGCTGGCACCAGTAGCACTTACACCTGTCCGCGCTCCATGGGGCCTCATTCACTCAGTCCCATGCAGCCACCTTCTTAGGGTTTTTTAAAAAACGGTGAGGGAACTACAGCAGTAAGTGCTCCAAAATGGAGCCACAAAAAGAGCAGGGAATTACTATCTCCCCTTTCTGGAGTAGCTGGTGAGTCGGAAAAGTGTTGAAAACATGGCGGACACTGAGAACTCTCAGTTCAACACTTAAAAGCCAGAGGATCACATTGCCAAGGGGGAGATACTGTCCCCGCACTTTTGGTGCACTTACTCCTTTGGCTCCCTCCCCATTTTCAGTGCTTCTGAATTGCACTAATGGGTCCCTCCTTTCCTTTACTATTACCCCCCCCCCCGGTCTTTGTCAACTGTGCACAAATTAGCCAATAGGAAGTCTCATTTTGTCAATTTCCTTGTATGTTGCCTACTCCACTTCCATGCTCCCTTTGACAGCTGAAACATACAAGGAAATTGACCAGGCAAGACTACACATATTGGATAGCAGTAAGAGCGCACTTGCGAAAGACCGACAATAATAATAATTTTAAAAAATACATCCCCAATTGCACATTTTTGAGGGTCCGAAAAAATAAAAAATAAAAAGCTGGGGAATGAAAAGGGGTAATGATCGGAGCGGGGAGAGGGTTGGGGTGAGGAGACAAGATGGGTCCTGCTGCAAAGTCCCCTGGGATACATGCTGGAGCTGGCTAGAGGACTGAGGGAGAAGGAGTGGGAGAACAACCCATGGCAAACCTGATTGTCTGTTGAGCGTACCATGGGTTGTTAAGCGAACAACTCACACTGTGTAGCTTATTCACAGGGGTAGCTTAGCGTTATGTGCGAACCTGACCGTTAAGTTCATTTAGGGAACAATCCAATGAGGCTGCCTGTAACCCTCTGAACTCAGAGGATTATGGGCATCCTATGCAGGGTGGGAGGAGTGCAGAGGCAAAGATCGCCTCCGTGCTCCTCCCACCATGCAAAACAGCTAGATGGCTGATTTCGGCCAACTAACTGTGGCACTTCGGAGGGGGAGGGAAGGAGGCTGAAACCCCACCAGGATACGTTGCATTGTGGGGGTGCTGGTCTCCGCCCTGGAACACCCCCTAAACCCCTTCTCCGAGGTCACTCTTATAACCTCGGAAATGCAGCCGATATGATTCTTTCAACACTGGGTGAGAGGGTGCATGTGCTCCAAGTGCAGAGGTATTTTCGGACCTCGGAGATGGGAATCCTCTAGACACTGTCTAGGGGCCATAGAATCGTTCTGCTAAACTTTCTATTTTAATCTTGAAAAACAGCAAATATAATAGTGTCAATAAATTGAAGGAACGTACACTGAAAACACTGGGTGGTGAGCTCACACACCATAATTTAGCATTATGTGTAAAAGTAGCACATGGCATTTAGAGATAGTTCCTGGGAAACCATGTATGAAAAATTTGGTGGCTTAACTTTTGAGAAAAGCTCTGGATGTTGATTATATGCACCTGTGGGAGTGAGATATAAAGATAACCAGGAAGCTGGCTGGGGCATGCTGGGAACTGCAGGTCTTTTTTCTGTCTAAACATGCATAGGATTGTACCCTTAAGGATTATTTTGATCAGGGGTAGGGAACCTCAGTATACTATTAGTGATCTACAGTTTACAGGAAGTAGCTTCCTTGAGAGCATTGTAAATGTCCCACTCTGCATTGGATGCCAGTTGGAAAGCTTGCAAAGGTTTGTGCCCTGAATGAGTCTTTATGGTGGGAGAGAAGGAAGGCCTTACTAGTTTTAGAGTTGCCTTCTGGTCCTGCTCAAAAAGTCTACTTTCTACTAATTAACTGATTTCTTAAAACTAAAAGGAAATAAAGGAGCATGTTTACACAGAAAAAAGTCATGCAACTCCCAGCATTCCCCAGCCAGTACTGCTGGCTGGGGAATGCTGGGAGTTGTAGGACTTTTTCCTGTCTAAACTTGCATAGGATTGCGCCCTAAATTATATCCATGGAATTGGACAGCATTATTTACCTTCTTGCATGTGATCACTAAGATAACATGGGAGCAGGACCACACTTTAAAACTGAGGTAAGGAACCTTTTTTGGCCCAAGGGTCAAATTGACTCCAAGCAAGCACTTTGGGGGCCGCATCCCAAAGTGGATGAAGCCACCCCACTGGCATGTGACCCCCAATGTGATTGCTCAGCCCTATACACACTTGCACACACACACTATCCCCACCCGGCAATTTGGCTTTTTTTCAAGAGATGAATGAGTAACCCTTACATGGAAAGAACATCTTATTGACGAGTTTTATGCTAACAGGTAAATGAAATGTGATGGCTTTACAAGAATCTTTGTATCTTGTATTAAGAAACCCTCAAGTCTTACCTTATTTATTTATTTATTTATTTATTACATTTATCAATCGCCCATCTGGCCGGTCACCAGATGATGAACCTTCTCCAGGTTCATGAGTATTTCCACCTAGAGCAGTGGTTTTCAAACTAGGGCTCCTTGGAGCTTATCAGGAAGAACAGTAATGGTGGACAGGCTTCTCTTAATAATAGATTTGCCACACTAGTCATCTTCCTTTGCAATACAGCAAGTTTTCAGTAGCTGCAGGGTGATGGCGAGTCCCAGCTTGCAGCAACTGTACTGCATGGATTGAATTTGTATCCTAGAAAATTTGCTAGAATCAGTTGCAGCATGAAGAGATTCTTCAGCAGACTAATCAATGGGGGAAAGGATTCATTGAAGTCAGAAATTTTGCAAACCACTGATCTAGAGAACCAAGCTATAGCAAGTCTGTAAGGGATTCTAGATACAGCATTATTCAATGGGAGATGATCTGCACCATTGCTTAGAAGTGTCTAAACATTTTCATTTAAAAAAAGAATCAAACTCAAGCAAATATGCAGAGATGATGGGCACAAATTGGATTGTATTTGGTCATCCGGATTTCTTTAACTGATCTTCTAGTTGAGAAATATGACTGATCTCATGGAGACCCTACAGTGCCACATGAGCAACCGCAGTGTTACACCACATTCACAGACACCCTTCTAGAGGGTAGTCAGAAATGCGTTGCAAATTCTAAGAAAACTTTTCTATTGCTACTTCTGTTCCAAACCAATATACAATGCCCAAATTAGATGTTATTCAATTACCAGGAATGGTGTTTATAGCAGAACCCGTTGAGCTTTTATTAAAACGTCAGAGTTCTCAGTTGACATATACTTCCTGTATACTGCACCAGCTTCCCTAAACTGTGAAAAGCATATGCAACTGAAGTCTGCATAGCTTGGCCTCAGCCACTGGTATCATTGGCTGTGGTTTCAGCAGGAGTTATGAAAAAGGAAATTTCTGCCACAGTTTGTTTTGCAACTACTATCATGATGAAAGACAGCATGAGCTGCTCTTCTTGGATGGGAAAAGTGCCAATGACATGCCCATTTAGGGCTGGCAGATAAGAGAACATAGTAAAGCAACAGATTTTTCAAGAAGTTTGCATAACTATGGAAAAGAAAATATTTGAACAGTCCAGCTAGGTTTAGACCAAAGGTCATTCTATTTCAGCATCCTGCCTCCCACAGCGACCAGCCAGATGTCTTTAAGAAGTCCATAAGCAGGAGGGCATGTTGCCTGTGAACCTGGAAGTAGCACACAGCCATCATGGCTAATAGCTGTTGATAAACCTTTCCTCTATGAATTTATGTACGGTAATCCCTTTTAAAAAGTATCTAAGCTAGCAGCCATTACTCTGCATCTTGTAGCAGTGAATAATGCTTTGTTTCTGTCCTGAATCTAGCGCCAATCAATTTTGCTGGGTCAAACCAGTTCTAGCATCATGCGAAAATTGTATTCTCTGCCCACTTAGACACTTCATTGTATCTCTACTGATAGCACCTAAGGAGAGGTTACATTCTTCTGGACATCCCTCCACCCTTCTTTCTTTCATGTATTCTGTAATGTTCCCCTACCTGTACTCTCAAGTTCTTAGTGACCTGTGCTCCTGTTAGCTTCCTGCAAGAATTGCCAGATTCTATAAAAAGCTCAAAATAAATCAGGTTCAGAATCAAGAATGCATACTGGAAAAAAAATATGCAAAACAAAAACATTTGTGCAAATGTAATTTATTCTGAGTACACTATTTTGGTGGGGTAGGAGATGCACAGACTGTTTTTACATGTTTGCAGATAATAGCTTTGACAACAGATGATAGGATACTGACCAACGTATGTAATGTTTACCTTTAGGGTCAGTATTAAGATTCTCATTAAGAATTGCAGGAACATAAGAAGCCCACCCCACACGTGATAGTTACATCTGGTGCTTCTTGGCAGTTATTTCCTGGATGGGGGTTATTTCCCCTGGGATTGCTGTAGGCCCCTAATAGCAGCAGCACTGGCAGGAAAACCAAAGAGTTTGGAAGAGGCTTTAATATGGTGTGCCTGCAACATCTGTCTTATACCACAAAGGTATATTAACAACTTTGTATTGAATTCTACAATCCATCATACACCACCTTGCAAATCATTTAGATTTCAAGTTAGGCATTATTCTTTTTAAAGAATCAAGTAGGTATATGATCAGAATCAGCTCTTCCAAACTCAAAACAAGAGGAAACCAAATCTGTGCTCTTGATTGAGCGATACAAGACAAATGTTAAGAACATAAGAAAAGCCATGCTGGATCAGACCAAGGGTCCATCTAGTCCAGCATTCTGTTCACACAGTGGCCAACCAGCTGCCTATGGGAAACCCACAAGCAGGACATGAATGCAACAGCACCCTCCCGCCCAAGTTCCCCAACAACTAGTGTACATAGGCATACTGCCTCTGATACTGGAGGTAGCATATTGCCATCAGGACTAGTAGCCATTAATAGACCTATGCTCCATGAATTTGTCCAACCCCCTTTTAAAGTCATCCAAAACGGTGGCCATCACTACATCATGTGGAAGTGAATTCCGTAGTTTAACTATACACTGTGTGAAGATATGCTTCCTTTTATCTGTCCTGAATCTCCCAACAATCAGCTTCATGCGATAACCCCGGATTCTAGTATTATGAGAGAGGGAGAAAAATGTCTCCCTATCTACTTTCTCCACACCATGCATAATTTTGTACACCTCTATCACTTTCTCCCCACCATCTAAGCTAAACAATCCTTGCTGTTGTAGTAGCCTTTCCTCTTAGGGGAGTTACTCTGGCTTCCTGAACATTTTAGTTGTCCTTTTCTGCACTTTTTCCAACTCAACAATGTCCTTTTTTAGGTGCCGTGACCACAACAGTACACAGTACTTGAAGTGTGGTCACAGTCACACCATAGATTTGTGTAAGGGGAATTGATTTTGGCAGTTTTATTTTCAATTCCTTTCCTAATTATACCTCACATGGAATTTGCTTTTTTCACAGCAGCCGCACACTGGGTCGACATTTTGATTGAGTTTCATAGATTATAGAGTTGGAAGGAGCCTACAAGGCTATCGAGTCCAACCCCCCACCCACCCCGCTCAATGCAGGAAACTAGAGGAGGGGTCTCCCATCCAGGTAATAACCAGGCCTGACCCTGCTTAGCTTTCCACGCTCAGACAAGCTGAGCCAGCGTAAGCCGAGTTGTCCACCACAACCCCAAGATCTCTTTCTTGGTCAGTCACTGCTAGCTCAGATCCCATCAGCTTATACCTGAAGTTGGGATTTTTTGCCCCAATGTGCATCAGTTTACACTTGCTTACATGGAACCACATTTGCCATTTTGATGCCCACTCTCCCAGTTCAACGTTCTTGGTTAAACCTTTTGGAATCCTAGCGTGTTAGGAATCCTAGCATTAGTATATGTAGCTCATACTAATTTTAATGTGTCACTCTAAAGAATATCAGTTCAGCCTGCATTATTCAAGAGCTCATAAAACTGATCTGACATTAATGTGATGGTCTAGAGAATTTAACAGACAGCAAGTGATATGGGTTTTCCAGAACATTTTGAACTGGAAACATGTCTGAAAAAAATTCCTATGCAAATTATGTTATTTGCATAATTTGCATTGGAATATTTTTTGTAGCCTAGAGCAGGAGTGAGCAACTGGTGGCCCTCCAGATGTTTTGGCTTTCAACTCTCATCATCCATAACCATTGGGTATGATGGCTAGGGCTAATGAGAGTTATAGGCCAAAACATCTGGAGGGCCACAAGTTGGGCCCTGCCTAGAGAGTGATCCAATTTAGCATGTTTATTTTACTTGTATTTAGTAAACAATGTACGGCATGTTAATTTTTTTGTCTCAATACGCTACAAATATTTATTTATTTATTATATTTATACCCCGCCTTTTTTCCTGCAAGGAACCCAAGGCGGCTTACATAATCCTCCTCTCCATTTTATCCTCACAACAACACTGTGAGGTAGGTTAGGCCTGAAATATTTGACCTGAAATATTTGAGGGGGAAATATAAATCACACTAAATGTGATTTAAATGTTATTGTATTTGCAATTGATACCCATTCATTCTTACTAATGAACTTATGCAATGGAATTTTTTCTGCTGAAAAAGAGAGCACTGGAAAAATGTCTACCCTGCATCATTTTAGTTGCCTCTACCAGTTTTCATCTGAATTCAAAACTTCTAAAGGGAAAGACTGATTCATAGGTTACTTATTACTCTGAGGTTTAATTGTGAGGTTAGCAGGTTGCACCAGGGGACTACTAATGTGAACAGTATAATGTACGAGGGAATTTATGCAGTCTCTGTACAATTCTTTTTGTACAGAGGATACAAAAAGAATTCCAAACCAATTTTATTTCAGTCAACCAATTTATGCAATCCTTTAGAAGCTGAAGATAAGCATGTAGTGTGCCTCACTACATGCTCAGAAGCCATTCCTCCATCAAGATTTACTATTGCAAATTCACCTCTCTTGGAATAAGCAATGCTGATTAACCTTACACTGTTTACCAACAATCCAGATCACTTTATTGACACTTGCAAATCTGTGCCAAGCTACAGTAATACCTTGGATTGCAAGTAACTTGGTCTGAGAGCGTTTTGCAAGACAAGCAAAAAAAAAAAAGTAAAAATTTTGACTTGATAAACAAGCAAGGTCTTGCAAGACAAGTAGGGATGCAACCGCTCGCCTCGAGCGGGCGTAGCAGGCCGAAATCAGCCCTGCTCACGCCCACCAGAGACTCGTTTTGATATAAGAGTGTTTTGGATTACAAGCACGGTCCCAGAACGAATTATGCTTGCAATCCAAGGTATTACTGTATACTCAACAGACTAGGATGCAGTGAAATGTGACATGAAGAGCAGGGAAAAGCATAGGTTGAATCAGGCAAACAGGATAACACACCAGTGCAATGTTGCAAATTGACAGTACCTGTAAAGCTAATTACCCAGGATATCTTTAAGAAGGGTGATAGAACAGACTGTGGAAACTATCAGGGCATTTCTCTCTTAGCAACCGCAGGTAAAATATTTGCTAGGATTCTCGCAAACCGTCTTCTATCTATTTCAGAAGAGATCCTCCCTGAAACTCAATATGGTTTCCGCCCCTCTAGAGGGACAGTAGACATGATTTTTACTGCACGTCAGCTCCAAGAAAAATGCCGGGAGCAAAATCAACCCCTTTATATGGCATTTATCGATTTGGCTAAGGCTTTTGATACTGTAGACCGTACAGCTCTCTGGACTATCCTTATGAAAATTGGATGCCCCAATAAATTTGTGAATATCTTGCGACTTCTCCATGACAATATGACGGCAACGGTTTTGGACAACAACGGCTCTCATGGTGCTCCATTTAAAGTGGGATCAGGTGTTAAACAGGGATGTGTTATCGCCCCAACATTATTTGCCATTTTCATCGCCATGGTTTTACATCTTGTCAAGGGGAAACTTCCCACTGGTGTGGGAATTATATATCGAACTGATGGAAAGCTTTTTAATCTCAGCAGGCTGAAAGCAAAAAGTAAGGTAATTACAACCTCCGTTGTGGAACTTCAGTATGCTGATGATAATGTGGTCTCCGCACATTCAGAGGATGATCTCCAAACTATCCTAAATGCTTTTGCAGAAGCATACGAAAAATTTGGTCTCTCACTTAACATCAAAAAAACCAAAGTGCTTCATCAGCAAGTGCAAGCTAACCCTTTGGTGATGCCATCTATCCAGCTTGGCGAGACAATACTGGAAAATGTCGATCATTTTCTCTATCTTGGCAGCTATCTTTCTGTTACAGCTAACATCGACAGTGAAATCCAGCATCGTCTGAGCTCCACAAGTGCCGCATTTTCTCGAATGAAACATAGAGTGTTCGAGGATCGGGATATTTGTAAGAAAACCAAAACACTGGTTTATGAAGCCATTGTATTACCAACTTTATTGTATGCCTGCGAAACATGGACTATCTATAAACGTCACTTCCACCTCCTTGAAAGGTTTCATCAACGTTGCCTCCGGAAAATCCTGCGAATTACTTGGGAAGATAGGCGAACAAATGTCAGTGTACTGGAAGAAGCAAAGACTACTAGCATTGAAAAAATGATCCTTCAACGCCAACTTCAGTGGACCGGTCATGTTGTTTGAATGCCTGACTGCCGTCTCCCAAAGCAGTTACTTTACTCCCAACTCAAGGATGGAAAGCGGAATATCGGTGGTCAATATAAGAGGTTTAAAGATGTTCATAAGGCTAATCTAAAAAAATGCAATATAAACATCGAAAACTGGGAAGCTCTGGCCCATGAACGATCTAAATGGAGGTTGGCCTTTCACAAAGGTTCCATGGACTTTGAAGAAGCCCGAGTGCAAGGTGAAAGGGAGAAATGTGCTAAGCGAAAAGCACGTCAAATGAATCCTTTACAGGACCATCTTCTATCTGGTAACCTGTGTCCTCACTGTGGGAAGCTGTGTGGATCTAGAATTGGCCTCCACAGTCACTTACGGACCCATTGCTAGAGTCTACACAATCTTCTTTAGAATTTCCTCCTTTTATCCCGGAAGACAATCTTACTCGGTCACGAGTGATCGCCTGATGATGATGAATTACCCAGGATATTACACCTCAGCAGAAACTCTGGACAGTGCAACTGCGCTGGTACAATTATTCCATGCAAGGTCTTGCATGAATCTGATGTGGGGAAAGGAGATGCAGAAGCAGCTAGATAGGGGACTGGAGTGGCAGCATTAAATTGTATTTTTATCCACACCAAAAGGACTAGGAACCTCTTGCACTGGAACAGTGTTACCAATGCATGACTGGAGGTGTACAATATAAATAATGAAGGTACATATCCACCATGAGGCACCTGAAACTTATTTTGTAGCAAAGTGGTGGATAAAGGTATTTATAGACAGGGGAGAATCCTTCCTTAGGGAAAACACAGCATCCTGCACTGTGGCTTCAAACCACTTGTTTGCATCCCCCTCAGTTATTAACATTATTGTTTATTGAATTTATTACACACCTTTCTCTTTAAAAAAGACCCAAGGCATCTTACAAGAAAGTTGAGAAAGTAGGAGCAGAAGTGATCTCCTGCACAAGTCAGTTAATAAGTGGATCACCTGAGGTCTCCCTCCCAGAGTTGGGTCAGAAATAATCCTTTTCACTTACCGTATATAGTGCTTTAACAAGGGGACCCTTTTGGACCAAAGAGCGAAATATAAACATCTTAGGGCTTCTTTAAGAGTAAAGTTCATCTGGAGCGGACTCTAGCTCACAAAAGTGTATGTCATAATAAACCGGTTAATAAGGTGCCATAAGACTGTTGGTGTTTTCGTTGCACCGGGCTAACACAGCTACCCCTCCGGAAACAATTTTAGAGCATTCAAAGCGTGTTGCATATATTACCTTTCAGTCCTTACAATAACCCTGTAAGGTACGTGAATACTGTGATCTCTACATTCAAAGATGGGGTGTATGGGGAAAGGTCAGGGAAAGAGAGAGCGGCTCGCCAAAGGCCACCTAGTAAGTTCATGGCAAAAGCGAGACCCAAACGAGGACCTTCCGGACCCGCAGCTCCGTTTCTAAGGCTGTGATCCTATACAGGTTTACCTGGGGGTAAGTTAATTGAAAACAATGAAACTTTCTTCCAAGTAGATATGTAGGATCGCACTGTTCCCTCGGAAGAGACGGAAAGAAGCTCCCCCCCCGCCCGACTTACCGGTTGGGAGCAGTTGAAAAGCGGCGGGTCGTTGAGGAGAAGCCTCAGCCCTGGCACGACGGACACCAGCCCCAGAAGAAGCACAAAGATCAGCGAAGCGGCGGCACCCATCCTCGCCATAGCCGCCGCCGCCGCCACCACCACTAGCGAAGCGAGGCCACCGGCCACATCTACCTCACTTCCCCCGCCTCCAACTTCCGGGACCCAAAACCTGAAGGGCGGCGTTTCGCGAAACTCACCTAAGGAAGCGCAAAAGGGGAGGGGCGTGGCTTTGAAGGGGAGGGCGGAGCAAGGCCAGACGAGACGGGTGAAGAGGCGCAGAAGGGCAACGTGCACACTCTCTCCACCGTGTTCTTCAGCTCAAGTCTATAATGCCCTTCTCACCGAGCGCGGAAAGACCGGTTTCGGTGACGTAAGGAGGGGGCGTGGCTATTTGCTTTGAGTGGCGGCGGCTTCGGCGCGAGAACAGACGGTTGAGGGAGGTAGTTGTCGAGGCGTGTGCTCGCGCTCTCTTCCTCGCGTGTCTTTTGTATTGGATTGTGACCGTCTTGTCTTCGTCTTGTCCCGTTCCTCAACTTGTGCATGCTTATCCTGTGTGTGAAAGTGTGTGAAATATAAAAAGATCAGCTATACGTTATTCCCCTCAAGCGAGTCCCCCCTCACGGACTTGCAGTGTAACCCTATGCATGTTTACACAGCGGTAAAGGTTGTGGAGTTCAATTAGACTTACTCCTAGGTAAGCATGTATAGTTAATTTTCTGCCAGATCTGTCCATGAGAAAATGACTGACCTCCCTCACCTCATAGAGCTGTTTTGAGGTGGAGGAGGGACATGATAAACCACGTAAAAAATGGTTTCAGTTGTGGCGTAGTGGTGAGAGTGTTGGACTGGGACTCGGGAGATCCGGGTTCTAGTCCCGGCTCTGCCATGAAGCTCACTGGGTGACTTTGGGCCAGTCACTCACTCTCAGCCTAACCTACCTCACAGGGTTGTTGTGAGGATAAAATGGAGAGGAGGAGGATTATGTAAGCCACATTGGGTTCCTTGCAGGAAAAAAGGCAGGGTATTAATATAAATAAATAAATATAAACAGTTTAAAATTTTGTATATTGAAATTTTATGCTGCATTTTACTGTATCTGTATTTTATGCTGTATTTTATTATTGTGTTTGTGTTTTGTGGATTGCTGTGAACTGCCCAGAGAGTTTTGGATATTGGGTGGTATAGAAATGATTATGAATGATGATGATGATCTATATGTGTCATATTAGAGGGGGTCTATGATTTGGGACTGGTCTTGCTGGCCAATCCAAAAGTTGCAATTTATTCTACCTTTCATCCCTCGTGGAGGTATTCTAGGTGGTATCCCATGCAGGGATTGAGCAGACAAAGCTCTGCTTAACTTCAACAAGGTCATTTGGTCTTCTACCCTCAGACCAGGCCCTTCCTCTTCAGGAATCCTCCTGCCTTTCCTGAGGGAAGGGCCAGTAGCAAGTGTAGGTGGTTAGGTTCAGATGTCCAACTTTCTGCCACCCACCTGCCTTGCTCCAGAGCAGGGAAGGCTTGTGCGGGTTGCCAATTTGCCCTGCATGGCCAAGGCTGTCCTAGAGTGTTGCCCACACAGCTGCCAAACAACCCCCAGTCTTCCAACTTGGGATCTGTGGCCTTGGGGTGGCAGGGACTGCTACAGTCACCATAGCGAGTGTGGTGAGCAGAATTGTTGGACTTATGTAGTATGATAAGTGTTTCCGTAATGTTAACAGCTGTGGAAGGTCCCCCCTCCCCAGCATTCAAGTAGACAATCCCCCAAAGTGGTTTACAATTTATTTTAAACAATATAGTATCAATAAAAAATTAGTACAAGGTTTAAAAATCCAGAGAAACTCAGTCAAATGAAACATTATAAAAAGCCTGGGTGAATAAAAGGCTTCTGATGGTCCTGAAAAGATAAGAGATGGTGTCACTGTCAGGCCTCCCTGGGGAGCAGGTTCTAAAGGCACCTGCCACAACTGAAAAGGCAGGTTACCCACTGCCTTCCCTTAGATGGTGTAGGGCCTCAAGGTTCTCTGAGGGGATCTTAATAATATCTGGGCAGATTCATGTGGGAAGAAGTGGTCTTTAAGGTATCCTAGTTCTCAGCTATTTAGTGCTTTCAAAGTTAGAACCAGCACTTAGAATGGGGTCTGCAAATGTCTCAGCAGTGCACACCTGTGCATGTTTACTTGGAAGGAAGTGAGTTTCATTCTGTTCAATGCAGCTTACTTCAGGTAAGTGTGCATGGGATTGCATCCTAATGTATGTAGAGCCCTATCCTATGCATATTTATTCAGAAGCAAGTCCCACTGTGTTCAAAGGGATTTACTGCAAAACCTTTTTGGCTGAAGGGCCCTGAGACTGGAAAGCAGAAGGGAAGCACACTCTGGCTTTTGCCATCAGCCAGGAGACCACTGGGAGGCTGCACCTGCTTCTTCCCAGGAATAACCTCAATCCAAGGGGGAGGCCAACTTGGCACATCCATTGGCCAGAGAAGGAGTAGTTGCAGGGAGCTCATATTCCCCTCCCTGCCAGAAAGAACATTCAGCTCCAGCTGACACTCGCCCTGGGGCTGCAAAAGTAAGGGGGGGAAGGCTCTGGACCAACCATTGACCTAAGGAACAAGAGCCCCATTCAAGCAAGAACACCAGCAAGAGATAATCAGCCTGGCCCAAAGTGCTTTTAAATGCCTGCTTATAACTTGTTCTGGCCTTGCAATATGATTTCTCTCCTCTTCCTTTTCCCTCCACTCTTCTTTCTTTGTGTGTCTTGTCATTGTAATTTGTAAGCCTGATGGCAGGGCCTACCTACCTCTCTTCTTTTAAAAAAAATATGAGCTGCTTTGGGAGATGATGGGCAGTATGCAACAGGGTATGACCACTAACATAAATTACGGTACATTGCGCTAGTGTAAACTACTCTTAATACAATGCCAATAGCTAATTTACATTAGTGGTTGTGCCCTGTTGGATATTACCCAATAATTGTCTGAAAAGTGGGGGGGGGGATGCAATAAATAAATAAAAATGCTTTGAATAAATAAGTGACCATACGATTGTAGTAAACCCCATTTATCCCAGTGTGGATTTGTTTCCAAGTAAATATGCATAGGAATAGGGTGCAGTCCTAAACACTTCAGCTTGAGGATAAATCTCATTGATTTATAGGTTTATAGCCCGATAGAGACCAACAGATTTAGGTCAACTTGACACTTTATGTGACTATTCTGTTGGCTGGAGCTACCCTGGTGTTACAGGGTAACATGTTTGCCACAGTAAAAATGTAATGTATGATGGGCAAATATGTCATAAAACAGTAGATACTGGCCCCAGCTCCATGTATCAGTGCAGAGTATTTCCAAGTATCTGCCTGTAGCTTTTTAAGACAACCTTATTAAAAAGCCCACAAAATTTACTAACCTGCAAAAAATATAGTAGCCTGCAGAGGAGGGATGTGGAGAGCTCTGTCTCTTCCAGCAGTCCACTGATTTCTGTGCTGGGCATGGAAGAAGATTTCCCTCCTGGCAGTCTGCTTGCTTTCTATACTGGGCTCAGAGGAGGGATAAAACACTATCTGTTCCACACTCCCCTGCATGCAATTCCTTTTCACCTATGGTAGCCTTCCTGAACCAGGTGCCCTCCAGATGTTTTGGACTACAACTCCTTGCATTCCTGACCGTTGGCTATGCTGTCGGGCTTATGGGAGCTGAAGTTCAAGACGTCTGGAGTGTACCAGGTTCAGGAAGGGTGACCTATAGCTACCAGGCAAATGCTTAAATACAAGGCTGGTTGGAGAACCTTTACACTGTTATGCATTTACTGTTTTACTCTCTCACAAACTCTGCTCATAAAATTGACATGGTGTGGGAGGGGAAAGTTTCCAGTTTATAGGGTGTGGCCCCAGTGTCTTTCATTTTGAAATGAAGCTGTATCATTTGCCATTGTACGAGCAGGATTTTCTTAAGATTTGAGGGGAATTAACACAGACCCCACCTGCTGCTTCAGCCTCATCATGTAGCCCCCTGCGCCTCCAAAGTTAGAAACCAGGAAATGTTCTTCACAGACTGTGGAGAAGAAAAAGCTGGAGAACTTGGATCCAGATCGGTGTCATGTCTAGCCTTTTTGGCACCCACAGAGAAATATTAAGTTCTTCCTGCTTGCACAGGAAGTAGACTGCAGGATCTGTTGACCCTTCTTCTAAAAACTTATATACCACCTTTCTACCATTGTTGGTATCAACAGTGTCTAGCAAAATATTGAAAAACATATAGCACAGGAATTAAAAACAAAAACGTAGGCCATCATATACAATTATGCAAACTAAAAAGAGCAACAAAGAATACCTGAAAAACAGCAGTTAGAAATAGCAGAAAAGGCCATATCAAGAATTTTAGCCTGTTCTGTGACTTAATGGGTTCTAGTGGTATGTCCACTTTCTAATTTCTGCAGTTGAGTCTCCCATTTTATCTATCTATTTATTATATTTATTAATTGCCCATCTGGCTGGTCTAGAGTTTGGTCCAAAAACTGCTGCTGTTCATCAACTGATTCCTCAGGTACCTGTTCTTGGTCATGTTAAATTTCTCATCTGAAATCTTACTGGGATCCCTTTTCTGTCACATGACTGTTCCTTGCCTTCCTGTAGCACCTTGATCTCTGTTCTTTGATATGGCTGTTCCTAAGCAGCAGAGGCATGTTCATCAAAATATTACTAGAAAATAAAAGTTCTTCCCTTTGCTACTGCAATAAAAATTTTGAATCCTCCTAGAAAGTGTTGCAGTAGGTGGCTGCCAACAACCATCCTATAGTGTTAAGGCTGGTGTGTCTCATAGAATTGGTAGGCACACACAGCTCCAGTTTGCGACTCAAGGAGCTTCAGCAGGGTGAGAGTCTAGCTCAAATATGTATTCAGGCCTTGCTACCTGTGCTTTCAATCTCTCAGTAATGCTGCAAACAAATATGCAGTTTTTGTAGTGGCCATGAATCCTGACACATTAAATGTATAAATCATTAAGCCCTTGAGATTACAAAATAAAGTTCTACAGAAAAATAAGGCTATTGCCTCTGAGTGGACATTTCTGACAGTATGATCACTGAATCTCTGACTATCTTTGTCTTGAAGGAAATGTTTAATGCTAAAAAAATATGCTGAGGATCTCAAAATGTGCTAGATTGTAAGAATGACAGATTTAACCTATGTATTTGGTCATTTTGCTTTAAGCTGTTTCTGAATCTGACTTGCATTTTTAGTGTCAGTTTGCTTGTATTTTTTATTTTCCACAGTGTCCCCATGTATACATCTGTGCTGGATGAATTGTCTCTCCTAGCAGATGCACAGGCTGGTTTGCCTGATGCAAGCTACTGGGTAATACTGAGTTTTTATAAACTTCTTGGGAGAAGTTTATAATTGTGCATTCCTGCCTTTGCTATTTTCAGCACCAGTTTATGATTGTAAAAAAATTGTGTTGCAAAGCTTATGCTGATGAAAACTATGTTTATTGGTGTGTATCTATGTTTTTTGGCAGGAGTCTAGTCAAGAGCAAAAGGCAAGGCAAGGGAGGCACAAAAACAATAACCTCAGCCAACATAACATGATGGGCAAGTATGAATGTATATAGTTGTATTGTAGTAAGAGATAGCGGTCTTCAAAGTGGTGTGATTCAAACTACTATAGCACTGATGCATGCTACACTTACCTCAGTGATCAACATGAAATATCTACATTTTTAAAATTTTACTTTGCGAAATTCTGCATGAATTCACATATTTGGAATATTAGAAGCAGGATATGGCTTTGTGTAAGTCAGGGGTGGGGAACTATATTGCCTCCAGGGGGCTGGATTGCCCCCCTCCCACTCTTGCAAATGCAAACTTGATGACATAAAAGGACAGGGCCCTCCCCATGACATCAGGGCAGCCCCCCCTTCTCCGCCACCTATGTCATTGGGTCCCCAGCTGAAGTGCTGACTGGAGTTTTTTTTCCAGCCATTGCTTCAGTCAGGGAACCTGCTTTGCTCCTCCTTTCCCTTCCCCTTGTGTGGAAGGTAGAGGAAGAGCAAAGCACTCTCCAGGAACCATAAGAGTCGCAAGGTTGGGACTCAGCTGGCTTCTGGACCCACTGGCTGAGAGCGTACCTGGCTTCACTCCTTCTCCACCCTCCCTGCCCCTATATGCATGGCAATTTCTGTGCACATCAAAGCATCCTTAAAGCTTGGGATCAGGAACATATTATTGAACAGACCTCAATTTTAGGGAGAGAGAAAGAAGATTTATTCATTAATTGGAATCCATGAATCTGCAACATATGCTACATTTGTACTGGTGTATCTGCCTGCAACATATTTACCTGCAGTAATGGCTTAGTGGAGTCATGGGTTCTAAATTCAGCCTTTAGTATCTCCAGTTAAAAAGGCTTTTGGATAGTAGGTTAAAGGGACCTTGAAGAGGTCTTGAAAATCAAGATTGATAATACTGGACTAGGTGGCTGTCTCAGTATAATTTTTCTGTTTGTATAATTTTTCTGTATAATTTTTCTGTTTTCAGTATAATTTTTCTGTTTGTAATACTGGACTAGGTGGCAGTCTGTCTCAGTATAATTTTTCTCAGTATAATTTTTCTGTTAGTGTAATACTGCTTGGATAATAATGTAGCTGTTAATACAAACCATTCTAAGTATATGTGTGCTGGTTCAGCAAGTCTTAGGGCTGTTCTGTTACAGTCACGTGAGCAGCCACTTTTACTCTTATGGGGATAAGTTATGGCTGGGATTCTAAACACAGCTTGCACTGATGTAGCTGTACAGTAATACCTTGGATTGCAAGTAACTTGGTTTGAGAGCGTTTTGCAAGACAAGCAAATTTTAAAATATTAATTTAATTTTTTTTTACTTGATATACAAGCGACGTCTTACAATACAAGTACTGTAGTACGGCTCTGTACAAATTTTTTTGGGGGGATTTCGTTTTGATATGAGTGTTTTGGATTACAAGCATGTTTCCGGAACGAATTATGCTCTCAATCCAAGGCATGACTGTAATAGAAAGCAACTGGGGAAGTACGTACATTTAGAATGCAATCCAGAGGATGTCTCTGATCTTGGAGGTTTCTGAGTATCCAGTGTCCTGCCCCTCTGCTGCCAGCAGGGCGGGAGGAACGACAGAGGTGATTTCCCCCTCTCCATCCTCCTTTTCCTCTAGACAGGTCTTTGAGCCCGTTTAGAGAAGGTGCACTGCCAGGGGTTGGGCCGGTGCTGGAGAGGCCATAGGATTTATCATATCCCAACCTCTCCTCTCCCCTTCCCTCCTCACACACCAGAATGCCCCCCTTTCCCTCCCTTCAAGGCTGCATTTGCAACCTTGGGAAGCAGCTAGTGCAGTTCTTTCTGCTGTGGCTGTGAGGGAGAGGGGGATCGGAACACAGAGCCCCATTCCCAAGGTTGTAGCAGTGTCTATGGCCTCGGGCGGGGAACTCTGAACAATTCTATGTTCCCTGAGATGCTCTCCCAGGGACCATAGGATTGCTCTCTCAGGAGTTTCCTGCATTGAGCAGGGGATTAGACTCGATAGCCTTGTAGGCTCCTTCCAACTCTATGATCTATGAAATCTATGAATGCAGAAGTAGGCCTGTTTACAGTAGGTGTCATGAGGAAGGGATATGTATAAAAGGAGTTAGTATAGAACAATCTAGACATTGTTAAAAAATTTATTAGCAATTTTTAAAATAACATAATTCCTCAGATAAAAATGCAATCTTACAGGTATATACATTTGTCTCACACCAAGGCAATTCTCTAGCTCACTTGCGGGTCATTCACTCTGTTTAAAATGTGTGAGAAGAGGGTGAGACGGGTTGTTTTTACCTATGTCAGGCTTACATTAAGGTTACAAACTGTACAGTTTTATTTTACAAGGGCAATTCAGCTTTCTTCATTTTCAGTAGGTTCATTAAAATTGGGTCTAAAACTGGGATCTGGTCTGGTAAACAGTTATATATGGGAATGCCTTTAAGACAGATAGTATGAGTATTTCAAATCTGGGAGGAGGGTAAGGTAGAGTTTACGCTTGACTGACTTATGCCTTTGAGAGTTCAGTTCATTCACAGATCCAAGTAATTAGAAAGAAAGTTACATGCAAAAGTCTGTATTGTACCAAATAAACATTTATAGCTGATGGTCAGAGGAAGTAAAGTTCAAGGGGTGAGTCATGAAAATTATGTCAGGGCCCACCTTACACTGAAATTAATCAGAAAGTGTCAATACTCAATTTTTGTAACAAGCAACCCTCTCAGTTTTATGGGATAAGGATAAACATATACTAGAGGTATGCTTAACGTCTGTTCCTGCAGTGTGATTGTTGAGATCACTGAGAATATAACGTAAATAATTTGGTAGCATGGCCTAAATTATCTTGACTTTTGAGCAGGATTACAGTAAGTATTATTTCAAGAGCTCTTTCTCCCTGCTGAGTTTCACTCTTTTAGGAATGAATCTTCCTGCTGTTTATATACATGTCCAAGGAAGGCACAATATAGCCTCATTCATCCAGATACTTTGAGATCATCAAACTTTTCTGTGGTAGAAACATCTTTGACATAGAGATAGCATTATAAAACATACTATCTATTGACAGGGACATGCAACATGTTCGTTTCATGGAAGGATGTTGAATGTGGAGGTTATGGGTATGTTAGGTTATAAGGTGTAGCATCTTCTCTTTTGATGCTATATTTGTGTGTGTAGGTATTTCAATAGGAAATGTGTAACCTTGATACCTGGACATCTTTTTTTCAAATGTACAGGGCTTATAAGATATCTCTTTACTCATTAGTGCAATAGGAACTAACTGCAGATTTTTAGTAAGTTCCTAAATGTACATGATTGATTAAGAAGATAAATAATCAGATTATAAGTATTATTTGATAAACTTGCCTCTATCGACAGAAATTTCCCAGATAATAGCCCATTGGTAACAATGAGCCAGTAGCATCAGATAGTCTTTACTGCATTACCCTATTAATTTTCTAACTTGTTTAATGTGACATAAGGTTTTACATGGATCAGATGAATGGCATGGATTGAGAAGAAGGTTGGCATCTATTTTATATCGTACATGTGGTGATGAAGCCTCCGCACAGACGAGCTGAGCTGGTATGAATAGACTAATTCATGAACTTTCTTAACTGCCCAAGAATCAATGCTGTAAGAATGTTTGGAGATGAGACAGGGAATTAAGACTTATAAAATTATTAAAATTAAAAACATTTGAAAGTTATTCCCTTTAATAAACATCTTAATATTTGTACATTTTGAAAGGTTGTTTCTACTGGTGGTGTCAATCCCAAGCCTACACCATAGGAATCAGGCTATGGAGGTTCTTTTAGACATAGAACAGCCTTCCCCAGCCTGGTGCCCTTTAGAAGACATTAGGTTGGGGAAGGCAGGTATAGAGAGTTTATTTTAGTGACATTGGTTAGTGGGTTTATTTTAGTGACAGCAGTTAGTTTCATAGCTGAGGCAGCATTTCCTAATGGTGAGGTCTAAATGGGAACTTTAATAAACACTGTAGTAGTGACTTCCATAGACCCAAGCCACAAAGTGTTTGTTTGTTTTTAAGTAGCATAGGTGGGATAACCCACATGTGTTCTGTCACATGTGGTAGTAGTGGCAGGGGGGATTATTTACAGTGTTTCTCTCATATGTGGGTTTTAGAACTACATACAGTGACCCAGTTCACACAATCACTGCAGCTTAAACAAGGCATGGTGGGCGCCATTTGCCAGTTGGCATGCCAGGTACCATTTCCCTAACTTTCTGCCTGTGTTATTTGAGGGTTCTTTCCCGCTCCAACAAGCCATGCTGCCTGGGTTCAGACAACATGACAAGCTGTGCCTGGGTAGGTAATTAGGCAAATGGTGCCCAGCATCTGCTGCCACACGTCGTGGCTTGTTTAAGCCATGGTGATCGTGTGAACTGGGCTAGTGACTGATATAGCATTTAACCAGAACAAGTCCAGAAACACAGGATTCTATAGAACAAAACCTAAACTCTCAAGAATGCAGTTTTTTCACATATTATGATACGATTAATCCAGTCACATATTGGCCAACTGAGCATGACTTGGAGTATCTCTAAATATTTATCAGAAAAAAATACATTAGATTGATCATTTAAAAAAGTAATGGAAGAAACAACTATGCTGAGAATCTCACAGAGAGGATTAAAAGCAATTTCCCCCCATGGTTTCAAAATTTCCAGAAATTTTATATCTCTATTCTTATATAAAAGAATTCCTATTATGTAGTTTTTAGAAATCATTTTGAGGGAGCAAAGGTTGGGTAGCAATACTGTATATGAATACCTTGTCTTAGGGTGCAATTCTAGGTGGATGCCTGTAACTCTCTGAACCTGGAGGATTATGGTTGTCCTATGCATAGGGGGAGGAGCGCAGAGGCGAAGGTCACCTCTGTGCTCCTCCCACTCTGCAAACAGCTAGGCAGCTGATTTCGGCTAATTGTGGTGCTTTGGAGGAGGGGAGGCGGCTGAGGCGCTGCCTGGATATGTCATATCTTGGTGGCACTGGTCTCCTCCCCTCCCCTTTTCCTGGATCGCCAACTAAACCCCTTATCCGAGGTTGTTTTTGCAACCTCAGAGAAGCAGCTAGTGTGGTTCTTTCCACGCCAGCTGCTGCTGCGGTGGGAGGGGATTCCAGTGCAGTTCCCCAGTTCCGGAGCAATTTCCTGACCTCAGAGCTGGGAATCTTAACAATCCTATGGCCCCTAGATACTGTCTAGGGGCCATAGAATTGCTGTGTCCAACATTTTATTAATCATTCTAAAAGAAAATATTTCATAATCCCAAATTGTTCAGTTTTTTGGGGGGGGGAAACAGAAAAGGTCTTGGGGAATAAATGGATAAAATTGTTTTAATTTTCCTGGTTTTTTCTGGGCCTTTACATCTCTAATCCAGACCCATAGTACATTATGATCATACTATCTCTAGCAGTGGCCAGTACAAGAGGCTACATAGAATGTGTACAATAACACCAGAAGGCAGTAAGTATTCTGTTGAAATGGATACTGTCAGCAGCTGAAATAAGAGCCAATTGGGTTTATTCCCCTTTATTTAATTTCAGTTTCTATTCTAAAATGTAGCCCAGATTTGGGATATATGGTCCAAATATGTGCAGCATTGTTTATCAGGATTTTCTCCTATGCTAATCTCCACATTAAATGGGATTTTGGCAGAAAATTTTGATAGCTTGCATCCTTGTCCTCAGTGGTTGTCAGTTAGGATAATGGAGAGAAAGTGTTCTGATCAAAACATTCAGGGCGACATCATTGGTGGCTACTGCTTCTTCTTCATCACCACATCATTACTCCTTCTAATAGTAAACTCAGGTAGTTAGTCCTGACAGGATTATAAATGAAGTCACTGGGAAACAAGAGGGAGGTTTCAGCATGTTTAGGGAAATTTGAGTTTTGCTGAAGCACAAAAAGTATTTTAAGAAGGTTAAGGAGGCCAACCCCCCCCCCCTTCAAACAGCTCAGTGAGGAGTGAGCATGCTCAGTGGCCATGAAATGTGAGTGACAGAAAAGAAAAAATAGGAAGGGTGGCCCTGCTTGGAGGGAATGGCTGGTTGGAACCCTGAACAAGAGCATTCCTTTTCAGAGAGAGCATATACTGCAACATTTTGTTTTGGATGCCACTTGTTCCTCCTAATAGTAAAGTTGGTGCCTCCATGCTGACACATAAGACACTGAAATGATGCTTCCCGTGAACAATATAGGGGTTTCTGTATGGAGGCTTCCCAGTTATGTAGAAAAATATTATTCTGGTTAAAAAAAATAAAAATTTAAGACCAAAAAATGTTCTCAACAGGCAAACCCATGTGCAAAGCCCTCCCATAAGAACATAAAGTTAGAAATCATTAAAAGCCTGGACATTATTGAAAGTGGGGAAATGTGAGGGGCTGAATTGGCCCCAGAGACAGTAAGACAGGGAGAAAATTTGCCCCTCAATAAGGGAAAAAAAGAATTATCCAAGACAGCACAAAGAAGAGGGGAAATTAAAAACAAAATAAAATACCTGTTGCTATACTGCTCAGGTTGGGGACTGTTGCAGCTAGTCCCTAACCTCCCCATACTGATATACATACAGTGTTATATCTCTTAGGACTGGAGCTGATAGTGCAGCTTACTGGACTTCCAATGCTAAAAAATCTGATGCAGTGCAGGGTAATGCCCCTGTGACCCACAGAAATCCTTTCAGGGGGAGAAGAAAGTCTGAGGCCTATCCCCTCAAGTCATTATAGGCCCTCAATGTTTATAGTAGTATTTCCTACATGGAATGCAATCTCTATGTAAGATTGCATGGAGTATATATTGTATCATTAAGTGTGGTTAATTTCTTTTCCACATTGCATGTAAAGGACTATTTAATTAATCCCATATACGAAACTGGAACATATGAGGGAACCCTCTTTTACTTTTAAGTCATAACATAACCCAGGACATTGCTTCATTGTGTAGCCACTACTAACTCAAGGTCATCCTTTTTTAAAAGGTCCCATGGTACCCCTGGCTTTGCTCTCCCATCCCCACCCCATTCCTTCATTTGCTTATGCTTATGGCTAATTAAAAATATTAAGCTAGATGACACCGGAGGTTCCATCTGGCTACATGAATTTAATTATATTAATTTCACTTCCCTTTGTATGGTCACACTAGCTTCAGATAAGTTACTCTTACTTGCCATAGTTGTTAGGCCCAAAATGAAAAACGATCTCCTGGATACATGGCACAATTCTCTATATAACTTTGTTATCAAATCTCTTTCTTTCTTTTTTCTGCAACAGGATTGGGATGGCCTGGAAAATGTTGACTATTTGATCATCTGTAGGCAGTGCTTTTTTTCTGGAGAAAAAGGTACCGGAACTCTTGGATTGCATTTCCTCAGGAGTAGATGGCGATTAAATTGTAATGCAATTAATAGAAGAAAAGGTGCTGGAACTCAGTTCCGGTGAGTTCCACCAGAAAAAAAGCCCTGTCTGTAGGTAAAAGATTATTTTGCCCAATTAATCCCCATAAGAAACTGTAATATATGAAAGAATCCTCTTTTTGTATTTTGAATGCAGAATCCAACCTAGGATTTTCATTAATCTACTAGAAATTAATTGGGCACAACTGCTCATTCATCTATCCAGCCTTACGATTCTATGAGTCCTTTTTCCTGACATATATCAGAACTGAAAGGCTTTAATTTAAATAGATGTAAAATCATGTAGAATACAGTTAAAATGTGGGCTTCTCTAAGGAATGGTTTTACTGTTCTTTTTAAATGTTGGTTAAGCACAAAACCTCCACCTGTTACTAAGATACAATCTCAGTATTTCTTACCAGCTAGTGAACTGTGTATTTGCTTGAGAAGTTGCCCCCTTGGTTGTCGAATAATGTTAGTATACAAGCACGAATATGTCTCACAGAATGATCTCAAACTCTCAGTCAGAAAAAGACACAGGAGCCTGGCTGAGACCCATACAACTGTTATATTGGCATCAGTCTAAATAAAGCAATGATACATTGCTTTGGAAATTATCAAGAAATGTAAAAAATGCATTTGCCCTTTTTTGTTGTTGTTGTCATAGTCATCAACGGGGTGGGGCTAAGTTTAGGGTTAGAAAACAAAGCAGAAATAGATGCAGTCCTGTACATAGTGCTCCTTTGGCTGTCCCTTCAGACAATGGGGGATTGGGGTAATAAAGCAGGTTGGATCCCTTGCAGTAGCAGCAACATCTGCATCATCATAATCATCAACTTCTTCATCATATGTGTTCACCTGAAGAGGCAGACGATGCAGACAAGTTCTGGGGCTAAGGGAACTCCAGCTCTGGATCATTAATCCCACAATTCCACCCATCGTTAAAATCATATAGAATAAGGGAGGAAAAAGAAAAGACATCCAAAATAATCAGTCTGGTAGAATGACCAAGGGTGATGTGGGAAGATGGAAGTCTTGGTATTTGCAATAAATGTCTTTACTCTGCAGTGCAGATAGTTGTCGAGCTCCACAAGTGGACAAACTCAAGAGTGAAGGTTGATTTTTCCCCTTCTAGAAAACAATCTAGTCTTTAGCTTCTGTAAAGCTTCCATCTGCAATGCAGTGACTGTATCCAGCATGCAAACCCAATACAAAGGGAAAAGAGAGGACATTTTATGGAACCAAACTTTTCCCCTACAATGCCCCAGACTGCCCCGCTTAAAGGAGGCAGTAGCTCTTTGCTCAGGCCCATTGAAGTCTCTTTCTGTGTGTATCTATGTCACAGCCACTTGAGTTGAAATTACACAACCACCCAACAGCAAAACTGTGCTGGCACCAGCAAACTCTAGCCATGATCCACCAACTTCTCAGTTACAAGTATCTGCAGGGCCCTTTTTTTGTCAGTGATTATACCAAATAGGGTGAAAACTGAGAATAATATGTTAGAGAACTGAGCTCTTATAGGATTGCTGATAGTTTTTATAATGGAAGAAAGTGTTGTCATCTGGAACTCGAAATCAGGATTGAAACGTCTTCCTCTAATACCCAAAATGCACAATGATGGCAGAAGAACCTGCTCTAAATAAATTGCTTCTTTTGTTGAACAGGCAGTTCTTTTAACTGTTCCCATAAAAACAAAAGATGCTCTACACCTTATGTAAATGAGTTCATTAATACTGAAACCTAGGGCCTTTAATATGTCACCATTTGTTTTGACAGAAATTACAGCACCTGGATATACTTAAAAGCAAAAAAGCAATATTAATTCCTGTCAGACTATATGTTGTGATTATTGTGAGTTGAATGAAGAATTTGCATAAATAGGCAGTTATGCACATTGACATGAAGGCATAGAGAATGTACACAAATGGGCAGTGTAAATGGGATTTAAACTGGTTAAATCATATACTGCCTGCTCAATATTCAGAGTCTCTGTGTGGAGACTATTTTTTTTTTTTTTAATCAGGCCATGTATGAAATTGACATTACATTCTTCAACATCACTTGGAGGCTGTGCATATAGACCTGGAACCACACAGTATTCATTACTTATGCTATCACATTTAGTAAGTTCTCCATGCCTTTTCATAAATGTGCAAAGTCATAGTTTAACTCTCATTATCGCCACTAAATACATGACAAAGCAGTGCAGTATTTATGATGATTGAGGTGCATGAGAGATAATTTCTATTGCAAACGGTGTTCACATACCACAGGAGGCAAAGGAACAGCACCATATGCAACCAGTTACCACTGGTATTATACCACCTGTGGAATTAATTTCTGTATGGGAATATATAACAACCAGTGCCTCTGATTATTACTGATTATTTACTACTGGTGATAATCTCACAATTGCATTTAACTGTCTTCATTTATTCCCCTGTAATATTTTCATGACCAATGAGGAATAATGTAACCACTTGATCTCTCCCCCCGCCCCCCCAACTCTGCAATGCATACTACATTGGGAGTGAGGATTCTCCTCCACTTTAGGGCTGGTTTACAGGTATATGTATATCACAATTTCTCATCAATTGATTACTCAGTACTTAATGGCTCACAACTGAATATGTGAACTAATTCCACTGAAAAGCTTTGGACCCATTCTGATGTTACTTGAGTAGCATGAGAGCTCCTGCAGTTCAGCTCCTTCCTATACTACTCAGGTAACATCAAGAGCCCCAGACAATGTGGGAGGAGTCCACAATGTACCTTCCCACAGCAGCTTAACCCCTCTGAAAGCTGCTCATATGCTGGCATGGAAAGGAGCCATATTGTTGACTCCTCCCATGTGGCTTGTGTTCAAACATTACCTTAGTGGTACAGGAAGGATTCACATTGCTGTAGCTCCCATGCTATGAAGGTAATGGCAGAATGGACCCTTTGAGTTTTAGGTGATGTGAACCTATATGAAAGGTCTTTCTGTGAAAAGGTATCTCTGTTATCGCTCATTTACATATGCAGTTTATCACTTAATGTTGCAGTCATAAAGAGCGCAATGCTATACATGTCCACTCAGAAGTAAGATTCATTAAGTTCAATGGGTTTTACTCCCAAGTAAGTGAGCATAGGATTTCAGCATTGGTGATGAATATGCAGGTATGAATTGGCTCATAGTGATTATGAGTAGAGTATCAAGGACTGGTAGCTGTTCTGAATTAATAAAATCCAAGTGAAAGTACGTAATATAGTTCATGCATTCCTAGAACCAGGAGCTCTGTATAGAGATTCATGAGAGTTGTCTTCTCAAATGCAAGCATAAAACTAAAAAAACCCCACACAAATTGTTTCCAGGAAGATTCCGGATCTTTGCTGTATGGGCAGTATGACGATTGATTGATGGCAGGATCTAATTCTGGGGTATCTACGCTAAAAAGTTGAGTATGCATTTAATTGTGCAATGCCTCTCCAATGGCCAAGAATGAATAGTCATCCTTGAGTTGATTGTTTTTTTCATAGTTGGTTCTATCTATTTAAAAACCAGTACTCTTTATTAGAATCTTGAAGCCCTCTGTAGGGGAATGCATTGTTGGGGAAAATCTGGAATGTGATGACAAGAAAAATAGGTAAAAATAAGTGGAGCAAGACAAAAAAGGGATTTTTTTCCTGTTTAATGTGTTAATAAAAAATGAATTGAAGTGCTACAGAACAAAAAATATGCTGCCTATAATCTTTTTGTTAGCTGATTTGCATAAAGTATTGTAGAAAAGTAGGATAAAACCTATTACATATATAAGTAAATTATTAGTGCCTTGCAACCTTCATCTGATGCCCTGGCATTTCATCACTAGAATGCATAGGATTGGGAGCAAGCACTCCAGCTCCAGGACAAGGCACAGAACAAGTCAGAAAATATTTCTCAGAGGATTCTCAGGTAGATCGGTGAATGTGGAACTTGCTCCATTTGCCAAGCCCCCTTCCTCATTGTTTTTTAAGGCATGTTTTGAAAACATTCCTACTTTGGAAGGTTTTTTTTAGGCTGAAATCTAATGGAGCTTACCTGGGAATAAGCCCCATTGAACTCAATGGGACCTACTTTTTAGTGGACATGTATAGGATTGCATTATTAACTATCTTGTTGTATCGGACTGCTATTTTAAATGGCTGTTTTTACTGTATTGTTTGCTATATTGAATTTCAATTGTATTTATACCACTTTAATAATGTAAGATGATTTGTGAAGCTTTATGCTTTGAGAAGCAGGGTATAACTACCTTGAATACATACATACATACATACATCACTAGCTACATTGCAGAACAGAATTAAGAGAGTGACAAGACTATTCATTTCAGTGTGCTTAAGCATGCTTAGTTCTGTGTCACATTGCAGCCAGTAAGTCCGTGCTTATTTCTGAAAGTAAGGCATAGATGGGACAGTGATGTGGGCCAGAACATTTCAATTTCATAAGTTCATTAGTAAATTTAATGTATGCCAATTACAAATACAATATTAGGCAAGCTTGGCAGTTTCAAAGTTGTAATTAATATTTTTCAAGTGATTATCCTTAGCAAGTATGTGAGAGAATACATATATCTCATTGAAATACATATAGGTCTAAGAGTGAAATGGAACTAATAAGTAGTAACAGTGAAACTGAAGGTGCACCAACAATCTTAGTGGATGAGAGTTGAACTCTGTTGAAATAGCTGAGTGGCTGTAAGCATATAGTGTACTGTTCTTCAGGTTGCTAAAATTAATGAGGGCGTGATCCTATCACCCCTGCCCTTGATGCAAGTAAGCTTCTGAACTTGGAGGCTTACGTGCATCCAGTGCACAATGCGAGGCATGGCAGCAATGACCTTCATTGCTGCACCTCATGCCCTGCATTTGGCTGTCTAGATTTGGCTGTCAGAGTGGGAGAAAGGAGGCTGGGACACCATTTGGATACCATGTAAGCCATCAGCTCCAGCCTACACCCCTTTTCCTCCTCTCCAAGGCCGATTTGCAACCTTGGGGAGGCAGCCTGCATGGTTGTTTCTGCGCGGGCTGCGAGGGGGTGGGGCAGGGACTCAGCATTCGAAGCCCCAGCTCCAAGCTCACAGGACCTCAGAGCTGGGACTCCGAATAATTCTAAGGCCCCCCAGGCAAAGTCGGAGGCCATAGGATTGCGCCCTTAGTGTGTCAACATTTTCAGTACCTTTGTTCTTTCCAAATTTCAACAAAGGGAAGTACATCTTTAATTTTTTACAAGTATTCCAATAAAAAATCTACATAATGTAACATTTAAGTCACATTAAGTGTGTTTTAATTCCCCCCCCCAAAATATTTCAGGTCAAATACTTGTGTATAGGTAACATGGGGTACTTTTTTAGCTTTATTGTTTACTAAATACAAGTAAAATAAACATGCTAAATTAGATCTCTCTAAGACATCAGAAAGTTTTCTGATGGAAATTTCCCTCTGGATATTAACCTAATTTCTAATTCAAAATTTTCCAGAAAACCCACATCATTGGATTGGGGTGAGGGTGGGGGAGGTCAAGTGCTTATAAGCATGGGGCTTTAGCAGCAGCAGAGGAAGTAACAGTTTGTATTGTATTGCTGAGGGAAAAGCAGATGTGTAGGTACAGGCTAATAGCAACAGTTTTTCTGAGTATGTATTTAGAAGTATTTACTGTGGGACTCCAGTGGAAGCCAAATGTATATAAGAAGCCTTAGCTAGCTAAAGATTCTGACTTTCTCCAGACTTCTGAATGTACTGCCTGATGGGGCCCTATATAATATGCACAAACCACATATTCCTGAGCATAATTAACTTGATTGGGAAGCCTTCTGAGTAAGTGGCTTGAATATTAAGAATTTGAGTGTGTTAAAAGTTGTTTTGAGACTCCTACATGTCATGTAGCTGAGCCTCCTGCCTTGAGGAAGGATACCTTGTAACTGAAACATGCCCAGCTTTTTTTCAAAGGAGTTTCCATAGCCTCCATAGACACCTTATGTGAATGCTGTCATAGATTTAAATGCATTTAATGTTATTTAAATTAGTATTTCCTGTCATTCTCTGTTGATATGCACCAAGATCTGCATGTGAATTTCCTCTGACTTTGAGAGCACTCTTGTGTGCTCTAAAGGGAGCTGCATACATGGTTCTTAGAACTGTATTAGTGCACTGAACATCTGTGGCTACATGCATGTTTCCTGTTCATGAATTGCAAACTATGATCAGCACTGTCCGTTATTACAGTACTAGTCACCTATTTGGTGTGGCTGAATCCAGTCCCTCCCTCCTGAACAAGTAATTGGTGCTGAAAGGTCATGGTGCTGATCAGTTGGTAGGTGGTGGCAGATATGCTCAGATCCATGCATGCAAGCAATATGTGAGTACCATGGGGCCCATGATAAACAATTGATATCTAGTTTTCTTTCATCTCTTTTTAAAATTTTACAAACAGTCAACATATCCTCCCTGGCCCCAGTAGTAATTTTCTACTGTAGGCTAGACACCAGATTCCTTCACATTATTTGTCTTTGTTTATCATTTTGTGAAATCTTTCGAATTAGTCAATGCCCTTGTAAAGTGGTTCTAAAAACTGACAATTACTAGTTGTGTATTATACAGTTCTTCAACTAATGCATCCTAAAATGATACCTGCTTACTTGTATTTAGATTTTTATTCATCATAATCTTCAAGTACTTTTTAGCACTGCTACTGCTTAGTGAGTTCTTCTCCATCTTATATTTGTGCATCTGGTTCTTCTATCCTATGGGTAGTATGTTACACTCTAATTTTAATTCCATCTTTTTGTTACCAATTTGCCTTCCCCATTGATCCTAAAAATATAAAAATATTTTAGCCTAAGGTTACTGTACACCCTTCCTGATATAAAGATGGCATTGACGCAGTGACTAACTCCTGAAGATTATTTTATGTCACTACATTAGTTTAGTATTTTCTTTCTATATAGTAAAAGAAATCAGATGTTTCTTCCTTCCCAGAGTTGCTGATGCCAGCTCAGTTTATAGGAATGGATCTACCTGATTATCCTGGCATGTAGTTTGCCACCATTTAGTGAGGAGAATCATTGAGAGAAACTGTGCAAAGGGGTGAAATCTGGATAAAAATTCCCAGCTTCAAAAAGCAAGATACTCTTCCCAGTTCATTATCGGGCATGTTTAAGGAAGTGTAGAAAAAGGAAAGTGAACACAAGATATGCAAAATCAGTTAACGTTCAACCTGTCAGTGGGCTGCAGAATAGTTACTTAACACCAGGTACACTTTGTTCATTGTACAAATGAAAAAAAATGGAGAAAAAAAAGTATACCCTTTCCCCTAACCACACATAGAAAAGCACTTAAAAGTTCAAAGGTAAAGCTTGGCACACTCCAAATACGAAATGATTTACTTTACATGCAGCAAAATATACAAGAATTGTTATTTTTCCCTTAAACAAACTTAATTCATTATATTTGCTTGGCACAATTGCAATTCATTTTAAAAAAATAGTTGAAAAATACTGAAACTGACCTGAATTCAAGTATTACGGTTTCTTCAAAAGAAACATTATCAATGCAATAAAACATCACACAGAATATATCGAAATGTAACTCCTCCTCACATGGTTTTGTTTGTTTTAATCCCCTTGTTTTGTTTTTCTATACAGTTTTAATGCCAACACAATTCACAAATTGTATTCAAAATTAATATTATTGCATTGTTTTTGCATATCTTGTGGAACAGAAAATGCAAAGAGTTACTGATTCCCCTTTCAAAAGCAGAGACAGTGGTTTATTTGCGCACTCAACTAACCCCAGATACAGCTCTCCCACAGTTATAACCAGGAAGTGGAGAACTGTATGAACTTACACACTTTCAGGCGTGCATTCGCTCATTCATTCAGTCCTGCTCACTCATTCACACACCCACAAATATACCTAGCGCTATAAAGAATCCAGATCGATCACTCATATGTGCAAGACTATATCAAGTGCATTGCCTACTATCTTTAAATTATAAAAACAACAACAAAAAAGGAATTTCCCATTACTTCAAATAAAATCACAAATTCTGGTGTACATAATGGTTGGCAAAACTCCTCTAATATCATTATTAGCTTCTACCAAATTTCAATGGAGGAAAACAAAAAAAAATTAAAAAGTACAACATAATCAAATCAAACCAATTTTAAACATTTGAAAAGGTGGAGGGGGGAAACCCAAAAGGTAGGTGATTACAAAACTTTGTAAACACTCCTTCACCCCTCTGCCTCAAAAAATAAAACACAATAAAATAAAGTATTGAAAAATAAAAAGTAGAACATGCTTTCAAGGAAATATCAAACAGCAAAATCAAGGAGAGATCTACATAAGCCCATCACCACCTCTCTTCGAAATGGGTGGGTTGCCTGAACTCCGCTTTGACAGAGCTGGCTTCCTGCTCTTTGAGCAGTTAGCACAGCTAGCTGTCTGAGCTCTGATTGGTTGGCAGGGTAAACTGCCTGAGCTCTGATTGGTTGGCAGAGAAAACTGCCTGGGAGTCTCTGCATTTCCATCAAGAAGCATCTGCAATATTGCCACCTGCATCTCCTGTACCCTTGCAGCTTCTGCCTCAGCAAAGCATGGGGATCTGTTGCAGAAGTCTTCTATTCCACTCATAGATCAAAAGGGCCTTGGCTTTATGGAGACGGTGAGGCTCATACAGAATATGTGCAAAATGATTCTCTTTTTGTACAAGCAAAGTTGAAAGACACCCGTTTGATGCAGTGTCCTTTTGGCCAGGGCCATCCACAAGAAGCTGAGGTTTTTCTTCACATTCAGGAAGCAACTGTTGTTCCTTGTGCAGGGACTGAAAAAAGGAGGGAGCTGACTCTCCTCCTTTTACTTCTCCTCATTCTTCCTTCATGGACACATGCTGGGGTTGTATATTCACTCCTGAAAAGCTCTTTTACACCACCCAACTCTGCGATTCTTCCAGACAGAAATGAATGAAGAACGCTGTTCTGGTTACTCCAGGTCACGAGAACAGTGAGGCACTTCTGAAACAAACCCATTAGGAACATTGAAACAAATTAAAAAACCAGCATCACTTTTAGCCTTGGCAACTACAGGCTGCTGATATAAATCCTGCTGTCCTTAGGCTCCTCTTGACTTTTTCTACAATCTGGGTTCTGGGCTGCTTCCTCTCCCATACAGTCCTGCCCTGGGTCCCTGCAATTAACAAAAGGCAAGAGGTTGCCATTGGGGCTTGGCTTGCTGTTACCATTGAGAATGTTGTCTGCAGCATTCTCCATCTCTTCTATTGTCAAGTCACAGGCATCAGCGAGCTCTTGGGTCGTGACCTCAATGAACTTTGGATCTTGAGCAAACTGCATCAGTCCTTCCGAAATCAAGACCTTTAATGAGCCGGGAGATCAAACACAAGGAACAATAGTGGAAATAAGTATTAATATCACCTGTTATAACAAGGGCTAAAACAACATCACTTAAGATGTTTGCCAGTAAAAAATTAGTGAGGAGGCTTTACAGCAGAATGGCTTGGATCCTAATTCTTTCTATAAATGGAGCACTTCATGTAAGGGGCTTTACAGCTTCCCCCTTCCCTCTGCAGCCCCTGAAAATCTGCTTGGGATTGGGAGATCCCTGGGAATGGTGTAGGAGGCTGGAGATTGAGGGTGTGGAGTTGGCAGAAATCTCTTTCATTACACGAAGGAGCAACTTGGCATCTAACAGAGAAAAATGGTGTTAATACTTATGTTGCTTAGAAAAATCTTATTTCGGCTCCTGTTGCTCCCAATCTCCACTATTGAACCTATGGAACAGCTATTTCCTTCTCCCCCCAGAGCCATCAACACATACTAACATATCTCCTGGCTGCAGTAAATGTGCAATTTAGTTTATTGAGTAGTGCCAATAGCATTAAACTACACTGCTGTATACTGTGGTTATTTCTTTAACTGTGCCAGGAGATAAAGCTATTGCTTTATAGAGCGTACTAGTTAAAAGAATAGCAATCCTGATTTGCTATGATAGTGCGAAAATTAGGGGCCCTGGACAATTACCCAAGCGTATTTATCAAGCCTCGCTATATCCCTCAACTCCAACCTCCGTAGTTTCTAGGGAGGCAAAACTCCATCTCCCTATTGAATTACTTTCTTTCCAAATGATTATTGCTAATCACATTTGGAAATGGCAAAGAATTCACATAGGTCTCAAAAACTGACTGGGATGGAAATTGGTGGTTTTGTGCAAATTAATGCTTTATTAAGAATTCTAAGAATCTTGCCTTCATCTAAAAGTAAAGTAAGGCTTAGCTCCTTAGCAATATAGTGTATGTATGTGTGCGTGATTAGATATCAAATACATATAACTGGGGACTTGATCTCTAAACGTTTGGCAAGTAGAAGATCACACAATGATCCACATTTAGCTGTTACTGTCATTGTTATAATTATTACTGACATCACATCAACTCACCGCTTCAACAAGGCTGTTAGCACTGCCGTGAAATTGCCTGCCACACTCTCTGGTCTGGCTGGGAACTGTGAGGGAGACTGGCCTGGCTTTTCGAGTGCTGCTAGAGCTGGTGCTATCAGAATACAAGGAGCTGCAGTATATTGATGGGAAGCTATTATTGAGTTTCTCATTGGACTCCTCTCCTTTGAGCCGCAAGGTTTTAATAGGTTGCTGTAGCCAATCCCGTGTACAGAGTGTAGCAGGGGGTGTGGCACATGACCAAGAAGACCTTATGGGTGAATGGCTTCTTTGAAGAAGGGGACTCAGACCTGCAACTGCTAATGCCTATAGAGAGACAGAAAGGAGAACATGGTAAATGACTGGCTGCACATTGAATCAGAATATGGAAAGAAACTACAAGGTGTCTTGAAAAAACTCAGCGTTAACTGGAAGCTTGCCCGTTGTGGTCTGCAGGACACTAATAGCATTACTTTAATATTCTGCTGCCTAATATTCTATATTAAAAGCCATTATGTCTCCCCTGTATTGATGAAAAGTAGAAAATGGATTAAAATGTAACTTGGTGTCAAACTGGATGACCATCTCCTCTACACCCAGTTGTAATTGGTAACCTGATTTATTGAACTGAAGTCTAAAGGGATTGGACATGGCTCTGACCATGTCACAACTTTGTGTACAGTGCCATGTAGAAACTGATGAGCCTTAATTTGCTGCTGTTCTTCATCCTTGTACCAAGTAGAAAGTAGAGACTCTTTTCTGCATCTTAAGGCCAGTTTACATATGATGATGGTCCTTTGATTGTCCTAGACATGCACAGGGTCACCACTGCGCTTGCCTAGAGGCCCTATTTGTATGAACTAGCACCTCCACATATGTGATGCATAAATTACTACTATACTTTCTATGGTGGCATTGCCATAATAAAAATCTTAGTGGCTGCATATTAACTGCATGGTTCACACAAATAGTACATCCATGCAGGCACAAGCAAGGTATGGAGGATTAAGTATTAGACTTTAGTTAAATATGTCAAACTAATTTACATAACCAGAAATAAGGAGGGAAGAAGTAAAAACTGTAGGAAAAGAAATAGTTTAGATTTGTTTTAAATTATGGTTTGAGAAATTATAATTTGGTTGGAATGAATTGGACTAAACTAATTGGACTATAGGAAATTCTAATTGCCAAATTGACATGAAACAACTTAATGTTTTCTGATATGTATAGTATCACTTATCTTTCTTCTTCGTGGTCTCTGTGCATCACACATATGGGCTCTGCGCCTGCGCTGAGACCGTTCCGGAAAATTCTAAAGCTGAGGTAGACTGGGCGGGAGCCCCTCCCCCTCGCGCGTGCTCCTTAGCGCGGCTCCCGCCCATTCCCTCAGTTCCTCTTCGACCGCCATTGCGGCTAGTCGTCTCCGGAGGTTCTTCTAAAAAACTACAACTCAGCTGAGTACTTTAAAATTGTCTTTTCAAAAAAATTTTCCTCATAAACCTTTTTTCTCTTCCTCCTTTCATCGGAAATCCCCCCCCCCAAATGAAATTAAAATAAATAATTTTTTTTTTTAAAAATGAAATTCTTCTCCTCTTCTGAGGAAAGGCTGTTTTAGGCGCCTTTTCAAAAGTGCCTCTATTGTGGGATTAAATTACCTCCGGCTGCTGGCCACTCTTTGTGCCTGTTATGTTTGAGAGTGGGTAGAAATATAGTAGAAATATGCCACCACTGTAAGGCATTCATGTAGTAGAAATATGCTACCACTGTAAGGCATTCATTAGGCCAATGTGAAAACACCGAGCTTTAAAGCTCAAAATGGCTCCCTGGCAGCAAACTTTATCCGTGGTGTGTCCCTCTATATGGCATTCAAGCCAAGATCAGCGACGTCTCATACTACAGTGGCGGCAACTCGGAATGTGGAATCCCCACTTAAGAGAAAGGACAAAAAAGCCCACAAATGCTCTAAGGAAGAGCAAAAGAAAGAGACTGTGTCCAAGAAAAAATCTAAGGACTGAAAGTCTCTCTCTATAAGCCTGTCACTCCAGTCCTATCGACTGTGAGTTTCACGGCTTTGACGTCGACCACCAAGGTAAAACGCCTGGTTTCGATCCCGACACAGATCGAGTCTTCGACACCGAGAAGAGACGAGCTGTCTACATCCACACCTGCAAAGCGTGCCTCGGTGTCAGGAGTGCAAGTAGCCTCACTCTCCGATGGAGAAATTATGGATTCACCTGTACTCGTGGCTACGGAGCTTACTGCAGCTCCAACATTAGAGGAGACGTATACTCCATCCATGGAGAAAACGTTCTTCCTCCAGCCGCTCGGCATCGAACACCGATCTTGACATCGAGTGGTCTCTGTCGACATCGAACACCGCTCTCGACATCGAGAGGGCTCTGTCGACATCGAGCGACGCACTCTCAACATCGAGGAGAACCTGTCGACATCGCTCTCGACATCGAGGGGCTCTGTCGACATCGAACAAGGCTCTCGACATCGAGGCGAATCTGTCGACATCGCTCTTGACATCAAGAGGGCTCTGTTGACATCGAACATTGCTCTCGACATCAAGGAGAGCCTGTCGACATCAAACATCGCTCTCGACATCGAGCAGGCTCTGTCGACATCAAACATCTCGCTCTCGACATGGAGCAGGCTCTCTCGACATCGAACACCACTCTCAACATTGAGAGGGCTCTGTCAACATCGAGCGGCGCTCTCGACATCGAGGAGAACCTGTCGACATAGCTCTCGACATCGAGAGGGCTCTGTCGACATCGAACAAGGCTCTCAACATCGAGGAGAATCTGTCGACATCGCTCTTGACATCGAGCAGACTCTGTCGACATCGAACATTGCTCTCGACATCGAGGAGAGCCAGTCGACATCGAACATTGCTCTTGACATCGAGAGGCTCTGTCGACATCGAACATTGCTCTTGACATCGAGCACAGCCTGTCGACATTGCTCTTGACATCGAGAGGCTCTGTCGACATCGAACATTGCTCTTGACATCGAGCACAGCCTGTCGACATCGAACATCGCTTTGACATCGAGAGGCTCTGTCGACATCGAACATTGCTCTTGACATCGAGCACAGCCTGTCGACATTGCTCTTGACATCGAGAGGCTCTGTCGACATCGAACATTGTTCTTGACATCGAGGAGAGCCTGTCAACAGTGCTCTTGATATCGAGCACAGCCTGTCGACATCGAACATTGCTCTTGACATTGAGCACAGCCTGTCGACATTGCTCTTGACATCGAGAGGCTCTGTCGACATCGAACATTGTTCTTGACATCGAGGAGAGCCTGTCAACAGTGCTCTTGACATCGAGAGGCTCTGTCGACATCGAACATCGCTCTCGACATCGAGCACAGCCTGTCGACATCGAACATCGCTCTCAACATCGAGCGGGCTCTGTCGACATCGAATGTGGCTCTTGACATCGAGGAGAACCTGTCGACATCGCTCTGACATCGAGCGGGCTCTGTCGACATCGAATGTGGCTCTTGACATCGAGCGGGCTCTGTCGACATCGAACATCGACATCGAGTGGACTCTGTCGACATCGAACATTGCTCTCGACATCGAGGAGAGCCTGTCGACATCGAACATCGCTCTCGACATCGAGAGGGCTCTGTTGACATCGAACGTTGCTCCTGACATCGAGGAAAGCCTGTTGACTTTGCTCTTGACATCGAGAGGCTCTGTCGACATCGAACATCGCTTTGACATCGAGCACAGCCTGTCGACATCGAACATCGCTTTGACATCGAGAGGGCTCTGTCGACATCGAACATCGCTCTTGACATCGAGCGGGACTCTGTCGACATCGAACATCGCTCTTGACATCGAGCGGGCTCCATCGACATCGAGCATCAATCTCGACATCGAGCATCACTCTCGACATCAAAGAGAACCCATCAACATCAAACATCGCTCTTGACATCAAGCGGCCTCTGTCGACATTGAGCATCGCTCTCGACATCGAGGAGACCAGATTGTCAACGACTTCGCTCTTGACATCCAGCGGTCTCTGTCTACATCGAACATCGCTCTCGACATTGATGAGAACCTGCCTTATTCTGACTCAGTTTCTGCAGTGTACAAATTACTAGGCTCTTCTCCTGATTTGCAGGTGGAATATAAACTGTCCACTTTACCAACTGAAGACCTAGATACATTTGCAGACCATGTGATGAAGATGATGGCAGCCTTAGGCATAGAAACTAATGTCGAGACACCTGAGATAGAAGACCCAGTGTACAGCAACATTTATTCTACTAACGGTAGCAACTACCAGGCAATTATGGTGAGGTATCAGTTATCCCTAACTGGAAAGTTAGGGAACATCTGTGATTACCTCCCAGAGGAAAAGAGAGACTTGGCAAGGGTACTACAAGCGGAGGTCATCAGTATGGCAACCCTGCAGATGAATAACGCCAGACACCAAACTGATTGCCATGTCAGGTCTCTGATTAGTACCATCTCACTTGGACGTCATGTATGGCTAACATCAAATGTTAAAGCTCACATAGAAGACCTGTTTGATGAGGAAGGTCTATTCCATGAGAATATGGATGATTCTTTGGACGCAGTCCAAAAGGCTAGGGTCAATGCCCAGAAGATGAGTTTCAGTACACTGCCAAGGCATAGGCAGTACAAGCCGTGACAGTGGAATAGGTTCACATCTTCCACAGCTCCTTTTCAACCTCTTTTTAAATGGGAGGACAAGATGCATGTTCACATGATAGTCAGTCTGCAGGACTAAGGAATGCTTCCCGCAGTTTCATTACCAAGGCCCTAAGAAAGCCAAGTCTTCCGTGAAACAGAGTTTCTTGACTCCTCTCGAATTTTAGAGGACTTGGCGACTACATTGGCCTTGACAAATACACAGGACACGACGACTGGCTGGTCGTCTATTCATCCAGACTACGTCTTCAGTCTGCACTTCAGACAACCTTGTCCATGCTCGATGATCTCGGCTTATGTCTAAACATCAAAAAGTCAGTCCTCGATCCTGCAAAGGAACTGAATTTCATAGGAACAGTTCTCAATCCAAAGGATGGCTGGGCATTTCTACCTCAAGACAGAGTAGACAAAATACTTACCATCTCGGAATGCCTGTACCGAGCTCCTTTGTCCTCAGTAAGGTTGATCCAACGTCTTCTCGGCCATATGGCATCAACTGTGCAAGTAATGCATTATGCCCACCTTCACATGAGAACTCTTCAAAACTGGCTTATCCGCTCCTTTGACCTGCAAAGACAGGCACCTTCCACTCACCTCACCATTCCACGGAACACCGAAACATCTTTGTTGTGGCGGATGAGCAAGAGCGTTCTCATCAAAGGAGTGCCTTTTCATCCACTAACTCCGAGGGTTCTGACAACAGACGCCTCTCTCCTGAAATGCGGAGCGCATTGTGCAGGCCACGTAGCTTAAGACACGTGGAACTCTGTTGAGTGCAAGATGCACATCAGTATGTTGGAGTTGATGGCAGAGTGGAATGCCATGAAGGCACTAGAGTCTCTTCTTCACAGCCAACACATCCAGGTTGTCTCAGAAAACATGACCATTGTAGCCTACCTCAACAAAGAGGGTGGAACGAGGTCGATGCAACTCACAAGGCTGACCCTCAGAATTTTCAACTGGACAATTCCAAGACCCATGTCTCTCATGGTGCTTCGCATCGCAGGAAAAAACAACACACTAGCAGATACTCTAAGCAGAGTCTCCATGCAGTCACACGAGTGGCAACTGGATGCAGAGATTCGCAGTTGAATTTTCTCAATCTGGGGTCAACCGAAAGTAGATCTTTTTGTCACTTCCAAAAACATGGCCTACCATCTTTTTTGCAGCAGGGCAACATCGGATCCCAATCTCATCACAGATGCCTTCATGATGAAATGGGCGGGTCATCTGTATTACATGTTTCCACCTCTTCCTCTGTTGATGTGAGTCATCTCAAAAATCTGGAGGGACAGAGCAGACTGCATTCTTGTAACACTGTGGTGGCCACGGCAACCATGGTTCCCCCAGCTCCTGCACCTTTCCGAAGGAGAATACCAGTTGCTCCCGATAGTGCCAACACTGCTAACTCAAGCTCAAAGCAACATCCAGCACCCAGATTTGGATAGCCTAGCATTAATGGCATGGCAGATTCGATTATTCTAGCCCAAGACTTACCGTCACCGTTACAAACTGTCCTGCAAGCTGCCTACAAGCCATACACGAGAGCATCTTATGCTAGGAAATGTAAACAAAATCTTAAATCCTGCACAGTACAAACTGTACTAGAATATTTGCATGCTCTGATGGTGTGAGGTTTAAAATCATCCTCCATAAGGGTATACTTGGCAGCAATTTCAGCCATTAAGCCTTATGTTACCTCGGGGTCAATCTTCACACATCCGTTGGCGAAACCTTAATTTTGAAAGGCTTGAAGAACATCATTCCTCCAATAAGGAATTTGGTGCCAGGCTGGAATCTGCCTCTGATGCGGCGTGCACTGACTCAGAAGACTTTTGAACCATTAGCAACTATTGATCACAGGTTTCTCACATGAAAGACGAGAAGATCTGGCGAGCTCTGTGCACTCACAGTAGACTCACCTTATATGGTGTTTCATAAGGACATAATAGTCATCCGTCCAGATCTCAATTTACTACCAAAAGTGGTTTCAGACTTTTCATACAGGGCAGGACATAGTGTTGCCAGCGTTTTTTCCAAAACCCATCTTCTGACATAGAGCAGAAAATGCATACACTGAATGTCCGACATGCCCTAGCATTTTATAAAGAGCGAACAGCTTCTTTTCGACAAACAAATCAACCATTTGTATGTTATGGTGGCAAATCCCCAGGTCTTTCTGTTTCAAGGCGGAAATTTGCCAAATAGATAGAAGTTATTACATTGGTATACCAGCTTTCATGCAAGCAGTTGCCAGGCCCAGTAAGGGCACATTCTACCCGAACACAGTCAACATCCGTGGTGTTTGGGAAAGGCCAAAGCTCTATAGAGCAGCAACCAGGGCCGCTCCATCGACATTCATCAAGCATTGCAGACTTGATATTTGAGCTCGGGCTGTGAACACCTTTGGAAGGGTGGTTCTATAATCGGTATTGCAGTGACCAATGCCGCCATCCCACCACCGGGTGGATCAGCTTGTTACTCTGCCCATATGTGTGATGCACAGAGACCACGAAGAAGAAGGACAGGTTGCTTACCTGTAACTGTAGTTCTTCGAGTGGTCATCTGTGCAGTCACACAACCCACCCATCCATCCCCGCTTGGCGTCATTATCGATTTCAATGGACCTGCCAGTGGACACTGGGTGTGTATTGCTCCAATTCATGTCATTTCTAAATGATAATGGTTGTGGTTTTTTTGGTATTACTATAAAAGGGAATGTCAATACCAACAGTGAGTATCTCTCGGTTCATGGGGCCGCAATAGGCGGTCTCAGAGGAACTGAGGGAATGGGCGGGAGCCGCGCTAAGGAGCACGCGCGAGGGGGAGGGGCTCCCTCCCAGTCTACCTCAGCTTTAGAATTTTCCGGAACGGTCTCAGCGCAGGCGCAGAGCCCATATGTGTGACTGCACAGATGACCACTCGAAGAACTACAGTTACAGGTAAGCAACCTGTCCTTTTCTATTAAGATAATGTAAGTAATTGTTAGTGTTTGTATATTTGATATGTATAATTTTTGCATCAATTTTATACCAATTTTGATACTTCATAAACTTTATAACTAATAAAGTAATATTTACAACAACAACAACAACAACAACAGACAAGGTAAAAACCCAATGGTGGCCCTACATACTCCTGAAACAATTGCATGGTGGAGCTGCCATTATGTATAAAGTGACCTATAATTCTCCACTACCTGAGCAAACTCACCAACATGTATTAGTCTTTGTGCTAGTAGTTCTGGAAAGTAGATGTTAAAGAGGCAACCAGTAAAGACAGAGATTGCCTTTAACATGCATTCACTTTGAGGAATATTACCTTACTACTCTTCTCTTGAACCAGAGATTTCAAACTTTTACCAATTAGAACCATAACTGGAATTTTAATGTGGCTTAGAACTATAAATTCAAATTGTTGACTCGGAACTAAGTCTCCCTTTGTCCCTTGGTTTTCCCTCTCTCCAGAGCCTATTTCTGCTAATCTGGCCACTTTCCAAGGCTACTGTGGTCATCTGAAAACTCATCTACCATTTGAGCAGAATTGTCTTTAAGCCGTTCACTATTTGAAAGCCTGCCATATCTTCATGTTTCTCAAACAGTGGGTTGGGCCCCACCAGTGAGTCTCAGCCAAACATCAGGTAGGTGTCTGTGCTGCAGACTGCCCAGTGCCTCTTTGCTTGTCCACCCTGTGCCATGGCCGCACCATGCACACTGCATAGGCAGGTGTGGCAGCAGGAGCTGGTTAGAGAGCAAGGCTAATATTTTTAATACTTTTTCAAAACTGGGAATAAAGAGGAAAGGGATAAGAGAGGGAAGCTGTTATACAAGGAAGTGAATGTAAAAGCAGCAGGAGGGAGGGATGAAAGGAACAGGCAGTTGGGATATGGTACAAGTTAAGTAAGTGTGAGAGAGGGGAGAAGAAATGATAGGAGATGGGTAGGAAGACTTTGAGAGGCATCTGGGGGAAGAGAAAAACAATATAAAATAAAAAACAATATAAAAATATAAAATAAATTTTCTCTATGTAGAGAAGGGGTCCCTAAGCTTTTTGGGTTGGTGGGCACATTTGGAATTTTGAGAAAGTGTCATGGGCACTCTCACAAAATGACTTCCATGGAGGGGCTTGCTCATTCATAAAATGGCTGCCATTGTAGGCATGGCTAGTCACAAAACACTCATTTCCCAGAAGATAAACTTGTGAGACTAATAGAAAAAGTAACTAGCCCAAGAACCTAAGTAAAAAAAGGAGGGGGGGGTGTCTGAGCACCAAAATACAAACCCACTGTTTTAGACCCAAATAAATGGCAGCACTTTGCTTTGCAGCATGGTAATCTCCCAGTTTAAAAAATAATTTAAAATAATCTTAAGAAATAAAATTAAAATCAGGAGAGGCAAGGAGCCTGGTGGGTGCCAAGAAAGGTGTCCATGAGCACATTGGTGCCTATGGACACCATGCTGGAAACCCGGATTTGGAGCCTCTGGATCAGCAAAATTGTTTCCAAAATGGGGAGGGTGAGTCATGATACCTCCAGAGCTAATGTGTGCATTTAACCTGAGGAAAGCTGAAATCTAGAACTCCCTGCTACAAAGAAATAGCAGTGGCAAATAATTTAGTGATTTTCAAAAGGGATTTGATATCTATATAAAATATCAGCAATTGCCACCTGATTATGCCAAATTCTGCCTCCACCTGCCACCATTTTATAACTGGTGGGCTTCACTCATTTTCAGCTCTCTCTAGTGGGCCCTGGGGGTAGAAAGTTTGCTAAAACACATGAACTGTCCTTCTCAAAGGCTTGTTGAAATACCTTAGTAGTAAGGCTTACTTCACAAAGCTCAATAAAGTCATTCGGTTAGCTTGCGTAATGAAGTGGTTTTCAGCATGAATAAGAGTAGCAAAATCTATTCCACAAGGAGTAAATAATATGGGTTGGAATTATACTTAAACGCGAGGATAATCAGTGCTGTCTGTAACCTGCAACTGGCCTGAAAATCAATACTGGATGTCTCTTTCCTTGAGCCATTAAGTTTAAAGTGTATAACTTGCCTTCCTAAATAGGTTAAAACAACATAAAACATAAACATAGTATGCTTCTTAAAAGTTTCATTTTTTACTCACAACTTCAATATAGCTCCAAGTTCACTTATCTTCATGCTAAATGTGCAATGAAATAAAACATCTTTACTTACTTTTGAAATCCAAGGAGAGATGGACTCAGGCAAGCTCCCTAGGGAGGGAATTGCAGAGATGGCACAACTATTGGGAAGACTTTGCTGTGGGCAAATTGAAATGCACCTCTTGGATAAATAAATAGCCGGAGGATATAGTGGAGTGTTGGACTAGGACTGGCGTGACCTCACTCAACTGCTCAACTGGATTTTTAAGTTTTGTACTGTTTTTAATTGTGTTTTATACTGTGTGTGTGTGTGTGTGTGTCCCCCTTGTATTTTATTGGACTGCACATCGTTCAGAGTGGCCGGATGTCTGGCCAGATGGGCGATTCATAAATATAATAAATAAATAAATAAATAAATAAAACTGTGAGCCTCCCTGGGTCAGCCTGGACTGCTCACTATCCCTCAGCCTAATCTACTTCATATGGTGGTTAAAAGGATAAAATGGGGTGGGGGGGCATATGGATCCTGCCTTGAACTTCTTAGAGGAGTAATGGGATATAAAATGCAAGAAATATATAATAGTTTTTCTTCGTGGTCTCTGTGTAATAGTTCTTCGTGGTCTCTGTGTATCACACATATGGGGCCTGCTCAGAGCCCTGTTCGGGAAACTTCTATAGCTGAAGAATTTTGCGCATCATACCAGTGCGCATGTCCCTAGTGGGTTCCCTCAGTTCTCTTTTGACCATCATTATGGTAGCTTCATAGGGAGCTTCTGTAGTTATTCACAGTTTGTAGCAAAACTGCTGAGGTGTTTTTTCTTCTACTTATCTTTCCGTCCTCTCGTTTTTCCTTCCTGTTACTCCTGTTTGGATTTTATTTGTTTCTTTTGTGTTTGAGATCTCTGTGATCGCCTATGGGCGTATGGCTATGAGGGTCCCATTTTGGAAGTCTGTCTGTTGTGACAGCAAATTGCCTCCCACTGACCGGCAGGCACTCCTTATGTATTTTCTGCCTGTGAGAAAGGCACAAAGTGAAGGCCTGTGCTCATTGTCAAGCCGTTACAAAACAGGCGAGACGTAATAGCTCTGACAGGCTGCAGGCTGTTTTGTGGAGGAAAGACCTTGAAGTGGTGGAGTCATTGGCAGACAAGCCTGCTCTGGCACCGGTGTTGAAGGACCCACTCTTGGGGCATCAGAGACTCCATCAGAGACTCTTTCCCACTTGCCTTGGCATTTAGAGTTTTGGAGACTTCTTCCTCTCCTGCTCAAGCCCTGAATTTGGGTTGTACCGACCCACCCACACATGGGTGGTTGTTGAAGCTTATGGTAGTAAAGAAACTATTAAAAAATGCCAGAGCACAACAATCCTCTTAAGAGCTGAAGAAAAAGAAAGTGAAGAAGGCAGTGGTCAGGCTGGCTATGGACCCAACACTGCAGTTGCCCATCTCGGTACCAATCGTACTATTAATGATACACCAATGCTTGATTTGTGGACACCGCTTCAAGCCTGATTTATGGAACTGGCTCTAGGGGACCACTCTGTGCAGTATCCTGTACGTCAGAAGGTGTGATTAGAGAGGTATCACGAATTCCAGCACCGACTCAGAGGCCGACTGATCACTGGGACACCTCTCCCTATCGCCAGAGTCACTGAACTCCTGATCCTCAAGTCAGAGAGATCATACCTCCAGGTTATACGAATGTCCCAGATACGGATCCTGGTTGCTGCGCTCAGATTGGGATAGGAGTTTGAGCTGGGACCTTGATGCAACTACTATTGAGATGAGCTGCACTGTGGGTATGGAGTGCAGACACTGGATGCATATTACTGAGACTGTTATTGTTATCCAAGACCTGTCTTCCCCTAATCCATAGCGATGCACACCATCAACTATGGTTTCTCAGCCTCCACCAGACCAGGGATCGTTCCTGGCACCCCCTCCAGTTCTCCTGCTGCAGCCAATACACACCATGGCACCACCAATGCAGCAGTCGATACCAACATTGATCCCATGGGCAATAATGTCTGTCTCACTGTCATCCGTCACAGCAGACACAGATTGTGATGTCGTCCATTGAACCATTCTCCATGCAACTCCTGGGCTCATGGTTGGCCACCACTCTGACCACCTCATCATTTCAGGTGCCTAGGGGATTGGGGCAACCCACCGATGTACGTTCCATGTTGCTTCCAGGCATGTCCCAGCAGCTGGGGACAGATTACAGTCATGCCTTGGATTGAGAGCATAATTCATTCCGGAAATGTGCTTGTAATCCAAAACACTTTTATATCAAAACGAAACCCCCCAAAAAAATTTGTACAGAGATTTTTAATTTAAGCTGTACTACAGTACTTGTATTGCAAGACGTCGCTTGTATATCAAGTAATAAATAATAAATAAATATTTAAAAATTTGCTTTTCTTGCAAAATGCAATCCAAGGTATTACTGTATTATCAATCGGACTCAATGTCCTTTTCTTCCCTGGCACCATCCACTGCATCACCAGATGCAGCAATGGGCAATCAGGATCTGGCTTCCCCTTCAAGAGGACATGGGCTGGTTTTCGGAGCAGGTACTCTGTATGGAGCAGTCCCTTGACCTAGAAGTGCAGCAACCGGATGTGAGGGTGAAAGACCCTGTGCTCAACGTGGTACACACAGAAGTGTCAGCTCTTGTTGCGATCCCGCTTTTACTGACCTTGCTGCAAACTATCTAGCAATCCTGGAAGACTCCCTCCACTATGGCTCCAACATCAAAAAGCCTAGGAAAATATGTATAGGGTATACATATACCCATATATACATATATGCCTGTTTTGTAATGGCTTGACAATCTTCGCCCAGGGTGGCCGGGTGACCGGCCAGATGGGTGATTAACAAATATAATAAAATAAATAAAATAAAATAGGGTGAAAGAGAAAAATGCTGGGTTTCTATTCACACACCTGCCTCCTAACTTTATCATAATGGACACTTCTCAGGGGAAGTCACAAAGAGTTCACTCTTCCCCTATGGATAAGGAGGGCAGACTCCTGGATCTCACGGGCTGCCAGATTTACTCCTCAGCGGTGCTGGACTTGTGGGTCTCTAATTTTCAAGTGATGATGTTGCATTATCAACTCTTCTTGTGGGAAAAGGTTGGAGCCCTCTTTGAGCACCTACCTGAGTACAAGAGGGAATTGGCAAAGGTCTTCCAAGGTGATGCCATGCAGCTCTCCCACAAGCAAATAAACACAGTGAAGCATCAGACTGATTGTGATGCCAAGGTGATTGTCAGATCCTTTTTGATGGGGAGGGTCTGTTTAACTAAAAAATGGACAAAGTCATGGACTCAGTGCAGACAAAGTCATGGACTCAGTGCAGAAAACAAAAAATACTGCTCAGCGTATGGCATTGGGACAACAACCTGCTACCTACAAACAGTGTAGGTGGTTTAGCCAGCCATCCTATCTGCATTGATGGTCCCCAGCTGGTCAATCCTTTCGTCAGCCATGAGCCTCAGTACTGAAGTGGCAGTATCCACTATCCAAGTTCCACGGTCCTCACAGGAAGCAGGACAGCAGTAGTAAATGCCATCTTTGACTACCCCCACTTCCTTCTTTGTCCTTCTGTCTGTCATCCCACCTTTGGAACTCATCTGGCTATCTTTCTACTGGCTTGGATATGTATTACATCGGACTCCTGGATCCTTTCCATCATACAGAAGGGTTACAGGATCGAGTTCGACATCCTTCCTCCTATATCAGTTCCATCAAAGTCACGGTCCCTTCACCAGTGTTACGGACCGAAGTAGAGACCCTCCTAGTGAAGGGTCTGTAGAGCGTGTCCCAGTGTGTTCACGCTGATGTGTGAAACATCAGCTTCACAACGGTTTCTACTCCCAATACTTCACTGTTCCGAAGAAGGATGGTGGGCTTCGACAGATCCTGGATCTCAGAGACGTGAACACTTTTATCACTTCTTCTGAGTATTTCCAGATGGTCACACTGGCCTCAATTCTCCCGGTCCTATAAAAAGGGGAATGGTTTGTGTCTGTGGATCTGAAAGATGCGTATTTTCATATTGCCATCAATTGGGCATAGCAACGCTTCCTCCAGTTTGCCATTGGGCCCGACACCTACCAATTTTGGGTGTTGCCCTTTGGGCTTGACACCACACTGAGGGTCTTCACCAAGTGCATGGCTGTGGTGGGAGCTCACTTTCGCATCCAAGTGGTGGCAGTGTACCCCTACGGTGATGACTGGCTACTGGTGGCATCCACAAGAAAAGGGATCATGCGTGTCACCTTCTGCTGGATGTCTGTCTCTACCTGAACATAAAGAAATCCCACTTGAAGCCAACACTGAGAATCCAGTTCATCAGGGCAGTCTTCTATGGTGGGCTGAGCATTCCTCCCTCCAGACCATGCATCAACACTGACATGCTGTGCAGGAGAGTTACCCAATCAGAAGGTTACCTGAGCAGACCATGTCCAACTGTTGTTGGGACTGATGGCAGCTTTCTTTCAACTCGCCTATAGGAAGTGCCATTGGCTTCCATCAATAACGAACCTGGTCACACATGATCAAGGAAAGATATGGCATCCAGACCTCGGCACACTACAACTGCTGGCATGGAGGGTTCATTGACCCTTTCTTATCCTTTGGTCCCTGTTGCTGTAAAATGCATTCTGGACATTGTTTGCAAGCTATCTGCAAGACATTCTTATGCCCATAAGTGGGCATCCTATTGCTCCCTTGCTACTGTTCATTTCTTTGACCCTGTCTGGTGCCAGTTGCACAATGTTTTACAGTTTATCTTGTCTCTTTACAACAAAGGTTTAACACTTTCTTCCCTGAGGGTATATTTGTTGGCTATTTTTGCCTCTCGCACTCCGGTGGATGGTTTTTCTATTTTTTCACACCCACCATCTAAACAGTTTCCTTGGGGTGTACAGAATCTTGCTCCTCCTATTCGGCTTCCAGTACCAACATGGAGTTTGTTAGTTGTTGTACAGGCCTTGACTCCCAAGCCATTTGAACCACTTGCGATGACAGATTTCCATCTCCTGTCTTGGAAAACTGCCTTTCTGGTGGCTATTACATCAGCCCGCCAGTCTAACAAACTGTGTGCATTGCGTGTAGACCTACCTTATATGGCTTTCCATTGCAATGTGGTGCTCCGCCCTGACATTATGTTCCTGTCCAAGGTGGTGTCTGAGTTCCACCTGAATCAGGACATTGCACTCCCAGCTTTCTTTCAGTCTCCTACTCCACTTGAATCTTCTCTTCATATCCTTGATGTTTGAAGGGCATTGACTTTCTATAAATCTAGGACCGAGCTTTTCATCAGTCCCCTTGCTTGCTTATTTGTTTGCTATGGTGGCAAGCAGCAAAGACACCCACTGTCATCACAGATACTTGTCCTGGGTGGCCCACACTAGGAAGTTGGTGTATGAATTAGCTGGCCTCAGCCCTTTCTGGTCCAATCTGAGCTCACTTCATCTGTGCCATGGTTACGTCAGTGGCATTTGGGAGAGTAGTCTCCCTTCCTGAACTCTGCAGAGCAGCAACCTGTTAAAAACTGTTCACCTTCATCAACCATTACTGACTGGATGTGTGGGCCAGAGTGTCCTTTGGCTGTGTTCTATCTGTTGTCTTACAGTAGGATAGACCCGCCACTGGTAAGTCATCTTGCTACTCACTCATACATGTGATGTACAGAGACCACAAAGAAGAAAGACAGGTTGCTTATGTGTAACTAGTTCTTCAAGAGGTTATCTGTGCCTACACACAACCCACTCACTGTCCCTGCTTCAGTGTGGAGGTCAACATCAATGTTGGTAACAAGGCTTTGCTCAATTCCAAGGGTGCAATGGGCAGTCTCAAGGAACTGAGGGAATAGGCAAGAACCCACTAAGGGCATGTGTACTGGGACGATGGGGGAGGGTTCCCATGAACAATTCCTCAGGTACAGACGTTACCCAAACGGGGCTCTGCACAGTCATATTCAGGGCAGGGGTGGGGAACTGGTAGCCTGCCAGATCTTGTTACAACTCCAACTACAATTCCCATCATCCCTGACCATTGGCCATGCTGACTCAAGTTAATAGGAGTTGGAGTTAAACAGCATCAGGAGATAGTGCAACTGGAAAAAAGCAACCTCATCCGTAGCATTATATACAGTCCAGGAACTGCAAAATTACCAAGGCATAAGTGATTGTATCATTGCTAAGTTTTGTTTACCAGGAAACAATACAAGTGACCTAAAAGATGAAACTGATAAGTCAGCATTTTGGGCCAACACTGCCACCTCCTCATCCAGGAACGGAACTGGGTTCAAAAACATCCCCAGGTTGTGTACATTCAGGTAGACTGTGATCCCATGGTTAGATGCTTAGAGATGAAGGCTCACCTGATGATGTACCAGATGTAAGGGTAGTACTGCCTTCTGTGCAACTTCTGTACTCTGATTTTTCTGTCTCTTTAGACACTCCAGATGAAAGGATGCTCTTCGATCTGCAAAGCCAATTGCACAGAAGTATGATTTAAGCGATTTTCAGAATCCAAGTTGGCAGCAGAACCACATGTTATGAGGCAAACACAGGTTCCCTAATACTGTATTTGCCTTGTATAACTGAGGTACTGGGGTATTTGCAGAGGAGTTAGAAGGGGGTGCTCATTGTTTCCTTCCCCAGCATTTATCCCCTGCAACTACTTCTCCTGATCATTTTAAATTTTAGTCTACTTGTACCCAACCATAAATAAGTCAGGGGCCAGGGGCATTTGCAGGAGAAAATCAGCAGGCACATACAAGGTTAAGCACCCTCAGCTGATTCTCCTTACAAATATGCCCCCATATTCACATAATTTTATTTATTTTTTATTTATTATATTTATACCCCGCCTGTTTTCCTGCAAGGAACCCAAGGTGGCTTACATAATCCTCTCCATTTTATCCTCACAACAACCCTGTGAGGTAGGTTAGGCTGAGAGTCAGTGACTGGCCCAAAGTCACCCAGTGAGCTTCATGGCAGAGCGGGGACTAGAACCCGGATCTCCCGAGTCCCAGTATTGACAAACACAGGTTTGGGATCACATCACTCTTTCATCAAATGTCGTGTATGGCCTATTTCTCACTAAGATGGTAAACCTATGTCTGGGCTGTATCACGTGGAGGCTTAGATAACAGAACATTTCACCACCCCAATTGATTTAGAAATGGAAAATCAGCATGTCAGGAAGAAGGCTAGACGGGACGGGAACCCTGTCTATCTGATAGCAAGTTCTTTTTCTAGAGTGGATATTTTTCCTGTCTTGTAAGCCCCCACCTGCCATCTGAAGTGGTATGATTGAGACACAGATTTTATTTATTTATTTAAAATTATTTTTAGGCCATCTTTAAGGGTAAAACCCTCTCAAGGTGGTGTACAGAATAAAAACCATACAAAAATACATAAAGAAAGAGGCAATGAATGAATGAATGAATGAATAAATAAATAAATAAAATATATAATAAAATACTACAAAAACTGAAAACAAATTACACCATAAAACCTGCAGCCCACAGATTATGGGAAAGCCAGAGAAAACAGGTGGGTCTTCAGAGCCTTCCTGAAGACTTGCAAACAAGGGGCCTAACGAACCCCTGATGGAAGCTGATTCCAACCCCTGATGGAAGCTGATTTACAACTATTTGTGAGGATTAGGACTATCCTACTTAGATTAAAGGTTTTAAATGACTAGCAAGCCTAAAAATTCCCACAGCTTTAGAATATTTTTCATATACACCTGTCAAATTGACAGGCCCCCAGTATACTCCAACATACAGATAAAAGCAATAAAAGCAGAGATAAAAGCAATAGTGAAAATACTTAGTGATGAGGAATGCAGGAACCCACTCTTTTGAGAGTGTCGAACATCTTCCCCCTTGTTGTCTTCAGGTGGAGTTAGCTGTCTATGTTCATCATCTTGGTATGAGAGCCTGTAATGGAAAAATACACTTTTAAATTAATCTTACCTCACAACCCTTAGGGAGGGACATTGCTCCCTCCTGCATCAGGCTCCCATTGGTGGTTTGCCACAATGTGCAGTGTAGTTTTAAAACACATCTTTGTCTTAGAATCATAGAATAGTAGAGTTGGAAGGGGCCTATAAGGCCATCGAGTTCAACCCCCTGCTCAATGCAGGAATCCAAGTTAAAGCCTCCCTGACAGATGGCTGTCCAGCTGCATCTTGAATGCCTCCAGTATGGGAGAGCCCACTACCTCCCAAGGTAATTGGTTCCATTGTCATATTGCTCTAACAGTCAGAAAGTTTGTCCTGATGTTCAGCTGGAATCTGGCTTCCTGTAACTTGAGCCCATTATTCCGTGTCCTGCACTCTGGGATGGTGGAGAAGAGATCCTGGCCCTTCTCTGTGTGACCACCTTTCCAAGTACTTAAGAGTGCTATCATATCTCTCCTCAGTCTTCTCTTCTGAAGGCTAAAAATGCCCAGTTCCTTCAGTCTATCTTCATAGGGCTTTGTTTTCAGTCCCCTGATCATCTTTGTTGCCCTCCTATGAACCTTTTCCAGTTTGTCTGCATCCTTCTTAAAGTGTGGTGCCCAGAACTGGACGCAGTACTCAAGATGAGGCCTAACCAGTGCTGAGTAAAGGGGAATTATCACTTCATGCGATTTGGAAGCTATACTTCTATTAATGCAGCCCAAAAGAGCATTTGACTTTTTTGCAGCCACATCACATTGCTGTGATCATATTCAGCTTGTGATCCACAACAGTTCCAAGATCCTTCTCTCTAGTAGCATTGTTGAGCCAAGTATCCCACATCTGGTAACTGTGCATTTGGTTTCTTTTTCCTAGGTGCAGAACTTGGCATTTATTCCTATTAAATTTCATTCTGTTGTTTTCAGCCCAGAGCTCCAGCCTATCGAGATCACTTTGAATTGTGTTTCTGTCTTCCAGGGTATTAGCTATTCCACCCAATTTTGTGTCATCTGCAAATTTGATAAGCATTTTCTGCACCTCCTCATCCAAGTCATTAATAAAAATGTTAAAGAGCACTGGGCCCAGGATGGAGCCCTGCTGTACCCCGTTCGTTACCTCTCCCCAATTTGAGAAGGTACCATTGATAAGCACACTTTGAGTCTGATTCTGTAGCCAACTGTGGATCCACCTGATAGTTGTTCCATCTAGCCCACTTCTTATCAGAGCATTGAGTTAATGGGCTGGTTCAGATGTAATGCCAAACCATAGTTTGGCTATACAAGCATGAGCTTTCAAGAAGCCCTGGACTTGTGTGCTCCCCTCTCCCTTTTTGCATGGTGATTCCCTCATCCAAATTAGCAAACTGCCAAATTAGGATCAGAAACTAGTACTATGGATGGCTAGAACAGGAGCTAGTGTAGACATAGAATCATAGAATCATAGAAAAGTAGAGTTGGAAGGGGCCTACAAGGCCATCGAGCCCAACCCCCTGCTCAGTGCAGGAATCTAGGTCAAAGCATCTCTGACAGATGTCTGTCCAGCTGCACCTTGAATGCCTCCAGAGTGGGAGAGCCCACCACCTCCCTAGGTAGTTGATTCCATTGTCTTATTGCTCTGACAGTCAGGAAATTTTTCCTGATGTTTAGGTGGAATCTAGGTTCCTGTAACTTGAGCCCATTATTCCGTGTCCTGCAAACTGGGATGAACGAAAAGAGATCTTTGCCCTCCTCTGTGTGACATCCCTTCAAATACTGGAAGAGTGCGATCATATCTCCCCTCAGTCTCCTCTTCTGAAGGCTAAACATGCCCAGTTCTTTCAGTCTCTCCTCATAGGGCCTTGTTTCCAGTCCCTTTATCATCCTTGTTGCCCTCCTCTGAACCCTCTCCAGTTTGTCTATGTCCTTCTTAAAGTGAGGTGCCCAGAACTGGACGCAGTACTCAAGATGAGGCCTAACCAGTGCCGAGTAAAGGGGAATTATCACTTCCCACGATTTGGAAGCTATACTTCTATTAATACAGCCCAAAATTTCATTTGCCTTCTTTGCAGCCACATCGCATTGCTGGCTCATATTCAGTTTGTGATCTACCACAATTCCAAGATCCTTCTCACTTGTAGTATTGTTGAGCCAAGTGTCCCCCATTCTGTAACTCTGCATTTGGTTTCCTCTCCCTAGGTGCAGCACTTGGCATTTATCCCTATTAAATTTCATTCTGTTGTTTTCGGCCCAGCGCTCCAGCCTATCGAGGTCACTTTGAATTTTGTTTCGGTCTTCCAGAGTATTAGCTGTTCCACCCAACTTTGTGTCATCTGCAAATTTGATAAGCATTCCCTGTACCTCCTGATCCAAGTCATTAATAAAAATGTTGAAGAGCACCGGGCCCAGGACCGAGCCCTGTGGTACCCCGCTCGTTACCTCCCCCCAGTTTGAGAAGGAACCATTGATAAGCACTCTTTGAGTCCGATTCTGTAGCCAATTGTGGATCCACCTGATAGTTGTTCCATCTAGCCCACTCTTAGCTAGCTTACTAATCAGGATATCATGAGGCACTTTGTCGAAAGCTTTGCTGAAGTCCAGATATATAATGTCCACAGCATTCCCACAGTCCACAAGGGAGGTTACCCGATCAAAAAATGAGATCAGATTAGTCTGACAGGATTTGTTCTTGACAAATCCATGCTGGCTTCTAGTAATCACTGCATTGTTTTCAAGGTGCTTGCAGACTGACTTCTTTATAATCTGCTCAAAAATCTTCCCGGGGATTGATGTCAGACTGACTGGCCTATAGTTCCCAGGTTCCTCCTCCTTGCCCTTTTTGAAGATGGGAACAACATTTGCCCTCCTCCAGTCGTCTGGCACTTCACCTGTCCTCCATGATTTCTCAAAGATAATAGACAGTGGTTCTGAGAGTTCTTCTGCCAGTTCCTTTATTACTCTAGGATGCAGCTCATCAGGCCCTGGAGATTTAAACTCGTTCAGAGTAATCAGGTGCTCCTTGACCATTTGCCTATCAATCTCAAGCTGCAATTCTGCCCCTTCAGTCTGCACTTCAGGTTTGCCAGGGGGGTCATAGACCCTCTTTTGGGAGAAGACCGAGCCGAAGTAGGAATTGAACACTTCTGCCTTTTCTTTGTCTTCTGTTATCAATTTGCCATCCTCATTGCGTAGTTGAACCACCAGTTCTTTCTTCTGTCTTTTACTGTGCATGTATCTGAAGAAAGCTTTTTTGTTGCTTTTAGCATTCCTCGCTAACCTTAGCTCATTCTCAGCTTTAGCCTTCCTGACACTATTCCTGCAGTTCTGTGCTACCTGCCTGTACTCTTCCCCTGTAGCCTGTCCTTCCTTCCACTTCCTATACGTGTCCTTTTTTGTTTTCAGGTCATCTTTGAGTTTATTGTGAAGCCACATTGGCTTCTTCTGTTGCCCTCTGCCTTTTTTCCTTGTGGGAATTGTTTGCAATTGTGCCGTTAAAATTTCCTTTTTTAAAAACTCCCACCCCTCCTGGGCTCCCTTTCTCGTGAGAGTCACTTGCCATGGGATCTTACTAATCATTGTCCTGAGTTTGTTAAAATTGGCTTTCCTAAAATCCAGGGTACGTGTTTGGCTACACTCAGCTTTTGCTTCTGTAAGAATCAAGAACTCAAGTATAACATGGTCACTTTCTCCCAGAGTTCCCGAAACTGCCACTTTATCCACTAACTCGTCTCTGTTGGTTAGAATCAGGTCAAGGATAGCCGATCCTCTAGTTCCTTCCTCCACTTTCTGTAGGAGGAAGTTATCAGCAGCACAGCTCAGGAATTTCTTGGAGGGGCCATGTTTGGCTGAATAAGTCTCCCAACAGATATCAGGGAAATTGAAGTCTCCCATTACTACCACATCGTGCCTCCTTGAAACAATGGCAATTTGCTTTTCAAAAGTTCCATCCTCGTCTTCTCCTTGATTGGGTGGTCGGTAGTAGACTCCAACCGCCATGTTCGTTTTATTCTTTGCCCCCTTTATTTTAACCCAGATGCTCTCAATGGGGCTGCCAAGCACCTCTTCCTGTATCTCTGTGCAGAGATACGTATTTTTAACATACAGTGCAACTCCACCTCCCTTTCTGTTGCTTCTGTTCCTTTTGAACAAGTTATACCCTTCAATTGCTGTATTCCAGTCATGGGAGTCATCCCACCAGGTTTCAGTTATCCCTATCAAGTCGTACTTGCCCTCATGTATCAAGAGTTCAAGTTCGTCTTGTTTATTGCCCATACTCTGGGCATTAGTATAGAGACATTGAAGACTATGTGCTTTATAGTCCGACTTTCCCCCTACATTTTGTGGTAGACTATCAATGGGCACCGCTGGAGCTGTTCTCTCCATTGTGGCATAGAGGCCTTCTTCCATTGGTACCCCCGAGTTTATGTCTCCAGACATACCATTAGTCTGACTCCCTGACTTAGAATATATGGGAGTTGTGAAAGGGAAAATATCCTACAACTCCAATCCTATAAAGCAAACATCCCAAAACTACTTGGCTGCAATAATGAAAAACTCACATTTCAGTGGATAGCAGGCTTGGTTCACTACAGTACTCAGCTTCTTCAGTCAGTTGCTCATGACATGTTTCCTCCTCCTGAGAAGCCTCCTCCTCACAAACAATAGCCACCTGACTGTCTCTGGAACAGGATCTAATGAGCAAAAGTGATATAATTATTTATATTTAGTTAATATAATTTAGAGATGCAACAGTGAAAACAAATTCTTTTGCATTTTCTAACAGCCCCATGGAAAGAAATCACACAAAATTCAACGTATGAGAAAAATTTGATACAGTTCTTAAACGTAGCCCTTGATTTAGAGATGGGGAGGGAGACAGGATAGGAAGCTTACGTGTCCTATTCACCACACTTGTCCATACTTCTGAAATAGAACTTTCACATCCTCTCCCATAAGCACTCATAAGAGAACTTTTTTTAAAAAACAAAAGCTTCAAGATACAACACAGATCTCAACAGCAGAACTTTGGCGAAACATACTTGACATATAAATTGACTGATCAATGAAATGTCCTCTCGAGCTTTGTTCAGAGTATATGTACATATTACATTTCTCCTATTGTTACTGTACCAAGATATAACTGCTGAACTACTTGCCTAAGGGTAAGGTGAAGTGTGACTGGTGCCCTCAATCTATACTTATTGCTAAAACACTTTCCTACTCTTTGCAGACACTGGCCAGTCATCAGCATCTGGTGGAAAACAAGATCATACCACTTTATAATGTATTAATGTGGAGTAACTACCACTGCCTTATTCTGAACTCATTGTCACTAAACTAGATCTGACTCATCACTCCATACTTAAAGATGCATTGAAAGAATGGAACAGCCATTTGGGGGCAAAACGATATGTTCTGGCGGAGACCCATGACTGATTTCCCATTTACAAGGGGAAAAAAACTGAAATACAGACATGGGAAGCTGCAAAATTGTACAGAGCAGCAATGTGGCAGGAGGTTATTTAACTTTTCTCCCCCTACTATTTGGCCTGTGCAGGAAAAGTACAGGTGCCTGTGGTGTGTTTTTTTTCTCCACAGGGCAAATAGCAGCTCTGTGTGTGTAATTTTGCTCAGGAAAAAGCAAAGGGAGAAGGTTAAACACCCTCTTTGTTACATTTTGGAATGATAAATTCCAGGATAGCATGTGACCATGCTGTTTATTTTCATTGTTTTGGTTTTATCTATTATAAATTATGTATTAGTAAGATGAGGTATTATTTATTTTGTATGTTTCTTACTATTAATGAATTTTAAAAAATATATTAAAAGACCTTGGAGGGATTTTTTTGTGGAACAATCCAATGGCCCCTGGGACACCATATAGGGACCAGAGGAATGCTCTCTAAATTAGTTACAAAATGACTGAAATGTGGTCTGGATAACTAATCCACAATCATTTAAGTCCATGACCTACATTAGTGCAAATTAAAATTTATCTGTTTGATAGAAAGTGATAATGACCTAGTTTGCATGACACGATAAGCCACGGTGGGTTATCACCCTTGTTTGTTTCAGATTAGCCTGTCATGACATCCAAACCCAGCACAGTTTTTTCAGCGTGGTTTGTTAACCATGCACCATGCACAAGCCACCTTGAGAATTCATGGCTTGTCGTTGGGTTATTCAGGGTGGCTTGTTGTGACATACAAACTCAGCACAATGGTTGTGTATGGTTTGTTCCAAGTGGCTACAGAGATGCCAGGCAAGAGCAGCAAAAAACACAGCTGCTCCTCACCATGTTGCTACTGTCACCCGTCTCCCTCATTCCTCGTCAGTGCTGTCCGCCCTTCCACCAATACAGAAATGACACTTGGGAATGTCCATAACTCATCAGCAACCTTTAAAAATTTTTTATTTTTCAGTGTTTTGGAAGTATGCAAATGGGTTCTTTTTTTCTGTCATTCGCAAGTGTGCACATTTGCCTGTCCGCTATTTACTTTCTTTTTGCCTTATCAGCAGTACAGATCAATATGTGTTGAAATCCTACTTGTCAATTTCATCCTCCCACTGTATTACATCTTGAACTGATACTTGTCTGTTTCCTTCTCCACTTTGGTGCCCGAACTCTGAAAGGGGTGGCTGATCAAGACAGAGCTATTGGGGTGGGAGGGTGTAATAATTGCAGGAGTTTGGGTGTACTTACTGCGCAAATGGACTTGCGAACAATTTAAAAAACTAACCCATTTATGCAGTAAGTACCTCCCATACTCCATCAGTAATTACATCTGCTTGCCCCAATAGCTCTGTCTCATTCAGCTACTGCTTTCAGAGTTCAAGGTCAAGGGAAGCGCTGAAGTGGGGGAGGAAAATGACAAGTGTCAGTTCAAGACGCAATACAGTGAGAGGATGAAATTAACAAGTGGGATTTCAACACGTATGGAAGGTATATTGATCTGTACTGTTGATAAGACAAAAGAAAGTAAATAGCAGACAGGTGAATGTGCGCACTTGTGAACAACAGATTTTTTTTAAAACTATTTGCGTACTTCTGAAGCACAAAAAAATATTAAGAATAAAAAGTTGCAAACAGAAAGATTGCACAGAAAAGAGGTAACGATCGGAGGAGCGGGTCAGGAAGCCAGAAAAATTTCACTCTGTAGGGACAAAGGATAGGAGGGGCTGTACCACAAAGGACACTGGGATACGTGCAGGGAGCAAGCTGGAGAACTAAGGGGGGGGGGAAGCCATGGCAAGCTGCAGAGCACCCAATTGTCGGGAGTAACGTGGGTTAGCAAGCGAACAACCCACCCACCGTGGCTTATTTTCATGGTGGCTTATCATGACGCACGAACTCGCCCATTGTCTCCCTTTCTCAATAGGCCTGTTAGCACTGAAAATGAATGGTTTAAATTTAACATCAGTTCATAAATTAACTTGTATGCCAAGATAAACACCTACCGCCCCAGTGTTTCATAATAACGTGTCCTACTTCATCAGGGAAGCATGGGAAGAAAAGAAGACAGACTCAGGAATATAGATGGAAAGGAAAGAACACAGTAGATTTGGGTTTATGTTGGTATTTCAGGAGAAAGCAGAGAAATGGAGCAGCCCTATTTGGATAGCATGTGCATATTGCCTCTCAGGAAGCATGATCGTATTTTGGCAAACATGACTGCTCTAATTTCAGTTACATTGATGTAAACTCATCTAAAAATCCAAGAGTGAATTAAACTTTAATGATAACTGACATTTTTTTAGTGATATCAACAATTAACATACCGTAGGTGGTCTTTATTTCTAAGCAATGAATTGTTTTAAAAGATTAATTGAAACCACAGAGGGTTCTCTCACCCAGCATTTGCCACATTGTTCCCTCAGTGTACCACATTTTTCTTCGTGGTCTCTGTGCATCACACATATGGGCTGTGCACCTGCATGGAGCCTCATTTCAGAAACTTCTATAGCTGTGGAATATTTGGCGGGAACCCCTCCCCCACCATCCTAGTACACGTCTCCTTAGCGGGTTGTTGGAATACAGCATCGCATATTCTGGTTTGCCTTCGGGCAAGAAGCAGTCACCACAGATCCAGCAGACATATCCAAGGTCTTGGATGAGATCATTGTCACCTTTGGCCCAGTTAGTTGGGTGTACAGTTTTTTCCTAACTGGCTCCAGGGTCCGATAGATTGTTTTCAGCTGTACATTACATCATTCTATGGGTGCAGCTGGCATTACCTCATCTATGGGTGTGACTGTACAGACTTGTATATAAGGTGGGCAATGTCTCTGTGTTCTTGTTGGGGGAAAGGAGTTTGGATTATTGATTATACGAGTAAGCATTGTGTACGTATAGAGATAGTTTTTGTATGTCTAGACTGTAAGTTATTTTTGTCTGACATACTGTTCTCTTGCACTTTTGTAATTAGCACTCTGTATACGTTCTGTTCCTGTTTTTTACAAGTATTAGTTTTAGTAAACCTTTGTGTTTAAAGAAACTGACTTGTGTTTTTGCTTTTACCTGCTGGACTAGCACTAGCTACCCACGCCACAACCTCACCGCTGCTACATCTGCAGCTGCTGGGTACAAAGTTGTTTAACTTTGTTTTTCCCCCCAGTGCCTCAGATTTCCATCAGGTTATGGGCCCAGATTTTGGAACGTGGTTGAGAACGTGGTAACGTTGGGTAGTGGTAATATTTTTTGCTACGGTCCAGTAAGGTTTTTTTTTTGGGTGCAGAGAAGTTTTTGATCACTGCAAAGTACCTGGTTAGGGCTTTGTATCGCTGGTCCTTCTCTAGCAGAATACCCTGCAACGCTGAAGGACAGCTGGCTGAGGAGGTGAAATCCGAGCTGGAGCTACAGAGTGATCCTCTGGAGGAGGAGGAAGAAAGAACTCCTGTGCCAACTCCCACTGTGCAGCCTGTGGACAGCGTTCCGATGGCGGCTATGCATCAGTATCCGGGAGTGGTGGAAAAGCTGACGGAGCATAATTACCTAGCTTGGGAATTCAAAACAAAAATGCTACTCATGAGGGAGGATCTGTGGGACATTGCTATTGTCGATCCCCCGGAAGACCCAACCCCTGAGGAGAGCCGGCGGCTGCAGAGAGCGCATGCTATGATTGTTTTGTCTTTGGCAGACTCACAGCTTATGCATGTGCGGTCTTTTTCGAATGCAGCTGATTGCTGGCAGGCTCTCAGGAAGATCCATGTACGGGACACTGCAAGCTCTAAAATCCTGTTGGCACGGCAACTGTACAAGAAGCAGCTGCTGCCCAATGAGAAGGTGTCTGACCATTTGCAAGTTATCCAGGAGTTGCTGATGAAACTTGCCGAGAGGGGTCAGGAATACCAACCGATCCACCAAGCCCAGATAGTTTTGTCATCTCTGGATGAAAGCTGGGACTTGCTGGTGAACAGTGTTGCTTCGCTACCGGAGGAAGACCTGACGATGGGATATCTGTCTGGCCGGCTTCTCGAGGAAGAGGAACGGAGAAAAGTTAAGCAGCAGGAGAAACAAACGACAGCTCCCTCCATCCGAAGGAATTCAAGCCGAGGAGGGGCAGGAGTGTTGAATTACGGAGCAGCAGCACAGCCAAGGTTTGCCGGAGAAGGAACGGAGAGAGCCTTGTACGTGAGGAAATGCTACAGATGCGACAGACCGGGACACATTAAGAAAAACTGTAAAGTGAACTTACAGAAAGGCTGTCAGAAGAAGAAGCATCAGAAAGATGGACAATTTAATAATTCTGTGTCAGCCACTGTACGGGTGAATGTGAGTCAAGCCACGTCAAGATGGATTCTTGACAGTGGGAGTTTAAAGACCATATCAAATTTGTCTTTACCGTTTGTGTCATTTGGGCAAGTGTCTAAGCAAAATAGTTGTCATACTGTTACATTGGCAGATGGGAGCACGTGTCCTATTGTGGGTGAGGGGAAATGTAGAGTACCCTGTTTAGATACAGAATTTGAGAATGTTCTGTGTGTCCCCAATTTGGATTACAGCCTGTTGTCTGTGTCATGTCTTACCGGTGAAGGGTATGAAGTGTTGTTCACAAAATCTGGCTGTGAAATCCAGAAAGGTGGGAAGCTTGCAGCAAGAGCCTCCCTGGTTAATGGGCTATACGTGTTGTCTCCAAGCATTGCTGGTGCATTCAGATGTGTGTGGTCCCTTCAAGCCCAGTGAAGGTGGTGCAAAATATGTTTTGCTGGTTATGGATGAATTTTCCAAATTTACTTGGCTATTTCTTTTGAAAAATAAGGCTCAGTGTTTTTCTGCCTTTCGAGATTGGGTTGCGTATGCAGAGAGGCAATTTAAACACAAGGTGCAAACTCTACAAACAGACTGGGGTGGAGAGTACCTGAGCAGGGAGTTCCAAAGGTTCATGGAACAAAATGAAATATTGCACAAGGTTACAAATACTGGGGTTACATCTGAGAAATTCAGTGTATTACAACAGATAATGAAGTGTTTGTTGACTGATGCTGGTCTGGGTATAAACTCACATTTTTGAGGTGAGGCAATCCTGGCAGCCAATTATTTGTGCAACAGGACCTGGTCTGCAGTGATTGACGATATACCTTATGCAAAACTGTTTGGGAGGACGCCTGATCTTGGCCACCTCCGAGTCTGGGGTAGTTTTGCATATGTGCATATTCCAAAATCACTGAGAAGGAAGGGAGACCCAAAATCTCAAAAGTTGCTTTTTGTTGGGTACGCAGGCACTGGAAAATTGTGGCGGTTTTCATGTGGGAATGGCAAGGTGGTGATATCCCAGAAAGCTGTATTTGTTGAGGAAGGCTGGCAACAAATACATGCAAACCCTGAAGTGTTAATTCCACTAGAAGCCTCTCCGCCAGCTCAGTCAGAGCAGCCAGCGAGAGAGGGGGGTGAAAGAAGCCTAGGAAATTCCAAACACTCTTCTTCGGAAGGGACCGACTCAACTGGGGAAGAGCAAAGGCCAGGGCAAGCTGGTTAAGGTACTGAAATGGAGACACACAGGTCTCAAAGAAGTACAAAAGGTATTCCACCCCAGAGATATGTTGTGGGCGGCATAAGAGTCTGCAATGTGAATTATGTTGAACTGGAGAACTTGGAACAAGTTAACAGTTTGCCAAACGCAGAGAAACAAATGTGGTTTGAGGCAATGAAAAATGAAATGGATTCTTTCAAAAAGAATGATGTATATTCTGAGGTTGTTGCACCAGCAGGGGTGAAAGTAACTGGCAGCAGATGGGTTTTCAAACGAAAGGTGTCAATTTTGGGTGAACCTAGTTTACAAATCAAGATTTGTGGCCAGGGGTTTTTCACAAATAAAGGGGCAGAATTATGATGAATTATTCTCTCCCACGGCAAAGGCTGAAACAGTTAGACTGCTACTGTCTTTAGCTGCAAAGAGAAATTTATTGGTGCACCATTTAGATTTTACTACGGCATATCTAAATGCTCCTCTGGAGGAGGAAATATACATGCAGCCTGCTCCAGGGTTTGAGTGTGAGCAAGGAAAGGTCTGACTTCTAAAGAAAGCGGTTTATGGCTTGAAACAGTCTGCCAGAGCATGGAACATGTGTCTTAATGAAACACTGATAAGGCTTGGGTTCAAACGTGGTGTAGCTGACCCGTGTGTGTATACAAAGGGTTCAGGGAATGATTTCATGGTGCTACTCACGTTTGTGGATGATATTTTGTGTGCTGGGTCAAATAGCAGTCAAATATTACAATTTGCACAGCAATTGGACAAAGAGTTTAAAGTCAAATCTTTGGGTGAGGTATCACAATATCTGGGTGTACAAGTTGTGAGAACAAAGGAGTCTATTTGTCTCAACCCAAAACACAAGGTGTTGGCATTGCTGGAGAAATATGGTATGCTGGATTGTGCACCTGTACAGAAGCCAATGGCAACGGAGTTTACACGGTCTGAAAGTGAAACGTGATAAATAAAGATATGGATACGAAGGTACCAAAGGGGCACATTGGAAATGGCAATGAAAGAGACCACATACAGAGGGAAATCAAAACAATGGTGTATTGTTTGTCTGGAAGGGAATCTGGCAGATGTAATGACAAAGGCTCTGCCCAGGCCAAAATTCCAAGAAATGATTACAAAGTTTGGGATGGTGTTCTAATGTGTATATATGTTTAGTTATATCAATAAAGCTTCTAGCCACTCAGGCAAGGAGGAGTGTTGGAATATGGTGTCGCATATTCTGGTTTGCCTTTGGGCAAGAAGCACTCACCACAGATCCAGCAGACATATCCAAGGTCTTGGATGAGATCATTGTCACCTTTGGCCCAGTTAGTTGGGTGTACAGTTTTTTCCTAACTGGCTCCAGGGTCCGATAGATTGTTTTCAGCTATACATTACATCATTCTATGGGTGCAGCTGGCATTACCTCATCTATGGGTGTGACTGTACAGACTTGTATATAAGGTGGGCAATGTCTCTGTGTTCTTGTTGGGGGAAAGGAGTTTGGATTATTGATTATATGAGTAAACATTGTGTAAGTATAGAGATAGTTTTTGTATGTCTAGACTGTAAGTTATTTTTGTCTGACATACTGTTCTCTTGCACTTTTGTAATTAGCACTCTGTATATGTTCTGTTCCTGTTTTTTACAAGTATTAGTTTTAGTAAACCTTTGTGTTTAAAGAAACTGACTTGTGTTTTTGCTTTTACCTGCTGGACTAGCACTAGCTACCCACGCCACAACCTCACCGCTGCTACATCTGCAGCTGCTGGGTACAAAGTTGTTTAACTTTGTTCCCCCCCCCCCCCCGGCGGCTCAGATTTCCATCACGGGTTCCCGCCCATTCCCTCAGTTCTCTTTCGACTGCCGTTGTAGTGACCTGGCAGGAGACTTCGTTGGACTGCGTTTTTGATTATTGCTGAGATTTTATTTTCTTGTAATTCTTTTCTTTGACTTTATTTTACTTTTTAGTATTTGAATTGTTTCTCGCTCTGCAATCTTCACGATCACTAATTTCCCTCACCAGGCGTTTGCGAAGCAGGCGCCGTAAACCGCTAAGGTTGGGAAACTCCAATGACCCTGTGGCTCCAGTGGCCTTATCAGGCTACACCACCACCTCCAGCTCTAACCATGGGCTGTGTGGTTTCATCACAGACTGTATCACTGCCTCCAGTTCTAACCATGGGCCAGCGGTCTCATCACGGCCTCCATCACCACCTCCAAGCTCTAACCATGGGTTGTGTGGTTTCATAGCAGGCTGCATCACCACTTCAGCCTCTGGCCATGTACTGCGTGGTTTCATCACAGCCTGCATCACCACCTCCGGTTCTAACCATGGGCTGCACAGTCTCATCATGGGCTGCATCACTGCCTCCAGCTCTAACTATGAGCTGTGCAGTTTCATCGCAGGCTGCATCTCCACCTCCAGCGCTAACCATGGGCTGTGTGGCTTCGTAGCAAGTTGCTTCAGCCTCTAACCAAGGGGGGGGGGAAGGCGTTGCGGAGGCATGCCTCCCCAGATTGAGCCAAACTGGCCCTTCGTCACAGGTCTCCAGTTTCAGTAGCCGAAGTCTCAGTCTCCACCGCGGAGCCTATTATGACTGCCTCTGTGTCAGAGGGTGAGACACGGGATCCACCCCCTTTTCGGATTCACTGTTCTAAATCAAGCTTGCCAGGCCCGATGGTGTCCCAGGCTTTGGTACTGAGCCGAGATATAGATCACTACACTTGGTCCCAATCATCAAACTCAGAATCAGAGAAGCAGTCTGAACAGTCCCTATCAGGACGCTATTGCTATAAGGATTGGAGATATTGACAAGAGCGTGAAATGTACAACAGTACTCACGTTGTTTTCATTCCCCTCAATACCGGCAATGGGAACATTCACATGTTCCATGGGACTAGGATGTTTTCCATCTGTCTCCGCTGCCCCAGGCCTCAGTCTTGCCTCTGACTACTACTGTGCTGGTTCCGGCACCATAAATACTATATGGGGTGTTTTGCTGTTGCTCCTTGCACACTCTGCAGCTGGCACCTCCCCTTGGGGCACTCACCGACTGTGTCTCCTGCATCCAAGAAAGAGGATCTTCATCTCTTCCGTCTCTGGACTGCTGCTGCGAGTATACATGACTCTTTCTACCTCCAGTGAGCTCTTGATCATCTCTGTAGGCCCAACTTCACTCATGGCACACTCCTTGGATCTGTGGTCTCAACAGCCAGTTCAGCAGGTCACAGACTCAGTGTTCGGTGCTGTCTGTACAGAGCTGTTGATACCATTCTTCAACCCTTACGGGCTATGTGACAGTCGTGAAGGGCACCGTTGTCTATGACGTCTCCCTCAGAAGGACTGGACTGTGGGGGTCAACAATTAGACCTTAATGGAACACAGCTTTATTCTTCTGCTGTATTACACTTTTGGGTGGCCAACTATCGGGACGCGATGTCCAGATCAGTGGCTTTCTCTGGGACAAGATAGGGCCCTTGTGCGATTATTTGCCAAATAACCAGAGGGAGCTGCCCAGGGTTTTTCTAAGCTGAAGCAACCAGTTTGTCCCACCAGCAAATACACCATGCAATGGTTGATACCATGCTTTGCTTTGCTTTGCTGGGCTCTCACAACAGGATTAGTCCCGCATGAAGGACTTGCCTTTTGATGGCGATGCCCCCTCCTTTTCTCAGTGCCAAACAGATCTGGCAATGAACTCTGTACAGGCAGCCATACCACAGCCAGGAAAATGGGACTGTATCAGCCTCTTCCATCTTACATGTAACATGTGGAATAAGCAGTCTACCTTTTTTCCTTTCCTGAGCTCAACAGGATAGTCTATCCAGTCAGTTGGCATCTGCAGCCTGAAACAATAATAGGGCATCTGCAGCCGAAAACAATCCTTCCTCTTCCTCCTTCCACCATGTCTTCGGAACTCCCCTTCCTTTTTCTTTGCTACTTGGACATTTATAACATCCAAAGGGACTACAGGATCAAGACCGATGTCCTCCCGCCTTGGGTGCTTTCCTTATCACTGCATCATCACCATATATTTGACAGGGAGGTAGAATTCTCTTCTTTGCCAAAGGGTGCAATATTACCCATCATACCCGGTTCAATATTACCCATCATTACCCGGTTCATAGCTTCAGGACAGTTTCTACTCCAGGTGCTTCACAGTCCTGAAATGGGAAGGAGAACTTGGACCGATCCTCTTTCTGCGAGATGTGAACTCATATATTTACAAGAGGGAAAGTCATATATGGCTTTCATGAGACAAAAAAAAGAAAGAAAAAGAATGAAAGAAATTGGTTCCGAAAGTCGACTTTGGTTTGATTTGCATTGGTGCATATGAAGGACGTCTTTTCCATGTTAGGATTGGGTACACCAATCAACATTGTCTCTGCTTTATTGCCATTGCCTATGCCTGCAGTGGATCTAGGTTTTTTCTGTATCTTGATGGCTGGCCTCTTGGCTGCCCACACAGAAGCAGACCTACTGAGAGTAATTTAGTCACTCGCAATCTGCTAATAGACTTGAACCTGTGTGTCAACCTGGAGAAGTCTACCCTGGTACCCACACAGTCTGTCCAGTACATTTGGGCAGTGTGCTATTCGGGAACAGGCAGAGCTTTGCTTGCCTTGGTACAAGGTGGCTACGTTGGCTGCATTAGCAAGTGGATTGCCTCCTCGCAGATTATTACTGCTCCCTTGATACGGTGATTACTCGGCCTCATGGCCTCCTCCATCACAGTCATCAAATATGCTAGGCTTTGCATACAACCATTGCGACTACAATGCTTCAGTGCCTTCAACCCGAGCAACTATGCTCAGAGAATGTGGCTCTGTATTCTGAGCTTGATCAGGGCCTCACTTTGGTGGTGGATGTCTCTACACATCCTATAGGAGAGAACTCCCTTTGTGTCATCTCCGCCTTCCATGGCGATAACTACCGGTGCTTCTCTCACAGGTTTGGGAGCTCATTGTGGATCTTTCATTGTTCCCGGTTCCCAGTCCACCTTACAAGTGTCACACCATATAACCAATCTCGAGCTACTAGTCATCTGCAATGGCCTTTCATCTTTCGAGATTGTCTTCACCCGCAACCATGTGCAGGTCGTAACAGACATTACTGCTGCGATGTGCTATTTTAACAAACAAGGCAGTATAGAACAGGTTGCTTACCTGTTACTGTGGTTCTTCGAGTAGTCATCTGTGCATTCACACATATGGGCTCTGTGCCTGTGCGGAGCCTCTTCGGGAAAGTTCTCTAGCTGAGGAATTTAGGTAAGGACCCTTCCCCCACCATCCTACTGCACTTGCTCCCAGCGGGTTCCCGCCTATTCTCTCAGTTCCCTGAGACCACCTATTATGGCCTTAGAAATGAGAGAAAACTCAGTATAAAGTAATGGTACAGAGATCGACATTGATACCAACAGTATAGCCGCTTCCTAGCAATGTTGTACTTGACATTGACCATGAAGCGGGGACGGCAGGTAGGTTGTGTGAATGCACAGATGACCACTCAAAGAACCACAGTTACAGGTAAGCAACCTGTTCTCCTTCTTTGTGGTCTCTGTGCATCACACATATGGCTGACTTACTGGAGGTGGGTCGGTGTCATCACTGCAGCAGTGATGAAAGTACAGCCCTGCCAAAGGGGCAGTCTGCTTGAGACCTGACGTCCAGCCAGTAATGTTGTATAATGGTGGACAGTCAACCAGTGAGCCACTCTGCAGAGTTCTGGGAGAGGTACTCCATGGCCGAAGGCCACCAACGCAGCCACCCCTCTGCTACAATGAGCCATCACTCCAGCATTGAGTTCCAGTCCTGCAAGTTCATATGCAAGGGTAATCGTATGCACTACCCATGCTGCGAAGGGTTGTGTAGAAACAGGCATTCCCTTACATTTCCCCCCATAACACATGAAAAGTCTTTGGGACTGACAATACGATTTGGTATGGGCCTTGTGAAATGCTAAGGCTCTTCGAACATCAAGAGTATGTAGCATATGTTCCATCGGTGTCAAGGGAGAAGGAAAAAATGCAGGAAGAATATTGTCATGATTCAAATGAAAATCTGAGAACTTTGGGAAGGAAGGCAATGTCTGGTTGAAGGACTACCTTGTCCCTATCATATATTAGCTATAGAGGGCTGGTCTGGAGAACACATAACTCACTGGAGCGATGGGCAGTTGTAATGGCCACTAGAAAGGCTACCTTCCATGATAGGAGCCGGAGGTCTACTGTAGCTAAGGGTTCAAAGGGCTTGGAAGTTAGTACTTTCAAGACCACAGCAAGACTCCAAGAAGGCATCATGGACTGGATAGGCAGAACAAAATTCCTGACACCTTTCAAGAATTGATGAACCAACAGATGAGAGAAGTCCGATGATCCAGAGAGTGGCATATGGTATGCTGAAATGGCTGCATAGTAGACTCTGATGGATGACAGTTTCAGTCCCTTTCCCATCAAAGAATGGAGATAGTTCAATATGCAGGGCACTGGGCGCATGTATGGATCTGCGCCTGATGTCCTTGCAAAAGCAGGAAAAGCTGTCCATTTCCTAGTGTAGGAGCGATGAGTGGACACCATGCCATTAGCTGCAGCATCAGCAGATCCAGGTGTTGAATCCGTCCTCGGTCGCAAGTGAGAAGCATTGAGGTTGAAGGAAGTCGGAGATACACTCCTCCACACCTGTGGAGCAGCGGGGCAAACCACAGCTGCCTCAGCCACCATGGGGCGATGAGTAAACAGTTTGAATCCTCCCTCCTGATCTTTGCTAACACCCTGGTGAGCAGAGGAAAGGAACAGATAGAAGAGGCTGCCCATCCATGGGTGAAGAAACACGTCTCCCATGGAGTGGTGGCCAAGACCAGCTCTGCTGCAAAAGTTGGCAAAGACAGCATTCTCCTCCGTCGCAAAGAGATCAACATCAGGAGAGCCCAGTGGTCGAAGATGCATTATTGGACTAGGGGGCTCAACTGCCATTCGTGCGAACTGCCCCGCTGAGGGCATCTGCTAAAACATTGTCCTTGTCTGCTATTGCTGCAATGGCCAGGTTCTGCTGCATAGTCCACTCAAAAAGGTGAAGTGTCAATTGGCTAAGTTCAGGTGACCTCGTTCCACCCTGCTTGTTGATATATGCCACCACAGTAGTGTTGTCCATAGCTATTTGGATGTTTTGGTCCCTCAGATTGGTTTCCAGAGCCTGAAGCGTATTGAAGACTATGAGGAGTTCTTGCAAGTTGATGTGGAATGGCGCTTCTCTCTGAGACCAAAGTCCTTGCACCATCATACCTCAGCAGTGTGCTCCCCAGCCAAGTAGAGAAACATCCGTGGTGAGTGTTCTGGTATACGGTGGAGCAAGAAAAGGCATTCCCCATTCCAGATGAGACCTGATCATCCACCACTGAAGTGAGTCCTGGACATTGGTTTGGAGAGGCAGGTAGGTATGGTGTGGGTCTTGTTCGGGATCAAAGGTTCGGATGAACCAATTTTGTAATAGCCACATCCGGAGACATGCAAAAGACACCACCGAGATCATCGAAGCCATGAGACCGAGAAGTCTTTGGATGGTGTGTGCTTTGGATGCCTTTGTTCTGTATAACTTCATTGCCAAGTTGATAATGGCCTGCATCTGGCCTGGAGGGAGGAATGCCCAGCTGGAATGAGCATCAAGAACTACTCTGATATATTGAGTCATCTTCGTTGGTCGAAGAACAGACTTCTCGTGGTTGATGTAGAACCCTAGGTCCTTGAGAAGTGAGAGGGTCATAGTCAACACTCGAAGGAGGCCAGATTCTGTGGAGTCCACTATCAGCCAGTCATCCAGGTAAAGGAAGATCTGAATCCCTCAGGTGCAAAGATGGGCGCATACAACAGCAACACATTTTTTGAAGACCTGTGGAGCTGTTGAAAGTCCGAATGGCAGAACCTGGAACTGGTAGGTTGAAGTTCCCATGCAGAAGCAGAGGAAGCACTGGCTTTCTGGGTGGATCGCGATATGGAAATAGGTGTCTTCGAGATCAACAGACACAAAGCAATCATCCCTGTGGAGAAGAGGCATAGTCATCCGAACCCTCTTCCGAGTAATGTAAAAATTGACATCCTGTAGGTCCAGGATCGGATGGAGCCCTCCATCCTTTTTTGGCACCATGAAATACCTGGAGTATAGGCTCTCCTGCATGCCATGAGTCAGGACAAGTTGAATCGCCCCCTTGTCAAGAAGAGAAGTGACTTCAGCTTGCAGAGGTTCTGAGGGCTGAGTGGCACGGATGCCGAGGAAAGGAGGGAGGGCATTGAACTTGATCCTGTGTTGTACAACCTTCAGGACCCAAGAGTCGGATGTTACCGACTTCCACTTCAAGAGGAATGATGCCAATCGGTTGCCAAAAGGTAGCAGGTAAGTGCCAAAGAGTCAAGGTTAGGTAGTCAAAGGCACCGCTTTCCATGTAGTCCCCTCTCTTTTGGGAGCTCTGATACCGAGGCTGGTTGTATGAACACTTCAGTGCCTGTGGCTGCTGTGCACGAGGACAACAATCACTCTGCTAGCAAGGAGGAAAAGAGGACTGCTGCCAAAACCATCTACATTGCCGGAAGGTAGGTGCAGGTGGGTACTGACTGAGTCCCATCTTTTTAGCCATTGTTTTGGCTTTCTGTACTGGGTCCATTGCATCAGTTTTTGCATTAAAGAGGCTTTCCCCATCGAAGGGAAGGTCCTCAATATGTGCCTGAGCCTTTTGGTTAAGGCCGGCTGAATGTAGTCAGGCATGCCTCAGAGCGATTGATCCCACCATGGCAATCCGTTTGGCAATCCGTTTGGTGACGGGCAGTGTTAATCTGCTTCCTTGACAGCTTCATGGCCTCCACCTGAAGACACATACTAGTTCTCGGCACTTGTCTGGAAGATAATCGCACATCGCCCCTATCTTTTCCCATAGGAACAACTGGTATAGGGCCATGGTGGCCTGATAGTTGGCAACCCATAGTCCTAGTGCTGTGGACAAGTAAGCTCGACAACCCATGAAATCGAGGCGACAGCCTTCTTTATCTACAGGAGCACAGTGTTGTCTTCTGGAGTGTCCCTCCTGCTCCTGTACCAGGTACATCTTTTCCAATCTCTTCAACTTCACAGCCATTGAGGAAGGATTTTTCCAGGCTTGCTGGACAGTCTGAAGTGGAGTGAGAAGAAAAGGAATGGTTATTGGCGTTGCTTCCTCCAAGTATCAGCATCGAAGACTGGGTCCTTCAATCTCTGCTCAGGTTGTTGAGTCGCATATGGGACTCCACCTTATGCTGAACTTGCTCGGAGAAATGCCCCATGTCTTCTGATGGAGAATCAGGATCTCTGGACCCCACAACAGTGTCAGGTGAGGAGATGGATGGAGCAGGTGACAGAGAAGAAAGGGAGTCAGACTGATAGTTCTCTGGAGAGGAATCCTAGGAAGTCGGGAGAACAGTTGAAGCTTCCAATGCAGGTTCCATGGAAGCTGGAGACAGAGGTGGAAGTGTGGCTTCACTGACCTCTACCTGCTTTGGTATCAAGGAGGCCACTGCCAAGGTTGATTTAGGCCTTGGGTCCCTTGGAGGCAGCGTAGGAGGCTGGTGGACTTCTGGTCCAGGAGGTCTGCCAAGTGATGCAGATGGCTCCTGCTGAAACCAAGGGGAAATTTCTGCATAGTAACATGTTCATAATAGGGGTCCCTCAGGTGTCTGAATTGCCAATCATCCCAGTAATACTGATGCCTGGGAGGCAAAGGCCAATCCAATCTTGTGTCCCAATCCGACTGCGGGGAACGAGATTGGTAGTGAGACTCATGTGTCAGGCTTCCCCCATCTCAACAAAGTGACTCTGATCTCTGAGCTCTAGGAGAGTGTTCCACTGACATGCGGGATGGCTCTCGGGCTTGAGGCCGCTCAGAAAGTGGAGAAGGGTCACGTATCTCCTACTCTGAGATTGACATGATCGGCACCAAGGCCTGTGTCAGTACCAATGGCGATAGAATGGACAAGCTTACGGGAGAAAATTACCTAGCTTGGCAATTCAAAACAAGAATGCTACTCATGCGGCAGGATCTGTGGGACATTGCTATTGTCGATCCCCCGGATGACCCAACCCCTGAGGAGAGCCGGTGGCTGCAGAGAGCGCATGCTATGATTGTGTTGTCTTTGGCAGACTCACAGCTTATGCATGTGCGGTCTTTTTTGAATGCGGCTGAATGCTGTATTGTGCACAAAGTCACGAACCCATATTCCCCATGGGAGAATGGTACAGCTGAACGAAAATTGCGCTCACTACAACAGATAATGAGGTGTTTGTTGACTGATGCAGGTTTGGGTACAAACTCACATTTTTGGGGTGAGGCAATCCTGGCAGCCAATTATTTGTGCAACAGGACCTGGTCTGCCGTGATTGACGATATACCGTATGCAAAACTGTTTGGGAGGACGCCTGATCTTGGCCACCTCCAAGTCTGGGGCAGTTTTGCATACGTGCATATTCCGAAATCCCTGAGAAGGAAGGGAGACCCAAAATCTCAAAAGTTGTGTTTTGTTGGGTACGCAGGAACTGGGAAATCCTGGCAGTTTTCATGTGGGAATGCCAAGGTGGTAATTTCCCAGAACGCTGTTTTTGTTGAGGAAGGCTGGCAACAAATTCACGCAAACCCTGAGGTGCTAATTCCACTAGAAGCCTCTCCGCCAGCTCAGTCAGAGCAGCCGGTGAGAGAGGGGGGTGAAAGAAGCCCAAGGAATTCCAAACAATCTTCTTCGGAAGAGGCCGACACAACTGGGGAGGAAAAAAGGCCAGGGCAAGCTAAGGAAAGTACTGAGCCTGAGATACGCAGATCTCAAAGAAGCAGAAAAGGTATTCCACCCCAGAGATATGTTGTGGGCGGCATAAGAGTCTGCAATGTGAATTATGTTGAACCAGAAAACTTGGAACAAGTTAACAGTTTGCCAAACGCAGAGAAACAAATGTGGTTTAGGGCAATGAAAAATGAAATGGATTCTTTCAAACAGAATGATGTATATTCTGAGGTTGTTGCACCAGCAGGGGTGAAAGTAACTGGCAGTAGGTGGATATTCAAACGAAAGGTGTCAATTTCGGGTGAACCTATTTACAAATCAAGATTTGTGGCCAGGTTTTTCACAAATAAAGGGGGAGAACTATGATGAAATTTTCTCTCCCACGGCAAAGGCTGAAACAGTGAGACTGCTACTGTCTTTAGCTGCAAAGAGAAATTTATTGGTGCACCATTTAGATTTTACTACGGCATATCTAAATTCTTCTCTAGAGGAGGAAATATACATGCAACCAGCTCCAGGTTTTGAGTGTGAGCAGGGAAAGGTCTGGCTTCTAAAGAAAGCAGTGTATGGTTTGAAGCAGTCTGCCAGAGCATGGAACATGTGTCTAAATGAAACACTGGTGCAAAGTGGGTTCAAGCGTGGTGTAGCTGGCCCATGTGTGTATACAAAGGGTTCAGGGAATGAGTTCATGGTGCTGCTCACGTTTGTAGATGATATTTTGTGTGCTGGATCAAACAGCAGTCAAATATTACAATTTGCACAACAACTGGGACAGAAGTTTAAAGTTAAATCTTTGGGTGAGGTATCACAATATCTGGGTGTACAGGTGGTGAGAACAAAGGAGTCTATTTGTCTCAACCAAAAGCACAAGGTGTTAGCATTGCTGGAGAAATATGGTATGCTGGATTGTGCACCTGTACTGACACCAATGACTACAGACTTTGTGAAGTCTGTGAGTGCAACAGATAAAGTGATTCCGAAGTTTGAAATGTATCAATCATTGATTGGCAGTTTGCTATATCTGGCACAATGGTCATGGCCAGATTTGGCAGCCAGTGTGGGAGTTTTGTGCAGGTTTACAACACAACCCACTGTTCCGGCATGGAATGCAGCAAAAAGAATCTTAAGATATCTTAAAGGCACCCTGGATATTTGTTTACAGTTACCAGCACAAGAGTCTGAAAATTTTCAAGTTTGGGTGGATTCTGACTGGGGTAATTGCGTGATAACCAGAAAGTCAGTCAGCGGTATGGTTATGCAATTTGGGAATACAGTTGTTAACTGGGTATCAAAGAAACAGACGGGTGTGGCCACGTCTAGTTGCCAGGCTGAAATGACAGCAGTTTCTTTGGCATGTGGAGAGACAACATGGTTCATTCAATTACTGAAAGATATGGGAATTGCTCAAAAGTTACCGGTTGAGGTCTTTTGTGACAGCACGGCGTGCATATCTTTGGCAAATTCAGAAAATCTAAAGGCTTTAACTAAACATGTAGCTGTGAAATTTAGCAATGTTAGAGAACACATACAAACGGGAATAATAAAGCTGGTGTACTGTCGATCAGAAGGGAATTTGGCGGATGTGATGACAAAGGCTCTGCCCAGGCCAAAATTCCAGGAAATGATTACAAAGTTTGGTATGGTGTCCTAATTGTGAATATATGTTTAGTAATGTCAATAAAGTCTTCTAGCCACTCAGGCAAGGAGGGGTATTGGAATATGGTGTCTCATATTCAGGTTTGCCTTCGGACAAGAAGCTAACCCCACAGTTCCAACAGACATATCCAAGGTCGTGGATGAGATCATTGTCACCTTTGGCCCAGTGTAGAAGGGCATACAGTTTTCTGCTAACTGGCTTCAGGTGATTGGAGTCAGGAACAGATAGATTGATTTCAGCTGGGGATTACCTCATTCTATGGGTGCAGCTGGCATTACATCATCTATGGGTGTGACTGTACAGATAGGTATATAAGGTGGTCAATGTCTCTATGTTCTTGTTGGGGGGAAAAGGAGTTAATTGTTATAAGGAGTTATTGATTATATTGAGTAGAAGCATTCTGTAAGTATAGAGATAGTTTATGTATGTCCAGACTGTACTTGTTTTTGTCTGACATACTGTTCTCTTGCACTTTTGTAAATTAGCACTCTGTATATGTTCTGTTCCTGTTTTTCCAAGTCTTAGTTTAGTAAACCCTTTTGCTAAAGAAACAGACTTGTGTTTTGCTTTTTACCTACTGGCCTAGCACTCGCTTCTCACGCCACAATCTCTCCGCTGCGAATTCTGCAGCTGCTGGGACAAAGTTGTTTAACTTTGTTCCCCCCCCCCCCGGCGGCTCAGATTTCCATCATTAGGTTGATTGCTAATTATCACTAATGTATATTTTGCTAATATATATTCTATATATTTCAAATTATATAACAATAATTTAAAATGATTGCTATATATTTTGAAATATACAGAATAGACTTCGTAATGAGTTCATATTTGAATTATTAGTTGAATGAATTAGTATTTGTTATAACCTTTTGAGCCATATATGTATATTGTGGGTCAGGTTATTGATCACTGAAGTGTTTTGTACATGTTTGCTCTGTAAAGACTCATGCACAATTATGGTGCTATATTAATGGCAAATAACAGCAGTACTGCTACTTCCAGTACTCTTTACCTTCTGCAGCCAAGCTTCCAAGGAACTTCCTGGATCCGTGCAGTGGGTGACAAAGGTGTGTTGTAGCCTTCCACAGTACTGACAGTGCTGGGGTAGCTTGGAGGGCTGGGGAAGCGGCTCAAGGCAGTGTTGTTGGCATTGTTGATGTTAGCATTGGAGCCTGATGATGAGTAGCTGCTTGGAGTGAAGGTGGAATCCACAAGCTTCTCATGGGATGGGGATTCAGTGTCTCCCTGGTTGTTGCTAGATTTATTGATGTGCAAAGGACGCTGAGTGGTGAATGTCTGAGGAAATGAACTTCTGCCATCACTTTGGTAGTAGCTGACATGATTTCCAAACAAGCCACCAGCTCTCTGTCAGCAAAATAAATTAAAAACAACAACATATATTCATAGTGAATAAGTCAAAGGGCCACTTCAGATGTGGCTATTTTTTGCAAGGAGTGCAGAAAATAGTGCACTGCAGTATTGTTTGAAGTGAGACATGATTCACCAATATTTGTATTAGCAGCTCTAGGTTTAGTAGGCTGCAAACGTGGAAAATAGTATGACCTTTCACTGTCAAGAGTTTTCTTTGTCTGTAGCTTTTTCTTGAGCAAATTGACTGTTTTGTAGAAAACATCATAACTTTTACATAACTCTTATCAGTAAGAGCAGGCAAGAAAAATGCTATAATGAAAGTGGGAGGGAGGGAAAAAGCTGGAATATGGAAATTCAGGATTTCACTAAAGGTTCCAGAACTCCCAGGACACCTAAGTCCAAGAAGGATAAGAGAAAGAGGATCTCATTCCTTTCTCCCTTGTTAGCCTGAAAAGAAAGGCAATAATCATATCATCAAATATTAATGTTAATTTTTGCAAGCCTCTCTGGTAGCCTTTTTTTGGCTGAAGAGTGAAGTTAAAAATTCTGTAAATAATTAATTAAATAAAATCAAATATGTATTCACTAAGTACAATAACCAATCCATCTACTTTTAGTAGGAGGTCCTTTGGGAGAAAGGTCTGAGGTTAAAATGCCTATCTCTCTAAAATTCAATGTACCTGGCACAATATCCTAGTTTCCTCATTAAATAGCAACCTACCTGTCAGGTTTCAAATATCCTCCATGCACAAAGGCTGGAATACTCCCCTGATGCTTCTGTCTATCACAGGGGTATTTCAGCCTGAGGGCCAAATTTCATTTTAGAGAACTCAGGGGCTGTATTCCAGTGGTGGATGGGGCCGAAGGCCAAGGGGGTGGCACCAAAATGCCAGCATATTTTAACTTAAAGCTCTAACTGCCAGGAGCTAAGCCTTAGAAGAGCCATTTCAACCTTTTAGAATGGGGGAAAACACACAAAAGGTGGGAAACCATGAAATGAGGCAGTCGGGAAGGGGGTGGGGTCAGGGGAAGGGGACGTGGCCATCTGGCAAACCCCAAAGGGCCGGATTTGGCCCACGGGCCTGATATTCTGAGCCCTGGTCTGTCACAGGTAAATTGGAAATCTGGTCAAGTTCTGACCTTCTACTTCCACCTACATGGGTTGTTGACTAGTGCCAATGGCCTGCCTCTCTCTCTCTCTCTCTCTCTCTGTACGTGTTGGACATACCATGTCCAAAGTGTCAAAACTCTGTCCCTAAAGGTGTGTCAAGCTCACATGACCATCCCTGTTTAGACAAAAATGTACATACACGCACACACACACCATTAACCCGTCTCTTGATCCCACAGTGTTAATGAGGATTATTCCCTATGAAAAATTACCATCTACTGTACTGAACATCCTGAGTGATCCTTGCTCCTTGGAAGTAAGTCTGAGATTCCTCTTTAAGAGTGTTTAGTGTAGATTATTTAGAGAACAAGTTATTTTGGGTTTTTTTAATGCTACCTTTCTGTTTTCTCCCCTCACCCCTTTTATCTCCATCCCTAATCTCAATAAAGCTTCTTAATTTGGAACATGTGGTTTAACTGTATACTTTAGACAACTCAAGGGTCTTTCCCCTGAATCCCAGACTGTACTTTTATGCTACATGCTTAGACCAAGGAGAGGTAAGGGGAGAACAGGCTGAACTCACCCAGCAATGACTGGGGAATTAGCTGCTGGTTGCCCCCTTCTCAGGTTGAAGATTAACCTGCAACTCTTGGAGTTCATCTTGCTCAGGAGTTAGGATGAATTGAGAGGCAAGTTTGGGTCTATATTTCAGTATAACAAAACAATTGTAATAAAACTGAATATTGGGAATATAATTGAAGAGCAGTATAAAATACCTAAAATAAATAAGGGTGCAAAAAAGTCCTACAACTCCCATCATGCTCCATGCTGGCTGGGGGATGCTGGGAGTTGTCAGACTTTTTCTGTTTAAACATGCTTAGGATTGCACCCTAAATAATACAATAGTAGATATTGTGGGATGAAATGGAGGGAAACAAGGCATTCTGGAGGAATATCTCTGAACGCATTTATTTACAGTAGAGAATTCTTAATCTGTAGGATAGACTTCACTACAAGGCCATCAAATCCAACCCCCTGCTCAATGCAGGAAACTAGAGGAGGGGTCTCCACTCCAAGTAATAACCAGCCTGACCCTGCTTAGCTTTCCACGCTCAGACAAGCTGAGCCAGCGTGAGCCACAGGCCTCTGCTCAATGCAGGAAACTAGAGGAGGGGTCTCCCACCCAAGTAATAACCAGGCCTGACCCTGCTTGGCTTTCCATGCTCAGACAAGCTGAGCCAGCATGAGCCACAGGACTTATATAAAGATAATATGAGAGGTCTGGTTCCTTGTCTCATAAAAAGGTATACAGTGTGAACTCTTTATCAGACAAGATTGGGGGAACATGGTTTCCTGTTGGATATAGCAAAAGTGTAGATATCGATATTTAACCGCATTCCAGTTTGTGTACTGGTTTGGGTAAAGCAAATTTGATACGTTCACATAAAAATGAGAACTGAACAAATTCCCTCAATTCCTATATAGAAGATATGTTTATTTGATGAAATTGTAGGCAATTGTCACTTAATTCTCTTCCAAATTCTGAAGTTAGTAAGAGACTACATCAATAAATACTTTTTTTGGTGATCCTATATGTTAGAACGTGACCTCATCCCATTGGCGATATGAGAGGTAACAGAAAAAGCCTCTTACCCTGAAGATATCATCTTCAGAGGCAGCAGAAACAGCTTCTTTCATTGCCTTGTCTAATTCCTCTTCAGCTGTTAAGTCTCCAGAGATTGCCCGCCTAATCTCTGGTCCAATGTCATGTAATGTGCGCAGACCAGCCTGGAAAACAGTATAATTCAGCACACTGCTAGGTAAGAGAAATAGAAGTGACACATTAAAAAATACTTAATAGAGCCTAAAAATATTTTTAAAAGCTACTGATCTCAATGAAATGGTATGTTGTAGTGCTGATGCCAAGATTTAGATCAGGTGCATATCTCCCAAGTTAATTGATTATGGGCACAATTCCTAAGCATGTTTAGACAGAAAAAGTCCTACATCTGGCCTACAACTCCCAGCATTCCCCAGCCAGCATTGTGTCCTAAAACATCTAAAATCAGGAAGGGACTGAACGTTTTTTTGCAATTCTAAACTGACTTAATCAAAGAGATGGTCCTTGAAGCAGTCTCAGCTCCTAAAAAACTCTGGAATCCTGAATATTGTGTAGCACTTCTGCACTGCAGCAGTACTTACCCTGCATCTGGTGTATGAAAGGAGCAATCCAGAGAAAATTACACATGCTTTTGGCTCATTGATCTCCAAGGACACGCTGGGCCAGTTCACACAACACAACAGTCCATCATGGGTTAAATAATGCTCAAGGAGCTGCTACGCATGCTGACCATCATTTTGAATATGCAGCCCCCAATTGTGTGTTGTCATGTCATCCGAACCTGGCCATTAGGGTTTATGCAAGGCTTAAGTAGCCCTTGCATAACCCTTCAACAACCCTCACATAACCCCCGATGGCCAGGTTTGGACGACATGACAACCCCTGATGGGGGGGTTGCATATGCAAGATGGTGCCCACAGGTGCCATGGCTCATTGTGGGTTAAATAAATAAATAACTAAAATAATTACTATTATACACTGACAGTGCAATCCTATACCTATCTACTCAGAAGTAAATGCTGTTGAGTTCAGTGGGGCTTACTCCCTGGTAATTGGATATAGGATTGCAGCTTAATAGTAGTATTATCTTCAGAGAAGTTTAGGTAAGAACATGGTAGCAGAGATTCACTAAATACTTATCAAGCTAAAGGCACCTATCTCATTTTTTAAATTTCACCAGTACATTTATAGGTCATATGCAATAGAACTCAGAGATGCTGACAACAGAAGATGTCTTTATAGCCCCACTCACTCATAATTCAGGGTTCTGTTGTTGCTTACAAGCATTCCTTGGAATTTGATCCAAAATATATTTACTTATAAGTAAATTCTTTTGGTATTAGTGGAACTTATTTCCACTTAAGGTAGAAAAAAGATATTCTTGAACCAGTCAGCCCAGTTAATTATCCTGAACTTCATCCTAGTGACTACCCTTTAGTAAATAAGACACAATTTCAGCTATCCCCCAAGTAATTAAGCCAAAGCAAAGACAGATGACTTGACTGCAGCAACTTATTCTAATCTTGGAGTAGCAAGATAAATGGGAGAAGACATCAAGGTTTTAGGAAACCAAAAACCCATGAACAATTGAACCTTGTTCTGCTGGATCCCAATGTAATCAAGAAAAAGTACATGAAATGGTAGCTGGTATAGCCATGTCCTAATTGCTGTGTGGGTGAACAGCTGGTGTTCTGATAAGGTCTAGTCAGAATGCATTTAAAATTGAATCTCGGAGTATCAAGTAGGAGCTTGTATCTCACCTGGCAACTAAATTGAGTTCTTTTGGGTGGTCTTTCCCAGTTATAGAATCTTGGCTTTAGATCTTAGAATGGAAGGGCAATAGACACTGCTGGTGGATGGGGTGGATCAGTGTTATAATTTTAAGCAATATGCAGAAAGCCCACTTTCTGTTTTCATCTCTACAGTCCTCACTCTACGTGCCCATTTCTTACCTGGAGAGAAAGAGCATTCCGCTGTGAAGGTTTGCCAACAAGCCCCTGTTCTTTGCGTTTCTTGAATTTCCGGAAATACTCTTGAATTAGGAATGTGGCATAGAACTTTCCAACCGTTACCTCATCATCTAGGTGGGAGACATTTTTTAAAAAGCAAACAAGAAGCTGAAAATGATGACGATCATACTTATGTGTTGCTTTTTTCATTCACTAACCAACAGCTATTTGCTGGCAGTAGTGTCCAGCAAGGCACCTAGCTATTCTAAAAGCTAATCCCCTATCTTCTATTCAGGGGATCACAAAGTGTGTTACAGATTGATAGTGGAATTAAATAAAGAATTGAAAGAAAGGTGCACTCACCACCTGCTGGTGGCACAACCTGATCCAACAGTTTCATGCTAGTGCGTTTCCAGATTTTCTTAATGATTGCACGCAGTTCTTCATTGGCTTGCTCCAAGTTACCTGCCAAAGGAAGCAGTAGTGAGAGAATTAATTGGGGAAATTAAGCTGGTTCTTATATAAAATAGTAATATACCATTCCTGTAGTACCATGTAAAAATGACTATGACATTTTAAAACAGGGTTGTCAGAAACATCTTTTATTGTAGTAAAGAAAATGAAGACTACACAAGAAGAATAAATGAAGAAATACAAAGTCTCTTTGTTAGTCTCTTATGACCCACAAAACATAGTGGAAGAAATATACCGTCTGTATAATGGATAAGCAGAAAGCCATGAAAAATATATTTGAGCAAACACTGCATATTAAGCCACCCTAAGAAACACTCCTCTCTCAGTGGAAAGATTGTGTGAAGAACAATCTAGAAAATTTGAGAGTGAACAATGAAGGAGGAAAAACCACGATACAATACTTTCTTGTGAATGATCCACAAAACCAATGTGGTTGTTAGCAGTGCCGGGCCTAACATAGTTATAATATTACATAGATATTGTGGTATCCAGGAAGAAAAGTTGTAGAGTTAAATAATCCATTCAGCAAGAGGAAGCTTCAAGAGCAGCAAAGACACCCTAGGAATAAAGTCAATCTGGCTTTTTTCAAGGCTTCTATACACTTTTATAGTTTGATTCTTGTATAGCTAGAAATTGATGCTTCCTAATGAATCAGGATTGTAGCTGTGGATGAAGTCTGAGTAGGTTCAGGTTTACATTGCACTCATAACAGGTGTATGATTAGTTTACTGCACAGCCAGTTATAATTTTCTTCAAATTGTCTGTGGCTTGGTAAATGCAAGTTGGCATGAATTTGAACAGGGTGAAGCAAGAAAAGTCAGCCCTGTAACCCATATATTCTGACTGTTAATATAGATATGGGAATCAACCTTGAGAAATGTTAGTTTGCTTCTGCCAGCTACAAAATAATGGTGTTATACCAGAGGTCATTTTGGACATGACTATTACCTGCCCAAAGCTGGTTGTGTTAGTCACCCTGGGAGAATTTAATTTTTGTTATTATTTTAGACTTATAGTCTACCTAATCCACAGAGGCTCAGGGTGAGTGACAAATTAAAGGAAACAAAATGCCAGTAAAATTAATTGTTTAAAATATTAAAAGCATAGCTTTAAAATGCTACTAAGCCCTTATTTATCTCCAGTCGCTAGATCTCCAGACATAAAGGGCATTCTGGATAGTGTTCAAGTCTGGAATTTGGTGATCTTCAGAAGAAAAAGAACTGGGGAGTGATCACCGTGACTGCCTATGTGCATCACCTTATTGATTTCACTTGTTGGAGAAATGGTATATTAGAGGTACTCTCAGTTGCCCACAGAGATCACAACAGGATTTATGGAAGGAAATATTGTCTAAGTTATGAATGGATTCAGAATTTCTGGGCTTTAATATTCAAAATATTCTTGGCATCTATATTGTGGGCTGAATATTAAAAAAAAAAATCCAGATTTTAACATATGAATACAAAAAGTTTTCAAGAGCAAACTTTCCAATTTAGTATTGAACCGGGATTTGTAGTTTGCAAAATATTATCTCAGCCCAAATTTGACCTTAGCTTTCATCCATCTACTTTCCTGCCTCATATAATCATATATGTGTTACAAGCAAATATGTCAAGTATCCCACATGAGTCTTCTGTGTCAAGTGTCTTACCTTCTGTTTTGATCCTCAGTGCTGTTCTGACCAGTGCAAACAAGGTTGCATTAAACATGACAGTCCCATCACTATTCAGTGGCATATTCATGGAGACAAGGCGCTATAGGAGACGGGGGGTGGGGGAAAGAAAATATACTGAATCATATTCATTCATATACCTACTCACCAGTTTCAAGATTAGCTTCAAGATTTTACATTCACACCCCTTTACCTTCCTGAGTATTTCTTTGGAGATTATAGAATATCAAGGACTAGACTAATGTTTCACAAACTGAGATGATTTTTTTTAACCTTTCAGTGCTTGTACTCGCTCTCCACTCATTATCCCTGTCATACCCAGACACTATTACGCTGTCTCTGTGTTGTTGTTCTCTTAGACTTAGAGAATCATTCAGTGCATGTGTGTTAACCACCAATTTCTTTCCTGCTGACGTCCTGTCCCATCCCCCCCCCCCCGCCGCCCTACCTCATTCTGCCCACATCTAAGAGGAGGAAATGTGAAGCACAAGGAGCAAGCAACTGAAGAATATGTTCTGAAAGTTTGTCGTGCTTTAGGATTAGTATTTAGGTGGCTGGAACTACATGGATAGTGCTGTCTCCCCCATTTATCTTAACCCCTTCAATACCAGCTTTAGAGCCTGGCAGGAACTTTCAGGCTGTGTCCTTTATCTATTTAGTTCCTGTAGTTTGCCTCCACTTCCCATAATGTGTAGGTCTGCTCAGGGTACAGAAGCTAAGGGATATTCTCTGGAAATTCCCATCAGAATTATCATTAATATTAAAGGCAACACTACCAGTGCTGTGCGAGCCCCTAAACTCCAGTTGCTTCTGAGGCCTTAGAGCCCTTCGTTGGGATTATGTCTGGATCCAGAGATAGGTCTCAAACAAAGATTAAATTCTGTTACTTAGTCTCTTTACAGTCTTTTTCCAAACTAGGGTAGCCAGGTGGTGTTGAACTACAACTTCTGTCATCCCCAGCCAGCATGCGCAGTGGAGTGGTCAGGTATAGGAGTTGTCAACCAACAACATCTGGATATCCTAGTTTGTGAAAGACTGCATAAAACAGAAAAAAATGTCATACCTTGCAGGCCACTCGGTGAGGGCAAAGTTTCCCAAAACCCAGTGGAGGTTGTATCCGACGCAAGAGTGTCACAACATCTAAGTGTTTGATACGTCCCCTATAGGAGAAAGAGCAAAAAGGAAATATACTGTATCAAATTGTTTGAGCTAAATAGAATCCTGAGGGCCTGAGGGCCTTCATTACTAAGGGTTCAGGTTGTATGCCAACTCCTAACTGCTGGTTTCTGATAACCCCAGACACTTGCAAAAATTTGTGTAATATCCTGCTATGACAAGACTGAATATGCCTTGTACTCTCTTTTGCATTGGGGACAAAATATTAAACCTGACAAGTGCTCATGTTTAGGTTAGGCCCAGGGCAATTCATCTGTCAGGCTGCTAGGCCTATTGCTTTGCCTTCCTATATGACCTTGAACCCTCAGGCTGTGTCCTGCCAAGTTTTTGTAAATGTATATAGCCACTTCTCTTAAGTTATCTTCAATCTGGAGATAGAATAATAGTAATAGTGGAGTTGGAATGGGCCTATAAGGCCATCGAGTCTAAGCACCTGCTGAATGCAGGAATCCAAGTTAAAGCCTCCCTGACAGATGGCTGTCCAGCTGCATCTTGAATGGCTCCAGTGTTGGAGAGCCCACTACCTCCCAAGGTAATTGGTTCCATTGTCCTATCCTTCCTATTGCTCTAACAGTCAGAAAGTTTTTCCTGATGTTCAGGTGGAATCTGGCTTCCTGTAACTCTTGAGCCCATTATTCCGTGTCCTGCACTCTGGGATGGTGGAGAAGAGATCCTGGCCCTTCTCTGTGTGACCACCTTTCAAGTACTTGAAGAGTGCTATCATATCTCTCCTCAGTCTTCTCTTCTAAAGGCTAAATATGCCCAGTTCCTTCAGTCTATCTTCATAGGGCTTTGTTTTCAGTCCCCTGATCATCTTTGTTGCCCTCCTCTGAACCCTTTCCAGTTTGTCTGCATCCTTCTTAAAGTGTGATGCCCAGAACTGGATACATTACTCAAGATGAGGCCTAAGCAGTGCTGAGTAGAGTGGAGCTAGTACTTCACGTGATTTGGAAGCTATACTTCTATTAATGCAGCCCAAAATAGCATTTGCCTTCTTTGCAGCCACATCACATTGCTGGCTCATATTCAGCTTGTGATCTACAACGGTTCCAAGATCCTTCTCTCTTGTAGTATTGTTGAGCCAAGTATCCCCCATCCTGTAACTGTGCATTTGGCTTCTTTTTCCTAGGTGCAGAACTTGGCATTTATCCCTATTAAATTTCATTCTGTTGTTTCCAGCCCAGAGCTCCAGACTATAGAGATCACTTAAATTGTGTTTCTGTCTTCCAGGTATTAGCTATTAGCTTCTTCTGTTGTCCTCTACCTCTTTTCCTTGTTGGAATTGTTTGTAATTGTGCCTTTAGAATTTACTTTTTAAAAATCTCCCACCCATCTTGAACTCCATTTCTCATTAGAGTCACGTCTTCCCATTGGACCTGACTTATCATTGTTTTGAGTTTATTAAAATTGCCTTTCCTAAAATCCAGGGTATGCGTTTGGCTACACTCAGCTTTTGCTTCCTTTAGAATCAAGAACTCAAGTATAACATGGTCACTTTCCCCCAGAGTTCCTGTAATTGCCACTTTATGCACTAACTCATCTCTGTTGGTTAGAATCAAGTCAAGGACAGCTGATCCTCTAGTTCCTTCTTCCACTTTCTGTAGGAGGAAGTTATCAACGACACAAGTTAGGAATTTCTTGGAAGGGCCATGTTTGGCAGAATTTGTCTCTCAACAGATATCAGGGAAATTGAAGTCCCCCATTACTACTACATTGTGCCTCCTTGAAGCGTTTGCTTTTCAAAAGTTTCATCCTCATCTTCCCCTTGATTGGGTGGTTGGTAGTAGACTCCGACCACCATGTTCCTTTTATTCTTTGCCCCATTTATTTTAAGGGTGGCCGGGTGACTGGCCAGATGGCCGATTAACAAATGTATAATCCAGCTGCTCTCGATGGGGCTATCAAGCTCATCCTCCCATATTTCTGTGCAGAGATATGTATTTTTGACATATAGTGCGACTTCACCTCCCTTTCTGTTCCTTCAGTTCTTTTTGAACAAGTTGTATCCTTCAGTTGCTGTATTCCAGTCATGGGAGTCATCCCACTAAGTTTCAGTTACATCTATCAAGTTGTATTTGCCCTCCGTATTAAGAGTTCAAGTTCGTCCTGTTTGTTTCCCATACTCTGGGCATTAGTATATAGCAGTGATGGCGAACCTTTTTGAGCCTGAGTGCTCAAACTGCAACACAAAACCAACTTATTTATTTCAAAGTGCCAACACTGCAATTAAACCTGAATACCGAGGTTTTAGTTTTAGAAAAACAACTCATACAGTTGTCCGAACTAATTAACATCTTTTGTCTTTAAAGAAAAACACAATAACAGAGCTTTCAATGATACAAACAGTTTTTTGTTGGGAAAAAAATCAACTCAAAAAATTATTATAGTACTACATTGTACACATAGCCTGAAGGGAATTTATACAAACTTTTAAAATAATTAGGCACATGTATTTTTGGATAATGGATTTTCAACTTGTAATATGATTATATGCCAGACTGAAATTGTATGGGGCAAGCTTTACTCCGGGTCCTTTCCCTGCTTCTACAGGTGTCAGATTAGTAAAAGTAAAAGTCAGCCTGTACTAGGATGAGCAAGATAAACAAGAAAACTAAATGTGCTTAACACATTGTAAACACTTTATATCTTGGACTGCAAACACTGCATTAGGTAAAAGTTTGCATTGGGCATGCTTTTGCACAATTAATGTGATTTTTGCTATTACATGCATGCTGATAATTTGTCAAACCTTGGCTCATACTCCATTAGTTTGAGAGCAACACATGCAGCACTCAGGTCAACTGTTAGGGCTTTACATCCAAGCCATGCTCTGTGCATCATTCTTCAAAATCTTTTAAATGTGATAACAATGTAGAAAAGAATTCTGTAACAGGAATTCTAGAATAAAATCATTCTGTTCCACACTGTGAGAAAGAACAAAATCATTAGTGTTTTGCAGAAGGGGACAGTCTTTTCGTGATCTGGTGACTAATGGCTCGAGTGCCCACAGAGAGGTCCCTGCGTGCCAGCTGTGGCACCCGTGCCGCAGGTTCGCCATCACTGGTATATAGACTTGGAAGACCTTGTGCTTTATAGTTTGTCTTTCTTCCTACATTTTTTGAAGACTATTATTGGGCACTATTAGAGCTGTTCTCTTCAATGTGGTGCATAAGCCTTCGTCTATTGTTACCCCCAAGTTTACATCTCTCCCCCCGTAAGGATTCAGTTTAAAGCCCTCCTGATGAAGTTCTTCATGCTGTGGCCAAACACATTCTTTCCAGTCCTTGTGAGGTGCAACCCATCCCTTGCCAGCAGTCCATCTTCCAGGATGTGTAGCCCATGGTCCCAGAATCCAAATCTCTCGTGTCAGCACCACTTTCATAGCCAGTCATTCACCTAGAGTATTTTTCATTCGCTTTCTATTCCTTTTCTAAGTGCTGGAAGGATGGATGAGAAAACTATCTGGGCCCCAAAGTTCTTGAGTTTCCTTCTCAAAGCTTCAAAGTCTGACATGATTTCTTCATAGCTCCGCTTGGTGGTATCATTTGTTCCCACATGGATGAGAAGAAAGGGATACGTGTCAGTGGGCTTTATGAGCGTTGGCAACCCTTCAGTCACGTCTCTGATCCATCCTCCAGGAAGACAGCATACCTGGAGAGACCATGGGTCTTCGCAACATACTCGGGTTTCGATCCCTCACAGTCTCCCACAACTACTGCTCTTCTCTTCTTCATGTTGTAGGCCTTGGTTTCATTGCCTCCCCTTGTCTGACCTTCAATCTCTTGCTCACTGTCATACAGGGTGCCCTGTAATTCTTCCTCTGCAGGCTGTTAAGCAGTTCCATAGATCCACTGCTTCCACTGGTGCAGAATGTCTTCTAGTTCTTCTGCTCCGAACCATCACCCTTTTTCAGGGAGTTCCCTCTACTTCATTGTTCCTCGCCTGAGCATTCTTCTCTTCTGCCTCAGCTTGCTTTTGCTCTTCTGGCTCCTGTACTTCACTTTGCTGTTGTAGTTCCACCGTTCTGTCTAGGAACTCTTCATTTTTTCTTATTCCCTTGAGGGTTGACACGCACCGCTCCAGTCCTATCACTTTTTCTTCCAGCGGCGCAACCAGCATGCACTAGTTGTACGTGTAGGCTGTGCTGATCTCAGGCAAGAAAACAAGCATTGCACACACCTTGCAGGTCACCACCACTACAGAGTCTTTTCCATCCATAGTCTCTATTCCCTTTTTGTTTCTACCTTATGGATTGTATTGGAATGACCTGTGCCTTGTCCTGTCTTCCCTGAAGGTTAAAAACAGAGTCCCACTGGTATGTAAGTGTGTGTTATCAAGGAAAAAAAAATACTGCAAACTATAGTCATTTAATTCCATGCTTCTACAAAGAGAGTAGAGAGAGCCTTTGATTTCTAATTCAGGAACTATGGCATCTCATAAGACTTAGTATGAACAAAAACAAAAGCATTCTAGCTTACTCTTGTTTAATAGTCACGGTGATGTGATGTACACTAATAAAATTTGTTGTGTGTTTTTTACAAAATCCCACAGAATTGATAGATTACATTGTAATCTATTAATCATTACAGAATAAGAATATGATTATAACCACTGGAGTAGGTAATAAAACATGAGAACTAGATTGAGTGAACATCAGCACCTAATCAAGGTGAGCTAGCGGAGTTACATTCCATGATGATATGAACACAGTCCGAAGTGCAGAGCCAGTACATTCTTCCCTAATTTCTTTGGATTTATCAATTTCGAAGACTGGTAGCTTGCCTCATATTCAGTGTGAGGCACCTTACAACCACCACCACAACAAAATACTTAAATAATATTTCAATTTTAAAAATAAATTGTTTCTGCATCTGTCTGTTTTCATGCAGAATGCTGCATCCAGCAGTGGAATATACTCCTTCCTTCCCTGTCTTTCTATGGGGCTTTGTCCATGATGTAGCAGTGTGGCATACTGGTATGTTGCAGGGAAGGAAATATGATTAGAAACATCCTTTGGAAGAAATGAGATACTGGGAACAAACTTATTTGCCTAGCCTATAGTTTTACTCCTCAAAAACTCTAGAGATCATTTCTCAAATTTAATGAAAGCCTCTACAGAATTCCATTTATAAAGGAGTACAGAATTTAATGTTCTAAATCAAACTTTGTAAACATACTTGGTAAGAAAAAACAAAACAGGTGTTAACCAGTGTTGGATTATAACTTACACCTGCATTTTGTACTCTTGAGTCATCTGCATATGTTTTGTTTATGCACCACAAAAGCAGCTAAGTACACTTTTCTTGTAATTGCTCTCTGGTGTTGGACTTCAGTCCAGACCTTTTGGTTTTTTCAGTCCTAGTGATTCTGTGATACAGATAATTAATCATGGTGTATTAGACTTAGTGGAACATTAATTTAGATCCTGGTCAAAAGACATTTCCACATTGTTAGAACAAAAGGAAGTTCAGCAGCTTCACTTTCAGCTCTCCAATTATAGCATTCACCAAGTTTTACTTAAGCTGTATTCTGGTCAAAATTCATGTAATGTGCAAACTCTCTTAGCTTCAGGATCTCCATCTATAATATGGGGGATAATAATCCTGATTTACCTTACAGAGTTGTAATGAGGATTACACGAAGTGCTCTGGACACTTGAAAGCGCTATACAAGTTCTTGGTTGTTGCTGTTATTATTATTATTTTATTAATTTTTAGCTATACTACAGCATTGGTATCAAGATGCTGAACTTTGGGGAGAACAGACAGAGTTGGTCCAATTCTTCTAAAACATATTGCTGAGAACGTACTTGGCTTCAGGATCATATTCTGCCCAGATCCTTTTAAACTCATCCAGATGATGAGGACCCAGGATGGACCAGTCCCGTGTCAGGTAATCAAAATTATCCATGATTACAGCTACGAAAAGATTAATGATCTGCAAACAAGAACAAGAACATTAATAATTAGATGAAATATTTCATGCCAGAATCATTCATGTTTAAAGTTCATTTTTATGCACAATTCAGGATCTGGGTTTTGAATAAGGAGAGTAGGTGAAAATATTTAATTCATTGGGCTCATACACACAATTTTATCTAGATATAATGAGGAACCCAGCATCACTTAAAGGGGCCAATGTATTATATTATAAACATGATGTTACATAATGTTCTCTGAAGAGCAGATGATACTGCTTTTTTCATAATAACAGTTATATCACAGTAGAGGTGCTTTTATAGCAATCTGAATATTGTATATTAAATGAATTCTATATATTAAATAGGAGATGCTTCATTTCTGTTACATGACTTGAGCATGTCCTTCATGCTTGGATGAACATGTGTGGCAGAACAAAGCAACAGTCTTTTGCAGGGAGTGGGAAAGAGAGACAATAAGATTTGCATTGCTTCTCCATTTCCTGAGAACTGGCTTGAGAGTTGCTTGAGCTCTCTCCCATCTTCTCCCTGTTCTGACACTTCCGTACATCACCATATCCACTACATATTTTCTCCCTTGCCAGAAAGGGGAGTATTCAGTACGGCACTGGATGTCTAGAACAGCCACATTACTTCTTCTAGGGCAACATCAGTCTTGAAGAACTAGTTCTGTTATCCACTATATATATATATAAATTATATTCCTCCTCCTCCTCCTCCTCCTCCTCCTCCTCCTCCTCCTCCTCCTCATCACTCAAACAATACCGTGATAAATTTTCACAGAAACCTTCAACCATGCTGAAATTACACATTTCAGTGCATGGCAACCTTTTAGCCAAGTATTTGCATGCTGGACAATATTTCAAATACATTTTATCATTGTTATTATTTTAAGAATTGAATTAGGGGCACAATGACTATTTGAAGGGACAGTTCCACCAGTTCCCCTTTTCTCATCTGTGACCAAGAGAAGGGAGAGTATCTGAATGAGTGTGAACATTACAATATCATTTCATTGCCTGATAATTCATTCTTTAGTAGCCTGTGCAAATGCCTTGTTAGGAGGTGATTTATCATAATTCCCCAGTCTCTTTTAGAATATCCACCATTTTAGCTCTTATATAAATATTTACTTTTCAGTACAGCTACAAGGGGTGTCCGCCAGGGCTGTATGTTGGCCCCTACGTTATTCAACCTCTATCTAAATGACCTGATTGGGTGTTGTTTAGCACTAGATTTTCATTCACCAAAATTGGCTGAGACCAAATGCCCTTTACTGTTGTATGCAGATGATGCTGTCCTGATGTCTTTATCAAAGGTAGGCCTTACACGCCTAATGCGTGCATTTATGTCCTATTGCAAGACCAATTAATTGACCATAAACTTTGATAAAACAAAAATCATGGTCTTTGCGCGGCATGCATCATTAAGCAAGTGGAAAATCAATGGCCAGTATATCGACCAAGTTAAACAGTTAAAATATTTGGGTATTACGTTTCGTTATAATCTTTCTTGGGCTGCCCATAGAAGGACAACTATACAGGCAGCTCAGAATACCACTAAGGTCATTTCTCACTTTTTTTTTTTTACCAAAGGGGGTCAATTTGTACCTGCTGCTGTCCAGGTATTTAAGCTTAAGATCTTACCTCAACTGCTGTATGAATCCCAATTTGGATCCATGGATTCCATCCAAGTATTGAGAGTGTGCTCTCAATTTTTTAAAGATCTATTCTGGGAATGCCAAGATGTGTTCCTGCAGCAGGATTGAGACTTGAGGTAGGCATTGCATCATTAGAATGCTCCGCCTGGCGATACACTTTTAGATACTGGACTAAAGTAGTATATGCAGATTCTTCTGTAGGATATTTACACCTTCTTCAGAAAGATGTCTACACCAGCTCCTGGGCTAAATCTTTTGCCATCAAATTGCACTCACTGGGTTTGTCTATGGATTTTCTTAACGACTATGATGTCAGGGTAGCAAGTTTTACTGTAGAAAATCGGATTAAGGATCTTGATTTTCAATATTCTATATCAAATGCCCGTAAAACTTGCTCACCCTTGCATCTTGGTCTGAATTTTGAATTTCCCAAAAGTGCTAGATATCTGAGTAATCTGTCCATCTCAAAATATTGGCAGGTCTTTTCAAGAGCCAGATTTAATTGCTTACCATCTGCGGTTTTAGATGGACGCTATTATGGCGTTCCATACAAAAACCGATTATGTCCCTGTAATGAACAAGAAATTGAAACTCTGGAGCATATTCTTTTTGTATGTAATTTCTACAGGGACGAGCGTACGAGAGTTATTTGCCCAGAAATGAGAAAATTCCCTGGAAGGTCCTTGGGATGGTATTTAAAATATTTTTTAACTGACACAAACAAGTCCATCACAGAGCTAGTGGCCAAGTTCCTTTTTTCTGCACAGAAAACGCGTAGGTCGATTCTTGCGTCTGATTTAAAATTTTAAAATTGCTTTCAGGATATGTAACCTTACAAATTGGTTAAATTGTTTTATATGTTTACATGAGTTTTGTTGGGTCTGTGACCGCATAATAAAGATTGATTGATTGATACATTTCAGTACATACGCGTATGAAAGTTTCCAATGCATCCACAGTATCAATAAAGATCACTTCAAATGTCCCCAATCTTTCTAATGATTTTTCTCAGGTTAATGCACATGCTTTCCAGAATGATAGTTTGGATGTATCAGGCAAATGGCTGATTGTACTGGACCTGAAATAGCATGGGAGCCTGGCAATGCAGAATATTTTAGAGTCATGAAAAATATTAGCTTGCATCCAATGGTGAATTTGTCTTAGTGGAAAGTGCTTCTAATCACACAAGTTGGGGCAGCCAATTTTCACCAATCGCCTCATGTACTGCAGCTATATAACCCATTTGTTTTCTATTTATGTATTTTTTTGTTATGAAAGGTATTTCTAACAGAAGGAAACTTTCTTTGTTCTTTACATCACAAAACAAGGAATGAATTAATCATGGGTAATATTGTTTAGCATTGTACAGAAAACCCAAAACCATCCTTGTGTTCAGCAAATGTCAAGAGCTACTCTTGTTGCAACAGTGTGCAAAATTATCTTACCTCTTCATGAGAGCTATTTAAGTGATTCACTGAGCAGTGAGGGACTGCACTATCATTTTGTAAGGCAACTTGAAATTTTGGGAATGCTTTAAAAAAATTGTTTGCATGATGTAAAGTCTGTTTTTATGTATGCAGTTAACACTCTCTGTTCTAGAATAAGATGAGTCTTTTAATGGGAATTTCTTGTCACTGATCTTGCTTTTAATATGACTAGCATTTTGAAACCTCTTTTTTCTAATAAAAAGTTTTTTTATTTCTTCTTCAGGCTAAGTAACGAACACAGTATGTACTTTGCCATATAACCAGTATTTCCCTTGTATTTTCAAATTGAAATGCACCATTTCTTCTTGATTGCCTGATCCACTGGGCCACAATACAGATTAAGCAAACCCATGGAGGATAGATCTATCAATGGCTATTAGTCCTGGGTGCTAAAAGGAACCTCAACATTCAGTGGAAGTAATGCGTTGAGTGCTGTTGCCTTCATGCCCTAAATGTGAGCTTTCCAGAGTGGTCCAATCTAGCAGAGCTTCTCCAGCATGCTGTTACTGAACAGCAGCTCCCCTGCATTGCAATGGAAGCTGACACACTGCTATGTGTATTTTCAAATTCAAACCTTAAGGTAAAGGTTTGCTGTATATCTTTGGCTTGTTGATGTTTTGCTATTCCGTCATGCCTTTCACAAAAGCAATGCAGTAATATTCAATGTTGTTGAGTCTTGCCTATATTATTTACAGATAATGTGTCCACAATTCTTCCTAACATAAAAAATCAGTTTGCCTTCATTCTTATATATGTGTCACAAATAACATACCGGTGGATTGAAGAACAACTGCCATTCTGTATTTTCCTACTATTTTGGAAAAGTCAAACACCTCACAGTATCTGTGATATGGGAAATCCACGGACAGGTTCCCCCCCCCACTTTAAATATATATATATATATATATATATATATATATATATATAAAGCACCTGCGGGAAAGGAAAGTTGATTTGGATCAAGGCTGTGGTGCTTGGGAGGGGGGATTTAGCCCATTGCCCCATGCCATTTTCGGATTTAAATCACCCCTTCCAAGCTGTTATTTGCCCAGACAGGGAAACATATAGTGCCTGTATGTTTTCCCTTACAGGGTACAAATATCAGCTTGGGGGGGGGGGATTTAAATTGGGAAAATTATGTGGAGGAAAGGGTTAACCCCCCTTTTGAATTGCAGCCCCAATGGGGGCCCTCATGCCCACTTTTTACTTTAAAAACACTGGGAGATCTTGTTCACATATCTTCCACATCATGTCTAGTTTGGCCCTGAGAAAGACTAGGAAATAATAATTTTCTGCAGTTCATTATGTTAACAGTTCCCATGACTTTAACAAGTACATTCCCTTAGTGTTCAAACACATAGTTACTTTGTATTTAGTGGAAAACTTAAATTGACAAACACTTGGAAATTTGTCTTAATATTTTCCACAGTAATCCTGCCACACTGCACATTCACTGTCCCCACACCCATGCATCACTTCTCTCTATTTATTTATTTATTATAATTATACCCCGCCTTTTTTCCTGCAAGGAACCCAAGGCGGTTTACATAATCCTCCTCCTCCTCTCCATTTTATCCTCACAACAACCCTGTGAGGTAGGTTAGGCTGAGAGTCAGTGACTGGCCCAAAGTCACCCAGTGAATTTCATCTCTATTTTCCTTGTCTTCTGCTCACAGTAATCTTACCTTCCATGATGGAAGAGAGATGGGAAATAAACATAATAAAATAAATATATAAATCTCTGAACTGCTCTTTCCTCCTTAAGCTCTTCTCTCTTACAAGAGGTCTAGACTAGTTATCCCTGCTTTTCCATTAGTGCAAGTAATTCAACCTGCTCATTGGCTGTAAGGGCTGTCAATCAATTTCTCTACCTTCCTATCCTTCAAAAATATCTTCTCTTTTTCAGAAGAGAGTTTTTCTTAAAAATAAGTTGCTTCTAGCTTCACGGGTCATCTTGAAAGTCCCTGCTTTTATGGCAGGGAGTAAGGAATACTCCACACACTTGACGGCAGACACACTACATTTGTTTTGCAGTGTTTCTGGCAAGAGGAGCTTTTGTTTGATATGTTGATACCCAACAAAACCCATTTAAATGCTGACATGTATGTCTGACCAATAAATATGGAACCTGTGAGAAGAACAGGTTGCTTACCTGTAACTGTGGTTCTTCCAAAGTTGAGGATTTTAGGCAGGAACCCTTCCCCCACCGTCCTACTGTGCATGTCCCTAGTGGGTTCCCACCTATTCCCTCAGTTCTCTGAGACCGCCTATTGTGGCCTCGGAACCAAGATAATTCTTGGTATCAATATCAGTAGAGAGATCAACATCGATACTGACATCAATACATTTCAGTTAGCCCCATTAATATCAATAGCAACACTGAAGTGGGGATGGTGGGTGGCTTGTGTGAATGCACAGAGGACCACTCGAAAAAGAACAGGTTGCTTACCTGTAACTGTGGTTCTTTGAGTGGTCATCTGTGCATTCACATACATGGACTCTGTGCCTGCGCGGAGACCAGTTCGGGAAAATTCCATAGCTGAGGAGAATTTGGGGGCGGGAGCCCCTCCTCCATTGTGCAAGATCGAGGGAGCCACATCAGTGTTCTGGAACTCCGCACAGTATGGAATGCTATGAGATTTCTCGAGTCCATTCTTTGGGGAAAGACTGTTCAGGTAGTGACAGACAACACGACAGTGATCCCATACCTGAACAAAGAAGGAGCAACTCATTCACTCAAGCTCACCAATCTGACTTTGCGCCTCTTCCAATGGGCGATTCCCAGAGAGATCTCATTAATAGCAGTCCATACTGGGGGGAAGGACAGCGTATTGGCGGATGCCCTCAGCAGAGTGTCTCTGCACTCCCACAAATGGGAACTCAGTCCTCAAGTCCGGCAGTCACTCTTCGCTCTCTGGGGGACCCTAACTATGGATCTCTTTGCCACCTCGGAGAACACGACGACACAGCCCTTACACACTTTAGGACCCGCCCCATAAACCCTTCTCAGGCTAAGCATCAACACTTAAAAACCTGAGGGGAGGGTCAAATGAAACCTTTCCCCTACCACTGAGGGAAAAGATTAATACTGGATATTAAGGATCTATTTTAAAATTTATGATACTGTGGGTACAAAGGTGTGTGTGTGTGTAGATTTAAAAGTAATGCAGGTTAATAATGCCAAGCTGACACGTAGGATTTGGGTAGCAAACAAAATAAAAATAAGTTTATTTTAATTCTCAAAATCTTAGTTCCAGAAAATAACTTTAAACCTGCCTACACAAAACACTTTGTAATTAACCTAAGTCCCTATAACTCTAAATACTTTCACTGCTCATACAAGCACTGATTTCTCTCAAAACTCCTGACAAGACACGAATAACCCAACTAACCTAACTCCTCAACCAACCCCAACACACTCCCAACACTTTCACACAACACTCTACTGACTCTGACACCACTGAAACACTCCTTATATACTCCTCCCCCACCCTTTCTAAGACATCACAAACCACACCCACTCAGTTCAACATTCTATACTCACTAAACACACCAGTGCAGCCATACACCAGGGAACTGAATTGTAGGGTTATGCCACAGACCCTAACTATGGATCTCTTTGCCACCTCGGAGAACACCGCGCGCACCATGTTTTGCAGCAGAGCAGGCCAAGACCCACAGTTGGTCATGGATGCCTTCCTACTGTCATGGTTGGGGACTCTCTTCTACCTGTTCTCCCCAACTCCACTGCTGACAAAAGTCATCTCTAAAATCCAGTGTGACGGGACCAACTGTATCCTCGTGGCTCCATGGTGGCCGAGACAGTCATGGTTCACCCCGCTGCTCCACCTTTCCCGAGCAGAGTTTCACCGGACATACTACATCTTACAGCTTGGCAGGCTCGCTAGAACTCCCTTTTCCTCACTTATCAACAGAGGTTAGAGCTGTGCTAAGAGCGGCATGGAAACCATCCACCCGAACCTCTTACATTTGAAAGTGGATGAACTTCTGCAACTTCACCTCTGCACTAGGGGTTGATCCCATCTCGTGCTCCATCAACATCATACTACATTACCTGCACAACTTGAAAACCAGGGATTTGAAATGGACCTCAATTAAGGTTTACCTCGCCGCTCTATTGGCGCATCACCCAAGCCTAGGGGGCAACACTTTGTTCTCATACCCGCTGGTGAAACGTTTCATGAGGGGACTGAAGAATCTGATGCCACCAGTTTGAACTTTGACTCCCGGTTGGGATCTTCCTTTAGTGCTTCGGGCTTTGACTTCGAAGCCAATTGAACCTATGGCTACAGCCGATCTCAGACTGGTCACCTGAAAAACGGCGTTCTTGGTAGCAATAATATCTGCCCATCGTTCCAGTGAGCTTTGTGCACTTCACACTGATTCGCCTTATCTGACGTTCCACAAAGAAAAGGTGGTCCTGAGGTCGGACATTACTTTCTTACCAAAGGTGGTGTTAGATTTCCACCTCAATCAGGACATTATCTTACCTGCATTTTTTGCCTCTCTGTCATCACCTCTTGAGAGGCAGTTACATACACCTTGGATGTTCGTTGAGCCCTGGCTTACTATAAGGCACGTACTGAGCCTTTGATAGTGTACTCTTCCTACACTATGGAGGCTGCTCGAAGGGCGCTCCAGTATTGACCCAGCACTTTGCCTCATGGATTGTAGAATGCATTTGCCTAGCCTACGAGCTCGAGAAGTGCCCCTTGCCAACATCGGTACATGTGCACTCTACACGGGCAATGTCTGCCTCCATGGCTTTTGGCAAAGGAATGCCTCTCCCAGACTTATGCAAGGCGGCTTCCTGGTCCTCGCCTTCAACCTTTATTTGCCACTACCACCTGGATGTCCAGGTTCAGGAGGACAACACCTTTGGCCGAGCAGTTCTCTGTGCTCCACTAAGTTCAACACCAACCCACCACTGATAAGTCAGCTTCCTGCTCTGTCCATGTGTGTGATGCACAGAGACCACAAAGAAGAAAAGGTTGCTTACCTGCAACTGTTGTTCTTTGAGTGGTCATCTGTGCATTCACACAACCCACCCACCAACTCCGCTTCAGTGTCACTGTCGAGTTCGATAGGACTACCATTCTGGTTGGATACATGATGTTCTTTGTCCCCTTCAGGACTGGGTTCAATGTCGATAATAATTTTTTCTCTTGGTTCTGGAATCACGATTGGCAGTCTCAGGGAACTGAGGGATTGGGCGGGAGCCATGCTAGAGGCCATGCACAATGCTGGTCAGGGGAAGGAGAGGAAGGCGTTGCGGAGATTAGTGACACCGAGTCTGAAGAATAGTCCTCAGGCGAAGAGGAACGGTGGGAGCCCGTCTTTGAAGAGACATCGACTTCGAACCTGAGCACTCCAGATCCTTTGATGTCGGAAGGGCCTGGTCTGTAACAGCAGGCTCAGTGCGGAGCTGACGGGGCAGAGACCGAGAACGTGTTGGCAAACGACAAGGTGAAATAGATCACAGTTCCTCTTGGTACTGACCAGGCCAGTCAAGTCGGTGAGCAGTACGCTCAGAGTATGGAGACCAAGGGCGTTGCTGGGTTCGATAGTAGTATTCAGGCCCGTAGCAGCTGGTGTAAGAATGACGTGAAGAAAAAGAAAACTCAGATCCAGCGCGGTACATAGGGGAGTGGGACTGGTAGCGGGGTTCTCGCTGCTCCATATAGTGCTCTCGAGGTCAAGGCTCCCTGCGTGGAGAATCAGCTGCCTGCAGAATTGGAATGGAGGCAGTTTGTTGCAGTACTCTAGATAGAACTGATTCTTTGGAAGTTGATCGACCCTGAGAGTGTCACTCCTGAGCAACGGGATCATGCTGAACTGTAGCCAGGCCTGGTGATTCCACTATCTCGCCCCCTGACACCAATGCGACCAGGATCCTTGATCCCGAGGATCCTTTTGGCGTCGGGGAGTGAGACCGGGTATGTCGTACATTGGGAGGGGCAGTCGACAGTACAGCGTGTTGATCAGCCTTCGAACTCAATGACGTTGGTGCTGGCTGAGCTGTCAAGCTTGACAGAGATGTGGCCAGAGATTTTGCTAGAGCCCTAGATTTTTCTTTTCGTTCTTTACGGCGCTTCTTGCTCTCGGACTCCTCCTTAGCTTTATGGGCCCTCTTCATGATCTTCTTAGTGAGCAGGGCCTCTACAGACTTGCCCAGTGTCGAGGGCACTCTGAAGTCACAGTATGTGATGGAGGGGTCCAAGGTATGGGAGCCAGTGGAGGAGAAGCTGTTGATGTTGCTTCAAGCGCTTTATGCCATAGGATGGCCAAGAGCTTATTGGCTCGCCTGTTCCCTTGCCTGGTGTGTGAATGCCTGGCAATAGTGGCAAGATTCCACCACGTGGGCCTCTCCGAGGCAGATAAGGCATAATGAATGGTCGTCTGCTGGGGGCAATTTTGCACCACATTTCACACATTTACAAAATGGGGCTTTTGCAGGCATGGTGGTTCCAGCCAGAACAAATAACAGAGAACGGTTGATGAAGGGAGAAGACAATGAGGGGGATGACGGACAATGACAATTTATTATTATTATTATATTATTATTATTATTATTATTATTATTTATTATTGCTTGAAGACGACGACAAAGGGAGAATATGGAGAAAAAAATGAAGAATCTAGCCTCAGCGAAACAGTTTGCGTAGAAAAACACAAGAAGAGGAACCACCCGAAACGCAGCCACATGCGATGGTGGTTGAAGAGGAACTGAGAGATTGGGCGGGAGCCCTGCTAGAGGACATGTGCAATGGGGGAGGGTCTCCCGCCCAAAAATTCTCCTCAGCTATGGAATTTTCCCGAACTGGTCTCCGCGCAGGCAAAGAGCCCATGTGTGTGATCCCGAGGATCCTTTTGGCGTCGGGGAGTGAAAAACTCCTCTGGTAGAATGGGCTTTAACCCCAGAATTGAGTTCTAGTCCAGCAAGTTCATACGCAAGGTGAATGGCACGCACCACCCATGCTGCAAAGCGCTGTGTTGAGACTGGAATTCCTTTGTTTTTCCCCGCAGAGCACAGGAAAAGCCTTTTGGATCGCTGATATGACTTGGTACGGACCTTGTAGAAAGCCAAGGCTCTTCGGACATCAAGAGTGTGGAGGGTGTGCTCAATTGGTGTCAACAGTGATGGAAAGAATGCAGGCAGGATGATATCCTGACTCAAGTGAAACTCAGATAATCTTGGGGAGGAAGGCAATGTTTAGTCTAACTATCACCTTGTCCTTGTGAAAAGTCAAGTACAGAGGGTTGACTATCAGAGCACACAGTTCACTTGAGTGTCTAGTCGATGTAATCACCACTAGAAACACCACTTTTCATGACAACAGGTGTAAGTCCACCGAAGCCAGGGGTTCAAACGGCTTGCTGGTTAGGACCTTTAAGACCACCACGAGGCTCCAAGCAGGGACAAGTGTCCGTACTGGTGGAATCATATTTCAACCCCCCTTTAGGGATTGTCTGAGAAGAGGATTGTCAAGGTTCCACTTCTGCCGGGACACCTTGATCCGCTCTTTGAAGATCTCTGCCTCTTCCAAAAGCCCCTCCTGTTCCAGGAGACCAATCCTCTGCCTGTTTACCTCCTGACCCCAGTACCGTGGGATTAGGCCTTAGGCGTGGTGAAAAAGACACTCCAACACTTGTGGTAAACAAGAACAGTTTACTTAGAACTATGGGTAACGTAGATTCAGATTGACTTAGGGCATTTACACAACAAGGTAGTAATGATTCAAAACAACAGTATAAGGAAAATAAACAGACAAATAACGCAAGGATATCTAACTTAGCTACTGTGTGACTTGTAAGCCTCAGTTCAGAGAGCCTTTCTCCAGTCTGCCTAGCTCAGTCTAGCTAGCTCCCTCTGTCTCAGACTGCCTGCCTCTCTACTCTGCAGACAGTCTTGCTCTGGCTAGCTGACCACACCCCACCTCCTTATAAACCCTTCCCAGGATTGGAAAGTTATACCCATGTGACCTTGAACAGGAGAGCTGACACTTAAATTCTATTGGGTGAACTAAAACTCACAAATGCCCCCCTCCCATCCGGAAATGTTTGGGCCTTCAGGCTTCAACTAACTTAGGAGATGGTTGGGCCTACAGGCTTCAACCTAACTTAGGCCTGTGTAGGCCTCAATCCTTCACAAGGATGTACGAAGACCAAGGCTCCCGAGACCAGTAGATGGTATGCAGTGATAGCAGCCAGGTGAACCTTGATGGAGGACATTTTAAATCCCCTTCCCATGAGGGAGTGCAGGTACTGCAGAATGCATGGAATTGAGGAGGAGGCCAGATCCATGCCTGATGACTTTGTGAAGGCTGCCCATTTCCTGGCGTAAGATCGCTGGGTGGATGGTTTGTGAGCTGCATCCATGACTAGGAGTGGGCAATCTGCCCACCACCCAACTTGCAGCGCGCTAGGTGCGCACTTCCGCCGTGCCTGCCAAGCCAGGCTGAAAGCAAGCGCCAGCCAAGGTGCTCGCTGAACTTCCGGGTTCCCAGTGCTATGTTGTTTATGTAGGAAATGGAGTAAGATACGTTTAAAGCGGCCATGATTTGCATAAATTGCACAAATTGTGGCCGTTTTTAACGTATATTATGCCATTTTCTACATAAACAACATAGTGCCGGGAACCTGGAAGTCGCTTCCCCAGCTTGGCTCGTGAGAATGCAAGTTGAGCTGGGAAGCAGGTAAGGTGAGCAGAGCTCAGGGGGTCGAGCCCGGTGAGTTCGCCGGAGTTCCACCCCACAATCGAGCTCTGCACATATCCCTATCATGACTGCCTGGATCTCTGGAGGAAGATGCTGTGGCTGAACTGTTACCAGAGCCTCCATGCCATGAGGCACAGCATCTGGAGGTCTGGCTGTCAAATCCGACTGTTGTCCTGCATCAGGAAGCCGAAGATACTCCCCTCACACCTGAGGAGCAGTGGGGCAAACCAGGCTTGTCTTGGCCACCAGGGTGCAATGAGGATGCAATTGGTATTGTCCCTCCTGATTTTGGCTAGCACCCTCATGAGCAGTAGAAATAGGTAATAGAATCTGCACGTCCACCAGTGGAGGAAGGCATCTCCCACAGAATGCAGACCTAGACCTGCTCTGCTGCAGAAGTTGACGCAGACAGCATTCTCCTCTGATGCGAACAGGTTGAGGTCAGGAGTTCCCCATAGTTCGAAGACGTGGTTTTGGACTGTTGGATCCAATTCTTTTTCATAGATCAATAGAGTTGGAAGGGCCTACAAGGCCATCGAGTCCAACCCCCTGCTCAATGCAGGAAACTAGAGGAGGGGTCTCCCATCCAAGTAATAACCAGGCCTGACCCTGCTTAGCTTTTCACGCTCAGACAAGCTGAGCCAGCGTGAGCCACAGGGACTGCAGGGCCGTCTGGCTGAGAGCATCGGCCAATATGTTGTCCTTGCCCGCAATATGGATTGCTGTCAGGGCGATGTTCCTTTTTGTTGTCCACCTGAAAAGGCGAAGTGTCAGGCGAGCCTTGTTCCACCAGGTTTGTTGACATAGGCCACCACTGTTGTATTGTCCATGACAACCTGAATGTCTTGGCTGATTAGATCTGTTTCCAGGGCTCGGAGTGCATTGAATACAGGAGCTCAAGTACATTTCTGTGGAGTGAGACTTCTCGCTGCGACCACCAACCTTGCACCATCATACCCCGGCAATGTGCTCCCCATCCCAGAAGAGATACATCTGTTGTCAAGGTCCTGATAGGAGGAGGCATGAGAAAAGGCAGACCCTCTAGATGAGATCTGACCATCCACCACCGAAGGGAGTTGCAGACGGTACGGAAAGAGAGGTAAGTCCTGTGTGCATCCTGGTTGTGGTCAAAGGCCCAGATGAGCCAGTTTTGTAAGAGTCGCATCCAAAGGCATGCGAAAGCAACCAGCAACACTGTGGAAGACATGAGACAAAGGAGTCTTTGGATGGTATGTACCTTCATCTCCGTACAGCCTCCTTGCGAACTTGGTGATAGTGAGAATGCTCTGGAGGAAGGAAAGCTCTCCCGAGTGGGTGTCGAGGACTACTCTGATGTATTGGATGGTCCTTGTGGGGTGAAGCACCGACTTCTTGTGGTTGACATAGAGCCCTAGGTCTTTGAGAAGGGATAGTGTCACTCCTAGTGCTCGTCTGAGGCCAGATTCAGTAGAGCCCACAATCAGGCAGTCATCCAGGTACAGAAAGATCTGGATCCCTTGGGTGCGCAGGTGGGCGCACACAACAGCTTCATGAAGATTCTCGGTGCCGTGGAGAGCCCAAAGGGTTGAATTGGTAGGCTGCGGTCCCTACACAGAATCAGAGGAAGCATGGTCTGTCTGGATGGATCCTGATGTGGAAGTAGGTGTCCTTGAGGTTGACGGATGCAAACCAGTCTCCCTTGCAGAGGAGAGGCAGAATAGACTGGAGTGTGGTCATCCTGAATTTCTTCGGCATTATGTAGGAGTTGACATCCTGCAGGTCCAGGATCGGTCAAAGTCCTCCATCCTTTTTTGACACTGTGAAATACCTGGAGTACAGGCCCTCTTGCATGACGTGAGTCGGGACTGGTTGGATTGCCCCCTTCTCAAGAAGAGAAGCGTCTTCGGCTTGCAGCGGTTGTGAGGCCTTGTGGTACAGGTTGCCAAAGAAAGGAGGTAGGTTGTCGAACTCATTCCTGTAACCATGTTGGATGATCTTCAGGACCCAGGTGTAGGATGTTATCGACTTCCACATCGGCAGGAAAGGTCTCAGACGGTCGCCGAATCAGAGAGGAGGTGAGTAGTCTGGAGTTCGAAGAGGAGTTGGAGTTGGTGGTGAGACTGTTCTTACAGAGTCAAAGGTGCCACTTGCCAGAATAGTCCCCTCTCTTCCTGGAGCCCTGGTACCGAGGCTGGTTGTACGTACGTCTCGGTGGTGGTGGCTGCTGAGTGCGAGGAGAACCATCACTTTGCTGGTGAGGAGGGAACGATGGTTGCTGACAATACCACTTGAAGGTAGGTGCAGAAGGTTACTGGCCAAGTCCCATCTTTTTGGCCATTGTTCGGGCCTTCTGAACAGAAACCATTGCCTCGTCAGCCCTTGAGTTGAAAAGCCCCTCGCCATCAAAGGGAAGGTCCTCAATGCGGGTGTGCGCCTCTTGATTTAAGCCTGCAGAGCGGAGCCAGGTATACCTTCTCAAGGCAATTAACCCCACCATGGCTTTTGCGTGGCAGTTGGTCTGGTGCTGGGCAGTATTGATCTGTTGTCTGGAAAGTTTAGTGGCCTCAGCTTGGAAGATGCAGCCAATTCTCTGCGATCGTCTGGCAGGTAATCACACATGGTCCCAATCTTCTCCCACAAGAAGAGCTGATAGTGAGCCATGGTAGCCTGGTAATTTGCAACTTTCGGACCGAGAACAGCTGATGAATAAGCCCAGTGGCCCATGAGGTCTACATGGCGGCCTTCTTTATCAACCAGGGCCGAGTGCTGCTTTGGAGAGTGGCCCTGAGCTGACTCCACTATAACAGAGTTCAGTTGAGGGTGCGAAAAGTGGAACTTTGCATCCTGCTCCTGCACCCGGTACATTCTGTCAACCCTTTTGGATGCTGGAGGCATTGACAACGGATTTTTCCAAGCTGCCTTTACCATCTGGAGTAGGGTTGGGAGAAAAGGGACAGTGATTGGTATAACCTCGTCCAAATACACAGCATCGAACACTGGGTCCCTTACTCTCTTCCTGCTGTTGGACCATGATCCCAAGGGACTCTGCCATCTGACGAACCTGTTGAGCAAAGTGTCCCATGTCCTCAGAAGGCGAGTCTGGGTCTTTGGATCCGACCATAACATCCAGTGATGAGATAGATGACACAGGTGAGGATGGGGAAGGCGAGTCTGAAAGGTAGTTGTCTGTGGAGGAGGCTCTTGGGGATTGCAAAGTGACTGCCGGATCAGCCCTTGGTGTCAAGGGAGCCTGTGTGACTGTGGGAGCAGGTGCCTCGGCTCTGAAATGGCTCGTACTGATGGCTTTGGTACCGTGGAGGTCAGTACTGAGTGGGTGGTCTGCCTATCAAAAAGCTCTCCGCGGAAGCTAGGCGGAAACTAGTGATGTATCCGATCGCCTTGCGCGAGCGTACTGGACCGAAATCGGGCCCACTCGCACGAACCTACCATTTTCTGGCGGCAGCTCGCCACAGAGAGGCGAGCCGCCCGCGCCGGTCCCGTCGAGTCAATTCCGGCGTGGCGGAAGTGATGCGACGGGACCCTGCTCCGGCGTGCTGGACCCCTGCGCTATGTTTTAAACAGCCCTGTTGCCCTGGTTTCCCCCGCCAAAAACATAGCGCGGGGGTCCAACGGCGAGCGCGCCGGAGCAGGGTCCTGCCGCGTCACTTCCGCCGAGCCGGGATTCGACGGGAACGTCGGGAACGTTGGCGGCAGCTCGAGCGGCGTGGAGAATGCTCCGCGCCGCTCGGAAGAACAAGGCGGGGGGCCCGCCACTGCGGAGAATTGCAGCGGCGGAGAGGCGAGCCCCCCCACAGGTACGTGAACACCACTGCTTCTGATAGTACCTTGGATCATAGCAAGGATCCCTCGGCATCCAGAATTGCCAGTCCTCCCAGTAATTACGAAGTCGTGGCGGTGGCCATTTTGACCTCCTCTCCCAATCAGACAACGGAGACCGAGAATGATATCTTGCCTCCTGAGTGGAGTGAGGGTTCCTTCCCTTCCTGTGGCGTGTCTCTAGCCACCATGTCCGAGGAGAAAGGTGGTGTTGCCCTCTTGGAGGCAAAGGTCGGTGCCGAGGCAGGTCCTATGGTGGCAAAGCTTGATCCCAAGGCTGTGCCGGAGGGCGGGAGGAATTGCTCAACTCCCCTTCAGAAATTGAAGAGATCGGTACCGAGGCTGTTGGTACCAATGGCTGCCGTTCGGCTGAAACCAGCAGCGGAGTCTTTGGATCCGACGATTGTTTTGGAGAAGGGTGAGGCTTTTTTTGACTCTTTCTTTCCTTTCTTCTTCTGCTCCAGGTCTGGCTTAGAGGAGCGAGTCTTCTTGGCCAGTTTTTTAGCAGTTTTAATTGCCAATGAACGACCCAGAGTTGGAGGGTCTCTCCCTGTTGAGAGGGTCTGACCTGGAGAGACAGATACTATTTGGAGGGCCAGAGAAGATGAGGTCGACATGGTAGTAGTGGCTCTCGGTTGATCCACAGCCTCCAAGGGTGGGTATGCAAATCTCCCCTTGGATGCTTAGAATGTTCTTTGAGGGGGTGAAAAGGGAGGGAAACTTTTTAAATGACTGAATGACTGTTGTGTGGGGGGCGTCAGTCGCATAGGCTCCATTCCATCACGTTTTGACGGATCTACCCCAAACTTGGCACGGTCACTCTTCATCACCTGTAGGATTAACCTGATTTTTCTTTAAGATCAGATATTTCTGTCAGAAAAGTTTTCTGCTGCCAGCACCCAGCCTAAACGTTACACGTTCAGTCAATTCCATCACGTTTTGACAGATCTACCCCAAACTTGGCACGGTCACTCTTCATCACCTGTAGGATTAACCTGATTTTTCTTTAAGATCAGATATTTCTGTCAGAAAAGTTTTCTGCTGCCAGCACCCAGCCTAAACTGTTACACGTTCAGTCAGAGAATGACTGTTGTGTGTGGGGCGTCCCAAATCCTGTGTGTCTGTGTGTACGCATCTTTGCGTGCATCGCATAGGCTCCTACATGGTTGGACAGATCCGCCCTAAACCTGGCACGCATACTTTCCATCACCCAAGGAGAAAGACTGGCAGGTTCAAATCTCCGAAAAAGCCATCACTGCGTACGGCCCAAAATAGATGAGAGCCAATGGTGTCACTTGGAATGTTCGCAGGGGCCATTCAGGAGCGGTTATGCAAATCACTCCAATGACATTTAGAATGTTCGTATGAACTGCCGCCACGGGCCCAATCAGGAGCAAATATGCAAATCTCTCCGACGTCAAAACAGAATGTTCATATGCGCTGCAGCCAGGGCCTACATGGGGGGGGGGAGCTGGGATTTCATTGTTGGATAGTCCTGGGGGGGGGGCAAACTGGGATTTCATTGTTGCGTAGTCCTGGGGGGGAGCAGGGATTTCATTGTGTGGTCCCGGGGGAGCAGGGATTTCACTGTTGTGTAGTCCGGGGGGGGGAGCAGGGATTTCACTGTGAAGTCCCGGGGGGGGGGGGAGAAGCAGGGATTTCATTGTTGTGTAGTCCAGGGGGGGGGAGCTGGGATTTCAGCTCCCAGCTCCCAGTAGTCCCCCCTGGGACTACTGTTGTGTAGTCCCGGAGGGGGGGAGCAAGGATTTCACTGTGTAGTCCCAGGGGAACAGGGATTTCATTGTGCAGTCCCGAGGGAAAGGGAACGGATTTCATTGTGTAGTCCTGGGGGAGGGGCATAGATTTCATTGTGCAGTCCCGGGGGAGCTGGAAGTCCCGGGGGAGCTGGGATTTCATTGTGTAATCCCGGGGGAGCTGGGATTCCATCATGTTTCTTTTAAAAACAATTGTACCAAATCCTAAAATCCACGCGAGCTAAGCCGCGGGCAACGGCTAGTCAGTTTAGTAAATATTAGTGCAACAGTTTTCAGAGTCGTAATAATTTTGGAGTTCTTAAAAATCACCCGGCAGGTTTTCAAAGTGCTGGAAGTTGACTCTGTATCCCATAAATGTTGGTGCTTTTAGCTTCCAGAAGATTTTGGTTAGTGCTTGTGAAGAGATGAGAGCCTTGGTATGGCACCATTGACTCTAGGGAACAGACTCAAATAATTCATTTGTTATTTCACAATAAACAGACCTAAATTATTGCTACCATAAATAGACAGCAATCTTTCTCTGGGAGCAACTGTGTTGAGTTTGAAGTGTAGCAATTCAGTGGCCTTAAGGAAATGATTGGTCATCTCCTTTGGGCAGTGTGCACCAAATTTGTGCATCTGTGAGTACCTATACATTCTCTGTGCATGGAGGAGGAGGATGGACCACAGCACAATAGCAGAGCACCTGTTTTGCATGCAGAATGTCCCAATTTCAATCCGTGGCATCTCCAGTTTTTTTTGTTTGTTTGTTTAAAGAATCAGGTGGTGATGGGAAAGACCTCTGCCTGAGATGCTGGAGAGCTGCTTTCAGTCAGATTAGACAATACTGGGCTAGATAGACAAACTGTTTGACCTAGTATAAGACAGTTTCCTATGTTCCTAAGATAAATGTAACACTTGTAAACTACCAACAGATACTCACTAGGAAGGCACAAAGCATGTAGAAGCTGATGAAATAAAAGACGGCAAAACTGCTCCCACACAGAGGATCTTCTTGGGTAGAGTTGTTTGGTTCCAAGGATTCGGGATCACACTTCCTATCTGGGAGGCATGCCAGCATGATTTCCTGCCAAGCTTCACCAGTAGCACATCTGTTAAAAACAGGTTGGTGGGGAAGAAGAAGGTAATTCATCATTACCAGTGAATACTCTAAAAGTTAAAAACTCAGCCATTAGTGTCTGTTTCATCATCTAATGGAAGCTAGCAGGTCTGCAGCAGCAGCATGTAACTCACAATTCAAAAGCAACCAAGGTATTCTTAGTGGAACACCAGCCAATTCTTCACTTAGCTAGTCATGGCAGAGCATTTTAAGCAGATGCATTTTATGAGATATTGGAAGCATCAGATCTTAGATATTGGAGACAGGATATCAAATTCAGTGGACCACAGGGCAAATGTGAAGTGGCTTCTATTAGAGAGACTGTAAATAACTTCCCCAAGATATGATTGAATATGGCATACATAGTGCAAGACCCACCTGAAAAGCAGCAGCACTGCCTGAGGGAAAGTCTGAAAGTTGTTGTTCCGATTGATTTCTGTAGTATCATTCAGAGCAATTTTACCAAACACCTAGTAGAAAGAAGTAGCTTGTAAGATTATGCTTCATGCCACCTATCACACTGATATTCTTATAAAAGATAGCTCTTGTCCTCCATATTTGAATGGTTCAAATACCCAAACTCAGCCTCACATCTTCCCCAATACTGTGTATACATTTGACTGATCTGTGTATATAGTACATTACTTTAGCTGAATTTAATCATTTTACTTCAAGGCTACCTCTAAAATTATTCAGGATCATGTTCAGTTCTAAATCTACTCACGAATTTTTTTTTAGTCCTTTCAGTTTTGTTTCATCTACAGAATTCAGTGTGTGTTCCCTCCGCATATGGCATTAATAAAAATGGTGAACTATTTAAAAAAGGAAATGCAAGGGATTACAGTGGCTTAGAGTGCAATCCTATGCATGTTTAGGTAGAAAAAAGTCCTATGTTCCCAGCATGCCCTAGTCAGCCATGCTAGGATTGCACCTTTAGTCACTAATTCTGGGTACCAGCTCATGTGGAATTGCATATGTCAAATAGCAGGGATATTCTTCCTGTCATGTCATATACGTACAATCCTAGAAGAGCTTAGGTTAAACAAGCTTGTGTGCTGGCCCCTATTTTGTTCAATCTATATTTGGCAGATCTTCCACAAATGCTGGAGCCATTGCCCTCCCATCCACCTAAGATCGGTTCCACGAAAATTCATCTGCTGCAGTACGCAGATGACGCTATTTTGATTTCACAGACCAGGCTGGGCCTTAAGAGATTGTTGTGTGGTTTTTCTGCTTATTGTACTGAAAATCTCCTCACAATTAATCACAGAAAGTCCAAAGTGTTGGTCTTTTCTAAGCGTAAGGTCAGACTACCATGGTTTATGGGAGGCTGTAGAATTGAGCAAGTAAACACCTTCAAATATTTGGGCATATGGTTCCATGAAACTATTTCATGGAACGTGCAGGGGAAGTGTGCCAAGTCTAAAGCAGAGTCAAACATGGGTGCAATAACCCACTTCTTTTTCTCCAGGGGTGGGAAATTCCTTCCAGCAGCTGTCCAGGTTTTGAAGGCAAAAATTATCTCACAGATACTATATGGGGCACCGCTGTGGTTCCTGGGCTCTAAATGCCCACTTGAGAGCATTCAATCACTTTTCCTTAGGGTATTAGTTGGTGTCCCCAGATGTGTATCTGGAGCTGCAATAAAATTAGAAGCGGGACTGCATTCAATAAATTGCCTAGCCTGGACCCAAGTCATTCACTTTTGGCTTCGCTGCAGACTGGCTCTTCCGACAGACTCCCTGGTTTATACAATCTGGTCAGACTCTTTCAATTCTCCCTGGTCAAAGGCCGTGATGAACAAAATCATCTTGGTAGGGCTTTCCCCAGATATGTTACTATCTAGAGAATTAGTTAGCGCTAAATCAATTGTGAAACAGAGGCTGTTGGACATTGATCTACAAGAATTACAGGGAGCCGCCAGGGCCCCCTGCTCTCCTCTACCCTTGGGTCTACCAGGTGTTTTTAGCAAGGAGGGGCTGCCTTATCTTCGATGGCTGACGATCCCTAAATTTAGGAGAGCATTTTCATTAGCTAGATTTAATACTCTCCCTTCTAAACTGCTGGATGGTAGATACAACAGAACCCCACTTTCTGAAAGATGCTGCCTATGTTTTATTGTCTTGTAGGTCATCTCCTTTGGGCAGTGTGCACCAAATTTTACCACAGGGCCAGGAATTATCTGATTTATCCCATTTTACGGTCTTTTCCTGGGCACCCTACGGAATTTTTAATAACTTTATTACTTAGCAGCTCTGATAAGTTGGTCACTGAGCAAGTGGCCAAATTTCTGAACCAGGCTATCTCCACTAGACTATATTTGATTTCCCACTCTCATGTGTCCAATTAACTAGTTGTACAGTATGTATGTATTATATTGTGTGAGGAATGGTCTATTGACTGCAATAAAGGATTGTTGTTGTATGAGCCTAGGTATGCTAGGAAAGATTTGTCAAGAAATCCTCTTCCAACAGCTATAGGTACTCTAGTTTTTAAAGATATCTGTAAAGGAAATGGCATGTAAAGATGAATTATCTGCATTTGAACTTAAAGAGCTCTCTGATGATGTTTAAGAACTAGTACAGATGTTAGTACAACCAATTTTGTGGCAAAATGCATGAAACCAGTACTCTGAAAGTGGATCTGAAGTTCTTATTTCTATTCCACAACCAGTTTTGCAGATTAATTTTTTGGTGTGTTTTTTTCAGACATGTAACTTTTTTCTGAGAGTATTCCTGTATTTTAAATGATAATCTAAGCAGTAATGACTGCTAAAACTCTACTCCTTTGGAGGGGGGCAAGTTCTGTGGAACTCAGAATCTATAAATTACCATACTTAGATATAAGGTAGATTTATAACTCAGTACTTAATTATAAGCTTGATTACGGAAGGGGGAATGTAGTGTTGCATCAACACCCCAAGTGTGCCACCGCAGCTCCAGGGATCCATCCTCATGTTTGCATCACTGTCATACAGTACATGAATCCAAAGTCCTGTGTACTGTATAAAGTGTGAATATTTACAACGCTGTTAAGAGAGCTCAAAGGAGTACAACAAGTTCAGTGGAGTGATTGAGGAGCAGAGGGGGAGCCAGTTATGGACTGCAGCAAGTCTTTGCTTCTCCTCTACAAACGCCTTGCACTGCCCTTCAAAGAAAAGGAGAGAATTTGTTTTCCTGTGCAAGGTTATCCATTAGTTGTCACCACTCCAGGTGTGGCAATGGCAGGGGAAGTACATAAAGAGTTCACTAGATGGCCCCAGCTCATCGCCAGACTATCTGGTGATACTCTGTGTCTTATGTGAGATATTTTCTGGGTTCATGTGCAAAGCCCAGATAATCTCTGGCTGACCTCTGTACATGTTGCCTAGGTTGCTACCATCTTCTTTCCATGTGGAAACCGAACATACCATGCTTTTTAAAAGAAGTAATGTATTTTAAAAGAAGTAAAATTTAGCAGCAGAGCAGGGAAATGGCTTTTGCAAGGAAGTTCTCTGAAGTTTGTTGCCTTAGGAGCCCTCTGGACTAGACTCAGACTTCTCCACTCACTAGTTAGTAATGACAGTCACAGCTGTTCTGTGGGGGCGCTGGGAGTTACAATTGCAGGAGGATAGATTATATACTCTGAGGCAGGCCATACTTTTCATCTCAGAAAGCAAGACTATGAGGCAATGTTTCCACATAGAGGGATTTCATTTGTTCTTTTAAACTCTCCACATAACAGGCAAAATTATGGGCAATTGTTAGGCTAAAATCTGCATCTTACTCATCTACAAACCACAGTATGTAGAAATGGTTGCAATGAAGAAGATGGCACAAAAGGAGATTCCTCCTCGAAGCACACGTGTTGAACCTTCAGATGAGCAGCTTCATCCATCATCATCAATTTGTGTTTTTCCACTTGGTCAAATAAGTTGGTGAAGCTTAAACAGTGTGATACTTTATATCAGAGGAGACAGCTAAGATGGATTCTTCTTCTTTTAACTGGGAAATTCTTATGTCATTGTCAGTTCTGATGTATCCAAAATGAATGACTCAACAGTAATGTGTTAAGGTATATTTTTTTTAAAAGAAAATCCTGCATCGAGTAGGCTCAAACATATTTCTCAAGTCTCCTTCATTATGAGGGATGCCTAACATTTGGCAAAACCTATTAACAGTTGAGAGGCTGAGGAAGTAGAACTTTGCAGAAAAAAGAAGTAGGAGAGAAGATGTAATAAAAATATTTGGCACCTATTATGAGGCAAAATTGCCTGAACCTTTCCTAATTATTTCTTCATTTTGATAAATAGGAAACAGATTAAGGCAAGAACTTTGGATATGAATAAGATACACTTTAAAAAACCCCACACACAATCTTTACCCTTTTGTGATTTATTGGTTTTCCAGTAACTTAAGATCAATTAGAAAAAAATGTTCTCCAGTGAATGAAGCAGAGTGGCCAGCATTCAACTGGGATACTGTGTATAAATCAAGTGCATTTCTGCCTATCTATATATATAAAAGAAAGTGTCCTGACTGACTGACTCATAAATGCCCAGCTCAAACCGTTTAATCTAGGCACGTGAAATTTTGAAGGAACATTGCTTTTATGATGTAGAGCCCCACTAAGGAAAGATTTTTGGAAATTCCGTCCCTAAGGGGGTGAAAAAAGGGGGCAAAATCACCCCACTCTCATATCTCCTATGGGCAAAACAACAGGGCAGCAGTTATGCAAATCGGCCTCACCTCAGAACTGCTGCAGGAGCCAATAGGAGCAGTTATGCAAATAGCCCATACAACACTTAGAATGTTCATATGAATTCCTGCAGGGGCCAATAGGGGTGGGTATGCAAATCTCCCCTTGGACGTTTAGAATGTTCTCTGAGGGGGTGAAAAGGGAGGGAAACTTTTTAAATAACTGCCTGACTGAATGACTGCTGTGTGCGGGGTGTTGTTGCATAGGCTCCATCACATTTTGACGGATCTGCCCCAAACTTGGCCTGCATAGTCTCCATCACCCAAGGACATAGACTGGTGGGTTCAAATCTCTGAAAAACCCTTGCTGCACCTGTATGGCCCAAAATAGATGAGAGCCAATGGCGTCACTTGGAATGTTTGCAGGGGCCATTCAGGAGTGGTTATGCAAATCGCTCCAATGACATATAGAATGTTTGTATGAACTGCTCCAGGGGCCAATCGGGAGCGGATATGCAAATCTCTCCTGCGTCAAAACAGAATGTTCATATGAACCACAGCTGGGGTGGAGCTGGGATTTCATTGTTGGGTAGTCCCGGGGGGGGGGGCAAGCTGGGATTACGTTGTTGGGTAGTCCCGAGGAGGAGGGGGCAAGCAGGGATTTCATTGTTGTGTTGTCCCAGGGGGGGCAAGCTCGGATTACATTGTTGGGTAGTCCTGGGGGGGAGCAGGGATTTAATTATGTGGTCCTGGGGAGCAGGACTTTCATTGTTGTGTAGTCCCGGGGGGAGCAGGGATTTCATTGTGTCATCCTGGGGGGAGGGACAGAGATTTGACAGTGTAGTCCCAGGGGGGGAGCTGGGCTTTCATTGTTGTGTAGTCCCAGCAGGGGGAGCAGGGCTTTCATTGTTGTGTAGTCCCAGCGGGGGGAGCAGGGATTTCATTGTGCAGTCCCGGAGGGGGGGGAGCAGGGATTTCACTGTGTACTCCTGGGGGGGGGAGCAGGGATTTCACTGTGTAGTCCGGGGGGGAGCAGGGATTTCATTCTGTGGTCCCGAGGGGGCAGGGATTTCATTCTGTAGTCCCGGGGACGACGACACTGAGATTTGATTGTGTTGTCCCGGGGGGGAGCTGGGATTTCATTGTTGTGTAGTCCTGGGGGGGAGCTGGGATTTCATTGCGTAGTCCTGGGGGGGAGCAGGGATTTCATTGTGCAGTCCTGGAGGGGGGGAGCAGGGATTTCATTGTGCAGTCCTGGAGGGGGGGAGCAGGGATTTCATTCTGCAGTCCTGGGGGTGGGAACAGGGATTTCACTGTGTAGTCCTGGGGGAGCAGGGATCTCATTGTGCAGTCCCGGGGGAAAGGGAACAGGGATTTCATTGTGCAGTCCCGGGGGCCCAGGGATTTCATTGTGTAGTCCAGGGAGGGAAGCAGGGATTTCATTGTGTAGTCCCGGGGTGGGGGGAGCAGGAATTTCATTGTGTAGTCCTGGGGGAGCTGGCAGTCCCGGGGGAGCTGGGATTTCATTGTGCAGTCCCGGGGGAGCTAGGATTCCATTATGTAGTCCCGGGGGACCTTTCCTATGGAGTGATTCAAAACAGCGGTCAGCGACCTTAAGGAATTTCAAACAAATAGTGCCTATAGGAAAATGACCCGTGCAAACTTGGCACAGTCACTCTTCATCACGCAAGTGAAGCCGAAGGCAAAAGCTAGTCATGTATATAAGAGGGAACTCTGTGGAATCTGTCTCTCATACACACTAGCATCACATTTTAGTCTGATGCAAATAGGAGTGGGTTTTAGTTTGAAATGGTTCCAATTCAGTTCTGTGGGGTAAGGGCTGCAATAAACAATGCTGTTGGAGAAGGTGCAAAATGAGGGGTAAGTTTATCCCTACCCCGATGCTGCCCTTGAGTACACACCTTTTATTTTTCCCATATATATGAATGGCTGGTAGGTTGAGTGACTGGGTCATTCAATCATTCCTGATGCAGAGACACAACAGAATTACCCATCCTCAGATGAGGCTGCCTTGCATCTGCTTGAATCCCTGATTGCCATGATGAAGTTAGAGTATGAAAGATTAAGAATTATCTGCCTCAGAGAGGTTCTCCCCATATTTCATCTTGAGCATGCATCTTCTCTGAGGCAGGGGATTCTTATTGTATATTGTAAAACTAAACCTTTTCAGCTATCAGAGTGAAGTATGCCTCCAAATTCTCTTCAGTGAAAAATGTGCCATAGCTATTGGAAACTAAAAAACACTGATATAGTAGGTAAGTAAATAAAATGCCACTTCGTGGTCTCCCACCAAGTGGTTTGGAATGGATTGACATAGATAATATGAACACTACATTCCTATTGGCACAACTGTTTCAGTATATCATTTTATATACCAACCCACTTTATTTTTGTGTAACTATTCAGTATTGTCAGGTCAAGAAGCTCCTTTTCCTACTAGTTTCTGTAGACCCTCATACATACGTTTGGATGAAAAAACATTAATCTTGGGAAGTCACCTACCTGCATCCCAATCACAGCGTAGATAAAAAACAGCATCACTATTAAAAGAGCCACATAGGGGAGAGCCTGAAGGAAAACCAAAAATAGATTATGGTGTATCAATAAGGCTGCTTGGCTTGTTGGAACTTGGGATATTCCCATAGTCCCCATGTTACTGAAAGAACCTGAAGAGAAGAGACAGAGGCCAAAAGTAGTTTTGTCTATTCAGTGTGCAGGAAAACACATGTGAATGTATTTATACTTGAGCTTTCATTCACGTGTTGTCAGATCCAAGAAGAGAATTTGCACATTCTTTGGAAAGCCTATAGTGTAGTAGTTAAGAGTACTGGCCTAGGACTAGGGAGACCCCAGTTCAAATTCCCACTTAGCTATGAAGCTCACTGGGTGAACTTGTGCTAATCATGATCTCTCATACTTGCGTACTTATAGGGATGTAAGAATAAATATGGTGGGAGAGAACCATGTCCACTGCCTTGAGTTCCTGGAGTAAAGGCAGGATATAAATGTAGATGATGATGATAACAATAATAATTCCCGCTTCATGGGGAGACAGATCTATGTATCTCCCACACCACAGATATGTGTATGTTCCTTTTTTGGACATGACAATGTGTAAAAAAAGCAGAAACATGATGCATTTGTGCATCTGTTTGATTATTTTTTACTACATGTACAACTATGCAGTCTCTGAGAACATGGAAGGAGTTGATGTAATGTATTCATTTTCCCACTAGATGCCTCTACTGATCCATCTTTGATTTTGCCACACCAATCCTGCTATTATCACACAAAACCATACTGCTTCAATTATATCATCATTAAATCTTGCTTTACATGTTTGTTTTTCTGACATAAATATAAATATTTGTTTCAGAAAAACACAATGTGTGAAATAGCCCTATTGTGGAATAGCTTTGGTTGTACGTAAGAAAACATCAGATAATGCCCAGTATCTGCTTATCTCTGCTCATCTTAAAACATTCAGATATATATTTCAGCATTATTTTTCCAATTTCAGCATTTTTGAGTGCAATGACCAGTTACATCACAACCTCTCTACTACTTAAAATTTAAGTGTGCCTACCACTGCTTTGATTGACTACTAAAAAGGCAAGCTAATTCCTAATATTCATTTATTAGTAGGAGTTGGGGTCAAGTTTTAAAATTAGGGACACAAAATAATTGCCAAATGAGGTTAAGCAGATGGCTACGAGAGAGGGGGCCTTCTCAGTTGTGGTGCCCCACTTATGGGATGACCTCAGTGAGGCTCGCCTGGTGCCCATCTTTTCAGTGGCAGGTGAAGATACTCTTCTAGGCATTTTAGCTGCTTTTATATTGGTTTATTTTTAATCTGTGTTTTATTTACTGTGTACTGTGTGTGAGGGTTTTTTGGTGTTTTTTTAGTGTCATGTGATCTGCACAGAGAACAGTTGTTATTGGGTGTGCAAAAAATATAAATAAATAAATATGGAGGAATATGAGACAAAACATTTTAAAACAAGGTCACCCATTATTTTCCATAAAACTATGAGGAAAAACTGTGTGTCTTAATTCATCCAATAAGTGATGACTTAGGGTCAACAAATATTCTTTTATTATTTATTTAGTGCCATAAATGTGCATGGGATGTCACAGAGTGGAATAGTGTTGTCTGAAGCAGTCCAATGAATAATGGACTTTGTGGTCAATATGTTTTGGACACATTGGAAAAATGTAGTTTGCTCAAATTACAATGACAGTATACTCCATCACTTTTTTGATCTACTTAAACAGTCCAGTTCCACTATTTTCTTATTACTTACTGTCTTACTGTCTACTGTCCGTCTAAGGGTGGATTTCCTACTTTCATTGACAGCTGCCTCCCTGCTCACAGAGGTCATGCTTCTTTACAATTTTGTACATGGGCACACACACATGCACACATATATATGCCCATGTACAGAATCATGAAGAAGCATGATATATCATAAAGAATCATGGAGGGTGGAACTAAGGACCACCTGTGACTCAATGAGAGATGCAGGGGAACAATGATGGAGTGGGGAGGAGAGATACAGAGATTTAGTATGCTGAGGAAGAGGCAGGTCTGATCTGGACTGAAGAACAGGCTATGGGCTTTGTTTAAGACTTCTTTTCAGGACCTGGGGGATGTAAATTTGCTAACTTTAAAACAATTGTATTCTTTCAAAAGAGCAATTGAACCTCTGGTGCTTGGGCTGTTTGTCACGCACGGGCCATTTCTGCTCAGGCTATAGTATGGTCTCAGATGGTCTTATGGCCCTTGACATGGATTTAGCACTGGTATCCATAATTTAGTTATGTCAGCTTGCAGACATGCCCGAGGCTGTTGCCATTTCTGGACAGAATCTAATTTCTAGTAGTGGCCATAGTTGCATGATTCCCTAGTGCAAGAAGATAATGCTCATCAGCAAGCTGAACTGACTGGGCTAGGGGGGGTGGGGGTGGAGTACATCACCTTTATTTTAATATAAAACTTATATTACTATGAAATACCTTGTAAATCACTCTTTTTGTTTTAACATGTTTATCAGAGTGGGATCCAACTATCTCAATTCAGAGTCTAATATTAACTTAGAACTTTGCATTGAGCAGCGTGTATGAATCTTAGAAATCACCTTATCTATTTTATGAAAGAAACAACAGCTGTTTACTGATAGTTCAGATTTTGAAATCCTCTACCCCACCCTGCCTTATCCCATCCACCCTAACCTTGGGATATCTGTGCATGGAAACCAACTCTCCAGAGTATGAGCCATTTGGGGATCACTGCTGATTCCTATATAAATGTGTAGTGCCACAACAGGGCATAAATGTGACAGAAGCATTACCATTATCCCAAGACAAAGCCATATAAAGAGGAACAAAGGGATACCTGGAAGGATTTGATGAAGGTCCACAGGAGCGTACGAATGCCCTCCCCTCGGCTCAAGAGCTTCACCAGACGCATCACACGGAAGAGTCGAAAAAAGGTGATTGAGATGCGAGAGTTTTCCTCTGCGTTCTGGAACCCATTGGCACAGAGGGCAGTAGTTACAACAGCAGATGAAGAACACAGACCCTGGGCCACAGAAAACGCTACTTCACAGGAAGAGCTCACTGCACTGTTCCCCTGCCTTACAGATCTCTAATCTTCCACTAACCCCTGAAGTTCAGATAGATGAATACAGATCTAATCTGTCTCTTAAGTCAATTATGTTCACCTCCCCCCCCCCCCATTCCTCAGCAGTTCTGCTTGGTTTTTTAGTGGCACTATCCAAGAGCTCATTCTTCCTAATATAAGAAATATTTGCCAAGGGTCTTGCTGATAGTGAGGCACTATTTCTCCTACTCCTATGGCTGAGAAATCATAACTGAAATTGACTATGAGACAGAAGGATGCAATTTTGGTTTGGAATTACTTGGTTTGAGAAACTAAACCAAACAGGTGTGAACAGTATTTAGACTAGTATGGGGGTTTACACTTACTGCAAGAATTCCATTTTGTCTGACCCTTGCTCACAACTTCTTACTGCTTCTTGGACATGTTGTGAAACGAGGAGGGGTAAGCAAGGCATTTCAGGCCTCTAATAGCAAGCCTTGCATGGCGCAGGAGGACCCTGCACAGACACTGGCCTGGTTCACACATAACGTTAACCCATTGTTTATTTAATCCATGGTTTGTTGCCTACTCAGGGTTTGTCTGGCAGATAGTAGAACAAACTGTGATTTGTTTTCTCAATCCCTGGGCTGTTTGTTTTCTTCCTCCACCCATTTCCTTCCTGTATCCTAAATGCCTTTGTGGTGCTGTAGTACTAGCATACAGAGCAGCTGGGTTTTTTTTAACCACTCTTACCTGCCACCTCTGTAGCCTTGCAAAATAACTCATGAATAAACCATGGTTCTGAGTTCACATGTAATTACAACCCGTGGTTTAAAGAACCCAGAGTTCATAACGCAACAACAAACCATGGGTTCTCTTTCTGGGTTGTGTTTAACATATCGTGGTTTGTTAGTGCAGCTGCGTTCACACATCACAACCCAGAATTCAACAACCCATATCATGGGTTAGCATTATGTGTAAACCAGGCCATTGTCACCTTTTGGCATGATTGTTGTTGAGACTGCAGCAGTCTGCTACCTTGATGATCTAGTCTGAATGCATAATCAACCCACACTGAGGTGCATGTCCTGTGCATCAGTTGAGCATTCATGTGCAATGTATGTTCAACTGGCTCACTGATTTAAATGGGTGCATACACGGCCATGGCCTTTGCTCCTCACAAATGTTCTGTTCTATTTGGCCAGGAGAAAGAATAATAGCTGTCCAAAGACCATCTGGTCTTTCTGGAAACATGTTTAGCCAGCATTCAAATATGCCTTTTTAGGCTTGTGCAAAGACTTGTTCATGCCCAGTGAGATCTCCTTCACCAGACTGATGGATATTTGTGAAGCAGCCCCAACTTTTGGAAGCTTGGAGCCAAGCATGCAGTTAAATGAAACCCAGCTGCTAAGGTCCAGCAGAAGCAATATCTATACAACAATGTGCTTCACTGTCTCACTGGTGACTAAGTCCTTATTGCAGACATGATAGGAGAAAATAGCCCACCAAACGGGACATCAATCTTCAGCTGTAAGCAGCAGCAAAATAGAAAGAAGCACACAGTGTAAGTTGTGGAGGAAGACTTAGTGGTCAACGCTAACAAAACTTATCTTTTCTGGAGAAATACCCATGAGAGTAGATGCATAAATTATATTGGGGAAGGTATATAATATTTCATGTTCTCCATGGATGTTTGCCTCTGCAGGAAAAAATATTGACTGTAAAGCCACTAAGCTTTAGTTAAATTCTATCAATGATAGGCTTAATCTGTATTATCTGAGGAACAGCAGCAGTTCCAAAGTTTGCTTCTGGATGGTGGATTCCATTCAATGAGGCCTGTGCTGCAAAACCCAAGCCAGACTAGAAGGATCCAGGATCTGACAATCTCACCACTTCTTTTGCTTTTTCTGTAGCTTTGTACTACATGCACATTTGTTCTCAGTGTCCTTGGTTATATTTCTCATGGCCCCTGGGTATTTCCCATAGCCTATGTATTGCCCTGATAAAGCAGTTATTTTGGCCTGCCTGCTACTGTTTAATGGTCCCTAGAGTTTAAAGTAGTCTTTTTTCTTCCTAACTGGGCTCTGCTGTTCTCATAGCTCCTGCCTTGTTCCTAAGTGTTTGCCTCCCCCATCCAATTTCCTATGGGGCCTGTGACTAGTCTGAACATTCTTTGCGCTGCACTCATGCCAGGACAAGAGTTTCTGAATTGAGCAGGATCAGCTAGTTTGCCTTGGCTTGTGTGAGAAGACTCTCTGCTAAGCAGGCTGCTGGTAGGGATATTGGGAAATAAAGCTACTGAGACACTCTAAGGTAGACCAACAAAGAATCCAGGGTCCTAGTGCCCTAAGATACTGTTCTGTTCTTCTACTATATGTGCTTTGTAAACATAGCTTGATGCCATGGGAGGAAATAGCACTTTTCCTTCTTATTGTGCCCTTTCCTCTTCCATTGCTGCAAAGCCAAGAGTTGGATACTAAATAAGTAGTACACGACCAGGAAACAGTGCAGATCACCCCACCCCCAAACACACACATATACCCCAATCTGAGCTACTCACCACTGAATATACCAGGAGAGAACAGAACCTTTGATTTCTTGTTAAGAGCTCAAAATAAGCATTTCTGACATGTATATATATTTTGAGACCCAAGTCACAGAACAGTTTCTCTAATATTTTCCCTATTTTTATCTGAATAATTTAGTTTATGTAAATACATACGTTTCCTTTTAAAAAGATATTGTTAAGATACTAGAACCATAAGCCATGTTTTCCCTCCATTTCAAGTAGATTAGGCCTTGCACAATGCATTTGTTTTCAGTGGACTTGGAGAACTGAGTGGTTGGCTCTGATAATTTAAATATGTTCTGTAGTAGATTCTGCATGAAAACACTTGTGTTGCAGCAAGTGGGGGAGGGAATGCTTGTTGTTGGAGGACAGACAATTCAGAAGAGATCCCAAGGGAATGCTGTGATGTATCTAGTGCTGTAGGCATCACTAATAGCTCATTTTGCTCAGCATATCCAGCTTGCGGAATTAAGAAACCTGAGATCACATTTTACTGAATTTGTGAACTAAACCCTGTGGGGCAGTGTGGAGCTTGGCCTGAGGAGTGAAAATGCCAGTACTCGCATGGCCACTAAGCAGAAGGAAAAATTATGCCAATGTAACATTACTGAACTCAGTGGAGTGATGGTAGTTACTTCCTAGCTATGTTTCAGGATTGAAACAATGGAGTATTACATCATGTCATATTCAGTCATGTAGAAAACAGCAGAGCCCATGTTGCTGCACTTACAGATTACCACTTACACACGTCCATTGTGAAGTTACAGCGGGATAAGAGAAAACATAGCAGCCTCTAGTTAATATTCATCTCAGCCCATCAAAAATAATACCACAGGATTATTATGAACTGAAATATAATATGTGATTAATAAGCTCCACCTGGCTGTAATCATTATTTTCTTGAAGGCAAGCAGGCATGGGTGCTGCATGTGTGACTGTCATGATGGCAACATGAATAAAAGCAGGAGGCAGCCAGCGGCCAGGTTGAGCATGGGGTGACTGCATTAATCCTGGCCAAGGCCATGGTGCTTTTCCAAAAGGGTGCCCAAAGGAGGGTGCATGGCAGATGGGGGCTGCAATGGAGCAGTCAGAATTGTGAGGTTGCTACTGAGTAAGTGCCAGCCTGGGCAGAAGGAGCTGTCCAGCCCTGGAAGGAGAAATGTGGGGCTCAACCCCTGGAGCCTATTTGCAGAGCCAGGATTGCCTGGAGAGTGCCACACTTCTCATATTCTATTTGTGCCTAGGAGTCTTCACTCTATGGTTACGTTTCTCACTCAAAAATATGAATGTGAACTTCGTTCATAGTTTGAATTCATTTTGCAAGCCAATCCAGTTACTCCAAAGAGCTCATTACTTAAACAAACAAATCGGAAAAAGATTCCAGTTCTCTCTTGGTAATAATTCATTAGAAGATAGGACAACAGTTAACTTGACCAAAGGAAAGCTCAAGGATACACAAGAAATACAGATCATGTGCAGCATAATCAACAGCCCACGTGAACACCAAACTCAACAAACGGATACACAACATGGTGGCATCATGCAGAGATATCTAGGCTAGGCTTGGAGACAGAAACCTAGGTGGTCAGGGTGGAGCGAGAATAAGGAGTGTATTAGGAGCTTAAGAAGTGTGTCACAGAAGAAGCTGGAAGGGGGTTCTGTTGGATCTTACCATAGAGGAAGAGCATTGGGTATGTTCAGCTGGCTTTAAAGAAAGGCAGACAGAGATAAGCTGTAATAAGTCTCCAGTGAAGAGGCCCAGTAGGCTAGGTCTTGGATAACACAGGAACAACAAAACACCACAGCAAAGGAGGAGAATTAAAAAAAAAAAAAAGGACTACACAATAGAAAAGACATTACTGTTTCTCTAGAGTGCAATGGATCAAATTCAGCCGTGGTGAAAGAGATAGTGTCCTGCTGAATACAGCAGAATGCACATTTATACACAAACTTATGGTGGGTATGAATTTTAATCCACTGTCTTATAGATGTATAGACAACTTGTGATCTGCTGAGAAAAAGTCTGGCAGTTGCCTGTTCGTTTCTTATTCCTATTTTCTCAAACATGCTATTTTAGTCTGGAAGCCTGCAATGATTTACTTGGAATAGTCTTTGTGACATTAATGACATTACTCTAAAGCAGGGTTCTCCAACCTTGGGTCCCCAGATATTGCTGGCCTACAGCTCCCAGCATACCCAGCCAGCATGGCTAATGGCAAAGGATTCTGGGAGCTGTAGTCCAGCAACATCTGGGGACCCAAGGTTGGAGAGCCCTGCTCTAAAGTGACTGGTTTTAGGAGTGCAACTATAATAAATTGCATGTAGAATCTGGAAGGAGAGGATCTCTCCTTGTTTAATCCATTCTTTCCCTCAGTATCCCACTGCTGGGATAACTATTTAAAATGTTTTTTTTTACTAACATCTGGGTCCATTTTCAGTGCTAGGATTTCCAGTACTAAAAAGAGTTAATTAATGTCTTAGCACACACTGCAAAGAGCAAAATATAAATTGAAAAAGACAGAATAGTTGTGTAAGATTTAAGAAGCAGAGTACTAGACAGAACTACCTTCAACTGACCAATGGCCAACCTAATCCACCCGGTTCTTTCTACTCTGGGCATCAGCCAAGTCTTTCAGAAACTAGTACCTATCAACAATTCAACTGGAGATGTTAGAACCGAATCTGAAATTTTATACATGCTACCCCTGCCTTGCTCCAGAAGCATGTAGACAGAAATATTATCAATTGATTTTATAGGCCTGCCTGCACCACGAGTCAATGCTAAATTGAAGGTAGGCATTTATATATAGCAGCTGTTTTATTCTGAATGGGATGCGAACCCAATGCAGACATGGGTTAGGATGAACAAAAGTAATGACTGTATCATACCTACTAATCAGATCTCCATCAGCTCTACGGTTTAACAAAGTAATGCAAACAGGGAAGCAATGAATGATATTTATGGCACCCTATTTTCAGCAATGACATGACCTGTGTTTTAGCCACACATGTAAAAGCATTTTTTTCAGTCCATTTTTCCTAATTGTATTGGAACAAAGGCCATGTAAGTGCATTGGCCCATATGCTACTGTTGAGTTCATTCTGGAACTCTTACAGGGTGATCATGCTAAGTGGAAAACATGGAGATTCTTTGGACTCTGCTCCTAGCAGCTTGCAGTGATTTTAGCAAAAGATTTTGATGAGTAAAATACTGATACATCTTTTTTTCTTACCTTTTCCTCCATCGGATATTTCTTGTATCTCCAGTATCTTTCATAAGTATTACTAATATTTTATCTAACTTTAGCTGTAATTCTATACACACCTACATGGGAGTAAGCCCCACTGAACTCAGTGACACTTACTTCTGAGGAGACATATATAGGATCGCACATTTATTTTAAAAAACGTTTGGCATGCATCATATGGCCACATTTATATTTTTCTACTTTCTAAAATTGATAAAATGATGTAATGCACTCTCCAGCTATACCATACATGTCTACTATGGACAGTTGGTTGTGCCACCTCATAAATGGCTAACTATGTGCCATACATTTAAGTGATCCTTCCAATATTACCTCACTGTAAAACCTTAAGAATTGCTTTCCTGGATCAGATTAAAAGTCCACCCATCCCTGCACTATGTCTCCAACAACGGTCAGCCAGAAGTTCTCAAACAGGGCATGATGTTGGTAACCATCTATTATTTGCCTCCAGCATCCGGAGGCATGAGGTATATTGCCTCTGAAATTATCATGTCTATTGGCCATTGTTAGATTTATCCTCCATGAATTTGTCTGATCCTTTCAAAAAGACATCCACACCATTATCACCTTTTCAAATCCTTTTTGTTTTTTGCATCTTCCCTTTCTCCATAACATATTTTTTGAGATGAAGTGACCATCTGAAATGGTATACAACAGGGATGGGGAACCCCTGCCCCATGGGCCAGATGCAGCCCTCGGGGGTTCCTCATCTGGCCTGCAAGCTTCTTCTGCTGTTATCGCCAATCAGTGGTTGAGATAAGAGGGTATTTAAAAGCTGTATTGAATTTAAAGAATTGAGCTGTGCTTTGCAGGCATGAGAGCTGCATAATATCCTAAAAGTGGATGTACAGATTTCTGTTATGGCATTGTGATATTTGCTGTTTTATTTGTAATAGTAACTTGTCATGTAAGAAAGGGAGAGCAAATCTGTCCATCGAATACATCTTCATAATGTCTGGAGAGTCATAAATGAGTTCTTCTCAAATTTCTTAATTATCATTCAGAGAGTACAGAAATTTGCACTGTGCTGTTGTTTTCTCTTCTGAAACATGAGTAGGGAAAAGTAATAACTGAAAATTGCAGTAGCCATCTCTTATACTGAACATAATAAATGCGCAGTAGTGTGTCTGATAAACTGTACTGTACGGTACTTTCTACACAAAAGATTTGTAAACATTGTCAAGGATTTCTTAGCACTAATACAGTAATGAAATAATTCATGTTTTGAAAGGATGTACATGGTGCATCTCTGCTGGTGAGAGCTTTGTTGAAGTCTGGGCTTCTAAGTGAAAATACCTTCATTTGAAGACACTGGGATTTGCATAAAAGATGACCCCCATATTTCATGCTGCTCAATATCCTTGTCTGTGGCAGAGATCACTGAGAGATGCATCAGTTCAACTGTATATGAGAAATGTCTATGGGAGAACGCCAGAATATCCATCATTCAAGAACTACAACTTCAGTGAGGGTCTAACCTTAGGAGATCCATTTGTCAAGCATGGTCATCTCCACCAGTTGTAGATTATTGTGTTTCCTTCTGGTTGGTGGGATGTGGCATTGAATTGCAAAACTTCATTGCCTTAACATTATCTTTTAAAAACTAGAAGCTATGCTCACTTAGGATTCAGCACCACAGACCACTGTTGCTGCTGCCATTGCTGCCACCAATGCATTATGTAGATTTCAGTTCTCAAGCTAGACTATCACTGATTGAAGACATGGGCTCACCTAAAGCCTATATATTCCAAATCGCTCAATATCCAGTGGAGCAGAAAGTGAATATCTCAAAATGTTTTTAGGAGTGGACTGGACTGAAGTATTGTTACTAGCTCTCTTGTACTATTGTCCCTCTTACCTACCAAGGTGCTTTGTGGAACACTGGCAGTGTAACAGCTGTGGAAAAGTTAGCATCTCAGCATCTCAGCATCTTTTCTAGCATAGTGGAGCCACCCAGGCACATAGACAGTAAATAAATACAGGTTATGAACCAATGCATAAATCCCATACAAGGATTGTCACAAGATTTCTTCAAAATGAAATGTAGATCCCTTATAGAATCAATAGTGACATCAATGGAGAAATCGAATTTTTGATGGCTTCAGTTTAAGTAGCAGTTCTGTAATTTTAGCAAGCTCTACTGTCCTTGCTTTGAGTAGCAATTAATCTTTTGTTGAGACTTGATGGAAGGCAAGCTTCAGTCCAGAATAAAAAATACACCACCACATGCCTGATGACAGGCTGAGGTAGGTGTCCTGGTTTATATTAACTCAGGATTGTACTTTGCTTGGAACTTAGCTACTGGGAATTGCCATGTACCATATTAATTTATTGATTGCTCCAGGACATAAGATTTGTTGGGAGTTGGGACGATAGCTTCATATCAGATGTAATTGGTGTTCACCTCCAGGTATCTTGTTCCTTGTATCCAGATACTTTGCTTTAGGTATCAGAGATCACCTTTGTCTCCTCTTGCTGTTCCCTGTCCAGGTTTCAGCCTTTCTTTCTTTTTTAACAGATCCCTGGTTTCCTTCTTTGTGGAGTCCTCCAGCATGTCCCATCTTGTGAATTTTCATCCTAAAGCTCTACAAGAAGCTGTAAGCATCAGAAAATCAGAGTCTTCCTGAAGCTAGTTTCTCCTGTCTTGAGCCTCTAACCTTACATTGCCCTTTCTATGGAGTTCTGATTGTGAATCCAACAGACAGAGCAGGTGCTATTGTGTGAGCTGTATAACATGGTATATATATGGTGGGAAGAGGAGAATCACAGATGGCCATGGTTCACGTAATTTTCTAATCACAAAACAGGCACCACAACCTCGTAGATTAGGTTTTTCATGCAACAGACCACTTATGCAACAAGTTATCTGCATGGGTAAACCAGCTGCAGCACTATCGGCCATGTCTTGAGTTCTAATGCTGAATCAGATTTTTGTCTCTTAAATATTTGTGCAGAGATTAGATCTGGTTCTGATCCTTCAAGGACTGTCATTTAGCTTTCTTTTAACCATGCCATCAGGGCTCAGCTGTTCCACTTAACTTGGAGTTGGGCCTTTGGCAATAACTCCCTTACATCCATCGTGTAACATCAAGAAGAAGACACATCAGAAGCATGATGTCTTGCATCAAAATTCTCTGTAAACAGTACATATTTGTACTATTAGACAAGATCACTGGACTAGTAAGGGGAAAATTGGTATAAGATTCCTACAGTTAAGAGAGAAGGTAGAGAGCTGTAGAGAAATAGAGCCCCACAATAAAAAAAAAATGGTATGAAAGTTGAGTGATAGCAAACACACCTAGATGAATGCTCAAAGAATCAAATGTTCCTATTCTGTCCATATAGACAATCTCATGCTATTTTTAGTATGTTTATTAACATATAAGGTAGTTTATATACCCGATGGGTCTTGAAGCCATCCATTTTATGTTCATTTTAATGAATTTTTGTAAGTTCTAGAAGCTGCTGCACTAATTTACCACTATTCTTATATGCAACCTTTATTTCAATAGCATATATTTACAGACTATAATCTTACCATTCCGAGTGCTGAAGTAATTATAATGGAAGTGGAATGCTTTAATTTGTTTATGCAAATGACTCCCCACATTGATTGGGTTATGGAAGAGTCATATTCTATATAGTTGAGAGCTCAATTCTTAATTGAATTTCAGGGGGAAATTATAGAAAGATGGGGAGTTAAATATATACATATGATTCTTAATTTTCAGAATCTATTCATAATTCTGCTCATTAGATAGAGGCAATAAGACAAGGAGATGTAGCAGGATAATTGAGCTCACAGCTCTCTAAGAAACAAAGGTTTTTGAACCATGTTATCAGACAGTGCTTACAACTTACACTATGTTCCTGTCTATAACAAGCTGATTGCAGGTTTGGCTTTTTGTCTAAAAGGATCTTAAGTATTTGCTGAAGAAGTGACTTTTTGGAGCTTACAACTGTGATGTGAGTCAAATTGGTCTGAAGAGTTAAGTTTCCTTCAGACTAGCCCAAACATTCAGATTTTGGTCCAGAAGTATACACAAATCTATCTGTACTGTATTTATTTAAAACATGTTTACCCCGCTCTTCAGCTGAAAAAGACTCCCTTTGATCCTAATTAACCAAAGCATCTTGGTAAGTCATAGTGGACAACCAGCAATATCCTTAGTTATCCTTGGATTACATGCAGCCTTAAGGAGTTGAGAGACATGCCCAAGGCTCAATATGTGGTCAGACATATGTGGTGATGGCAAGAGTGGTGCATTAATTAAGCTTATCAAAATGCTTATGTTCTTTTGCCCCTAACTTCTACCTTCTTTGTTTAACAGTTTAAGCCATTTGTTCTTCACTCATCCGGTAATTATTCATAAAATGTTGGGCATCTCCTTGAGTGTGGCATATGTATAGCTTGGCAAGATGAGTGGAACAGAACCCCACCCTTTATATAATAATACAATAATAGAACTCACTAAACCAAATCACATATTAACAGTGACAAGTAGAAGTGCTAATATTGAACATTGCTCAAACACTGAGTTTTGATTAGGTGGAAAGATCTCTTGGGGCATAGTGGAAAGCTCACTTAAAGAAAATTCAACATTAGGAATTACTAAGAAAGGGACTCAAATAAAACATTAAGTAATCACAATACCATTACAGAAACTTATTGTATATCCACTTCAGAATACCATGTGCTAGTCACTCCATTTCAATAAATATATCTAAGGGGTGTAGGAGAATATGATAGAGGTTCCCTAAATTACGAACAGTGCAGAGTGAGTGAAGAGAAAGTTTTCTCTCTCCCACTTAAATTACTATAATTCAGAGTCATCAAGTGCAATTGAGTGACAATAGGTGAAAAAACAGACAAAAGACAGTATGCTGTCACAAAGCACATAATTTATTTATTTATTTAGCTACAAGATGTGATGATGGCCTCTAGTCTTTTAAAACAGGGTTCTCCAACCTTGGGTCCCCAGATGTTGCTGGCCTACAGTTCCCAGCATACCCAGCCAGCATGGCTAATGGCAAGGGATTCTGGGAGCTGTAGTCCAGCAACATCTGGGGACCCAAGGTTGGAGAGCCCTGCTTTAAAGCATCGAAAGAGGATTAGACAAATTCATGAAGACAGGTCTATCCATAGCTGCTATTATAATTATAATGGGTGGGCTTGCACATCCTGACAACCCATCGTGGTGACTTGCCAATATGATGGGTTGGTTGTTCCATGAAGCACCCATGATGAGCCCGACAGACAATCAGGCTCATCGTGGGTGTTTTGCTTCCTCCCTTCCACTTGGTTCTCCAGGCCTATCCCAGGGGACACTGTGGGAGGAATGAGTCCCATCTCCCTTCCCACTGTGAAGCCAAGCCATTTTCAGCTCACTGCAGCTGTTTTGACCCTTAGGTGGGTTCCCCTCCCCTGGGATTGGGAAAGCCAGCTTGACAGCCGGCTTCCCTGATCCCCGTTTGGGTAGCCACCAGCTCATCCTTTAAAGTGCCACAGCAGAACCTTGGATGGACTGCCGGGGGCTGCCCAATATTTTGTGTGTGTGTGTGTGTACCCAGAAATGTGCACACAAAAATTAACTTAATTTTTTTTTTACTCCCATTAGCGCAAATACACTCCATTTGCAGAAGTGCTAATGGGAGCATTTCAAGCCTCTGCTGGGGCCCTATGCAGGGAGGATTCCACTGCCCAGGGGCAGCAGGTACCCTACCTGCACAGTGCCCAGCACAGGCTTGAAAACCCCTTCCCCGGCAGGCTTTCTCTTCACAGGTCAGAGAAGCCAATCGGTCAAGAGAAACCCAAGCTGCAAGGGAACTTCAGCTGAGAAGGGGGTGTTTGGGGGATTCCCCCCCTTCTCAGCAAGATTCCCAACTTTTCAAGTTCCCCCCTTTAGTGCCCATGGGGGGGGGGCACTTTTGCACTTTCCCCAGACCCTCTAGGGGCTGAGGGAAAGCTAAAAGTGTGTGTCCCCCTTTTTAAAGGGAAACCGAGTTGACAGTTCACTGACAGTTGGCTGTCAAAATTCGGTTTCCCTTTAAAATGGGGATTTTCAGGGGGATCTCAGGTATTTGGACTGGGACATACTCAGAGGTATGTCCTAGTAAAAATCAACCCAATTCCCACTCAAACGCCCCCCACTTTAAAGGGACCCCGAATTTTGACAGGCAACTATCAGTGAACTGTCAACTCCGTTTCCCTTTAAAAAGGGTGTGTGTGCACTTTTAGCCTTTCCCCAGCCCCTAGAGGGTCAGGGGAAAGTGCAAAAGTGGCTCCCAAATTGGCACTAAAAGGGGGAACTTGAAAAGTTGAGGATTTTGCTGAGAAGGGGGAGAAATCCCTCCAAATACCCCCTTTTCAGCCAACGATATCTCACAGCTTGGGTTTCTCTTGACCAATCCGTTTCTCCAACCAGTCAAGAGAAAGCCTGGTGATGATGGTGGAAAGTTTTCAAGCCTCTGCTGGGCACTGTGCAGGGAGGGTACCTGCTGCCCCTGGGCAGCGGGAATCTCCCTGTACAGGGGGACAGCCAAGGCTTGAAATGCTCCCATTAGCACTTCTGCGAACAGAGTGTATTTGCACTAATGGGAGTAAAAAAAAAAATTAAGATAATTTTTTGACACCCATTTGTGGGCACAATAGGTAGATGGGTTGTTGGTCTGACCTTGCAAGGCAATTTTTGTACCCTTAGGAAGAAGATCCAATTATGTATTTTCTATTGTTTACTTGGCTGGAGAGACTGGGTCCCAAGTAGTGTCCTCAGCTGCATGGGAGACAGAATTCAGTGCGCCACATTCAGCATAGCTCCCAAGGTTCAGGGTTGCCTAGGAAAGTGTCTTAGTGCAATCACCATCTACAGGATTAAGAAGGCTAGATGGGTCTGATTTTACTTCAATGTACGTACTTAATGTACACTGTATATACAGAAGACATTTCTTTATCTCGAAAGAAAAGAAAGTATTTCTTAGTCTGAAACTGGAGTATATATCCCAGGGAAATAATATATGAAGGCAAATTGGATGCCTTCAGAGAGAATTACCAGTAAAATGCTTCAGCTCAAATACATGGATAGGAAAGGAGAAATCATTTACTGCCAGGTAATTTTTATTTGAAAAGTAGCACACTTAACATTTAATTCATTTTTTGTGTCTTTTTATTGCTTATTTAATTAGGAAGTGATTTAAGGCCAAGCTAGACAGTGCATGGCAGATGTTGCAACAGTCTCCTGATAGGGTTTGGTCTTTTTTTTAAATAAAAAGCAGCTATAGAAGGCTGCAAGGATGAATACTTTCTCATGTAGGTAAATGGTTTAGCTGCATGCCTTTGTTCCCTAAGCATAACTGAAAATTGTTTTGGCGATGTGCTTGTGGTTAGGGAGGATCTATGTGCAGTGCAATAAAAACATGATATTGAACATGAAAGATAACATAACTCAGAACTTTGTTTGGTACAAAGTTTCCTAGTTTTACAAAGCTGTATTTTATGACCTTGATTCAGCTCTATATGGGTATCAAATTGTGGGCCTGAATGGGGAAACTTATCACCACCCTCATTCAAAGATTTATCCAAGTAGTTCAGTGGGGCCCAGATGAGCATTGCAATAGGGATATGCATCCAAATACCTCCATATCTCAGCTATGCAGAGGCTGCTTCTCTATGTGGAATCTCCTTGCTGTACTGATTGATTCCAGTGGGCTTAAGCATGTACATCAGCATTCTCCAACTGGTGTTCTCCAAATGGGTTAGACTACAACCCTTGTCAATGACCATGCTGGCTGGGGATGATGGGAGTTGTGGTCCAACTCATCTGGAGAGCACCAGGTTAGAGAAGGCTGATGTACAATATGGGTGGGAGGGCACGTTTCCACAAGTGAAAGTGATTAACTTTTCCCCATTAAACTGAAATACCAGTTATTAAATATTATGGCATAAATAAACCATTGTACCTGGGGGCCTGATGTTCACTTACAGGGAGCCCTGATGGGGAGGGAATGTATTTCTGTGCATAAAGAATACAGAAATGCATTGATTTAACTGCATGTTTTTAAAGTACGAATTGAGAAATGCTCCATTTACAGTTGTCATCTAATAATAATATTATTAAGTACGGTATCTCTCACATATCAGTTCTAAACTGGAGTATTTCACAAAAAAGGTTTGTGAAATATCACATGTGGAGTATTTTGAAGAAATTTTAAATATTTTTATATATGGGTTTTAGTTAGAATGTTCTTTATGTTTTTCTAAGTTATTTTTGTTAGTTTCAAAATCTAAATAAAAATCAATATACATAAGCCTTAATGTGACTGAAGTTGGGGGGCAGAAGGTAACCAACATTTTTTTTTTAAAGTACTACAGCAAAATTGTTTCCTTAATGTAATTTTTAGAAAAAATGAAATAAGGGATACTTTTTGATTCAGCCTTTTAAACATTGATCTATAGATGAGAAAATGGATAAAACAGAAAGAGGACACAACCCAGTGGGAACATCTTTTGTGCAAGTCCCATTGAAATGAGGGGGAACTGTTTTCCTACAATCTGTTCAATTTGTAGGCCTCTCTGGATTATAGCTATATTTTAGTCACAGGATTTTTCTTACAAGTTACTCCAGTGTCCACAAGGGGTATGAACTTGGCACACATCACTGAGAAAGACCTACGTGGGCCAACAAACTGAATATTTCAGCATAATTTTGACTGTCCCAGAAATATATATGGTGTAGAATTATGATGTCATTTAGTGTTACTAAGTTGTATCATAGCTTAACAGACATGTGCATAGCAGAAACATTCTGCTCTAGAGAAATGTGTAGAGATATAAATCTGATACAGTTGTATCTTTTTAAAGCAAGGGCCTAAATACAAAAGATGTCATGTAAAAGTTACTGTTTGTCTGGCTCCCAAATCTAAGACAATTATTAGTTAAAATGCTAAATTTTCAGTGTAGACCATGCACAACTTGCATTCATTTTAATGGGAACATTGTTCCCTATAGTTGTACTCCACAAACATATACACACACACACACACACACACACACACGTATACAAATAGTTGTACTCGACAAATATTATCCAGTATAGCCGTTGCTCTCCCACTCATTCTGTTGCACCAGTGGGACCCCCACAACTCATGCAACAGAAAGCTAGTGGTTCAAAAAAGCAACCCCCCAAACAAGCGGAAACACTTGTTTCTGGATTGGGACAGGTCAGCAGAGTCAGAGTGTCTTTCTGCAAGCTCTGCTGACCTGCCCTGTTCCAGAAATGAGCGTTTCACCTCATTTCTGATAGTTTTTTTAACTGCTCCCTGTTGCGCTAGTGGTGGGACCTGCAGGCATGTGGGCAAACTTGGATACTGCCTTGTACTTCCTTTTTTTTTTTTTTTTTAAGGATTTCTTAAATAAACTCATATGGGCATTGTTGTAGACAAGACACTGTAACACATCGCCCTTCTTATATCTACAGAAAAGAAAAAGAAAAAGAAAAAAAGAATGCACCTATGTTCTTGAATCATGTTATTTACCTAATTGATTTCTAAAGACTACAATCTTTTAAAGCTGCATTTATAGTATTTTCAAAAAATATGGATCTACTCAAGAGTAACATCTGTTTCCTATGATTCATGAAAGTGTAATGTTAGATACAGTGAACTGTACCAGAGAATCATTGCATCTAGGGTTTAACTTGAGAAACAACTTTGGGGTTTTCACATGAAGAAATTCCACTTCTGACATTAAATTTTCTTAAATCTTCATATATATACCTATGGTTTCTGAAAGTGTTGTGAACACCAAAAGTTCAGAATAAATAATGTTTCTTTCACAGAGGAAACATGAATTCCCAAACCTCATGTCATCACTTGAACATTCTTATATTTAACTGTATGTAAACTTAGAATAGCCCACTAACTAGAACTGACAGAAATTTGAAAACAGGGTTGGACTTGTTTACTAGCTAGGTGGCAACACCAAGAACCAATTCTCACATTTACATTTTAAAGCCACCTTAGCATGACTCTCATTAAATATGGTGAAGCTTTCATTTTCCACAAGTGCTGTATTATAAGATCTGCATTGTGGGTCTCCAAGATGTGGTACTAATTTGGCGCAGTGAATGGAGTGTTGGAAATGTAATAATAAATTTAAAAAACCAATAATAATAATAATAATAATAATAATAATAATAATAATAATAAATCAGATCTTATAACATTGGAGGAAGTTCAGAAGAAAGGTTCACCATGCAATGATGCAGCTAGCAGACACCTCATGATGCCTTTACCATATAAGAATCCAGACTTTTTGGACTGCATTTCCCATCAGCCCCAGCCAGCATGATGAATGGTCAGGGATTATGGGCATTGTCATCCAAAAAATGTGCAGGGCACCAGGTTGACTACCCCTAGATTAGTTGGTTTGCCGCACTCTTTGTTCAAAATCCTGCTTAAATATTATTTTTCTTTTCACAAAGTTGGGCTCCGCTAATTTATTATCTTTCCATAAATACTGTCAGAACAGAATATGTATACCCTTTCCAGTAAAGAAAACAAAATGTTGCACCCTCCAAAATCTGAATTTTGTGATCTGCATTAATAATGCAATAAACAAGTTTCCATCTATTTGATTATTTTTCTTAATTGACAATGTAGTGAGGTAAACAGCTATGCAGAGCACTGACTGAGTCCAGTTCCTGAACCACTGGAAATCCCATTCAGCTCCCTCTGATATTTCATGAGGCATTGTTCACACATATGGAAGCCCTTGAGGGTTAGAAACTTGCTTTGTAAAAAATGAAAGCCCAGATTCTCAGGATGTTGAATTCTCCACCTAATGCCAATCTCTTTGCTTGAGCATTGTGTTTGCAGAAATACATATAGCCCCAATTGTTTTGAAAAACAACACAAAACTGGAAAAAAAACCTCCAGTAAACCATTATCCCAATAAACCAATACTAAAATTGAACATGCACATAGAAACACAAAAATAGGGAAACATTGGAAATACATACAACCATCAAGATGGCAACACTGAGGGTGGGATAATACAGGATGTCAAAAGAAGCTGCTTGGCTTCTCCTGCCTTTTGCTAGCTGTATATTGGAGGACTTCACTATCCACACATCAGCCTTGGAAGAAACCTTTTTTTAAAAATTTCCTTGTTCCATGTTTTTGCCTGTGGAACATTGCAGTCCTAAAATGACCATATGTATGTGGAAATTGAAGATTTGTTTCCAATATCAGCAAAACAGCAAAGGGCTGGAAAGTTTAGAGGATCAGACAGAGTGACAGAGAGGAGAACAGATCGATACAGCAACAGAGATGGATGCAGAATCTGAAACAAAGGCCAAGGCTTATGTGCATGCCGTCCTTCCACCAATCTTTGTTCCATTGAAAGGGCGGGGCTTATTTTAGGCCATAATCCTCAAACCACTTACACTGGACTAGTAATTGATACTCTAGTTCAACCAATGGAATTACTCTGGCAATACTCTTGAGTAGGTAGGTGGGTCAAGGATTGCAACCACAGTAAAGTTTCAAACAGGCCTACATTATGTAGGAATCTAGCACTTTAGGCCTAAAGCCATTTATATGGAAGCATGTCTCATTTATTCCAATAGAACCTACTCAAAGCAGGATTGTAGTCTGAATCCCACCAAACAGAGGGTTCAGAATTGCTGAGGAGATTTCAACATTTTGACACACAGGGCTGTCCTCCAGTCCCCATTTTACATTTTGCCTTGCCCTAAGTAAGAACTGTATGATTCATACCACAGCTCTCTGCCTTCAGACATGTTTGACTGCTGCTGAAATATTGGCTGGTAGAGGTTTGGCCTAGCTAGAAGGACAAAGGTGAGAAAGGCATAAAAAGTGGGGAATTGAGAATAGGGTTAAAGGGAAGGTGTACCACTGAAGATAAAAGGGAAAGTGGAATATTCCAGAGAATCTGAATAGGAGGCATGTCATTTGTATGGAGCCTAATCGAGTTAAAACATAGATGTCTCTAAAAAAGAGATAACCCTTCTTTGCCTAGTCCAATATAGAGCAGCTTTTAGTCAAGACCAAGGGAGAAAAAATTGCTTAATTTGTCTGCAGATAGGCAAAGGCTCTAAAGTATGCTTGTCTCTCAGTTTGTATTGCTTTTGATTTCAGAATCTTCTGAGAACCAGTTCAGAAATCTAAAATATTCTCCATGCAATGCCCCGCAACTGTTCCTGGGTAAAGATTTGGAATAAGAGTGTTACTTGGGACATTCACACATAAAGCTTTCTGGAGTTGTTTTCCATTATTGTGACAGTAAAATTTTCAGCTTCTGCCACAAAAGGAACCACTGTTGGGAAGCTGCAGCTATATCTGTGGGTGGCCCAAATAACAGACTACCTTTTCTACACGACTGTGCTCCGAGGGGTAAGAACAGTCATGGGGCAATACATGGAGACATCTCTGAATTGCCACAGAATCACAAGTACCAAATCAACCTGCTGATTTTTCAAAAGATCTTGAACATTTGAAAACCAAAGCCTACTTTTTGGAAGCACATCAAGAAAATTGATTTCCCTCATGAGAAATGTATGAATTGGCATGTGCAGAGCCTGAGTGAGAAATCTGGGAGACAGCTACATCCTCATATATCCCTCTCTTCTATCAACCCCCCATAATCATCTCAGTACTTTATTCATGCAAGTGATAATCTCAATCTTCTTCTAATCAGGTTATGGCTCTTCCCCCCCCCTTTTTTTTTTACAGCTCTAGTGGCTGGATCCTAAATATAATCTTCCAAATACTTCAATGAAATGTAAGAAGATAACGTATTGTATTCTTCTTTCCTTTATTCCTTTCAGCATACAGGCACACTCATACATGCAAACACTTTCATAGTAAGCCTTAAGATTACGACCCAGATGCTCAAACACTATACATACTACTGATATGACCATAAGCATCCCTTCATGTGAAATATTCCTTTCAAGCTCCTTGACAGGTACACAGACACATAGACAAACATTGCTAGCCATGCATAAGTAGGCAAAAGAACCCTGACTTGCCTTTCAGAGAACAGAATTGCACCATTACCTATGTGAATATAAGGACACACGTTCCTCAACATGTCCGTATAGCTCTTTTATATGTGCCTGATGCAGAGCATCTGCTCTATTCAAACTAAGAACAACAAGGGCACCTGTTTTGCCACAGACATTCCAGCCAGGAAATGTGTAATGCTCTAAGTCTTGCATCTGCAGAAAATGAGGATTCAGATGCAACAGACAGCCTTCAGAGACTAAAGAGAAGAAGGATAACAAGAAGAAAGTTTACTAAAGACTAGAGATGTATATTGGTCGGTTGTGTGTGTGCATATACTGTTAGTATTATGAAGGCTGGCTGGCTTGTCTTTTCCCATTTCATAAAGATAGAGAGCACATATCAAACGCAAATCCCTCTTCTCTTTTTTACACATTTTTTTTTTAAAAGAGCAAAGAGTCCCTTCTGTCATCCAGGGGAAAGGGTAAGTATTTTTCAAGATACATTATGGACTAAAAGAAATAAGTAACATCAAGTATGAATGTATCAATATATAAAGTTGTTCTCAACCCCTATGACCAAGTCCTTTCTTGAAGAACATATTCCAAAGTCCCATCTTTCAAATTTTGTAATATTGTCTCAGAAGTTGCATTCAAAAGAGCAAAGGTACATGTCATAAAGCCCCTCAGGAATTGTACAGGATTAAGTACTTCACTCCTGTACTTTTCACACACATCAGCATAGCTATTCAGAAAAGAGTAGAGATAGAACAGACTTCCAATGGCCCCTCACCTGTGGCCGGGGAGAAGGTTTGCGCGTGGGGGAGGAGAGAGGAGTCAGGTAACAGGTCAGGTTGGTCACCGATACTGAGCCAATGGCTCAGCTAGGGCGGGGACTCAGGAAAAGGGCTTATTTAGGCACCTGGGTTCCCGCCCTCAGTCTCCTTTGCTCCTGTTTTCCGGCTCCCTCCCATCCCACCCTGTTAGCAGTGTAGGCTCCTCTGGCCGCCCGTTTGGGGGCCGAGTAGGAATTTTGGCTCATTGTCTCAATTGGCCAGGGCAATGGGCGTGTTTCGCCTACTCTACACTGTGAAGCTGGGTAGGGAAATTTTTTAATTCGCCAGGGGGATCCTAGCTAAATTGGTCGCATTGGCGGGAAGTGTGGATTTAGGCAATAGGGATTAGGGTTATGGTGATCATCCAATGGCACCTTTCAAGGTGACTGACGTTTACCCAAGGCTGACCTCGCTAATTTCTGAGGCTTGGCAGGAGGGAGATTGGGACGTCTTTGGGGTTTTACCTTTCTCACCTACACTGGGTGCCGTGTGGCGCCAAAGTAAGGCGATGATTGTAAGGCCCTCCAGCTCCACATGGAGGGCAACTGGCCGGTGGCGGGCCATCCTGCCTCCGGTTCGGTTAGGATGTATTAGCCAAATATGGGTTTTTTTTACCTGGCCAATGGCCGGGCTAGGTTAGTACCGCACTTCACCCTTCTCAGATCTTCAATTCAATAAATGTGGCCCTGATTTGAAACCATATACTCTGTGTCTGGCTCTTCTTTATCTCACCTATACACGCGCAAACTTCTCTTCCTTTGCTTTACCACCACTTCTCATTAAAATGGAGACTGAAGTGGAACACATTAAGGCTTTAAGTCTATAGTTACACTAGAAATTATTAGTTATATAATATTTATCTCCAGTGGATTTCAGAATATATTCTGTACATTTATGAAAACAGGGAATTATCACTGTTAATAGGCAGAGAGGTTTCACACACAGCTGAGGCAGAATGGAGAGCTCGTCATTTACAGCTGTATTTCCAAAATAGAGGAAGTGGGTGACAACCTGCAGAGAGGCATACTCTTGGCATGACCTATATATGGTTAGTTTTAGGAATGGTCCCAGCTGTGAATGCATAATCTGGCTTGTACAGTCCTCTCATAATGAATATGGGTGTTTGTGCGTAGATTTGTTTTTGTTTTGTGTGTGTGTTTTGACAGAGGACTAGAGCTCCTTCCTGATTTAATCAGGAAAATCAGAAGGCTAAGGCAGGGCAGCAATATATACTGGCTTTAAAATAATATTTGTATTTGGGATTAATTCTTGATTACAACAGGGGTAGCAATATGGGGCCTGCAGGTTGCATGCAACCCTCACTGCCCCCCCCAATTTTTAAATTTTTTTTAAAAAAGAAGGCACCTATAGTGGCTATGGAGTGCCAAAAGGGTCAAAATTAGCTTGTTTGCAAGCTGATTTTGACTCTTTTGACACTGTAGCCACTGTGGACACCATTTAATTTTAAAAATTATTTTTCAGCTCCCATGGGGCCGGGGAGAGTGTCTGGAGGCAAAAATGCCCCCCGGACTTCCTGAAGTTGCCTACCCATGGTTTACAAGCTGCTTTTATTCTTTCCACCTTTCTGTCAATCTAATAATCATTACCAGCATCCAAAGGCAGTGAACAGGTACAAAACAAATCTAGCTGATTTTAAACTTGAAGAAGCAGCTGGATGTAATCAGATGCCAGTGTGGCGTAGTGGTGAGAGTGTTGGACTGGGACGTGGGAGATCCGGGTTCTAGTCCCCACTCAACCATGAAACTCACTGGGTGATTTTGGGCCAGTCACTGACTCTCAGCCTAACCTACCTCACAGGGTTGTTGTGAGGATAAAATGGAGAGGAGGATTATGTAAGCCGCCTTGGGTTCCTTGCAGGAAAAAAGGTGGGGTATAAATATAATAAATAAATAAATAAAATAAAATAAAATGCAGGAAAGTAAAGCAACAAACCAAGGGTTAAGCTTTCAAGGAATGTTTGGGCATTGGGAATGTAGTTGTACCTTTTTTTTGCTAACACTAAGGAGCCTAAAAGGGTTAAAATGATGTTGTGCACCCTTATTTGAAAGTAAGTGCGTGGGACTTACTTCCAAGTAAGCATGCATAGGATCAGGCTGTAAACGTGTATGCAAGCCCCTGAAAAAAAATATGAGGCAGGTTTGAAACCAAGCCAAATAAATAGTAAATTTAGTAGAAGCTACAACATGGCTTCTTATGCAAAATTCAATCTCAGATTTTTATGCTGAGATTTCTGATGTGCCAGTGATTGATGTGAGATATGTATCACTATAGAGCTGAGAAGTGTAATTGAGCTGACACATTCTGTAATGATTTTGATATTTGACTCAGAAACATACATTTTGAAAATGGTATATCATAACTAATGCTGGATTAGTTTTTGTGACATTGCAGTAAGAGTTCGTGATTATGCAGTCTGTATGAAGTGAATGTAGCCTTAAGAGTGGTCCCATGTGTTCACACCTTGACATTGCCAAGCACAGAATCACAAAGTCATGCTAATAAACATGCACATGCACAAATCATGTACACACATGCATTCACACCTCAAAGGCAAGCAGAGATACATGCCAAGAAATGTAGGCATTTGGGTGTATGCATCCATACACAAGCTCAATTATACTTTTAAGGCTTGTGCACACATTATCTACCCAGGGTGGATGTCACCTGTCCTATGTGGGCAGTAGTTCCCCCGGTGGATTCTCACTTACCTCTAGTGAATTAGCTCTAGGCACTGCTTAGAGCTAGCCTGCTGCTACCTAGAGGTAAACAAAGCAGTTACCCTCTTGGTACAGCAACCAAGTTAATGTGTGCACAAGCCCTAAGAGATACACCTGCACTCAGATATGTAGAAAAGTATGTGATTGGGTAAATGGGTTCATACTCTCTGAAACATCCTGAAAAGCACAACAGATAGAAAGGAACTAAAACCACATACACATTTATCACCCACCAGAGACACACAAATTGGCTCACTAGTACAAACACACCCACTATATACAGCTGTATATGTCTGCAGCTATGATTAAAAAAAATACATTTGCAAAAACACTCATACACACCATGAGTAGCTATTCTCTAGTGTAGTTTTAAACTGGAGTCTGAAAGCTTTCTGTACTTAAAAATAGACACAAAATTTGAAGTTCTTACTGTAACTAGCAACCTTTTATTTTCATGAGGAAAACTCTGGGGTAGAATTTCATTGAACTCTTCCAGACAATTTGTTTAAAAGTGCTAATTTCTTTAATGTTTAATTTGTAGTTAATCGATCCAGCAACGGTAGAACCATATGCTATCCCCACATAATAGAAGGGTTGTGAGCAGAGATGGACAGATCAGTCTATTTTTGGTTTGTTTCAGTTTCATGTTTTCATTCATAAGTCCATTCTGTCCCTTTTCCCCATTAATCTGCAATTTGTTTTTCAAACTCTGCACGGAATTGTATTTAAATACATATTAAACATGTATTTTGAATGTATTTTATCCTAAAATATGTATTTGTAAACCTATTTTATCTCAAAGTATACATTTCTAAATATTTTATCCTAAAATGAGCATTTTGGTATATTTTTGAGCCAAGACCTGCTGCATCGCAAAATTGCAATGTACAAAATCCAAAGGCAACTGCATTCCAATCTCCACACATTAGTCTGGGAGGTACAGATTAGGTCAGTTGTATCAGATTCACAGAGAATGAATTCCTCAAGCATCACTAGTTGTGAGTAGCCTTGCTGCTGAGGAAAGCCATTTTGCTAGGTTCACTTTGCGGGAGACATGCATTTTGGCACTTGGAAGTAGAAGAGAGGAAGTGCACAACTTCCCAAAAAACCTCTGTAAAAAGCTTACCAAGAGGCAAAGCTCCAGGAGCAAGTCTGAATGGAGTGGTAAAAGCTGCATTAGCACTCCTTGCAGATTCAACCATGGAACATTGCACTGTCAAGGGGGAAATAGCATTCTTCCAGTAGCTTGAAAATGAGATTACAGTGAGGAAAAATGTTATTTTCCCGCAATGGATATGCAAGCAGAAGGAATGTTGCCTGGACTGTATATAACAAGTGTATATAACCAGTCATTCCTGCCCCTTCCTCAAATTATCTGGGAAAGTTACTTAAAAGATGACAGGATTATTCTAGTATTTGTATGGAATATTATTTTAATTTTATTTCATTTTGCAAAAGAGTCTGTCAGTGTTATGATAGAAAATCCTTTATAGCTGTTGCCTTTGTGTCACACACTTTATCTGAGGAGTTCAGATTTGCTTAGATTTGTAGATGGAAATATACACCTTTAGACCATTCTCTGGATCCCTACTGCTAAGGATAGCTAGGGCCTTTTGTTTTCTTTTCTTTTTGTAGTCTCATCAATAGTTTTGATTATTCTAGTTTTGAATAATTGTCTCTCAATTATGTCATTCCATAGTAAACTGCCATCAATGGAAGATGGTCCTTGTCAATACCACTTATAACCAGTGTGGCGTAGTGGTGAGAGTGTTAGACTGGGACTCAGGAGATCCGGGTTCTAGTCCCCGCTCAGCCATGAAACTGACTGGGTGACTTTGGGCCAGTCACTGACTCTCAGCCTAACCTACCTCACAGGGTTGTTGCGAGGATAAAATGGAGATAAGGAGGATTATTATGTAAGCCACCTTGGGTTCCTTGCAGGAAAAAAGGTGGGGTATAAATATAATTAAATAAATAAATAAATAAATAAAAATAACCTTCAAACTGCGTTTTCTGACCAGCAGTATTTCAGAGGGCTGCAACTGTCCTGATGCTTCACAAATTCAGACTTAGACTACAATACTATACACACTTACCTGGGAGTAAGTCCCATTGAACTCAGTGGGGCTTATTTCTGAGTAGATGCACATAGGATTGCACTGCAAGTGTTTAAGGTGCTGAAAGCTGCAGTTATTTCAGAAAACCTCCACTCTTGGTTGATGTTCTTTTACTGGTGCATCAAAACATTGATCAGACAAACAGCTCCTAATCAGTCTTGGAAGTTGATTGGGAACCAGAAGGAAGAACACAAACTAAAACTGTGAAGCAGGCAGGAAGTTGTATTCATTATCTTGCTTTGCCTTCATGTTTAGTTTAAATTCAGTGAATTCAGTATAATTCTCTACAGTGGTGACACAAATAAAGATTGTTGTGGCCATGTGAGAAGTAATAAAGTATATCACTGAATGTGAGATGAGAGAAACAATCTAAGCTTCATGAGGAATTGAAGATGACTTGTAGACTTATTGCTCTGTTCATGGATTTGGACATTGTTTCAGCTATTTCAGGACCAGGTCTTCCTAGATCTTCCAGATCTTCCTTCCCAAAGCATTGCTTTTAATTTCCCCAGCCTCAGTGCAGATGCCTTCTCCTGATCAAAGTTACTGTTTCATTTGTGGCCCACCTATACTACAGTGAAGTTTTTGGTCCTCCAACTCTGGTTGTTTCTTCTTAAGTGAGAAAAGAAATCTTCCACCACTACCCCACCACCCCAGCTAACAAGATATATTTGTGTTTTCTGCTCTTGCCTTCTATTGGTCTGGCAAATAAGTGTTTCCCAGTCCAATGGCAAAGTCCCAGGTGGACTTCACAGAGTGTTCCTGTTCACTGCATGTATCATCTTTCATGACAAAATAACACATGCCAAGAAAGGTTCTTCTTCAGTATAGAACAAATCTGAGTGCTACCATATGTTCTTCGTGCGGCAGGTCTGGGCTTCTACCACAAACTAATTTCCCCAGTTGCTATAGAGCTGGATGCTCCTATGTGATGCCTGGGTTTGGAATCAAGTTAAAATCTACCATTATGTAGAGCTTATGGGGAACTGTCCTCCTTTTCTCCCCTCCACCCACCATGCCCCCAGGCCAGTTGGTGCAGAACAAGCCAGCATACAGGCACACAAGGCAGATGTTGTCAGGCTCACAAAGAGTGAGCAAAGCAACAAAGCTCCCAATGGTGGTGAGGGTGAAGCAGAGGTGCAGTAGATCAGCAAATCATTTTGCACTACCAAGGAAGAGGAAAACTTTTCAATATGATCTGCAGCTACTAGTGCCTGTCTGCTGGGGGGTTGGGGGAGGGGGCTGTTGGGTTTCATACCAATGCCACAAGCAGCCAGAGTATTTTGATGGGATAAATTGATGTGTAGTACCATTCATTCTCTTATTCAACAGGATTATGTGCAACAGGATTTCAAACAATTCAGAACAAACTCCATCCTTAACTGATGTAAATTATCAGTGCATCAGATATTGTGCAAAAAAGAAAAAAAGAAAAAAGAAAAACAAAAGAAAAATTAAAAAAATCAAAACTAATTAATTTCTTAATAACAAATGTTAGGGATTAATAGCAAAGATTCAAAAGAGGAAATTCAAACATGCCAGGTAACAAAAAGACATGTGCAGAATTCTGTACTGTCTGTATAGTAGGAGGGTAATCTTTAGAGGGGATTCAGGGAACCATCATCAATAAAATTTAGGAGGCTTTTTGTGCGGGGAAGAAAGATAACCTTGGCCAGATTTTCAGCTACACAAATAACTGTTGAACTTAGATCAAGCACTGCACTATTCAGACCTCCCCTATTTAACCACAGTTATTTAATGTTTAGTATCAGTGGATTAATTTTGAGAGCATAGACTAAAAGATACCTGCTGATCCTATGTTTTCCTGATAAAAAATGGAACTGACCTGTGAGAAGTGGAAGATGTGGTTGATGAAGCTCATTTATATGATCTGAATTCTAGATCAGAATTTGATTTGGCAATCAGCTCAATGAGATTTACCAAATATATCTTCCACTTCCAGAATATCAACCACTCATTTGCTGGGAAAGTGGTAGAGTTGGGAGGTATGCCTAAAAAACTGAGTACTTTCAAGCACAGTTTCCTCTATATGATTTATCTAATCACATCTATTTATGTGACATATCACTATATGGAATCCCTTAGCATCTTTGAGATTTGCACACTATAGCAGCAGTTGGTGAGCATCTCTACGTACGTGCAAGTTAAATCAGTGGTTTATACAATCACCTTTGATTGGTGCACCAGTCCTCTTTTGGGGGAAGGCATAAAGTCCCTCACTCCCCAGACAGGCATTATGATAGGAGCCGACCACATCAACCAATGGTTGGTGGATGTATGCACAGACCAGGTACAAAATGGATTGCTTTGTGTGGCCCAGGCTCTAAAGGTAGGGATTTTTATTTCATGTAGCACATTTATACCTTTGAACAACACAATGTATGAGGTGAATCCTTATCCACAAGGACTGAGAATGTTTCAGTGTCCAATGTTATATACTTTTATAGTCAGTGCAAATTGTTCCCAAAGTATCAAATATTTACTGCAAATATGAATGCAGAACACTGGACTTTCAATACAGTCTTAATACCTCAATCCCAATCTGTTCCACTATGTATCAGTAGTGCATCAATCTTGTTTGTGTAAAGAGGGTTGTTTTTCCTTTTTAAACTCCATGCTCTTCACTTCAGTCTTTACTCTATCTGTGGCATATATTTCTAACATGAGTGCCATATATGCCAAATAATCAGCAAGTCATGCTGACAGATTTTGCAGTGCCAAAATGTGTCCTAAATCAGAAAGTCTGGATGTAATAGTCTTTGTGTATTTGGGAAGGAGAATCCTCCCCCCCCCCATAACAGCCTTTTCACAAATAACAGGGTAGCAAACTGTACGATTCCATATGATACATGTACCTTAGAATGTGGGCACAGTTGTGAGGTTTTGTGGGCTTATATTTGAGGGTAAAAGTTGGGAATGTAAACGCCTGGCAGAAAACATTTCACATGTGGTTCCCACTATTCCACCTCGAAAGAGTTGCCCTACAGGTCTCTGTGAAGTGGCAAGTATCTCAGTGCCCTGGGAAGTTTAACGCAACTTTGGCAAATCAAATTAAACTTGGACTACTTCTGCAACTTCCTAGGACACAAACCTGCTCTTTGTGCATTCACTCCACATAGTTATCATTTGATTTCCCTACTATACAGTTTTTACTCATGCCAGGCTGGTTATGAGGGAAAGAAAGGGATGCAACAAGCAAAGTTCTCAGAGTTGTTCCAAGAGTTAAGGAAACAAGCAAAAATAAAGTATTCAGAACAACCAAAAAAAAGCAATCCTTAAAAAAAAAACTTTAAATAAAAAGGGAGGGAGAAAGAAGGGAAGAGAATAAAAAAGAAAGAGATTAAAAAAACCGGAAGAGACAAATGGATGTTAAGAGCAGGCACATTCATGGACAGACGCCAGCTACTTACGTTCACCTCGGTGATTGCTATATCAACAATGCTACCCACAACAATCAAGGCGTCAAATGTATTCCATGCATCACAGAAATAGTGCTGCATGTGGCAGAGAAGCCGAGGAAAAAAGAGAAAGAAAGAAACAAAGAGGAGGAGAGAAAGAGAGAAAAAGAGGATATATATATAAAAAAAGAAAAACCAAAATAAAAAAACAAAGCGTGAAAGAGGGAGAGAAGAGAAAAAAATAAGAAAAGAAAGAGGTTACGTGGGCATATTAAAGAGTCTCTTACCACTGTACAGTACTGGTTGCTCATACCTCTGTAACATGGATGGAGGGTATCGACAAAAGCCTGGTTAGTTAGAATGTTACACTCACACATGTCTGTTTTTTTAATTTTATTTTTTGGAGGGAAAAAAGCACACATACCCCAAGCTCTGTGCGTTTTCACCAGTCACAGCTGTGACGAGTGAAAAAGAAGGAGGCATTCAACCCCCCTCCTTTTTTTCCCCCTGGGAGAAGGACGACGGCAAGTTCAATAAAAGCATGACTAGAGGGAAGAAAACATAAACCAGGAAGAAAAAAAAGAAGGAAACAGGAGGAGGAAGAAGAGAAGGAGGATTTGGTGGCATCCTAAGGAGGGTAGAGTAATACTCACATTAGTTTCACTGAGAATGACGTCTATAATGCTGCCAATTACGATGAGGAAGTCAAAAACATTCCAAGGATCACTAAAGTAACCCTACATAAGGAAGGGGCAGGCAGGATGGGGATTAAAAAGGAATGTTAGACAGACAAAAACAGTTCAAAATTGGCATTAGAATTACTGCCCTGGTACCCTCCAGTGGCTTTAGAAGAGCAGCTGGGACTACATTTTGCCACACAGGCACACAAGTCGGCATTATTCAAACATGCAATCCCACTGAAGCCAAAGGGATTAGATGTTTATTTAAGGACTACCTGTGTGAGTGTAAATTGTAGGATGGAATGGTTCTTGGATTCTTAATGGTATGAAGGAGCACTTCTCTCTAGTTCTGTTGTATCTTCCCTTTTCTTTCTGTGAGCGTTACCAGCCTTAGTACACTCTAGACTGACATGTGGGCAACTCAGAAACTCGTTGGGTGAGCAGCACTAACAGGAAACAGAGTGTTCCCACAGGTATATGTATACAGCTCTAGAAGGAGCCATTATGGGATGCAGAGTCTGTAACATTCCCTATTTTGAGCCTGGGGATTTAGCAATGGAAACTAGGGTCACCTGACAGCTGATGGGCGCTAGCTCAGATCAAGTTAAAAGAAAGAATGTTATATTATAATTATATTATATTAAATAATGGACAGAAATCAGTTGTCTCTAGATTGTGCTGGAGATTGACCAGATTAAGAACCTGGATAACAATGCAAAAAGGGCATCTTTGCCAAAAGTTGATAAACTTTCAGAAGTCCTACCAAGCTTATATTTTTCCCCTGAACAGATAATCAGGGACTGTCATCTTTCAACTAGATACTGTTATGTTACATAATGAATATGTATTTTAACTGATCCGTTACTATAGAGAGTGCTTCCCCCTCTCTTTGTGACATATTAAAAATAGATTAATTTAAGGTAGGTTATAAACTAAAGATTGTAATCCTTATGAGTCCTGAGATTTCATTTGCCTCCCTTTTTAAAATAAAAAAATCTGGGAACTGATTGCAGATTGTTTTCAAGACAATTCCTTCCTTCACGTCCCTTTTCTAAAATGATCCACACACTTCTGTAATTCTAAGAAATAACATATATCCAGACCTCTGGTTGTTTATCAGTTTGTGCTAGTCTGACTTCCTTGTTTCTCCAGCTGTGGCCTGTTTTCAAAGAGACTGAACCCAAGTGGCACAGTGGATGCTATTCTTAGTGCAGGGAAGAGCAGGTCATGGGTAAAATGTGAGCCTGAGTTCCCAGGAAACTTTATGGAACAAAAAAAGCTGGGGAGGGGAAGAGCAATAGATTCCAGCACTAGCAATAGACGAACCAGGTTTAGGAATCTTAGAGGAAAGTGGTTATAAACCACAGTTGGGCCAGACACTGTCCAAGACTTCCCTTCTGAACTCTGCAGTGCAATCCAACTAAAGCTGTCAGAATTGACCATCTTTTTGCCTGATTTATACTTCATAGTATTTGGAGGAACGGTTACAGTGCCTTGTTGGGGGAGGGGGGGGGAAAGGAAGAGAGGGTGGAGTTAGAAGGAAGTTAAATATATTTCAAAAGTACACAAGGAAAATTTCCATGTACACCATGGAACACAAACTTGTTTGAAAACTGAACACTTAAAACATGGAGGGCAAATTTTCAATTTGCTATCCCATTGATAGAAAGCCTATACTGGGAAAGGAAGAGAGAGTCCAGGAAATAAATACTGGGGGGTTATCAGTCATTACCCAGCCTATAAAGTTCAGAGTAAAACATTAAAATTAGTGCCACGGTGGTCTCCAGCATCTCTAGGAACTAGGTAGACCTGGAATAAATCTGTAATTAGAGATTTAACACCACAGGGAAGGAGAAAAAATGTAGATTAAAAGGCACAGATATTTTGAATAATAACATAGCACATGCATTGGATGCTTACACAGACTAGAACAAATATGTTCATGACCTCTGAACAGATGAGAGCTTGGACGTTCAACAGAGTAAACTAGAAACTGGACAATTTATTCATAGGACCTACCTTTTCCAGTGATATCAGAGTAACTTCTCATTACTAGGAGCTAAATCATGTTGCCTTCCATTTCCATCTTTCTGGAATCTATGAAAGATTTCTTAGGGCCAAATTAGATGTGAAGTTTGTCACATAGTTTGCCATTCTGTGGCTGATCATTAAAAAAAAATAGCTAGTATGGGGGGGGGCAGACGGAGAAGTCAGATTGGGGCCAGGGCATTGGGTGTAGTGGGGGCTTTAACCCTTTGCCCTGTCATAGTCCCAATTGGAATAATCCCAATGGGAGCTTTTCTCACATTGTGAATAGCAAGCATGGGGGAGAGTCCAACTGGGACTGTGACAGGGACAAAGGATTAAAGTTCCCCCATGCCCTGGTCCGAACCTGACTCCTCTTTCCCCTGCACCAGCTGTTTCATTAAAAAAAAAAACAGTCATGCAATGTTAAACTACATGAAAAATGTCACATCTAGTTTGGCACTCAGGCTGTGTGAAAACTTCAATTTTTTATACCTTTGAGGGTGGGTGGTACTATAGAGTGGTCATTGCTTAGTATACAGACTCATCTTGTACCCCACCATGGACTCTTGTCAAACCAGTTCTGTTACATTTTGTAGCACTTCAAGCTGCACCCTGTAAAATTCAGAATGAGCTTCCAGAAGCATGAGTAGCACCACTGCAGGAGTCAATGCGTACATTTTGGTGACTGTCACAGACATTGATTGAATATTGGCTGTGATGGGTAATGTGCTATTCCATCTTCCAAAAGCTCAGACATATTTAAGCCATTGAAATATATATATATATATATATATATATATATATATATATGAGTAGGAGCGTTGCCACTTTTACACTAATGTGGCACAATAAATAATAAGAATATTTGTGCAAAGTTTCCTGTAGGAGTAAAATTCACTAGACCAGGAACTGGTTGAAATCCAGTTCACTGATTTTTAAGGGACCAGGCGATAAACATGCATATATGTTTATCAAACTACTGATGCTGGATCAGGGCTACAACACAGTGGTAATAAGGGAGACGTTGTTCCTGTTGCTTCAGATAAACAATTGTCTGTACTTAGATAAAGGAAGCACAAATAGATCAGAACGTAGGATTTTTAAAAAAATGGCTCTGGTATGGTATTAGAAGATGAGGAGTCCATGCCTAGTGGTTGCTTTGGAAATTCCTGCCCAACCATACCATGCCTGTTTAATCTTCTGAATCCTTGGTAATGGACAGGAAGATATATTTTGTTTTCTTTTGTTAAAAGATATACTGCAGGATATGCCTCCAATCAGGTTGTATCAAGTTTAGAATATAGAAGATTTTGTGACTAAATGCATTTCCTGGATTTATTTTTCATGGCCAATTAGGAAAACCAACCAAAGCCAGCAATTAGAAGGGTATCTGCTGGAATCAAATTTTAGCCTCAAGTGCACACTGAAGACAATGCACTAAATTCTAGCCTTAGATAAAACTGAACTCACTAGAGCTGAAATTCTGCTCTATTTAGAAGAATAGGAATTTTGCCATAGGTTGCTGTAGGAGAAGGAGAAGGAGTGCACCCTAGGAGAAGATATAAATTATATGGTTGCTACTGCGAAAGTGGATGCTCACTTGAGGTGTGCTTGGAACTCAGGGCAGAATATGGTTTACATTGTAGGAGTTGCATTTTCCCCCAAACTAAGATCTCCTATGCATGATTTTTACACCAAAGTGGTTCAGATTCCTTCCTGAACATTGATGGAGTTACTCTTATGTTTACACTGAAGTTACCAAATGGTCCTGTGTTTGTTGAGTTTCTCATCTTTCAACTTCAGTGGTTCACTACCACTGCATATCCTGTCACCTTTGGAATATATTGTTAACCATTAACAAAGCTGGAAGAATTCACATTTTGCCCATTTACCTTGTTTTGATTGTAAATTGGAATGTAACAGTTTTGCCATCTTACCCAACTCTACCTCTGACATTTCAACTAAGGCTCAATATAAAGTCATAATTTTAAAAACATTCCCTAACCCTGCCATTGATCTATCTATAAGATGACAGAAGGGCTTAAAATGATGATATTGTTTCTGTACTCAATACAGGTCAAATAAATGTATCCCTGTCATTCCAGAAATACCCTACAAAGTATTTGACTCACCTGTATAGAAATCCTTCCTTAAAAAGCTAATCTTTCTTGCAGAATGTCTTTGTTTCAGTTTATAAAGGGTGATTTGCTATCAATAGACACCAACACACATTAAAAAGGACAGAACCTCCTGTCTGGAAATTGTTTGCTAGGCCCACACACAGAAAGCTCTTTTAAGCCACATCTGTTGTTGCATGAGTGGCTCATGAAGGGAAAAGCTAATTGAGGAAGGAGTTCTCAATCTTAGAAGGAGAATGCATTTTCCCATCAGAAAATTTCTTGTGGGTTCTTTTTCTCCCAGAAGAATAAGTTAGAGGGTCTAACTGAGAACTAATTGATGGCATTGTTTATTTTTGCAACTGAATATTTAGTGTGTAACAGCAAATCTCCTGCCCAATGGGAGCCCTTTTGCTTTCATGTCAGAGGTATAGTTAAGTTATCTTTCTGCGGAAGCCCCCCAAGAGATTATTCACAACAATCTGGGGGAAATTTCTTAAAGGCACACAATACCTGAAATCTTTTTAATGGAGGAGGACAGGAGGCTGAATAGTTTTCTCATGAAGCACAGCTTTGTCCCACCATTACAGCATACTACTTATTTTTTCCCAGTGAAAGAAGAGGAGAGAATAAATCACCCCATGATCAGTTAGTTAATGAAAATGCTGATCATAAATATGCAGTAGGTGGCTGGTGTGGAATCTCATTTGTGCAAGGAAAGCAGGCCAGTAAGTGTTCAGAATGTGCCTGCTGATCCGCTCTTGGTTTCCTTGCCTACTGAGATCAGCAAGCAAGAAGCCCAATAATTTTTCAACAGTAATGGAGCCACTGTATTATATCGTGACCACTGCTTTTACATCCTGTGAAACTGAGCTTGAAGTGTGATGACAGGCAAGCATTGTTAACAGCAGGGGCATCACCCCCTGGAGCCTATTTCAAAGTCTAAACGGAGTGTCCTTTGGGTATTGTATTAAGGATCTGAAGGAGAAAGTAATCAGTATATTCAAACACTAACTAGTCTGCCCTCTGCACAGAGATCCAGTGGAATGTACAGGGATGAGGAACGTTAATTCAAACTAAACTAGGACCAGAGTTTCAGGGCTACCTCATTAATTAGTAATAATTTTATTAGCCATAAGAATTCATGTAGGTAATGCTGAATTAAAGTGAAATGCAGACCTTTATACATGATGTATACTCTGTGTCACAGCATGCTTAGTGAACAGTTTGTAAAGTTTGATTATTGAAAAGTTTTTAAAGTTTATATAAATATTAAATCAATATGTGTTGTAAAAAAATGTTAAAAATTCCAAAAATAGATAAAAGAAAGTTTAAATATAATGATTGAACATGTATTGTTAAAAAGTTGTTAAAATTTTTAAAAAATAGATAAAAGAAAGTTCTATCATGGTGGTGTTTTCACACTTTCTTTGATATAGCTATATTTTGAGGCTCCAAACCTGTCTGACACACAAGGTGCTCTCCTCTCCTCTCCTCTGCCTACACTTATGCAAGCGTGTAAATGCATGTACCAGGACTCATTAAGATTTAGCCCTGGAATCTGTTTTCATTGTTGGCTTGGTTATGTAGAGCTTAATCAAATAATATTTCAGTACCAAGCCTCAATCCTAGAATACATTGAGCAATAATAATGGAAGCACATACATGTGTACGTGGAGTGCATATGAAAGCAGCAGCTAACACTAGCAATTCAGCAACCATATCAACCCGCAGAGATGGCGAAATTGACTTGTTTAATTAGAGAAAAAAATCTAACTTCATTCAAGAAAGACTGGAAACCTCTGGTGGACTTCTTGGGGAGAAGGGAAAGTGACTTAATAACTTTGGGTTTTGATTTCTAAATATTGGTAAGGTGATAGAATTTTTTTCTGTGAAAATAGAGGAAACTTAGATTGGATAAGGATTGGTAATGTTTGTCAGACAATGAGGCAGAAGCCAAATGTTGTTTTGGAAAATTCAATAAAAAAAGAAAAGGAAAAAAAAAGCAACCATATCAACCCATACTTGTCTGCTGCTGTAGTTCCTGAACAGAGGGAATTACTTCTAGGCAGGCTTGAACCCTGATTTCTCTAATTTTGGCAACAGTTTTCCATGCCTTGGTCACATCACATTTATACTCAGAACATGCTCTACATGCGCTCTTCACCTATGAAGAGTGAGCAGAATTGTCAGCTGGTGTAAAGTGTGGCTCCTAAGCTGCTAATTGGTGCACAGTTTAGGGATGGGTGAGAAATTCATCAGGTTGGCAATTCATTCATTCTGCTTAAATACCCCTTGATATCCTAAGATTTCCAAGTGTATATGTAAAAAATACATATAATACAATATAAAAACCAATGTAAAAACAATTTAAAAAGACATTAAAACCATTACAGAAACAGTAAACCAGAGAGCAGTGCAATTATAAGTCATGTAAAGTCTGAGTAAACAGGAACATCTTCAAGATACGTCTAAAGCTCACCACAGTTTCTGCCTTAATGAACTTAATAAAATTTGCATTTCCCAAATGTACACATGAACCAGAACACAGTTATGTGGCAATATTCACACTTTTCCGAATTTTGTGATTTAGTTCACACATTAAAAAAATGTACACCCGAAATGTGTATAATAGGCAAAAGTGTGCATAAACATGTATCTTAGGGGAATGTACACACAAAAATGTGTATATTAAGTTAAAGAGCTCACAAAACACATTATATTGGGGAAAATTGCTTGGAAAAATGTGTATATTTAGAAAAGTGTATATAAAAATTTATATTTGGAAAAATGTGTAAAAATGCATATATTAGAAGTGTGCTTGAAAATCCATACGAGTTTTAGAGAAAACAAAATCGCAAACTGATGTGGAAACTGGATAGAACAAACTTAAGGTTGGAACAATGAGAAACTGAGTGGAGCCAAACTTGACAGATACATCCGTCTCTAATCAAGATCATACTACCCCGATATTGAAAGATCTGCTTTCCAACTGTTTTCTGGGCTCAATTCCAGGTGTTGGTTTTAACCTTTAATGACCTAAACCAATCTTCCCAAACCTGGTACCCTCCAGATGTATTGGATTTCAACTCCCATCAGCCCCAGCCAGCATGGCCATTTGTCAGGAATGCTGGGAATTATAGTCCAAAATATCTGGAGGGTTGGGGAAGGCTGCCTCACTATGAACCTATCCAGTTATTAAGATTTGCAGGAAAAGTCCTCTTGAGGATATCATCGCTTGCAGAAGCTAGTTTGTCAGGTATGTGTGAAAGAGCTTTCTCCTGTATGACTCCCAAACTATGGAATGCTCTCCCTTCAGAGTTAAGATTGGTCCCCACTCTTTCAGCTTTTCGAAAAGGAGTTAAGATACTTCTATTCAATTTGGCCATTTAAAAAGCTATTAGTGGTTTTAATGTTGTTTTAATATTTTAATATTGTTTTATTCTTGTTTTTATCCTTTTATTATTTTGTTTACTGTTCTATACTGCCTTGTGACTTTTGTGGAAAGGTGCTATAAGATATTACAATTTTTAGAAACTGTTAAGTACACACACACACACACACACACACACACAGAGTTTTGCTCATTTTTGGATAATCATTCTGCTCCTAACGTTGGTCAAGTTCTTGGTAACCATGACTAATTTACTAGCCGGTCCTGTCAAATTTGAAGTTGGTGCTTTACTCCTCCCCTACCCTCAGTTTATTTTGGAGATGCTACCAGTCCACCTCCAAGAAGACAGCAAGGGAAGGAAGGCATGACATGTAATTTCTTTCCTTGTAACCCTGCTCTCCATATAGTGCAAATAGGGGGAATAGGGGCTATAGCTCAGCAGTAGAGCACATGCCTTGCATGCAGAAAGTGCCCAGGTTCACAGAATCAAAAGAGTTGGAAGGGACCTCAAAAGCCCCTTCTGATGCCCAGAATCCACTACTACAGTATCTCTGATAGCTAGTCACCCATCTCTGATAGCTAGGGAGAATCTACCACCTTCCAAGACAAACTGTTCCACTGTCAAACAACTCATACCATCAGGAAGTTCTTCCCAATGTTTAGTCTAAATCCCCTTTCTTGTAATTTGAACTTGTTGGTTCAGATCCAAATTTGCTCTATCATCTAAGTGACGGGCATTCAAATATTTGAAGATGGCTATTATATTGCCTTGAAATAATCTCTTTTCCAGGCTGAACATATTCAACTTCTTCCACCTGTCCTCATATGACTTAGTCTCCAGGCCCCTCACCATCTTTGTCACCATCTTCTGGATATGTCCCAGTTTCTCAATATCCTTCTTAAACTGTGATGCCCAAAATGGGACACAGTCAGGGCTTTTTTTCTGGTGGAACTCACCGGAACTGAGTTCCAGCACCTTTTCTTCTATTAATTGCATTACAATTTAATCGCCATCTACTCCCGAGGAAATGTAATCCAAGAGTTCCGGTACCTTTTTCTCCAGAAAAAAAGCACTGGACACAGTACTCCACATGAGCTTAGACCAATGAAGATTGGAGTGCTACCATTACTTCTCATGATCTGAACACTATACTTCTGTTGATTCTATTAGCCTTTTTAGTTGCTTCATTATACTGCTGATTCATGTTTTGTTTGTGATGTACTGAAACTCCTAGACCCTTTTGACTTGTACTACTGTCCAGCCAGGTTCAATCCCTGGCATCTCCAGTTAAAGGGTCAGATAGAAGGTGATCAGAAAGACATCTGTCTTAAATCCTGGAGAACCACCACCAATAGAGTAGACCGTATTGGGCAACATAAATCAATAATCTGATTCAGCACAAGGCAGCTTCATATGTTCATACATGTTCAGGGAGAAAGGCTGTGTGTCTAGTCAGGCTGCACAATGGTCTGATAAGGCATGGCCTTCTCCCTTTCCCTTCCCAGATGAACTTATCTTAGTGTGGAGCTGAAGGGGAGGAGGGCATGCATTACTAGGTCACTGTGTTTGCACACTAGAAGTTATGTGTGACCATGAAATGCAAGTTTTATACTAACTGGGAGGTTTTTTACTCTGAGTTATTTAAGGTAGAGTTAAAAGAAGGTAGAACGTCTTATGTAGGAAATTTATTGGAGAATTTCAATGATCTCCCTAAATGGCCTTCTGTCTCTAAGCAGGACATAAAGTCTCTCATACAGCTATTAAGGAACAATAAAGTTTCTGGAGAGGACTTTTTGCCTCCCGAGCTCTTTAAACATGATACAGATTGGTGGGCAGCTATATTAGCTGGTTTGTTCACCCACATAAATAATACAGGATGTATTCCTAATGGCTTGAAACTTAGTATAGTAGTCCCAATATTTTAAAAAAGGTGACCGAGGGGATCCCAGAAACTATAGGCCAATCAGTTTAATTGACATCCCCGCAAAAATCTATGCTAAGTTTCTTCTCCAGAAATTAGAGGACTGGGCTGAACAATATTCCATCCTTGCTGAAGAGCAGTCCAGCTTTGGACAGGGAAGGTCTATTACCGATAATTGTTTTATTCTGTCCCACCTAGTCTCAAAATATACTGTGAAGGGTGGACAACTTTATACAGCATTTATTGATTTAAGTGCTGCTTTTGACTCGATAAATAGGAATACTCTATGGGAAAAAATACTAAAATCAAGTGTAGATCAGAGACTTCTCTTCTTCTTAAAGGCGCTCTACACAGATATAAGCCTGAAAGTCAGAACAGGTGTAAATTATGCCGACTTCCGGGTGAGGTTTTTCGGCAGGCAGACGCTCTCGGAAGACGGGAGGCTGATAGCGGTAAAGAACCAGCTGGAAGCAATTTCAGCTGACATAAATCACCCCAGTTTATTGGGGAGAACGAAGAGATTAACCACAGACACCCCGGGCGATCGGTATTTGTGTATTCACTGTTTAAGCGAAGGCTTGTTCAGTGGAGACACTACACCGGTCAGGGGGGGTGGAATCTACATCTTGCTCAAAACCGCTAATCAGAGCTTTAAAAGACACTTAGCCTGCAAAAAATCTTCATTTCCCAATGATTTATGGATTACAAACTATCTATGACGAAGGGAGTTTCCTACTGCAGCAATTAAGGACTATATTATGGTGAGATAATTCCTTTTTTCCGGGACTAAAAAGAAGGGAGGTTGCGAACAACGCAAGACGCTGGAGGCTTTAATGGCTAAAAAATTCGGGCAAAAAGTTAATTAAGGAGAAGAAGAAGAAAGGAGGTATTCTATTATGACTATCCTTTCTCACTATTTGCATTTTTAATAATTTTATTATTGACGAAAGTTTGGCTGTGAAAAAGTTGCTAGAAAAGAGATGGCTGCTGTGGGATTGTTGCTGGATGTTTTGGTTATGACTTATGACTCATGAGTTCCATAACAACCAGATAAGAAGTCTAAGCCTGCTGTGTTAGAGACGTGATTCAAGAGGCCTTGAAATCTGAGCTTTTACTAGAGGAGGGTTTTTTCCCCCCCTTCTCTTCCTCACTTTTTATTTTTCTTTTTTAAACTTGGCTCTTCGATTGTATTATATAATGGCTGCGAAAAAAGGTTCAGGAAGTAGGAAAGCATCTCTGGATCTAGGTTCAGATAAGATGGTTACGCCAGAGTTACTTCAGAATTTATTTGAAGAGTTGGGAAATAAACTGGACAGTAGGATGGATAAGATGGAAAACAGGATTAATGCCTTTGAGCAAAGTATGGATGAAAAGATCTTGAAAATGAAAATGGATATGACTGATGCAGTTAAAAAACTGGATGGGTCAGTAAAGCAAATCTCGGGTGAGGTTAAACAGATTGCTGATAAAGTTGAAATATTAGAGAATAAAACTGAAGTGATAACCAGAGAAGTTGAAGGGGAGCTAGATCACATGTCCTTACTGGAACTGAGAGCAAATGAACACTGTCTGAGATTTAGAAATATCCCAGAGAAGGAAGAAGAGGATACTAGAGATAGAATGATTAAAATTTTGGCGGATTTTCTGGCCTTGGATGAAGGAGATATGGAAATAGAGCTTGACAAGATTTATAGAGTTAACTCTGCCTATGCCAGAAATAAAGGAGTACCAAGAGACATCATGGTTCATTTTGTTAGGAAGAATACAAGGGATCAGGTTCTTCAAAAACATTTTGCTACAGGATTGAAGGAGGAGGATAATTCTATAATTGTTTTGAAAGAAGTACCTATTAGATTTTTACGTAAACGGAAAGATTATGCCTTTTTGACTGTACTGCTGAAACAGAAAAAGATTGCTTTTCGTTGGGAGATTCCAGAAGGTGTGGTTTTTTCCTTCAAAGATCAGAGATTCAAGCTGAATTCAGCTCAAAAAGCCAGAGATTTCCTAGAAAGATTTAAAAGAGATTTTGAGGAGATGAAACAGGGAGAAGAAAGGATGGCCTTGGCCACAGGCACAGATTAAGATTAATATATATATGTATATTTTAAATTTCTACTGATTATGGATTACAAATGTTTAACATGGAATATTAATGGCGCAAATGCCCCTCAAAAGAGGAAAAAAGTATTTTACTATTTGAAAAAATTAAAGCAAGACATCATTTGTTTACAAGAGACTCATATCAAGAAAAAAGATATAAAGTATTTGGTCTATAAAACATTAGGTGAAGAATTTATCTCGGCACATGCTAAAAAGAAAAATGGAGTTGTTTTGTATATTAAATCCCATTTAAAACCAAAATTAGTATTTGCTGATGAACAAGGTAGATTTGTGGGAGTAGAAGTCAACTTAAATGGATTTAAGACAATGGTGGTGGGAATTTATGCACCTAACCAAGATAAAGCGGTGTTTTATAAGAAGCTTATGGATATTCTAATGGATTTATCATATGAAAGTTGGTGTTTGATGGGAGACTGGAATGGGGTCATGCTTCCACAAATGGACAGAACTTCAGAAAGAAATATTACAAGGTATCAAGGAAAACTCCCAAAAAGCCTTTTTGATCTGATGGAAAATCTGAGACTGGTGGACTTATGGAGGCAAAAGAATGGTGATTCAAGGGAATATACTTATTTTTCTGAGAGACACAGATCATTTTCGAGAATAGATATGTTCCTGACAACTAAAAACTTTGTTACTAAAACTTCTAAAATAGAGATTTTACCAAAGACTTTCTCGGATCATAATCCTGTGACTATGGTTTGCAAAAGAAAATCCACTGTTTTTAGATGGAGATTAAATGAAACGTTATTACAAAATACAGCTGTGTTGGAAGATTGTAAAAAGAAACTAAAAGAATTTTTTGAAATTAACTTAGATAAGGGTACAGATCTGAGAATGGTTTGGGATGCAAGTAAAGCTTTTATTAGAGGTTATTTTATACAATATAATACTCAACTTAAGGCCAAGAGACAAGAGAAAATGCAAAAAATTCTGGAGGAAATAAAAAAGAAGGAGGAAGAATTAAAGATCTCTCCAGGAAACTCAAATATTTTCCAACAGATTAAAATGTTGCAACAACAGTTATCTATGGTAACAACAAGAGAAATGGAAATAAAATTGAATTATATGAAACAGAGGAACTTTGAATTTGCAAACAAACCTGGGAGATGGTTGGCTTATAGATTGCGAAAAGAAAGAGAAAAGAAAATGATAATAAAAGTACAAGAGGGCGATAAAGTATTAACAGACAATAAGGAGATACAAAAATCATTTTACTATTATTATTCGAATTTATATAAAGGACATAATGTTTCATCAGAAAAAATAGATGAATATATTGAAAAACAAAAGTTACCTAAGATTACAGAGGAACAGAGACATATTATGAATGGTCCTATAACAATAAGTGAATTGGTGGGTGCTATAAAAAAGATTAAACCAGGAAAGGCGCCAGGACCGGATGGACTTTCTGGTAAATACTATCAGAGATTTGAAGATGAACTCATACAACCTTTACAAAAAACGATGAATTCTATTTTGCAAGGAGGCCGGATGCCGGAGACATGGAAAGAGGCAAATATAACATTAATATCTAAAGAGGGACAAGACTTAACCTTAACAAGAAATTATAGACCAATATCATTACTGAATAATGACTACAAGCTGTTTACAATGATATTGGCGGAAAGATTAAAAATAATTCTTCAAGAATTTATTCATGAAGATCAATGTGGTTTTTTACCTAAAAGACAGCTGAGGGATAATGTTAGAACAGTCTTAGATATTTTGGAATACTTGGAAAAGCATAATGAAAAACATGCTGCATTGATTTTCTTAGATGCAGAGAAAGCGTTTGACAATTTAAATTGGGGGTTTCTATTTAAAGTACTGAAGGAAATGGATTTTGGAGAGAACTTTATAAAATGGATAAAGTCAATTTATACTTCGCAAACAGCACAAATAATTGTCAATGGCGATATGACGAAACCGTGTGGAATACATAGAGGAACAAGACAAGGTTGCCCATTATCACCTTTGTTGTTTATTCTTGTGCTTGAAATATTGAACAGAGATATAAGACAAGATGATAGAATTGGAGGCATAAAAATTAAAAAAGAGTCTTATAAGCTGAGAGCTTTCGCAGATGATTTGGTGTTAACTTTGGAAGATCCTCTGAAAGGAATAGAAACGTTAATGGTTAAATTGAAGGAGTTTGGTGCTGTAGCTGGTTTTAAGGTTAATAAACTAAAGACAAAGATATTAACAAAAAATATGAAAATTCAGGATCAAATAAAATTGTCAAATAAATCAGGTTTTAAGGTTGAAAAGAAAGTAAAGTATTTAGGTATCACATTAACAAATAAGAATTGTATGTTGTTTCAAAATAATTATGTAAAGTCTTGGAATGAAATGAAAAAAGATTTAGAAAGATGGGATAAAGCTCAATTGTCACTTTTGGGGAGAATAGCCACAATCAAGATGAATGTATTACCTAGAATGTTGTTTTTGTTTCAGACTATTCCTATTGTGACATCGCAAATATCATTTAAACAATGGCAGAAGGATATATCTAGATTTGTATGGCAAGGGAAAAAGCCACGGGTTAAGTTTAAGATTTTACAGGATGCAAAAGAAAGAGGGGGGTTGGGGCTACCTGACCTGAAGTTATATTTTGCTGCTTGTTGTTTAGTATGGATCAAAGAATGGGTTTTGTTGAAAAATAGTCGATTATTAGATTTAGAGGGATATGATTTGAGATTTGGATGGCATGGGTACATGTGGTATGATAAAGTTAAAGTGAATGTAGAATTTAATAATCACTGTGTTAGAAGTGCCATTTTGAAAATTTGGAATAAATATAAACCTAGGTTTTGTCAGAGAGTACCATTGTGGCTATCAGCACAAGAAGCCCATCATAGAAGAGAAATGTTAAGTAAATACAGTTGGTTGACATATCGTGATTTGCTGAATTTTTCACAAGATGAATGTAAAATAAAATCAAGAGAAGAACTGATAAAAGAAGGTCATACATGTCAATGGTTCTCATATTTACAGATGGTAGAAAGGTTTAAAGTTGATAAAAGGTTGTATGATTTTGAACAGAGGGTATCTGACTTTGAAAGGGAATTATGTTTAAATGATGAACATCTTATTTCAAGAATGTATAAGCTTTTGTTGAAATTTGAAACTGAGGAAGAGCAAGTGAAGGAATGTATGATAAAATGGGCTCAAAATTTTGGTTATAATATACTAATGACACAATGGGAAAATATGTGGTTAAAAGGTTTGAAATTTACTTTATGCTCTAGTCTTAAAGAGAATTTTTATAAGATGATGTATCGTTGGTACCTGTCGCCGGAGAAATTGGCTAGAATGTATAGCGGTGCATCAGATATATGTTGGAAATGTGAACAACAGGAAGGAACCTTTTATCATATGTGGTGGACATGTAAGAAAGCTAAAAGTTTTTGGGTTGAAATTCATTTATTAATGCAAAAGATTTTAAGGATTACTTTTCAATTGAAACCAGAGGCTTTTCTATTGGGAATAATGGACAGTCAGCTAGAAGGAAGATATGGAACTTTATTTTTATACATGACAACGGCAGCGAGACTACTATATGCACAGAAGTGGAAAGGTCCAGCAGTGCCTACAATAGAAGAATGGTTGGTCAAGATGCTGGAGCTGGCAGAGATGGCCAAACTTACATCACTAATTAGAGAAAGGACAACATCTGCATTTATTATTGAGTGGAAACCTCTAATTGACTTTTTGCAGAGACTGGAAAATAATGATTTGTTTGTTTGTGGATTTATGGAATAATAAGTGAATCTGGGACAATGGGAAGAAAGAGATTTCTCATTTGGATTATCGAGTAAGAAAAATTATTGTTACCTGTATTTGCTGTAGAAGAAAAATCGGAGGTCTATTTTGTTTTGTTAATTGTTATATGTTTGATATTATGTGTCTGTTTTATATAGAAATAAAAAAAAATTGGACAATAGAACAGGTGTAAATTATGCCTTAACAAATAAAATTCCTACAGAAAAAGGGGCCTGACAGGGTTGCATCCTTGCTCCATTTCTTTTTAACTATTATATTAATGATGTAGTGGCTCAAGTTCACAGTCAAGATTTTCATATGCCAAAGGTTTTGGATAGGCATGTAAATATCCTTTTGTATGCTGATGATATGATTCTGTAATCCACTATGCAGGTTGGCTTACGTAGACAATTGAGAAAGTTCAGCGACTACTGCCAAGAGAATGGTTTAGTAATTAATAGTAAGAAATCAAAAGTGATGATTTTTGGTAAGAAAAGGAAACAATATAAGTGGTTTCTAGATAAAAAAAAGAATTGGAGCAGGTGGGGTCTTTTACTTACGTAGGGGTAGTTTTTTCTTCTAGGGGATCCTGGACACTACAAACAAGGAAAAATGAGCTGAAAGCATCTGCCTGTGTCCAAACTTTGAACAGACTATGCAATTTTGGATATCCCGGCTCAATTCAGCCAGTTATGAGTGTCTGTAAGGCAAAGGTGTGGCCAGTTTTGACCTTTGGGGCAGAAATTTGGGGCTTTGCCAATAATGTGAAAATTGGAAGGGTTCAGAATCGATTTATATGACTGGTTCTGGGAATGTCAAGAATCTCTCCAGCCCATAAAATTAGAGCTGAAATTGGATTACAAGCAGTCTCAGATCTGAGTCACCTTAGGTTATTTAACTACTGACGTAAGCTAGTTGAAATGAGTGATGCTAGACTGCCGAATATTTGTTTATTTGAACAGATGGTTAAAATTTCAAAAAAAATCTTGGTTTTATGGTTTTTCACAATTGACAGCAAAATACGGTCTTAGTGTGGTGGTTTTAAATGTTCTTAGTTTTAATATAAGAAATGTTTTTAAACAAAGAGTATTAGACATAAGAGCGCAGTTGGATATGGATGCCTTGTCGAATACAAGGTCTATGAAATGGTTGGCAAGGACAAAAACCCAATTGCAGGAAGAGAAATATCTTTCCTTCCCAATGAAAAGGGAATTACGTACAGCTGTTACCCATCTTCGCTTTGAACAAATAGATACGATGATGCAGCAAGGAAGATTCCCGTGCATTCCAGTGCAAGACAGACTTTGTATTTGTGGTGCCTCGGAAGTAGAAGATCTGGCCCACTTTTTACTGAAATGTCGGCTATACTCCAGCTGTAGAGGTAATTAGTTATCTCCATTTCTTCAGTTCATGAGAGGGTGGGCGGTTGAGGATAAGTTGAACTTTCTATTACGAGGTTCTACCCAGTTCATGACCCAAAGAGTTGCCCTTTTTGCGATTAAGGCAGCCAGTATAAGGAATAAAGAAAAAGATAAAGCAATGAATTAAAGTAGATATTTTCACAGCTTTTAAATAAAGTGGGTTTAATGGATTTTAAATGTATATGTAATTTTTATCTCATACATTAATGATAGTTGTATGTTTTTAACCATTGTCTTTTAAGGTTTCCCACACATTGTTTCTTTTTAACTTGATATTATTGTGATTATGGTGTGTGAAATGGTCTATGGACTTATTCAATAAATTTCTGGACTTTCTGGACTACTAACTGGTACAATATTTTACAGATTTTTAAATTACGGTATGTATGTCACTATTCAGGTGGAAACATACAACTGAAATGTTCTGAGTTAGTCAAAGTCGGATAAGGAATTAATGGAAGATATGGGCTTTACACCCAGACTGCTAAACAAGTCTTTAACTACTGAACAATGTGCCCCCCCTTACATATCTTCATAACTGAAAATTTAGCCACTAGACCCCTATCGTATGGAAACAGCCACTATTTTTGAACTTCGGGCAGTTCTAAGAAGTCTGCTGCAGGGAGCAAGATCAATCAAGAATTTCCACATAACTGCACTGTGACAGAGACCCCATGATCTTAATGTTCATCTGCTTCAGTTTCTCCTTTCTGTGGTATGGATTGCTGGCTGTTGGGGATTCAAAAGACTGCTCCACCTCTGGTAGCCCCTTGGCTGTACTCCACCAGCCTCAGTGGGCATCAGCGCATCACTGACTCAAGCCATGCACTTGGTCTGCAAGGCATTGAAGCTTCATGTTTGCAGGACAGATTTATGCAAAGCTTTGTAGACATGGTTAGAGTCCTCACCACCACCTGTTATGTCTATGATATCAGGGATGTAATCTGTCCCTGCCCCAAGCCATGCTATGAATTTGGTGTGTTACTAGATATTAGCAGAAGCGCACTGGTTCCAAAAGGCCCTGGTAGCCAAAATGACAAGGGTTCCTATATACAGTCATGCCTTGGAATGAGAGCATAATTCGTTCCGGAAACATGCTTGTAATCCAAAACAATCTAATATCAAAACGAAATCCCCCCCAAAAAAATTGTACAGAGATTTTTAATTTAAGCCGTACTACAGTACTTGTACTGCAAGACGTCGCTTGTATATCAAGTAAAAAAAAATTAAATAAATATTTAAAAATTTGCTTGTCTTGCAAAACGCTCTCAAATCAAGTTACTTGCAATCCAAGCTATTACTGTACAAAGAAATACATGTGGATGACTGTCTGAAAAGAGCCTTGTAAGAATTGAAGCTATTATTCAAATACTTCATAACGGTGTATACTCTGTTATAAGAAATATGACATTGGGTTCCACTGATGTATGTTAACCAGTTCAGTTGCTTCCTCTGTGTGTTTAAAACATATGGAAAAACAGATGCTATCAAAGAGATCTCATCTATGGAGAGGTCCATGTTCCCTAGAAGTATTATTTGGATTTTTTAGAATCTTTCTACAGGTGAGAATCATGCTACACTTCTTAAATTACATTGCCCAATGTATACCGACGTGGAATTGACTCCCACATCTTCAACATCTAAATATATATATATTCTGATTTGACCCTTAGGTAAGATGTCAAAGGGAGGAGATGAAAAGATGGTAACAACCCCCCATGGTTTTTTGAAAACCATGAGATCTTCTAGGTAACCATTGGTCAGATAGTGTAATATCTATTTCAATTTTTATCTGAACATGTGTGTGAAGAAGTGTCCTGTGTAGCTTACAAGCTTACAAGGCTTTGTAAAGTTCCACATTAATAGGCAAAGATGCCCATTCAAACCTTGTTGATAATCTGTACTAGCTGAGTTGCTTACTATCAGTGCCGTACATCCACATGCTCAGTATGACATGCCCTCTACAACTGCCCCTGGCTACTTAGAGTGTGGCGTTAATCTCTGAGCTTTACTGAAGAAAGTCTTACTGCAGAATGGTATAGCAGAGAGAAATTCTTGGCTCCTAGCTAAATCACACATATACTATCATTTCAATCTCAGCACATCCTGACTCACTATCCTGAGAGAATCAAATACATGAATCCTGTGGAATACTACTGAGCATCAACAGCAACTGACATGAAGCAGAGACAAATTAATGCATGTTCTATTAAAGTTACAACACAATTTAGCCATAACAGCATACATGGAAATTAGCATTGCCGAACAGAAAAAAAAAGAGAACAAGAACCCTGAAGGGCAAAGCTGCCTGGAGCAGCACCTATTTGCACACTATTTATCAGCTCCCACTTCATTGATGGATCAATTTGAAAGGAAAAAAAAAAAAGAACAGCTATTGCCATTTGACTACCCTGTGTATTCATGAACTTGATGCCACAGGGAATGAAATACACTCCACAGTATTCAACCCAATCTTCAGCAGACATAGGAGACAAGCTCCCCACTCTGAAGTCTGTCCCAAAGGCACAAATGTTCTCCAAAAACACGATGCTTCTCTTTGCTTATCCAAGAAGAAAGCAAGTAGCCCCATCCTTTCAGAGGGACATTCACATTTGTTTAGATAGCTTTATGTTCTCTCTCTCTCTCTCTCTCTCTCTCTCCCCTCTCCTCTCTCCAATTCGTGCAGTTTTCCTCACGAATTAGAGAGCCACTGAAAACATGTGGATGGTTTCCGCAGTAGTTGATGCAAGTGCCATAGCATTCCCACTTGTTTATTTCATTTTATTTCATTCATTAAATATATTTGTACTCTACCTCATCAGACAGTAATTGCAAGGTAGCTTACAAATAATAGAACAATAAAGATTGAAACGTCAAACTAAAAATAAAAATCCAATATACAAACAAGATAAAATAACACTTCAGCATGAAAACCTAACTAAAACCCAAACTAGCAGCTGATAAACAGTGTGGCATAGTGGTTAGAGTGTTGGACTGGGACTCGGGAGATCCGGGTTCTAGTTCCTGCTCAGACATGAAACTCACTGGGTGACTTTGGGCCAGTCACTGACTCTCAGCCTAACCTACCTCACAGGGTTGTTGTGAGGATAAAATGGAGAGGAGGAGGAGGATTATGTAAGCCGCCTTGGGTTACTTGCAGGAAAAAAGGCGGAGTATAAATATAATAATAAATAATAAATAAATAAAATAAAACACTAAACTCTAAAAGCAGAAGAAACTGAGTTAAAAGGCCTGGGCAAATAAAACCATTTGTACCTGGCACTCATAAATGTGGGCACTGGGCATATGGAGGGCATTTTAAAGATAGGGTGTCACCACTCAAAAGGCCTGATCTCCTGTAACTACCTACCTGGCATCAGCAGGTGGGAGTATCCAAATTAGAAACTCTCCAGGTGATCTCAAATCCCAAGCAGGTTCACATGGAACAGGCAGTCCTTGTGATATCCTGATCCCAAACCGCATAGAGCCTTATAGGTTAGCACCAGCACTTTAAATTGTGCCCGGAAACACACAGGAAGTCATTGAAGCTATTTCAAAACTGGCAATATGTGTTCTGTTTAACCTATGCTATTCAGCATCCTAACAGATGCATTTTCCAGCCGCAAGTGAAATTTCTGAACAGTCTTCAAATGCAGTCTCATGTACAACATATTGCAGTAGTCAAGTCTGGATGCCAATAGGGCACTGAGAATTGTGTCAAAGCTACTTCTGGAGGGGCTAGACAAGAGGGGCTACAGTTGGTGTACTATCCTAAGCTGGTGAAAAGCTTCATGCCACTGACACAACATGGGTATCCAGAGTAATGGCTGGATCTAATAGGACTTTCAAACTGTGGATCTGATATTTAAGGGGGAGTGCAACTCCATCCAGAACAGGTTGAACCCACCTAGCCACAGCACCTCCATCTGGACTGAGTTTCAATTTATTAGCCCTCATCCCGTCCACAATCAACCCTGGACACCTGTTCTACTGATTCAACTGATTCTGGGAAGTATTTTTAAATTTTTAATAGAAGTAAAGACAAGAGTATTGATAAGAGTCAATATATTGATGACACCTCACCCCAGATCCCTGGATGATTTCACACAGCGCTATCATGTAGATGTAAAAAAAGCATGGAGGACAAAACAGAGTCTTGTGGAACCCCATAACATAGATGCCAGGATGCAGAGCAATCGTTCTACAGCACTACCTTCTTGGACTAGCCCACCAAGTCGGAATGGAACCACCAGAATGCAATGCCATCAACTCCTAGCCTGGCCAACTGGTCCAGAAGGACACTGTGATCTTAGCAAGTCATAACCTGTTGAGGAAGAAGTGCAGAATCTCCAGCTCCTTATTTAGTGCTAGTCTCATCAACGGCTGATTCTGACATAACATTTTTCCTCCACACAAAGATACATGTGCAGGAACACAGGAACACATCCCAACACATGGATGGCAAAATTGGAAGAAAAAAATCTGTATGGATCTTGCAACAAAAATCTGTCAACTGCCTACATTCTCCTGCTCATGGATCTTTCTCGCAAAATCTGTATGGATTTTGCATTCTGATGCAATATTTTTCACATGTCCTCCTTCAGAGCACCTGCTTTCTACGCAGAAGGTCCCATGCCTTTGTATGCAGAAGGCAGGAAAAGCTCCTGCCTGAACCCCTGGAGAGCTGCTGCCAGTCAGTGTTGACAATTCTGGGCTAGATGGACCAATGGTCTGACTCAGTATAGGCAGCTTCTTATGTTCCTATTCAGTGGAGGGAAAATGTTACAATCAGAACTGGCCTTGACCAGGAGTCTAAAATTATGTACTTGATGTCTGTGTAAAGTGTCTCCAGTGGACAGCAACCACTAAAAAACTTTCATCGGTCTGTATGATCAGTTTTGAGAGCATGTCCATACACTGGGATTACGACTATCGTTGATAGGTATTATTATCTTTATTACTTTTAATAGTTTTAAAATGCAATCATATTCTAAATTCCTTGCATGTCAGCTTTCAAATACTATTTGAGATTGTCAATTAATAACCCACATAGAATATTTCAATAAAATTTTAGATATCCTCAGATATTGAATATAGAATATTGGGTGAATATTCAATTATACATCAAAATTCACAGAATAGAATTGCAAGAAGAATACTTTGAAACATATTGTTTCAGCTCTACCCCAGCTATCTCCAACTGATACACCTCCAGCTGTTTGCTTCTGTTTGAGTGAAGTTTCATACTTCTGGTATGAGGTTTCCTGAGCTCACAAATTTGGGATTCCCTTTTGATGAGGGGTAGAGCAATCCTATGGCTGCTAGGCAACATCTAGACGGCCATAGGATTCCTTGGATCCCCAGCTACAAGGTTGAAAAATCACTTCAACCTTCTAGTTGGGGATTGGAGCTCCAATCCTCCTCCCCACCCCTGCAGCCAGCGTGGTAAGCACTGCGCTGGCTGTGTCTCCAAGGTCACAAGGGTGACCTCAGAGACAGACTTTTGTGGGTGTTCCAAGGGGAGGAGACCAGCTGTGCCCCTACCTTCCTAATCATCTGGTCCCATCGGTGGTTCATGCCTTGGTCTCCTCTCGCCTAGACTACTGCAATGTGCTCTACATGGGGTTACCTTGGAAGACGGTTCGGAAGCTACAGCTGGTACAGAACGCGGCGGCTCGCCTGGTTAAAGGCAGCCGCCGGCAAGATCACATCACACCAGTGCTGAAGGAGTTGCACTGGCTACCAGTTGCTTGCCGGGCTGAATTCAAGGTGTTGGTTTTGACCTTTAAAACTCTATACGGCTGCGGTCCAGCTTATCTAAAGGAGCGCCTCCAGCAACACCAAGTAGGCCGCTCAACAAGGTCAGCCACGGATGGCCTTCTTGTCCCATCAGCCAGAGCAGCCAGGCTGGTGGGGACTAGGAAGAGGGCCTTCTCTGCGGCAGCCCCCAAGTTATGGAACTCCCTCCCCAGTGACCTTCGTCATGCCCCCTCCCTGATGAACTTCTGCCGGGCTTTAAAAACATGGCTTTTCAGGTGGGGATAGGGTGTTTTTTTAATATATATATATATATTTAATTGTGTTTTAATGGTGTTTTAATGGTGTTTAATTGTATTTTAATTATTGTATATCGCCCAGGGTGGCCAGGTGACCGGCCAGATGGGCGATTTAAAAATACAATAATAAATAAATAAATAAAATCCTGGTGGTGCCTCAGCCACCCTCCCTGGCCATCTAAGTGTTTTTCAGGTTGGGAGGAGTATGGAAGCAACCTTCACCTCCGCGTTCCTGCCCTGCATAGGATGCCTGTTTCCTCCAAGTTCGGGGGGTTATGTGCATCCCAATTGGATTGCGCCCCAAATCACCTTTTCTCTAGTACTATTCTCTTTTTGTGCCACTGCTGTTCTTGCAGGCACCACTGTGGATAATACCCTACTACACCATCCCACTGGGCTTTTCAACACTGTGTGAATAATTTTTAATATTAAATAATTAAGTATAATAGCTAATCTAATGCTTCCCACACCACTATCTCGCAGACTCGCACACACTCTTTTTTTTTTTTTAATCATTCATACTGACATTGTTAAAACCTTTAACTACTAGTCTGAAAGTAAATCTGTCACAATGTTGCAGAAATGCACCAATTCCCTGGCTACATTTGCTGTGGAAGAAACAGTCTCTCTCTTTTCCCTGTTCACTTTTTCTTACTGGATTTAGCCTGTCAGATTACTTATAAATCTGCTATGGGATTGTAAATATGGGCATATTAGCTGGGCATATTGGGGCAATGAGCAGAAATACCTATATGTTATGTATTTTAAAGTGGCCTCTCGAATCTGTAGTGATACCATTCACAAGTGGCAGGACATTTCATAAAGCTGTAATTTGTAGTCCAGTATTCAAATGCAAGAAAAGAGCCTATCAGCTGAGATGGCTAAATGTGGAGGCAATCTTTTTATTTTACCCATCCAAAAGACACTTAAGAGTTTTCCCATATGTACATATTAAAAAGCCCTCAACCTACTTTTTCAAAGGAATATAATACTACTTTAAAACCTGTGGTGGTCTGCTGCCTAAATAAGAGTAGGTTGAAAGCACTTTAAAATGTTCATGCAAGCTGTGCCCGCTGCCATCGATTACCACTTCTTTTACCTAGTTCCTGTTGCAGCTGTACAAGTTCTGAACTGTATGAGTTGGGAAGAGAGTGGGGGCAGCAGCATCCCTATTAAGGAAAATTGAGCCACACAATTAAGCTAATTTTCAAACATTCAAAAGTGTTAACTTTTTTATTTTTATCAGCCCTGTTTGGGCATCCTCGAAGCATGTTGTTTAAACACACAAGGAGGGGAAGCACTCCAGCCTGGGCCCTCTCCTTCATCAGTCTTGTCATGCTAAATGCATGGTAGGCAACTGAAGCATGGAGCCATCCCTATCTGTGGGGGCTATCAATGCGATCTAGAATACTGGACAATCAGAATAATCTGAATAAATAAATAAATAAATAAAATTGTAAGTAAAGGGTTTATTGCTGCGTGCAAAAAGCTAAACAACCCAAAGGAAGAAATGGTTCCTATTCTTCATTATATGTTGTAAGCTGCCTTAAGATGGTTTTATCCTAAAAGGCAACCTACAAATATTTTAAAGAAATACAAGAGGAAAAATACATAAATTCCCATGTATGTTTCTTGCTCCTCTTGTGATAAATAGGAGAAAGCAATTTTGGGGAGGCCTAAGAAATGTGGTCTTCTGGAACAACGTAAAACAGTTTAATGAAGGCTTGGTTAGGTCTTTATTACTATTATGCAAGTAGTAAAAGCAAGTAGTAGTGGCCCTGCCAGTCCCACCAAATTGATCCTTTAAACAATTTAATTAGATCTTCATATCTGTGACTGATATTACAGTAGGCTGAAATTTCTACAGTAATACCTTGGATTACGAGCATAATTCGTTCCAGAACCGTGCTCGTAATCCAAAGCACTCGTATATCAAAGCAAGTTTCCCCATAAGAAATAAGGGAAACTCCGATGATTCGTTCCACAACCATTTAATCACTGCTTTGCCAGCTCCCTGGCAGGGAGCCCCATGGAGGGAGCCGGCAAAGCAGTGATTAAATGGCGCCTCGCGCTGCTGCGCCGCCTCCTTGCCCGGGAGGTGGCGAGGCGCCAGCCAAGCAAACGGCCGCGCTGTGCCTCACTTCCAAGGGAGCCCTGTGGCTGCGCGGCGCGATGCGGCCGCTCGCTCTGCCAGTGTCTCGCGCTGCTGCGCTGCCTCCTGGGCAAGTAGGCAGCGCAGCAGCACCAGGTGCCGGCCGAGCAAGTGGCCGCGCTGCACCTCACTGCGCCTCCACGGGGCTCCCTGCCTGGGAGCCAGCAAAGTGTTGCTTTGCTGGCTCCCAGGCAGGGAGCCCTGTGGAGGCGCGGTGAGGCACGGTGCGGCCACTCGCTCAGCCGGCCAACGCAGCAGCGCAAGGCGGCGGCCGAGCCAGGCTGCGCCGCGCCTCGCCTCCAGGGAAGCCCCGTGGAGGCGAGTCACAGTGCGGTCGCTCGCTCGGCCAGTGCCTCGCGCTGCTGCGCCGCCTCCTGGGAAAGGAGGTGGTGCAGCAGCGCGAGGCGCCAGCTGAGCAAGCGGCCACGCTGCACCTCACCACGCCTCCACGGGTTCCCTGCCCGGGAGCCAGCAAAGTGTTGCTTTGCTGGCTCCCGGGCAGGGAGCCCTGTGGAGGCGCGACGAGGCACAGCCCGGCCACTTGCTCAGCCGGCTGGCGCAGCAGCGCGAGGCGGTGGCCGTGCCCGGCCGCACCACACCTCGCCTCCAGAGAAGCCCCGTGGAGGCGAGTCACGGCGCGGCCGCTCACTCAGCCAGCGCCTCGCGTTTCTAGCATAAATTTAAATTTGAAAGACATCTCGCAACAGGAGCCACATGTGGCGGCAGCAGCTCGTGTTGCAAGACTTGCTCGTCTTTCAAATTTAAATTTATGCCAAATTTTTCCTCGTCTTACAAGAAACTCGCAAACCGGGTTACTCGTAATCTGAGGTATTACTATATTTTCTTTCCACTGTATTTCCAGGGAAGCCCCGTGGAGGCGAGTTATGGCGCGGCCGCTCGCTCGGCCAGTGCCTCGCGCTGCTGCGCTGTCTCTTTGGAAAGGAGGCGGCGCAGCAGCGCGAGGCGCCGGACAAGCAAACGGCTGCGCTGCACCTCACCGCGCCTCCAGGAGGCTTCCTGCCCGGGAGCCAGCAAAGTGTTGCTTTGCTGGCTCCCGGGCAGGGAGCCCCGTGGAGGCGCAGCACGGTGCGGCCACTTGCTTAGCCGGCCGGCGCAGCAGCGCGAGGCGGCAGCCGCGCCTGGCCGTGCTACGCCTCGCCTCCAGGGAAGCCCCGTGGAGGCGAGTCACGGCGCGGCCGTTCGCTCAGCCAGCGCCTCGCGTTTCTAGCATAAATTTAAATTTGAAAGACATCTCGCAACAGGAGCCACATGCGGCAGCAGCGGCTCGTGTTGCGAGACTTGCTCGTCTTTCAAATTTAAATTTATGCCAAATTTTTCCTCGTCTTACAAGAAACTCACAAACTGGGTTATTCGTAATCTGAGGTATTACTGTATTTTCTTTCCACTAAAAGCCTTTCAGTAGGTAAGACTTTTCTTAGTAGGTAAAGCAATTTCCAGCTTTGTTTTGAAGAAAACAGCTTGGAGGTTGTTCAGTTAAATATATTACTTAGGAAACAAACATCTAGATGTAAGGAATGAAGAGATACATAATGGAGTGTTCCACATTGTCCTAGTTAAAGACAGCTCTGGCAGATTCCAGAAACTTTGAAGATTTCCCACCCAGTGTGTTTCGCAGCAAGAATAGCTACAGCTGTACTTATGATCAGATCTAATAGATCTTTTATAAAGATAGATGCTGTAAGCCCAAACTCACAGTGGCACACCAAAAGATAGATGGAAAAGCTGATTTTGCAACAAATAAAGACAGGATAATGCATACAGTTATCTCAAGCTGTTTGTTAACTCTGACAGCTAGGTAAAGAATCATAGAAAAGTAGAGTTGGAAGGGGCCTACAAGGCCATCGAATCCAACCCCCTGTTCAATGCAGGAATCCAGGTCAAAGCATCCCTGACAGATGGCTGTCCAGCTGCACCTTGAATGCCTCCAGATTGGGAGAGCCCACCACCTCCCTAGGTAGTTGGTTCCATTGTCTTATTGCTCTGACAGTCAGGAATTTTTCCTGATGCTTAGGTGGAATCTAGGTTCCTGTAACTTGAGCCCATTATTCCATGTCCTGCAAACTGGGATGATCGAGAAGAGATCCTGGCCCTCCTCTGTGTGACAACCCTTCAAGTACTGGAAGAGTGCTATCATATCTCCCCTCAGTCTCCTCTTCTGAAGGCTAAACATGCCCAGTTCTTTCAGTCTCTCCTCATAGGGCCTTGTTTCCAGTCCCTTGATCATCCTTGTTGCCCTCCTCTGAACCCTCTCCAGTTTGTCTACGTCCTTCTTAAAGTGTGGTGCCCAGAACTGGACGCAGTACTCAAGATGAGGCCTAACAAGTGCCGAGTAAAGGGGAATTATCACTTCACGCGATTTGGAAGCTATACTTCTATTAATGCAGCGCAAAATAGCATTTGCCTTCTTTGCAGCCGCATCACATTGCTGGCTCATATTCAGTTTGTGATCTACCACAATTCCAAGATCCTTCTCACTTGTAGTATTGTTGAGCCAAGTGTCCCCCATTCTGTAACTCTGCATTTGGTTTCCTTTCCCTAGGTGCAGCACTTGGCATTTATCCCTATTAAATTTCATTCTGTTGTTTTCGGCCCAGCGCTCCAGCCTATCGAGATATCCTTGAATTTTGTTTCTGTCTTCCAGAGTATTAGCTATTCCACCCAACTTTGTCTCATCTGCAAATCTGATAAGCATTCCCTGCACCTCCTCATCTAAGTCATTAATAAAAATGTTGAAGAGCACCGGGCCCAGGACCGAGCCCTGTGGTACCCCGCTTGTTACCTCTCCCCAGTTTGAGAAGGAACCATTGATAAGCACTCTTTGAGTCCGATTCTGTAGCCAATTGTGGATCCACCTGATAGTTGTTCCATCCAGCCCACTTTTAGCTAGCTTGCTAATCAGGATATCATGAGGCACTTTGTCAAAAGCTTTGCTGAAGTCCAGATATATTATGTCCACTGCATTCCCATAGTCCACAAGGGAGGTTACCCGATCAAAAAATGAGATCAGGTTAGTCTGGCAGGATTTGTTCTTGACAAATTCATGCTGGCTTCTAGTAATCACTGCATTGTTTTCAAGGTGCTTGCAGACTGACTTCTTTATAATCTGCTCCAAAATTTTCCCAGGGATTGATGTCAGACTGACTGGCCTATAGTTCCTTGGTTCCTCCTTCTTGCCCTTTTTGAAGATGGGAACAACATTTGCCTTCCTCCAGTCATCTGGCACTTCACCTGTCCTCCATGATTTCTCAAAGATAATAGACAGTGGTTCTGAGAGTTCTTCTGCCAGTTCCTTTATTACTCTAGGATGCAGCTCATCAGGCCCTGGAGATTTAAACTCGTTCAGAGTAATCAGGTGCTCCTTGACCATTTGCCTATCAATCTCAAGCTGCAATCCTGCCCCTTCCGTCTGCACTTCAGGTTTGCCAGGAGGGTCATAGACCCTCTTTTGGGAGAAGACCGAGCCGAAGTAGGAATTGAACATTTCTGCCTTTTCTTTGTCTTCTGTTATCAATTTGCCATCCTCATCGCGTAGTTGAACCACCATTTCTTTCCTCTGTCTTTTACTATGCATGTGTCTGAAGAAAGCTTTCTTGTTGTTTTTAGCATCCCTCGCTAACCTTAGCTCATTCTCAGCTTTAGCCTTCCTGACACTATTCCTGCATTCTGTGCTACCTGCCTGTACTCTTCCCTTGTAGCCTGTCCTTCCTTCCACTTCCTATACGTGTTTTTTTTTGTTTTCAGGTCATCTTTGAGTTTATTGTGAAGCCACATTGGCTTCTTCTGTTGCCCTCTGCCTTTTTTCCTTGTGGAAATTGTTTGCAATTGTGCCTTTAAAATTTCCTTTTTTAAAAACTCCCACCCATCCTGGGCTCCTTTTCTCATTAGAGTTGCTTGCCATGGGACCTTACTTATCATTGTTCTGAGTTTGTTCAAATTGGCTTTCCTAAAATCCAGGGTACACGTTTGGCTACACTCAGCTTTTGCTTCTTTTAGAATCAAGAACTCAAGTATAACATGGTCACTTTCCCCCAGAGTTCCCGAAACTGCCACTTTATCCACTAACTCGTCTCTGTTGGTAAGAATCAGGTCAAGGATAGCCGATCCTCTAGTTCCTTCCTCCACTTTCTGTAGGAGGAAGTTATCAGCAACACAGGCCAGGAATTTCTTGGAGGGGCCATGTTTGTATATCATAGAACAGGGTGATGTTCCCAGATATGTATAGCTGCTGAGCTTGTCCTGATTACAGAACACAGTTTAGCCCAGGGATGTGCCGACATTGGGAAGTCCAGCTCATTTGAGCTCGATGGACTTCCTGCCTGCTTCCGAACCAATGATTTGAAGCAAGCCAAGTTGGGGGTTCTCCGCGGACTTCCGTCTCTAAGATGGGCCAGTTTGTGCATTGTTTTTTAAACACCAATGAAATTTGCACGAATTGTGTAAGGTTATTCAAATTGTGTAAATTGGGGTATTTTGCATGTTTTGTGCAAATACGCACCTGAAAAGCACATGGATCTAGCGCAATTTGCATAAAATTGGCTAATTTTATGCAAATCACTCTAGATCCCTGTGCTTTTCGGGTGCTTATTTGTGTAAAACATGCAAAATACCCCAATCTATACAAATTGTGTAAAGTTAAGCAAACTGTGCAACTTTACACATTTTGCATAACCTTATGCAATTTGCGCAAATTTCCTTGGCGTTTTAAAAAAAGATGCACAAACTGCAGCCCGTCTTAGAGACAGAAGTCTGTGAGCTGGCTCAACTCGCTTCATAGTGAGTCGGTGCCAGCGCAAGGCTGGCGAACTGGAATCTGGGGGGGCGAATTATGAAAATCCGTTGGATTTTCACCCCCTGTTGAGATTTCTCACACATTCCTAGTTAGCTTATGGGCCAAATTACATGTTACATGTAAGGGTAATTTTAAACCAGGAGTGGAGAGAAGATAGACTGGGATAGACAGACCTCTGGGTGATTTGAAATAGATCGGCAAGGATTTCTGATTCTCAATTGTTTTAACCATGGCAAGAACAAAATGACTCCCCCAACCAAATTATACTGCTGAAATGAAGCAAGTGTGTGTAGGGGGGGTGGGCACTGACTAGAACTGGATTTTTGTGTAGAAGGACTGTGAGCTCATGTCCGTTCTGGTATTCAAAACAAGTTCCTGGTTCAGAATTCTTTAATTTGAAGTGTATGTCTTTTGTACCTGGTTCTACTTCGTGGTTCTGGTAAAAGATGAAGTAGATCCTGCAAGCCTGAAGTCTCCACCCCTGTTTTAAACAATAATTGCCATCGTGGGAAGCAGGGGAAATGTTCTGGATTAGGCACATGGGGAGAAGGATTTAACTTTACCCTTCCACTGCTTCAATCCCAATAAACAGTGTTCCCTCCTCAACTACCATTTTGTTTGGAAGGGTAGCTTCCATTGGTGCCAATGGGAGTTTCTCTCCTGAGGAAATTGCAGCTGTGGGGGGAAGGGATTCTTTTTGGAATTGTGGCAGAGGATGGAAGGGTTTAACCCCTCTCCCCACATACTGTTGACCCAGATGGGCGGCAACTGTTGTTTAAAACTACACTTTAACACATTTACCGCTATAATGCATTCAATGTGACACATAATGTGTCCATAAATAATCAACTCCTGATGCACTAGTACCATCTTACAACTTTAAGCCAAACTAGTACAGGCCTGTGGCTTATGCTGGCTCAGCTTGTCTGAGTGTGGAAAGCTAAGCAGGGTCAGGCCTGGTTATAACTTGGATGGGAGACCCCTCCTCTAGTTTCCTGCATTGAGCAGGGGGTTGGGCTCGATGGCCTTGTAGGCCCCTTCCAATTCTATAATCTATGAATCTACCATATTTTTCCATCTATAAGACGCCCCCATGTATAAGACGCCCCCCACTGGGCAGTTTCACAACCGTGCGGTTCTCTCCTCGGCTTACTTCCGTGTATAAGACGACCCTCAATTTTTAGTCTAACAATTTTAGGAAAAAGTATAGTCTTATACATGGAAAAATACTGTACATGTTATGTTATATCCATGACTGCTTTTAACATGTCTGCTTCAAAGAAAATAGCATCCAGATTTGGTGGCAAAAAAGGAAGTAATGCGTGGAAACCCATAAAAACATAAGAAGACCCCTGCCAGATCAGACCAAAGTCCTATCTAGTCCAGCATCTTGTTCCCACACTGGCCAACCAGGTGTCTATGGGATGCACACAAACACGAGATGAGGGCAAAACCCTGCTCCCACTGTTATTCCCAAATAACTGGTATTCAGAGTCATGCTGCTTCTGATCCTGGATATAGGATATATAACCATCATGACTAGTAGGTATTGATAGCCTTATCCTCTAAGAATGTGTCTAATCCTTTCATTGCTAAAATGGAAATCACCTTTTTCACAGCTGCCACACTCTGGGCCAACTTTTTAAATTAAACTATCTACCATGACCCCAAGATCCCTTTCCTGATCAGTCACTGCTGGCTCAGACCCCATCAGGATATATGTGACATTAGAATGTTTTGCCTTGCTGGATAGAAAGCCCTGCTGTAGTCCTCCGTTGCTCAGAAAGAGGAAGGGGATGCTAAAGGAGAGTATACTCCCCCTTCAGTTTCTCAGTTTTAGGGTGACTGCAAAAGTGGCAAGTTGACTGTAAGAATTTCTCTCTATCGTAACCCTGATTCAACTCACCAAAGCCCTGGGTCTTATACTGACCACCACCCATTGTGAAGATGCACATCCTTCACGCATTCACCCCTTCTGAGAAATTAAAGCATCAAGTTACAAGACCTCCAGGTGGCATGGTGTGTGTGCGTGTGTGTGTGTGTGTGTGTGTGTGTGTGAGAGAGAGAGAGAGAGAGAGAGAGAGAGAAAGTGTTCTTCTGACTCTGTGCTCAACTCAAAATGGAAGGCTCCTCCAAACACAGATTGAGACTCCAGTCCAGACAATAACTGCTCAAATCCATCTCCTGAGTAGATGATGGAGCAGAGTGGGGGATAGTGCTGGATTTATTACCTTTCATATCCTCCTGTCCTCCCTTTGACCACAGAGAGAAACTCTGATCGACAATACCTACCTTGGGTTTGAAGGCAATTAATTTCAGAACCATCTCGACAGTGAAGAGGCCAGTGAACAGCATGTTGAGGATGTTCATTGCTTCTTTGAAGGTGCAGTTCTGACCATAGTGCTAAAAAAACCCACCACAGTTTGAAATTTGAAAAGCGGAGTGTTTGGGTTATATACATAACATATTCACCTTCCCTTTCTGTCAGTTTCCTAAAGAGGGTCTCCTCTCCCTCCCCCACCCCATTTCTCAGTCATCCTTAAAATAGTAGCTTGCTGAAGGCTTCTCAGGGTGCAATTCTATCCATGGAGGTTTTGCTAGATGGGCTTTTCAGCAAGGGTGCTTCAGAGGGGGAAGGAAGGAGGCTGGAAGAGGCTCAGGATAAGTCATATCCATTTCTGGCCCCTCTGGTCTCCTTCCCTCCCTGCCCACCGGAACACCCCTTTCCCCCCCTTCCAAGGTGAGTTTCTGACCTCAGAGGGGTAGCTGGTGCACTTCTCTCCATGCCAAGTGTGATGGGGTGTGGTGTCGGATCTCCGACTCCCCCTTCCAAGGTTGGAGCGCTGTCTCCAGCCTAGGAGGGGTTTTATGAGCAATCCTATGGTCCCTGGGTCACTCTCCCAGGGACCATAGGATTGCTTTCTTAGTGCATTTTGGAGTGGGTAAATTCTGAACTGGGATCTTCCCTGCATACTAAGTCCCTACTCCGCATCAAGTCAAGGGAACTTCTACTCCCCACCTTCGTTCTTTGAACCTATACTCATATATTTCCCCACCCCAGTCTCAAATATCTGATATCTTTATGTTCTCATCAATTACACTTCTAGCAAATAATCCTATAATCATTAAAGGCAACAACTGACTATTTTAATCAGAATATACAAGTACTGGTTAATGGATATGTGCCATTTGACTTTCCCATTCACAGTTCCAGTCCTTGGGACATAACTTAATATGTGCTTAAATATAGCTAAAGAAAAATTCACATGTTGCTTAAATTTATACTACTGTAATTTGATTTTTTTAACTTGCATAACAACATTTGAGAATTTACACTTTTACAGAATTTTAAGCAAAATTGATACTTTAGAAGACAACGTTGTTTCTGTATGTGAAAAGTGTGCAATTGCATCTGGGAGATAAGCTTGCTGACACCATTTTTTCTGCTCTCATGGAGCAAGGAGAATTTCTTTTATCACATAATTTTTGTTCTCTTCTACAACAAAACATTCTCCATGACTTGAATAGCCTACTGAAAATGGGCCACATTTTGGGTCTACTCTAAAGCCAGCCTTTACTTTCTTCTTCTTCTTTGCTGGTGATTAATAGTGAATAACAACTAAGCAACTTTTAGATCATAAATATTATTTTGAACTGAACTGAACACATCCAACCATAATGTAGTACTTTCTAACTTCTAACCTACCTGCATGGCCAAGCAGATAGTGTTCAGCAGAATGAGGACGAACATCAGGTATTCAAAATAGGTGGAGTTCACCACATACCATACTTTGTACTGGTACTGGTTTTTGGGGATATACCTCCGCAGGGGGCGGGCCTTCAGAGCATATTCTACACACTGGCGCTGTTAAGAAAAAACAGTGGGTTAGATTCTCCATCTGTGACAAGAAAATGTCCATGACAATTCCATGAATGTACTATCTTATGTCAGACATTTTCAAAATGGAGGCTACCCTCCTCTGAGGCAGGTGGTAACAAAAGCCATTGCAAGTATGTGTTTCTGAGAAAACAGCATTGCCTAATAATCATAACTAATCTTGTGGTGTCTTAAAGAATACCAGATGTATTGTGGCATAAGCTTTCGTGGAGCAGGGGTCACTTCATCTAATACAACGGATAAAGTGGTTCTTCTTCCCCAGACTTCCCCAGCCTGGTGCCCTCCAGATGTTTTACATTTCAGCTGCCATCAACCCCAGCCCGCATGGCCAATAGTCAGGAATGGTGGGAGTTGTAGTCTAAAACATCTGGAGAACACCAGGTTGGAGAAGGCTACTCTACTTCATGAAAGCTTATACCACAATACATCTGTCTTTAAGGTTGCAATCCTGTACCCACTTACCTGGGAGTAAGCCTCTTTTACCTCAGTGGGACTTACTTCTGAGTAAATATGTATAGGATTGTATTGTAAGGTCCCAAAAGATACGGTCTTGTTTTTGCAGCAGCAGAGTAATGCTATCCTTCTGGAATTTCTCACTGATAATAATAATGATACTTAGCATTTTTGTAGTGCATTGGTGGGGAACCTTTTTCAGGGTGAGGGCCCCATTCTCTCATGACTAACCTACCAGGAGCTGAATGCTAGCAGTGGGTAGGGCCAAAGCAAAAAATTGGTGGGGCTGGGGCCATACCTCACTCTCTCGGGCACCATCCCAAGCCCATTCATACACATCCACACATTTTCATGCCTCTGCATGCAGCAGTTAGGCTTGGGAGGCTTTTTCAAGTCTAACTGCTGCTTTGGGGTGGTGGTCAGGGAGTAGCAGTGTGGGAGGAGGGAAGGATTAACCCTTTCCTCCCCAGTTATGACACCACCACTCCAAATCCCCTGTGCTGCAATTCAGTTGGCACCAATAGGAGCTTTTATAAAAGCCTAACTGCTGCACTGGGGTTAGATTCAGTGGGGGGTGGGGCAAGGAGGGAAGCCCATGGGCCAACTGGGGAAGCCTCACAGGCCATATCCAGCTCATGGGCCACTGGTTCCCCACCCATGTAGTGCATTTCATGTTTTGAAAGTGCTTCACAAATGTTGTCTCAGTAATTCTTACAACATTCCTTTGACGTAGACTAATATTAAGGTAGACTGGTGTTGCAGATGTGTGTATGAGAAGAGGGTCTGAATCTGAGATCATAGTTAAGTCTTCCAAGTCACTTGTATAAGATGTCTTGGTTCAGAGCCACTGTGCTTCCTGACGTGGTAAGAGCTTAGACCACAAAGGATTATGCCATAACAAACTTATTAGCCTTTAAAGTACCACAAGACTCTGTTTTTGCTGCAACAGACTAGCCACTGCTACCCCTCTGGAAGTTATCAGCAAAGTGCCAATTAAAACATTTTCTTCGGCTATGAGAAAGGTTTCATGGGTCACCTCCCTGAAAAACTAACTTTCACAATGTGTTCAAAATAAAACAGTTCCTTACACTGAGAATCAGCTGTGACAGGAAGTTTCATCCAGCAGACATCTCTTTGGGAGTAGGGTAGATTTAGAGGTTCCCCACCCACACTCTCAAACACCAGCTGCCACTACCCACAGGTTAAATTACACAAGCTTTGAAAAACAAATATGAAAAGCAAGTATCTTAGTTTGGCTTATACACAATGGTGGGGTTGGGGACATTTTTGCATTTAGTAATATACAAGCAGGATGTGCAACAAAATGTTGCAGTGTTTCCTCACTTTCTAATAAGAGTAATCCTATTTAGGGTTCCAGCCAGCCAGGATACTCCACTCCACTACCCTCTCATTTCTGTTTCATTTTCAAAACTGACACTCAACTTTTGGTGGCTACTGAGTATGCTTAGTCTCCACTGGCATTTTTCCCACTTTGGTGTTTATTTATTTTTTTTTATATCTCTGAAAGCCTCAGTGTTTCCCAAGCACACTGATACATGATTCTTGTCTCTCACTGGTCATGTTTGGGTTCCAATCCTGTTGGCATTCACCTCCTGAGTTTGCTATTAGTTGGAGTGATATTTTCACAGACATACTTGTGAGCCACATAAATGCTATTGTCTCCCAAGAAGATATGAAAGAAGGCTGAAGAGCAACATGGAATCTCTCACTTCTCTAATTGCTTATATATCCCTATCCCTCTGCACCTAGTCTTCCAGGCAAAAATAGCCACAGGGAATGTTCTGTCCTCTGTGAAACTCCTGCAACAGCAGGACCATCAACCTGTTTACAGATATGTGGCATCAGAATTTAGGCTTGCATGTCAGCCTGTAATATAAAATTATTTTACCTGACAGAATAGGAAGGGGACCTGTGACCCTCCAAATATTGTTGGAATACAACCCCCATCACCCCTGATCAGAGGTCATGGTGGCTGGGGCTTATGGAAGTTGGGGTTCAACAACATCTGGAGAGCCACAGGTTCTCCACCTCTGTGTTAGAGGAATCCCTTTGACAGCCTTAGTACCACTGGATGTATTTTATTCCTTCAGTCATCCCATGGAGCACTTCTATTACCTGGTTCTTGTCTAGCTCGCAGTTCTTGTACTCCTGCTCTCCTTGCTCCTGAAAAGTGACGATGACGAAACCAACGAAGATGTTCATCATGAAGAAAGCAATGATGATGATGTAGATAATGAAGAAAATGGAGATCTCCACCCTGTGGTTGTAGATGGGCCCAACATCTTCCATATGAGAATCAATGGATCGGTACAGCAGTCTAGAAAAAGAGGAGAAAACCCAAAACACACACTAAGGGCACTTCCAGGGACCCCTAACTGCAGAGATTGGGTACACTGTCACGAGGAGTGCTTTTATCCACACTGGACCCTGCCAGTCCTCAGGGCTGACAGCAATCAGTGGGGGACTAGCATGAACTGTACAGTCTGTGACACCAGCTTCCCAGACTAAGCATGAAAGCATCCTATGACAAATCAATGACACCTTACCTTGTCCAGGATACTCCCTGAACTGCCAGTTATATGCTATAGCACTCAGGTGGAAGCATGGGAAGGCATCCATATGAATGTACCATTAGAAAGTTTCCAAGTTTTGTGCACATTGAACCAGTCTTGTGAATGCTTCAGTGAGTATGAAGAGTGAAACTCAATCTCCTATAGAGCCTTTGAAACGGAGTTTGAACTAGGATGAGATAATGTGAAGCATTCACAAGGCTGGTCGTCTGACATGCCAGTTTATACACTGAAAAAGGAAACTCATTTTGAGTCCATGGATTTATTTATTTTTAAAGGTTGTATGAATTAGCCCTGTATACTCACTCTGGCCAGCCTTCAAAGGTTGAAACAGTGAAGAGGGCCATCATGGCAGTGAGGACATTGTCAAAATCAAATTTGCTATTCTCCCAGTTTCGTTGCTGGATCATCGGTTGAGACACTTCTCCATCCTTGTAAGTGATAAAATGGCCCCTGTTAGGAGAAGGAAGGTAAGGAGGGGGAAACACACACAAGAAAATGAAGGTTTTTGGGGGGATTAGGTCCAGTTTGTATGGAAGGCTGGCCAGAGACGATGAACTTACTTGCACTCTGATTCTGTTTGCTTGGAGCTATCGGTACAGCTGTACAGTTTGCCCTGGAGGAGAATGAAAGCAGAAGAATCACAGATCATTTAATGACTGAACACTGAGTTATGTTTTAATTAGTGCCTCATGAACAAGTAATGTACTTTGTTTCCTTTGCTTGCTGACATGTTTAGTATTTAGGGCACAATCCTATGCAGGTTTAGACTGAAAAAAGACCTACAGCTCCCAGCATCCTTCCAGCCAGCCATGCTGGCTAGGGCATACTGGGAGTTGTAGGCCTTTTTCCTGTTTAAACATGCATAAGATTGTGCCCTTAATAGCTCTAATTATTGTCCCACGTCCACCACATCCCGTCTGGACTTTACCCCTAATTATATCCTTATGTTGCCATGGATCTGACTTACACACTGAGTCACAAAGTCAGAAGCAAGGGAACACAACACAGCAGGAATAGGGGCAGGGTCTAAAGAGGGGGGCAATAATTATTTTGTCACAGATTTATTTTACAAGTCTGGGCAGATTTTTTACCCCCCAAAAATGTGTACATGTTGAAAACTGTGAAGCTGGTCCTTTCCTGCAAAACCGGAGTTCTGTGGTGTTCACTGACAGCGTAGAGCTCCTGCTTGCAATCCCTGGCTCAGCTCAGGTAATAAACACTGGAGTTTAGCACAGAGTCAAAGCGACACTACGCTTCAGTAGAAAGCGAAAGGAAGTTTATTGGATAGTAAACAAATACAAATTGGAAAGGGATAAGGGGACTGAAATTGACAAAAGGAAATACCTTGTTACACACAGTCAGAACTACAAAAATAACAACTGAGACTCTAAGCTACCTTAAGCTAACAACAGAGAATATACACTAGGCTAACCTAGCACTAAAGAACTCACACCAATGTACCCAGGCGGTCCGCTTGGGGGTTGAATGTCTGGGCTGGCCTGAGCCGACGACCCGCTCCGTGCTTTGATGCATCTTGCCTCCAACAACCTCCAGAAGCCTTGGCTGCTTCTTTTACCCCCTCTCTTGCCCCCCTCTCGATTCCCCGACCCCTCCCCTCGCTGATAGGACGAACTGGTCTGGCCAGGCAGGAGGGGTTTCGGAGGTTTCGGGGCAACTTTGACTATGGCCCATCAAAGGTGCTTGGAAGGGCGATTGAGGGTGCTTGGCAGACCATTGAGGGTACTTGGGGAAGCCCATCGGCATGTAAATGTGTTGTGGACTGGGTTCTCCTGCCCCGGGTGGAGATTATGCAGGTGGAATGTGGGGCAAAGTGTGTGTTCTATCAGGCTTTCTCTCCACAAAAACATACTTGACCTTTACAACAGATCTTTACGGATTCAACTTTTTTTTTAAAAAAAAAGTCTATTATGGCTCAACAGATCCTTTTGAAAACCCGATCTTTGAAAACAAGATTAATCTAAGGTGGGATAAATAATCATAAAGACATACTCAATCATTCACAGAACTATTTCAACATGTGCAAATGCACTGAAAAGACCAACCTGGGCTGACTTCAACACATACCTAAATATAATGAGCATCTGCTCTTTATTTGAACTTCAGTTGTACTCAGGTAGAAACATAGGAGTCTACCTCATACCAGGTCAGCCTATTTGTCCTTCTCACCTAGCTCTCCAGAGTTCCAGGCAGAGAAAGGCCTTTCCCATCACCTGCTCCCTGCTCTTTTTACCTGGAGATGCCGGGGGTAGGACTTGAACCTTTTCCATGTAAAGCAGGGGTAGGCAATATGGTGCCCACGGGCACCTATGTGCCCCTAGACATTTTTCTTGGTTCCTGCCAAGGTGCTGTTCCACTCCCAGTATTTTAAAAATCAATTTAACTTTCTTACTGGCAGCTGCGATCACTTCTAAGCAAAGTGAGAGCCTCCAGCTGATGCTATGTTCATTTCCCATGAATACCTCTGGGCTACATGATGTAGCTCAGAGACATTCTTAGGAGAAGGTGGCAGACAGCTGCAGACCCATGCTTTCCTCTGCAGTGTGGCCAGCCACCAAGAAAAAGGGTAAATAGTAAAAGGTGCTGAAAACTGTGGGTTCAAAGAAGTTGTTTAGCGTGGTGTGGCTCAGACCACACCTCTGCCTTGTACAGTTGTTTGGGCAGGTTACTTGTCCTTTGTGAGTAGCCTCGCCTCCCATGGCAGACATTTTGTGGTGGTGTCCAGGACAGATTCTCAAATTACCAAATGTGCCCACAGGCCCAAAAAAGTTGCCTACATCAGATGTGCTCTACCACTTAAGCTTTTGCTAGCTTAATTTTTGTCCTATGGATTCTGTTTGGTTTATTTTCCATGTTAAATGCAGAGCTAAGTTATGGGGCCAAGCCCTTTTCAAGATTTTAAGTTAGGTTTTAAGTTAACAGCGCAATCCTATGGCTAAGGTTTTAAGTTAACAGCACAATTCTATGGCCACTAGATAGCGTCTAGACAGCCATAGGATTTTTTGGAGCCCCAGCTTCAACATCAGAAACTTGCTCCCAGGTCGGAGCTGGGATTCCGAGCTCAGAGCACCCTCCCCACCGCTCACAGCTGGTGCAGAAAGAACCGTGCTAGCTCCATCTCTGAGGTTGCAAGAGCAACCTCAGAGATGGAGTTTTGTGGACGTTCCGGGGGTGGGGAAGGGAGGAAACAGGTACTGCCAATCTGCCATGATACGAAGTATCCTGGCAGCGCCTCAGCCTCCTTCCCGGCCGCTCCGAGGAGCCTCAGCTAGATGGCCAAAATTGGCTGTCTAGCTGAGTTGCAGGGCGGGGGGAGCACAGAGGCAACCTTCACTTCTGTGCTGCTCCTGCCCTGCATAGGATGCCTATAATCCTCTGAGTTGGGAGGGCTACAGGCATCTGGATTGGACTGTGCCCTTAGTTAAGTATTCTTAACTGGGCATACATTTTTACAATTAATAATTTATTTTATGGCGAGAAACTAAAAGAAAATGGCAGATCTGTAAACAATTGGTGTCCCTTTAATGGATGGTTTATGAGATAAGGCTTTGAGAACTTTCTACTTTTTTCAGATTTAATTTCAGCACACATTGTTAAAGCTACTGCATTGACCAGTGAGGGCAGAGATGTGTTCAATTGTGCATCTCTAGCTTATTAGCGTGTAACATGTCTTAACCTAAATGCCTCAGCTCTGAGCTTAATGATGAATATGGGGGGGGGGGGAGATTTATTATACTAAAGGTCAGTATAGTAGCATCCTAAGGGACAGCTCCATTATCCTGGCATAAACTGATATGTACAGACACAGAAAAAAATGCATGTTAGGATAATGGAAACTTAGGAAAAACAGAGAATCATAGAATCATAGAAAAGTAGAGTTGGAAGGGGCCTACAAGGCCATCGAGTCCAACCCCCTGCTCAATGCAGGAATCCAAGTCAAAGCATCCTTGACAGATGGCTGTCCAGCTGCACCTTGAATGCCTCCAGAGTGGGAGCGCCCACCACCTCCCTAGGTAGTTGGTTCCATGAATGTAAACAAAGTAAAACCTGCAGAAACGATGATCAGGATGCCACGGCCCCAAACATGAAGATGGCATATATGGGATAGAACTCGACATCTCCTATTCTGAAGGCACGTAATTCTAAATAGATCTGGATATTCACAACTTAGATTTTTGCCTCAAGAATAGGGTGAACAGTACTCAACCACTTGAAAAACAGAGAGAGGGTGCGGCGAGCATTTTGTGCCATTTTTTTTCATTACCTTTCTGTTCCAATCCTCAACTTTGAGTTCTTCAGATAAGATGGCATGGGTCCAATCAGATACAAAGGCACCTAAGATAGTGGCAACTCTAATGCAGACACTTTATGAAGCAACTTGAATGCTCCCCTGGGTTTTCACACTTCATATGCACTCCCATTGCTGCCACTGATGAAAGCAGCTTTTTAGACAGAAACTCTGCTAGCATCAGAGATAGTGTATCACTAGAAAGAGCTTCCATACAGTAAGGGCCTGGCGCCCACTTTTGGGCAATCCTTTACGGAGGATTCAAGTGTTTCCTTGGTGACCACACTATGGGTCCTGCCATCTTTTTTGCTTGTGCATCTGACTAGGCATATAGGTCTATGTGATCCAAGATGGTAGCACCCATAGTGTGGACTCTCCAGGGGGCTTCCCTTCAGACCTTCGCCAAACGCATGGAGGTCAGGATGCAGAGCTGGCAGGAATACACTGACATTGGAGTAAGCAAGCACATCCCCATTCCCCCTTTCACATGTTCAACTAATGTTTGGAGGGATTTCTGCAAAGGATTATAATGGCATTCAAAACATCGTCAAAACGGTTCCTGGAAAATGGTTGAAAAGGGAAGTATTTTTCAATCTATACTAAAAGGAAGTTGGGGAAAAAAGTGAATAATTTTGGCTCAGCCCTAATTAAGTCTTGATCTAAAGAAGAGCATTCAGATTCTCCATTAGCTTTATAAGTTTAAGGTAAATAGGTCACTAATATTTCTGTGTGATAGCACTGAATATAGAGAGAGAGCTCCAGGCACTTCTTCATTTCCCTCTTTCTCCAAACTTCTCCAAACAATTCCACCTCCTTTTCCAGCGATCTGTGAGGAGGAATGAGAAACAGGTCCCATAGCATTTACCTTGAACAACTGAACTCCAATGCAGGCAAACATGAACTGCAACAACGTGGTGACAATCACAATGTTCCCTATGGTTCGTATGGCTACAAACACGCATTGGACCACATGCTGCAAACAAAAGACAGAAACAAGAGTGAGTTGTATGATTATCTTTTAAATGGTTTCAGGGTTTGATGTAAATAAGTAAACAGTAATATTCTTGTCGTATTGCCATCTTTCTGTACATCCATGTAGTATCACTGGGAATGGAAAAGGAAAGTCCATGGACTGTAGATTGTGCTCTTGCAGACAAAAAAGAATACAACCATTGCCATTAAGTCACAGCTATATCACAATAGGTAGAGGTTTTCCACCTATCCTAAATCCTTATCAAATTTCTAACATTTGTGTCTGCTGAGAAAAGGTTTAAAAAACTGGATGATACGCATCTGCTAAAGCAGTGGTTGCTTAGACTTTTTGAAAAAGGATCCACAACTAAATAATCTATATCACAAATGGCTGACAAGCCATGGGCTGCACTGGGCCCACAAAATCATTTTGAACGGGGCAATGTGATAAGGGAAAAAAATCTGTTCCTTCCCCATCACACAGAATGTCAAGTCCCCACTATCTTGTATGTGTATACATGGGTCCCTGCAATATATGGACCCTCTCCATTATGTCATATTGCTGGGCATTTTTCTGGCCAAATTATATAAAAGCCAGTTCCTGAGGTTCTGCCATACTCCAGCATCATCAAGAAATGAAACCAGAATGGAGCAGCTCCCACTGAATTCTTTCAGACAAAGTAAGCAGGCTATAATATAGGAGAACCTAACTCTCACCCCAGCAGGATCATCAGGGGCAGCATCTAGGTTTAACCCCCCACCCCCAAATAGTGCCCTCAAGGGAACCCCTCTACTTTCTGCCATAAAAATGAGTGGTTGCCATTCACATTTATGAAGGAAAGTAAAATAATGAACTTGATTGATTGACTGACTGACTGATTTGAGGACAAAAGCAGCTTACACCAACAACGAACTCTTGGTCGCTGTCTCTGTGCACAGCACAGAGATGCACTGGACCTCTCCCCTGAGGTCCCTTGCACAGCACAGAGATGCATTGCACCCAGTCAGAACAGGAGAATGAAAAGCCCATTAATTCACCTATTTTGCCCTAGATCAGCTATGTAAAGCCACTAAAGCAAATTAGCACCTAATCTATAATAGATTTGTGAGATGTCTTCTACCTTTAGTCCTTTGGCTCTGTTGATAGCCCTCAGTGGTCTGAGCACTCGCAGGACTCGTAGTATCTTCACTACGTTGATGGCACTAGACCTGGAGAAGAACAGCAGCAGGAGATGAAACTTTACAATCCTTGTGGACTTCAATCTATGGACTGAAAATTGGCCTTGGCTGCAAGGTGGAGGGAGTTCAATGTGTATTACATTTGGCCATGTGGGGAAATGAACTTCTTTATGGTTGATCTCCCCAATCCAAGCCAACACTATCCACCACAGCACACTGCCTCTCTTCTAGCTCTTATGCCTTCAGGGAAAAGATTGTAGAACAAATGAATTTTTCAAATGAATGTATTTGTTGAATGAATTAATGGCTCGGACATGAAACTCACTGGGTGACTTTGGGTCAGTCACTGACTCTCAGCCTAACCTACCTCACAGGGTTGTTGTGAGGATAAAATGGAGAGGAGGAGGAGGACTATGTAAGCCACCTTGGGTTCCTTGCAGGGAGAAAAGGCGGGGTTTAAATATAATAAATAAATAAATATTGGCAAAAGACTCATAAACATTTCCCTGTAACATTTCTATTGACTTGCTTGATGTTGTACCATAAACCTGGGAACTTAGTAGGTCTATTTACATCAGCTAAAATCCATGCAATTAATATTTGGGGGAGGGAAATTATGTGCTTCTATGCAATTATTTAACTATTCACAAGCCTTGAATGTAGTACCTTATTAATGAATAGCTTATGGGGCTGGCACCATACCTTGTTGATTTTACTACCATATGCTGCAAGGCAGATGTACCCATGCTGGCCTTTGAGAACAGGGATTGTTCACATTTGCATTCACTTTTTAAAAACATTTAGTATATTGTCTTAAAATGTATGCCTTAATTCTGTATTTAATTGACGGGTTTTGTTTGCCATTGAATAGTCCATTGGCTTAGATACTGCATTCATGAGTAAGTGACTGGGGGGGGGGGAGCTGTTGGCCACTGTGCTGCTGAATTGAATACAGAATGTTGTATCAACAATGAGAGAAGAATGGAGGACTCCCTTGGACTGGACAGGCTGCCAAATGCCTGTAGACACATTACAAAAATGATGCCAAGCTGCAGTCATCACAAGACAGTTTAAGATAAGGACGCTTAGAACCACTTCACCAAAATGCCAATTCAGGGAAAGGGGCATGTCAGTTAATTCTCCAGTGATTCATGTGTTTAAAGACACTTCATTTAATCTACAGTTTGCTTCTACCTAGTGCAAAGTACCCTGAATGCCAGTGGAGAGAGGGCTCAGTCCCTGCTGACTTGCTGCAGTTGAGTTCAAGGGCTCACTAGATCTGGTTTAGTGTGCTGAGGAAGCCTTCTTGTTACTCTGTGACCCCTTCTACCTGCTCTTAATTAGGATTCCTTGTTTCACTATCTGTTTGTGTTTTTGTTATGTCCCTTATCCAACACTTCCATGTTCCCTCAGCAAGAACTCTGGTCTACGCCTAAACTACTGCAGCCTTCTCCTCTCTGGGGTCTTCTGTTGTCTCACTTTGGTCCCCTAATGTCTATCAACTAGCACGGCTGCCAAAACCATTCACCTCTCTTGTCACTGATCATGTGGCCCCCTCCTTAAATTCCTACACTGGCTTCCTGTTTGCTCTGGGATCCAGCATAAGCTCCTTGCCCTTACTTCAAAGCCCTTCATAGCCTTGACTCCACTTATCTCTCCGCTCTTATATCCTGATACCCCATGACCTTTTGCTCTTTCAGTACAACACCCTGAGCCATCCAAGTCTACTCCTTGAAAAGACTCAGCCCCTTCTCTCTTGCTGCCCTGTATGCTTGGAATTGCATCCCAGAATACTTGCATGATGCCACCGCTATTAATTCTTTCAAATCCCTCCTCAAACCCTATCTACTCCATGAAGCTTTTGGCTCAACCTACTAGTCCTTATTGCAATTAAGCCTGTAACCAAGCCTAAGACATGTAGCTGAAACAATCAATATTCTTTCCCTGATTACCCCTGCCTCCACTTCCTTCACCTTCTTCTGTTGTTTCCCCTATGCCAAATTTTAGATTGTAGGCTCCTTGGGGAAGGATCTGTTCTTATATCCTTTAAAGTGCCATGCATACTGATGGTACTATATTAATTATGATGATGTCCTCTTCTCTTTGCTCAAAAGTGAGCCTATGGGCTTTATATGCCTTGTTAATTATACTTCACACAATTATGGAAAAGCCCAGCAGATCACTGGAACTGCTAGTAGCTGATTCCACCAAGGGAAGGGAGGAATGTAGGAGGAAAAACCAATGACAATCAAAGAGTCCCTAGTGAAACCTAGCTCAATATGAGCAGACAAACGATGATCTTACACAGAAGCAATGGAAAGCAAAGGCTACCAGATGCAACTGTTTAACAATTTGCAATGAGAACCATCATCACACCTAACAGAAGTTAATGTACTGCACACATGGTATTTCACTTTTGTTTCATCACCCTTCCCCACTCTCCATGTGCACTGGATTTTCCCAGCTGAAAATAGGTCACTCACTGGATCCCAAAGGAGATGAGAGAAACGCTAACCACCAGCAGGTCCAAGATGTTGAAGTAGTTCCTGCAGAAGGAGCCTTTGTGGAGGAAAGCCCCATAAGCAGTCATCTGTTATCATACAGAAACACAAACTTTGCCATTAGCAATGCCAGAACACTCTTCTCAGAGCAAGCATAGGGAGGGTTAATGCAACATAGTACTGCAGAATAGTTATAAAGATTTTAGCCCAAAATTTCATAGAAGATGAAAGGAGTAGATATTTTTTCAGGAAAGCATCTGCAAGAAAAGGTTGCAAATAGTGTCCAGCCCTTCTAAGGAAAGACTGTAAGAATGGAATATAGATTTGGATGTTGTTGTTTAGTTTTATAGACATCAATACAATAATATCTTGGACACTGCCTTCTTCCATGTGAGTGCCCCCATATACTAATATTATCATTTAATTGAACCTTTCCTTCAATCATATACCTCTTTTGATCAAAGTTTGATATCTCTTTTGATGATGACAACACGAAGAAGGGCCTTTTCATAATGGTGCTGTAACTGTGGAAGTCCTCCCAAGAGAGACCAGATCCAGGTCTGCACAGTTTTTAGGAAAGTTGTCATAAAGCTTTAAATCATAAATCCTTCAGATTGAATCAGGTATTATATTTCTGCTGCTGTCTCACTACTGTAGGTTTATCAATACAATTAAGTAAAAATCAGACTACTGCTCTTAATACATGTTCCATATCACAAAGGGCACAGTGTCCATGGAAAAAGCATCTCCAGTCTGGTATTTACCAACAGTGATAACAGAGATGGGTGTGAATCAAAATTTGCAACCTCTTCAGGTTTTGGAACACCTAATGTTAACTCAGAGCAGTACTGAGCTTTCCCAGAGTTCTTTTGCAGGTAATGTTTTCCTCTAGGAGCAAAAGGTCGAGTGGCAATACAGCCAGTAGTATAACCTTCTTCATTTATGTTTTGGCAGGTGGGGCAATGCACAGAATTTATTATTCTAGAAATTCTATCCACAGAGAAGTCTCTAAATTATTTGCATTGCTCTTACTGCAGAACAGTTTAAAATCTTCTTATTCTGTAGGACTTTTTTCTCTCTAAACATGAATCGGATTGCACACTAGTCACATGGTAGATTAAAAGTAGCAGCACACCTGGAGTTTTTGTTTTACATTTATTTACCAGATCCAAACGAACCAAGGAGTTAATTGCTATAGCCAATCTGACATGTGTCTTTTTCTTTATAGAAAGCGATGCCTGACTGCAACAAGGAAAGCATTTCCTGCAAATGGGACTTCAACGTGATCCCTTATGTTTGAATATACACATGAGATCTCAGAATTCTCACATAATAACACTTGTTAGAATGTGAAGAACAAATCACTTTAGCAGTACTCTTAAATTCCTGCAACCAACCCAGGATACTTTCAGGTCAGAAAACCTAGCAGTTTCCTACCAGTCTTTATCAAAGATGTGCTGAACACAGTCGGAAATAAATTAAATTTATAAAGTCACCAAAAACCAAATAAAGTTAGGAAGAACTAACTACTGATCTATAAGACATAAATCAGAAAGGAAGTATAAACTCTGCTGTTCAAGTAGAATTTATACGAAAGGATATAATTGGTTAGGGGAAGGTTCTTGCCATAACAAAGGTAGTAAAGATGCCTCTCGGGATTTGCATTTTGTATGGCAATCTTAAAGGGAAGGGGGAGACACCATTGAAATCAGAATGGGAAGTTTTGTTGAGTTTCATTACTGTACAAGGTGTGTTGATCTATTCCTGCCAAGGTAGTCAGTGGCATAGCAAATTGTATGACCTGGTTGCAGCTTTTGCATCAGTGCAGTGATGCCACTGGAAAGTTCACTTGTATGTCCGGACCATGGGAGTTGATTAATTAACACTCACCCAACCCATGTGAGATAGGTAGATAACTCACAGTTAGTGGATAAAGGTGCTCTCAGCTGCTATAGCCTCTCTGTATAGTTTAATTGTACAGTCAATACTGAAACGGTGAATGGGCAAATGTGATGGGAGAAAGTAGACAACAGGATGCCAACAGAATACTAAATGTTTGACCAATGCCTAAGTGTCAATTAGTGAAAGAACTGGGAGTATGATATTCTTCTTCGCTGTTATGTTCGGAGTTTACATACTAGTGGACTGCAAGCAACAGCACAGCTTCAAAGGTGTATCCATATTCTTAATTATATTACAAGATTATATATTAGAGACAGCAGAAGTCATGTATATGAGTGATCGCATGTGTGATAGCATGTTAGCTGTGTGTATGTAAGTTGAATATTATCTTTCCCAAGGATTACTCTCTAGCAAGAGAGCAGAAAAAACTGTCAAGGTTATAAGAAAAGGGAGAAGAGAGCCACTGGCCCAAATTAGGGGCGTATGCCCTCCCCCAATACTAGGGATTTAATAGTCAAGGACTATTCAAGATGTAGGAGCCCACCCTAGCAAGCCCTAGTGGACCACCATGCAATGCTGGTGTGCAACATTTGGCTAGGAATGCCATGAGTTGTGCAGGCCTGCGCTGTTATGTAGAAATGCTGCTCCCTGCCTTCAACCTAAGAGTACAAGAGACCTGTACAAATTAGTATGGATACCAAGTGGGCTGTTGCAATGAAAGAGAATATTAATAGACCATACAGCATGTCTCTTTGTAAGATCTCATTGTTTTGTGCAAGATTTGCCCAGGGAAGGCTCACTACAAAAAATCAGTCCTTTTCAGTGAGGTGAGTAGGTATCACTGCCTAAAATGGTGAGCACAGACTATGCTCCAGGACATCTGCCCTTCCTTGAGCTTCCTAAACAATAATTTATTTGGGTTAATACATTGCACTAACAATTATACAAATCAATGGGATTTTAATATTAAAATGGAACCATTTGTAAAAGCATACACAGCCACTACTGAGCTACAAAGGATGTCCTGTCTGTGGAGATAACATTAGGGTTTTAAAGAGGTACAAAAGACAAAGCAAAGGCAAGAGAGAGAAGTGTATTGCTCATATTGGTTACCTTAAGAATAATTTCTAATGTAAAGATACTAGTGAAGACATAATCTGCATTGCCTAGGATCTGAAAAATAAGCACAGTTGGGTTAGTGATTACTGAGTGTGGCCAAGACAAACAGGTGCGTGTGTTAGCGACAGATAGCAGCAGTGAACTAGTGGGCTCATGAGTGAGAAGATAATGGAAGAGAAGATGGGGATTTTACCTTCAGAGCAATTTCAATGGTGAAAATGACAGTAAAAAATATATCAAAATAAAAGAGAATCTGTAAAACAAAAAGGGAAAGGGGGCAAGGGAAGGGGAGATCTGTGAATGATCGCTGCAAAAGCAAGTCACAGTCCAAAATCAACAAGGGGGGGGGAGAGGAGGTGGCTTTGCAACATCTTGGTGAAGGCAATGATCAGGCTACAAGCAGCACATTTAAATGGCATATTTCTTTGAACACGATTTTGTCATGTGCATTTTCATGAAATGCATAAAGCAAAGTATTTTCCTGTCAAACAACAGACGTTTCCAACATACCCCAAATTAAACTCCAAGCCAGAAAATATAAATATACTTGATCTGTAGTAGAAAATATGCAACTCCTTTTCTTATAACTATTTTTTCTCCAAGTTTGTTCTATTTCTCTCTTGCAACTGATAAATAAATAAATGGAAGGAAAATGTGTCTTCAAATTGCTATGCAACCTCCTATTACACTTCAGTTGTGTTTTGTTACAAGGGTGAACAAAAAGAATATAGTTTGTACTTTATATTTAATCACTATTTTGAGTACAAAGCAGCCCAATCGTTATTGATGGATCCTGTGCTGCTGTAAAGCAACATTAAAAAGAGATCCATTTCTTGAGATGTTTTCTTTCATTTAAGTAAGGTTGCAGTCCTAAGCATACTTGCTATTCAAATCAGTGAGACTTACTTCTGAGTAAACATAGTTAGGATTAGGCTGCAAGACTCATTGTAGCTCAAATGGAAATGAACAGGATTTCTGCTATTAAGTCAAGTGAGGCTGGTCTTCAACCATATGCAAATGAATGCCGAAATAGCTCTGTGTTAGCAATCAAATCCTCTGTCCCCTGAATGTTGTTAACTACATTGTTGGGAGTACAATTTGTGATTGTGTTCCTCTTCACTTAACTCCACAGTTAGTTTGATTAAACCTTACAGAGTTATCGTCTCTAGGGGAAGCACAGAAACCTCATCACTTCACAAATGAAAAGCCAATTGGACAGAACATGTGTAAAGGTACATTAGGGAGCAATCGTTAACCAAGGCAGGAAGAAAAGCTGTGTCACCCAATTGATCTTTCCTCCCAGCTTTAAGCTTTATGAGCCAAATTCCATGCCGATGCAATTAAAGATGACCGGATTGAGCCTAGTGCCATATAAGTCTGAAGCTCCTGTGTTGAATTCAGTGGAATAGTTCTTAATTACAACCTCTAAGTAAGATTCGAACAAGCCTATTTTGCACATTTACTGAATGTACAGTACAAATTAAATGGTTGGACAATTCAAATAATTTACATTTTTATAAAGTTAAATAATATGGGCCAAGAATATCTAGTCAGCCAAATTCACAGACACTGCAGTCTGGATTATTCCTATGCAGTGTCACTGAAGTTAGAAGTACTCTTCAAAACAACTCCAGATTAAGAGATTTCGGATGGCAACCCAAGTGTAATTGCATGCTTCTTTGTAATTTGAGGTTTTGAGCAGCTTTTCAAAGGGCAAGAAAATCTTCTAGTGTAACTAGAAGTGCAATCCTATATATGTCTACTCATAAACTAAGTCCCATTGATTCAACAGAGCTGAGAGCTTACTCCCAGGTAAGCAGTATAGGATTGTAGCCTTAGTGTCATATACTGTAGCTGGAAGCTTTTTTGTTAGGAATTTGTTCCATCAGCAGTACCTATGGGCCACATTTACAGATGATCTCTAACAGCTGTGCTCGTCATATCCAATAATCTCAATGAGCCTAGTTTAACACTCTGGTCATGTTGGATTTGCAGCTGTTTCCTATCCCTGGAGTGGCATGATGCTGCTGGTGTGTATAGGGTGGCAATCCGAGTTAAAAGCTGCTCTTAGCACATGCCTTTTGCGTATCACAAATTATGTGTTGAATGGAAATGATTACAGAGAACCTGCATACAAAGCCTTGCTTACCAGCAGGTTGGAAACCAGATGGCATGTTTATTCTTATTTAAATTATACTCAGTTGAATTACTATGCAAAAGAAAGGCCACATTCAGATGGAATGAAGAGAATACTGAAGAATTAGATAAGTTATTGAACAGTGTGGAGGGTAATACAGGAGTATAGGCCCACCAAAAGGGGCTGGTTCAAGCTCTGCCCTGGGGCCCAGTTCTCACTGTGGGGATAACCTTGCATATACGCAATACCACTGCAGGTTGCTCACATGACTGAATGCTCCTTCATACACACAAAAATCCCTCCACACAGAAACTACGATTTCACGAGGAAAGGTTCTAACCTACCTTTCTCCCTCACATGTTAGCTTTCTATGAGTAGGAAAGGTTTTTTTTATCAGGGCATATTCCATTGTGCAAGCTCCCACCAGCTGACTTAGGTAGTATCACATTACTGACAACTAGGCCTAGGAGAGGCAGTATCACCCATTTTTCTGCATATAAAGCGAGATACAGAACATAGTTCCCCATACCCCCACCTGCTTAATTTGGAGAGGTTAATAACAGCCATGCACAGGGTAATCCAGCTGTTCTCAACCTGGAGCCTTCCAGATGTTTTGGACTTCAACTTCCATCAGCCCCAGCCAGCATGGCCAATGGTCAGAATCCTGGAAGCTGTACTTCAAAACATCTGGAGGGCACTGGGTTGAGGAATGCTGTGGTAATTCATTAATCACAGAACTATTTTATCTCTGGATAAATGCAGTCAGTATATTATTCCCATCCGTACAGGGAATGAAACTCACCCATCAACTTGCAATATGGGATGCTATTTTGGAGCTGAGGCGCACTGTCAGGAGTATAACATGGTGCAGCTCATTTCAGAATGAAGGTGAGGGATCACATGTTTGAATGCTGTCCCATATAAAAGAATAATAATACCAAACTAGCATAGCAAAATGCTAGCTTTCTATGAGCACAAAGCTTTTTACATTGGGGAGCATTCAGACATGTGATCTCCTTCCTTCATGCCAAGGTGAACTGCATGCACCATATGATTCCCCTAACTGGGTAGCTAGACTTGTTTGTAAGCAGCACATTTTCTCTCAGCCATTCTGCATCTGATTTTTTTTTCTATGCAAATATTATGCACAGGTATTCTGAGCTCTGAATGCATGCTGATGCACAAACAAAGAGAATTAATGCACATGCTGGCTTCCCATTCATTTCAATAGAGAGAGCAGCTGTCTTCTCCACTGAAATGAACTTGGAAGGCCACACGTGCAGGAGCTCCCTGTGTGTACTTTAGAACCAAGAGACTGCTGATCTGCGGTGAATATGTTTCATGGATGGTTCTGGGAGTCCAAATATTTCACAATAGTATTTTTGTTCCCTTATCTCCAGCTGAGATTGTCCTGTTACAAGAGTTATTTTCTTTAACTCAAAGTCTATTAATATTGTTTCAGCTTCAGTGTAGCACAAAAACACTGGCAACGTTTTAGTTTACAAACCTGGCCTACTTGGAAATACAGTTACACAAATGTCATGTTGTGTATCTTTAAAGAGGTAGAAACCCTCTCCATTGAAGTGAAATGCAAAACTATGCTCAAAGGTGAAGAAAATCTTGTAGCTTGATGTTATGCATGTTTTTATGCAAGTAAGTTCCACCAAGTTCTATTATGTTTATTCCCAAGTATGTGGAAATAGGATTGCAGCCATAAATTCTCACATTTATCAAGCTCTTTATTATTTGTATGCTTGCACCTGCAATCTCTGGTGTGTAAATATTGAACACTAAATTAGGCCACTAAATAAAATTTCCTACGTTTTTATGATTTTATTCAAAATTCCTCAATAATACAGTGTGTGAAGTACCAGATGCCAAAAGCTGTCTTTACGATATGCCTTCCACAGCTCAGTTAGAAACATTTAACACACACTTCCCAAGTCACACTGTTAGAGTTTTGCAAACTGAATTCAACAAAAGTGGGATGCTTCTAATTTCATGTCTGTTAGATTTCTCCCAGTGTAAATGGTGCAAACTCAACATTTCTTCTCTTTTGGACCATGGTTAAGTTAGGCCTCAGATATATCTCAGAAAGAGGGATGTGTAATGGCTATGAAGGGACTTGGAGATAGGAGCAGTTTCTTGGAATCCAAATTATGCTTTTGATGGTACTCCCTTTTCCTAATGTCGCTATTCCTCCATTTGCAATATAGATCAAGGACTTGAAGCACAAGACCTGACACGCATCCCTCAAAGAAACTGCAGCCAGAGCTGTGCGTATTCTGCCTGTAGTGTCCAGTATGGAACTTGTCTTCCTGAACACGTTAGCTTTCTTTTTCTTTTTTTTAAAAGCAAGTTTCTACATCTCATGGCTGCAGAGAAAAGTTCATATTTTGTCTAGTCCATCACTCTTTGTGGATATCTACATTATAGACTTAAAATGGCTTGCAGTGTCATCCTAAGTATCAGAAATAAGCCCACTGACTTTAATGGGACTGACTCCCAGGTAAGTGTGTACAGACTCCCGCAGCTTTAATAGTAGTTCCCTCAACCTTGGGATGCATTGAAATTATAGTTCTATGAGCAAGGTCAGGCATCCCTACCAAGACCCTTAGAACCCTCAGCTAACTACAGTTTTGAGGATTCCTTGGCAAAACATATGGCAGTTAAAGTAATACAAAAAATCTGTTTGTACTGTAGCTATGCCCTTTGTCATATTTATTGTGCAATAATATATGACATTAAAATACTTGTTTTGCATGTTTCCTATTCATTTGCATTTCCTCCTGCAAAGGTTATTTATTTTCTGCTTACAAATAAATTAGCAGAAGAAATTAACAAGGTGTCTGGGCTATAGGTGACATGGATACATGTCACAAATTCACCATTAAAAAAAAAGTGTGGTGGGGGAGATCCAAAATGAAGGGGAGGGGCAAGTCAGTGGCTAGAAAGAGGGACAAGACAAGCAATATGTACAGACTAACCACGGAAAAGCTTTTCTACCTGAAACCCCTTAAGTGTAGGGTTAACCAGGAATTGAGATAGGCAACTTATGAATGCTAGTCTAGAAATATACACCTCTAGAAATATGTAGTAAGTACCGGTATATACTGAAAGCTCTGAAATTAGTAGCAGGGCTTTCAACGGCCAAAATATGAGTGTTTGCTGTCTTCACAACTTCCTATAGTCCCTCATATATACGATTTCCTGCACCCCAACACTGCTTGCCCACCTACCAGACATCTCTGTGCCATTTGTTTCTTCATTCATCTCCTCTCTTACCTTCTGCCATGCAAAGCTTGCTGAAATACAATTCTGAATTCCAGAAGCAAAATGAAATCACATCAGGTCAAAGTGTGAATGTGTGCTTAACTTGTGCAATTCAATAATAAGTGCAGAATTTGAGACTGATTCACACAGAATTTGGAGTGCAGACAGCACACAGCACTGGCTGGTATATCTGTATAGAATTTAGAATCTGTACATGAATTTAGTTCAGGTAGGGTAGAGGGACTTGGTAGGTTTTCCTCATGTGGCTGCTGAACCTCATTCTGAACAAGCTGCAGAGGAGTGAGGAAGGAAGGGTGGGAGGCATACTTGATTCCTAACGGAGTAATGTCGGACAGGATCCTCAGCTGCTAGAGAGATGCTGCTGAGCAAGATGAAAAAGAGGATCAGGTTGGTGAAAATGTTATCGTTAACGATGCGATGGCAGTGGACTCGAAACCTGCAAAGAGAGAGAGAGGAAAGGAGAGACATAATCGTATCCATCAGACATAGTTGAGAAAATGCAACCTAAGGAATATTTGATACTTGCCCCTGATTTCATAGGTCTCTCATTTTCACATCAGCTGTAAACCTGTGCCAGGATTATACCATTTCAGATGGGGTGTGTGTCACATGATGGAATGCTCTTCCATACATTCCCATGGCACAGAAAACCAACATGCCAGTTAGAAGGCTGGGCTAGGATCCTTCTACCTGACATCTACTTTCCCTATGCGGAGGATTTTCTGTTTGTTTTTTGTGACTCTCAACCTGCAATCTAAAGTGTATTGCCCAGACTCAGGTTTGCCACATCACGGAGAACTAAGGCCTAGGCCTCACAGGTTCACTACAGCAAAAGTTAATAGCTGTTCTACAGAGAGGGACTTAGGCATCTGTGCCATTGACTCTGAAATAATGGTGGAGTCAAGACACAAGTGATTTTATCTGTAAAAACTCTTTATAAACCTGTCACAATGAACTACTGAGGTTCTAACCCTTACACAGAGGACAAACCTGGTTTTAGAATACCTTTGACCACATAGAAAAGCTCTGGGGGATGAGACTGTGTGGATGGAATGGTAACCAATATAGGATTTCTTTGGGCTCATGCTGTTGGGAGACACAGATAGTATTCCAACTATCCAAGAAACTCCCTGTTCCTAGTAGTCAATTAGGCTTTCACAGGACAGTTGACCAGATCAGCTAAAGAATCCTCCATAGTTGACTGATTCATAAACCGCCAGAGTCAGACCATCTTAAGAGACCCAATATAGATGCCTGTATAGAAGCATAAGATCACACTTAACTAAACAGTGATCTATTCATAACAAACAGATCAATAATGGATTCCCCACTCATGGACCACTAACCCCCTGCATGGAATAAAAGACCAAATCATACCTGTAACAATGCTAAGGCCTGTGGCTGATGCAAATAAAGGAATTTCATTCTCATACCTGTGACCTATAAAGCGTGTGGGACCATACATACTTTGGGATAGGGCTACCAGAATTCTTTGCCATCTCAGATTTTTCAGGTCTGAGACCTGGCCCATTTAAATGAGCAATCAAGACTTTTCCTTTAGGCAAGCTTTTAATTGCTAAGTGTGCTAGAAGCTGATTTGATTTTTTGTTTCACTGTCCGTTGGATGAGACGGGTTTGTGGGGCTGTTCTGCATTATTTTAATTGCTTTCGTATTCTTTTAGATAGATATTTTACTGGCTGTCGCTTTGAGAATTTGCACAAATGTATAAATATACTACGAACAAACAAAGACACTATCATGGCTGCTATGAACTCCTGAGTCATGCCTGTTAAGGAGGCCTTGATGTGGAAGTTGAAATCTCTCAGCTCTGTTAGCCTGGGAAACCCCAAATAGGCATCTGAGGCCACCTCAGTTCAGTCAGGGTGTCTGTTAAACAACAGGTCCATCAATACATCAACAGATTTCCAATCTTTCCCATCTTTCCAGAACCAAATACACATCTAATAATGACTATGGGCAGTGTCCAATACTGCTGCTGTGCTCCCGCTTGTTCTGTTGCGCAAGTTGGACTCACCACTCATGCAACAGAAAGCTAGTGGTTAAAAACTCAACCCCAGAAACAAGTGGAAACACTTGTTTCCGGATTGGGACTGGGACAGGTCAGTGGGGTTTTCTTCTGCAAGGTCTACTGGCCTGCCCTGTTCCGGAAATGAACATTTCCATTTGTTTCTGGTTGCTTTTTTAGACCACTAGCTCCCTGTTGCTCTAGCAGTGGGTCATAGTGCACGCTGGCAAACTTGGATACTGTCCCATATCTCTGACAGAGTATCTGGTAAGGGAGATGTTGTTCTAAAGGACCTCTGCAATATTACTGCCTCCTAGCTGATCTTTGCTATACTGAGTATTGAGCCCATATATCTCCCTTTGCATTATCCATTCAAGTCTCTCTTTTGCTTACCGTCCTGGCCTCTTTCTCCAGAATTAAATAATGGATGATAGGCATTAAGAGGAAGCAGACAACTATTCAATGGATAGCTGAAATTACTCTGTAGGAGCTGTGGTCTGGAAACGGGAACAGAAAATTGTCTGGATTGTCTGGGCCCTCTTTCCCAGTAATGGCATGTCACCCTCCCTCCATATCCAGTGGTGCAGCTAGGTAATTTTAGACTCTGAACCTAATGGTCTTATGAGGGACGGGGGATTGCTTTAGATGCTAATTTATGTATTACTTCAGTTCAAACTGTGATAAGTCAGTCCTGCTGCATTTGGGAGCACTCCTGCTCATTCTGCTGAGTATCTGCTCCAAAGTCCTGCCCTGACAGCACCACAGCCCATACCTCCCCCTTCCACTTATAACACTAGTTGAAGAACCAGAATCAGGCCTGGAATCCTCCAAAAGAAATAGGCAGATATCAAATTGCATCCTTTCCTTCACAAGAGATCAGTTTTAACCAATACTTCTTATATTAACTGATTACATATAATATCTGTAACTTTTAAGAACTGGTGTGAGAATTTGCTTTTTGTCCTCCTTCCTCCCCATCCCTTCTTCCTTTTGTCTTGTGTCTTTTAGATTGTAAGCCTGCAGGAAGGCACTTTGGTTGATATTGTTCTTATGTAAGCCACATTGGAAGCCTTTTTAATTGATGAACAAAGTAGAAATGCTGTAAAATAAATAAATCAATAAATGCATTTTTGTATTACAATTGTTCTACAGGTTTTTAAGCACTTCTGTAGAGATTTTCTAAATACAGTAATACCTTGGATTGCAAGTAACTTGGTTTGAGAGCGTTTTGCAAGACAAGCAAATTTTTAAATATTTATTTATTTATTTTTTACTTGATATACAAGCGACGTCTTGCAACACAAGTACTGTAGTACAGCTTAAATTAAAAATCTCTGTACAATTTTTTTGGGGGGATTTCGTTTTGATATAAGAGTGTTTTGGATTACAAGCATGTTTCCGGAACGAATTATGCTCTCAATCCAAGGCATGACTGTATACACAAACAACTGAGGAACAGCACTTCCACCCCGTCAGTCAGTTTGCTTCCCTCCTCCCACTAGTGCCAAGGTCCCAGTTGTTGATCTGATTATGGTGTTGTGACCCACTAGGGAGTGTTAGTTGATCACAAAAAAATATATAGCAGCAATATTTCACCTTGAATGGCTGCAGAATGGTGACTGAGAATAGAAAGGATCTCAACATTTGCGGGATAACTTTTCCAGCCTACATGATTAGATTGTGGTATACATAATTCTTTCACAATTTTAGTTCAGGGATCTCTATTCCTCCTTATGGCTTCAGTTTCTGATATAATGTATATAATGTCTAGCATAATTGCCATCTGGGTTGTCGTTAAATATTACTGCCCCACTGAGAAGGGTCAAAGAGATTTTGCTGAGCCAAAATATAGTTTCCTTCTCATGAAGCATGCATGTAAACTATAGGCCATTTTCTTCTCAGAACACCTGTTCAACTAGCTAGTTTGTTTTTTCCCCTTCCTATTTCCAAAATATTTATGACTTGTCTCTTATAAAAAAATATTTGGGGGTCATACAGTTCCCTACAGCATGGAGTTTTCAAGTGGGCCTGCATAGAAGAAGACATGCCTCAGAACACATGCTTTCAAGACTTCCATAGTAGTTTGATGTTGTATCTGCTTTTCATGGTTGCCAAATGTCACCATGAACAGCCACCTCAAAATACCTGTTGCTGGGGCTGAAGATGAAAAAAGCACTGGCTTCTGGCATTGGCACAGCTTTCTCCTTGAGGTGCAGTTCAGACATTGGGCGTGGCCGAGGCCCAACAGGCATCTCAGGCTCTTCTTCTTCTTCCTCTCCTGAAAGGCAAAGTGTTTCATTTTTAACACTGTTAATCAGAAATAGCTTACTAGGTTGCTTCCAACAGATATGGCTAACTCTCTGGTGAAGTATGCTGTAGTAGAATAAATAGGGAATGAACATTTTCTACTTCCTGTATCTGGCTGCTTTGAAATCCTCCACCACAGTTCAAAAATTATGTCCATTCCCTCAAGACATGACAGGGTAGCAGAGGCCATGTTTCAGCTTTCACAGCATAAAAAGCTTGAAAGATCCTACATGCTACATTTAAATTTGGTGTATGGGAGTGCATGTTCCTCTGTTTATGTATACCTGCCTCTTCATGGTTGTGTAACTACTGGTGGAAGAGGAGAGTATGGTGTATAGGTCAAAACCTCTGGATCCAAAACTAGTTCAGCTTTAATTTATTTATTAGACTTTTAAGACTGAAAATGAGTTTCTGTGTTTTTAGAACTGGAAATTAAGTTCCTCACATGTTAAGACAAAGTCAATGCAGCAGAGCCCTACTTCAACCCCTGGCATCTCCTATTAAAAGATCTTGGGTGGAAAAGCTGGGAAGACCCTAGACAACTGCTGCCAGTTACAGGACACAATACTGGGCTATTTGACTGTTCAGTCCTCATTTTCATATAGACAAATTCATGGAAGATTGGTCTATCAGTAGATAATTCACCATGAGAAACCAAATGGAGCTTCAATGTTATTATTTATTTCTAAAATGTAATACACCACCAAGTACTACAACTGTGGGTTGTCACAGTAGCTTACAAATAGTAACTGTCAAAGTAGATAGCAGGTAAAAGCAGAATTCTACAATCAATAACCAGTTTCAATAGCTAGGTAAAAATCACCTAAAAACATATCTAATCAGTAGACCCACATTTATAATGCCAAACTCCAACTTCAGCTAAAAGCCCTTCTGAACAGGAGAAATATAACAAATTTCCTGAATGGGAGTTGTTTAAACAGGCTTCCCTTGCAAGGGCACCACCACTAAGAAGTCCTTAGTCCTGGTAACATCTTGCTAGTGCCAAGAGCAACCTGAGTAGACTTCACTAGCAGGTCTTAAGGCATGAGAAGAGTGGGGGAGCATATGAGAGGAGGCACTTCTTCATACACACTAGACCTAAATCCGTAGGACTTTAAAAGTCAAAAACAGCACTTTGGAATTGGAAACCGCACTTTGGAATCACCCAGAAACTATCTGGTGTAGCTTTTTGGGATCAGCATTCTACACTCCCTGTGATGGGCACCAGTTAGGAGCCTAGCTGCTGCATTCTCAATTAGTTGCATTTTCCAAATGCTCTTCAAAGTCAAGCCCATACAGAGTGCATTACAGTAATGTAATCCTGAGGTTACTGCAGCATGTGTCACAGTGAGGAAATCCCTTGTAATCCAGCAGGGGCTGCAGCTGGTGCACCAAGCAATACTAGAAGATGATGCACTTGGCCACAGATATCATTGAAGACCTGAGTCCAGGAGTCCTTTAAGCTGCAGAACTAATCCTTCAGGGGGAGTTAGGCCTCATCCAGGGCAGGCCATCCACCCATCCCCAGGTCAACTGGATTGCCTTACTCACAATGCCAATGACAAGTTTTCAGGGCCCATGAGCAAGATGCTCTCAGTGCCCCCTTCCTCCTCCACACCAGTGTTGTCATTGCCTATTCATTTGCCTCTGGCTTTGGACCTATTCCATACCACCGCCCAGAGAAAAAGGACAAGGTATATAGAAGCTACTGCTCCTTCTACTCACTCCTCTCATTGCTCACTCACTCATTCAGGAAGAGCATATGAACAAGCAATAAGAGCGAGGAGGATGAGGATGACCAGGAGTCTCCAGGGATTGGCAGTGAGCCCTCTACTAGGTTGGGCCTTAGCAACAGCCCAACTATGCCAGCCCGATGCCAGTCCTGCCTACCTACAAAAACTCAAATCTTATCTGGATTGTTGTATGCCGGGTGTGTGTATGTCACAGAGCATCGGCTACCGCATCATGCCCTGTCTATGAGGTTCACAGCATATGGCTAGAGAAAGAATACTGGTCTGGATGGCCCTTTGGCCTGATCCAGTTAGGCAATTTTATGATCTTAGACTTGTTATGGACCCTGGGATTTTTCTGTCTTTCCCTGTACTATATGGTGCATGTGTTCTCTGAGTGTGGCATGTTTATTTACTATTTATTTATTAAAATTATTTATAGACCACCTTTCATTGTAAAAGTTGACTGGATTATTGAGGAACCTTCTAGGCAAGTGAGCCACTGCTTTCCTCCCCCTCTGTGCCTCCATACACACTGGATAGAGCTAACACCTGACCTGGGTTGTGGTTGTTTTTCCTAGACAAGTGAATAGTGTGCAGAACGTCCCCCAGGAATGGACACTTTTTCTTAACAAGAGATGGAAATAAATTCTTGGACTTGTTGCTTGTTTAGAATTCAGGCAGGAGAGAAGAATTAAAGGCTAAAACTCTTGAACCAAGTTCTTAAAAATGAGAGCTCCAGGCACTGTGGAGATCTGTGACTACCCCTCAAGGAAGAAATGCCAGGAAGGGGTCTTGGATGGCCTGTGGGGATACAGGGAAGGTTTGAAGATCACTTTGAAGATTTCAAGCACCAGCCAAAGTCTAATGTGAATAATATACTTTAAAAATACACACACTCTCTCTACAGGTGCCATTCCAGTAATTAGCTCGATAAACAGAAACACTGCAAGATGATACAGAACAATGGCTGTGTTTAACAGATCACACTGTCATTCTGCCAACAAACCTCAAAGCAACCATTTTTAGACTCCTTCCTTAATTCCATGGTGACTATGTGTTCATATCTAGTCTCTTCCTTTAAAACTAAGTCTTTCTAAATGTTAGATGTGGATGAACCAGCTAATCTCTGAATCTTAACTGTGCAGTAATTGCATAGAAGGAGAAAGGCAGCATTTTAAATGCATAGTGCTACTGCAAAGAGGTGGGCTTCATATCCTCCTACCTCCCTTCACTAAGAAAATCAGCTCAAATTAATCTCAGGGGGCTTTGCTAAGTGCTTAAACACAACTCTTTGAAAACACTCTTTCACCTCATGCACAGTGGATGAGATGTTAGCACAGCAGTGTGTGTTAACTGTGCAGATTTATAGGACAGAAAGGGACCAGAAGATAATCCAATTCAACCCCTTATCCTATAGCTGGGGTCCTTTGAGCAGTTCCATCCCCCTCACTAGCCACAAGGAAAGAACAGGAACAAGCAACTATGTGCAAAGCACAGTGTGTCATGTAAATGAGCCTACAAGGGAAGGCAAAAACCTTCCTCTGGTTACAGCAGGTCCAAATATGGGCACTACTTGTGACTTATACGGAATTAAATGAGCAAATTTACAGTGGTGCTCTTTGTGAGGCCCTTTGCTTACCCAGGAGTATTTGATGCCTGCAAACCACAGAGGGAGTGTGACAATTTCTGTGCTGTTCCCTGGTAGTGCAATTGGCAGAATAGGGACTAGCAGGGTCAGTGTGGGTAGCATATTCCAAAAGCAGGATGGTTGCTCTAAATCCCCCTGCTAATTAGTACCTCTGTCACCCAGAATCCCCCCCCTTTGTGGTGCTAGCACATTAAACCACCCTGGAAAAAAAGGTCACCTAGATAAGCCCTTGCTACCCACAGTGATGCATGGCTTAGTCCAGTGGTCCCCAACCTTTTTCGAGTCGCGACCCCCTTTTGTAATGGCAAAGTAACCGGGGACCCCTCACCATGTTTGCATAAATTTGCATTTTGGTGGGGTAAAGAAAACACATGAAAAATAGATTTTTCAGAATATAATTTAATTTAACCTAATATTCATTAAAGGTGGTAAAGCCAAATTTAAGGAAATCTTCTGAATATTTCCGTTTTTTCTCCATGGGTACAGATTTCCGAAAATATAAATAAAAAATCTTTTTTGAGGAAAAACAATTTCTTTTTGTATTTCTATTGTTGTACTTGCTCACCTGCCCTTCCTCTCTTTGGACTCTGGATGTTAGTGGAAATAGGGCCCAACAGGGAGCAGGCAAGTGAGCGGATTTATTTGACTAGCAGCCAGCTTTGTATCAGAAAGGAGAAGACATGTTTATTTGTTTATTTATTTATTTTATTTGTTATATTTATACCCCACCTTTTTTCCTGCAAGGAACCCAAGGGGGCTTACATAATCCTCCTCCTCCTCTCCACTTTATCCTCACAACAACCCTGTGAGGTAGGTTAGGCTGAGAGTAAATGACTGGCTCAAAGTAACCCAGTGAGTTTCATGGCCAAGTGGGGACTAGTCCCAGTCCAACACTCTCACAATTACGCCACACTGGCTCTCTGTTCTGCTGGAGACAGCTAAAAATAGTTCTGCAATAGCCACAGAAGCAAGTGAAATGAAATTCATTCACACAGTCTCTCTCACTCTCTCTCTCTCTCACACACACTTCATTTTCACTCAGAAGAAGCCATAGTTCAGTGAAACTCTTCCCAATGAGTGTGTCAAAAAATACCATAACGTGAGCTCTCCAAGTGGTGTTAAGTACCTTCTCCCAACAGAATTATAGCCAGCAGCACGCCTCACTGCTTTGCATTGGGGCTGCCAAAATCTCGAAGGGCTAAGGAGGAAGTAAGCACACTTGCCTTTGTGCAAATAATCAAGTCGCCCAGGTCGTCCTCATGCTGCCGCTCCCCCTCCCCCAGCTGGCTGCGTCTGAGAAGGAAGGGCTGGGTGGAATGCCCCCCACCCTCCCCTCACCCCTGGATGCTGCCGCGACCACCTCCCCTTTCCAGCCCAACAACAGCTCAATCTGCCCCCTCCTCCAACTCGTTCTTACAGAGATCTTCAACAGCAGCAGCAGCAGCAGGAGGAGGAGGAAGAAGCGCGTGTTGGCGGCAACTGCAGGCAGCGTCATCTCCTCTCTCTCTCTCTCTCTCTCTCTCACACACACACACACACACACCAGCATGAGGAGGAGGAGGCGAGATGTTGGCGGCAACTGCAGGCAGCGACTCACTCACTCACTCACTCACTCACTCCAGCACAAGGAGAGAAGCACGAGGCGAAGGAGGTGCTTGGCTGCAACTGCAGGCAGCGGCTCCTTCTCAAGGCTCACGCGCCTGTTACCCATAAAGCACCAGTGTAGGCGCGCGCGCGCTCTCTCCTTCTCCAGCAATTGGATTGCAAGCGCCTGGTGCTGTAGGAAAATACCTCCCCCTCCCTCCCTCCTTCCAGTATAGCTGGCGACCCCCCAGAAAGCATGTCGCGACCCCCTTGGGGGTCCCGACCCCCAGGTTGGAGAATGTTGGCTTAGTCACTTCCCATTTAAACTATTGCAATATGCTTTATGTGGGTCTGCTCTTGAAGAGCATTTGGAAACTGCAGCAGATGCAAAAAGCTGCAGCCAGATTGCTTTCTGGTGTGCACTTTGTAGACCAAAGTCTTTGTATCGGGGAAATTGAAGTCACCCATCACTACTACATCATGCCTCCTTGAAACATTGGCAATTTGCTTTTCAAAAGTTTCATCCTCGTCTTCTCCTTGATTGGGTGGTCGGTAGTAGACTCCAACCACCATGTTCGTCTTATTCTTTCCCCATTAATTTTAACCCAGATGCTCTCAATGGGGCTGCCAAGCACATCTTCCTGTATCTCTGTGCAGAGATATGTATTTTTAACATACAGCGCAGCTCCACCTCCCTTTCTGTTGCTTCTGTTCCTTTTGAACAAGTTATATCCTTCAATTGCTGTATTCCAGCCATGGGAGTCATCCCACCAAGTTTCAGTTATACCTATCAAGTCGTATTTGCCCTCATGTATTAAGAGTTCAAGTTCATTCTGTTTGTTGCTCATACTCTGGGCATTAGTATAGAGACATCGAAGACTATGTGCTTTATAGTTCGACTTTCTTCCTACATTTTGTGGTAGACTATCATTGGGCACTGCTGGAGCTGTTCTCTCCGTTGTGGCACAGAGGCCTTCTTCCATTGTTACCCCCGAGTTTATGTCTCCCTCCCCTGTTGGATTCAGTTTAAAGCCCTCCTGATGAAGTTCCTCATGCTGTGGCCAAACACATACTTCCCAGTCCTTGTGAGGTGCAACCCATCCTTTGCCAGCAGTCCATCTTCCAGGAAGTGTAGCCCGTGGTCCCAGAATCCAAATCTCTCATGTCGGCACAACCTTCATAGCCAGTCATTCACTCGGAGTATTTTTCTTTCCCTTTCTATTCCTCTTTCAAGTACTGGAAGGATGGATGAGAAAACTATCTGGGCCCCAAAGTTCTTGAGTTCCCTACCCAACTCTTCAAAGTCTGCCGTGATTTCTTTGTAACTCCGCTTAGCGGTATCATTTGTACCCATGTGGATGAGAAGAAAGGGCTATGTGTCAGTGGGCGTTATCAGCCTCGGCAGCTGTTCTGTCACATCTTTAATCCATGCCCTGGGGAGACAGCACACCTGGCGAGTCCATGGGTCTTCGCGACATACTTCAGCTTCAATCCCCCGCAGGAGGGAGTCTCCCACAACTAGTACTCTTCTCTTTCTCTTGCTGTAGGCCTTGGTTTCATTGCCTTTGCTTGACTGACCTTCAGCCTCTTCTCGCTGTCATGTTGGGTGCCCGGTAATTCATCCTCTGCAGGCTGTCCTCCGGTCTTGACCTCAAGTACCTGGAAGCGGTTCCATAGCTCCACTGCTTCCACAGGCGCAGAATGTCTTCTAGTTCTTCTGCTCCTCACAGTCACCCTTTTCCAGGGAGTTCCCCCTACGTTATTTTCCCTTGTTTCAGCATTCTCTGATTCTGCCTCATCTTGCTGTTGCCCTTCTGGTTCCTGTACTACGCTTTGCTGCTGTAGATCCACTGTTCTGTCTAAGAACTCTTCACTTTCTCTTATACTCCTGAGGGTTGACACTTGCTGCTCCAGTCCTCTGACTTTTTCTTCCAACAGCGTGACCAGCTTGCACTTGTTGCATGTGTAGGTCATGTTGATCTCAGGCAGGAAAACAAACATTGCACAAACATTGTAGGTCACCACCACTGGAGAGTCCTTTCCGTCCATAGTTCTCTATTCCCTTTTTGTTTCTGCCTTTATTTTCGTACTGGAATGGCCGGTGCCTTGTTCTGCCTGCCCTAAATGTTAACAACAGAGTCCCCCTGGTCTATAAGTGTGTGGTACTAGAACAAAACAATCTAGAAAATTTCTTCAGGACCTCCCCCTTGACCTCCCCTGCCGAACTCCGCTGCCAAACTCCTGTTTGCTCTCCCTGTTCGCTCGCTCTGTTTGCTTAGATTAGCCCCTTCATTGCTTAGCTTCTGGCAGGTGGCAATTCTGTTCCACTCAGTGTTTGTTGCCTTTTAACGGCTGATAGCTAGTTTTATTCTATTCTTTTGGAGGTTTTTAATGCTCTATTCTTAATCTTTGTTATTGTCTAAATGTTCTATACTCCACCTTGAGGTCTTTGTGGCCAAAAGGTGGTCTATAAATATTTTAATTAATTAATAAAATAAGAAAATATATAGCAGGGCTTTGAACAGCTAGGTTTAAATTCCTGCTCACCCTCGACTGTACTATCATGATCCCTGTCTACATAACAGGGATCATGATTACAATTTACAATTGCCTTCTGCAAATAAAAGTGAACAAGGTAAAGACTGTAAAGTACTTTGCAACTTAGAAGTGCAATGGATTTGACTAATAATGATGATAATGATGTTTCTGGACATTTTTTTAAAAATGCTTTTGCTCTGAGTTTGTCTTCTAGATTGTTGCATCATTTCTGGCTCTCACTCGCATCTGATATACTTAAAGAGCCTTAACTTTTTGGCTGCCTTTAAGCTAGATTGTAAAATTAGCCCCCTGTGTACCCTCAATGAATACACCACCACCACCACCAGCAGCAGCAGCAGCAGCAGCAGCACAATTCTCCTACTGATCAGAAGCTTGTCAGTGCAGCTGATCTATTAAGTGATGGTTGCAAGGGCAAGGAGGCAGGTTGGGGAGTTGCATAATGAGTGCCTGGAGGGCTTGCTTGCCCTGGGGGAACCTTGAAGCAGCATTGCAGTCTGAAAAAGAGACATCAAAGATATATATATATATATATATATATATATATAAAGATTAATGAGGATACTGGGGCAGTGTGGGCTTAAAAAAGACTGAGTGGAGCACATAATGGGTCTGGACTTGCTTGACCTCATCCTAGTACTGGAAGTGTAAGAGGTGGGTGCTGTTAAGTTGCAAAGAGTGACAGGCAAGCAGCAGATACTATGCAGAGCTCAGCTGTGGTTGCATATAACCCCAACATTCAGAGAAGGCATGCCATAAACGTAGCTGGTGAAAAAAATGTCTGCCCCTCTTCTGCTACCTTTTCAGGGGTGAAGCCAGATGCAGGCAAGGCTGGATCTTTATGTCAGGGCTGGCAGCCTACAGGCAAGCAAGTACTGACCAGTTAGATAGTTCAGCCTGGAAACAGTCAGACAGTCATGGAGATGGGTGAAAAAGCAAACATGGGCTGTCTGAGAGCAGTTCCTTCTATATGTTAACAATGAGTTGCTCAGACTGAGGAACCAAAGTCAGAAGCTTGATAAGACTAAGTGGAAGTTGTAATAGCAGCTTGCATCCTCTGACCACTGCTAAGCTGGTAAATTGCAGTCCCACATTCTCTGGTCGTCTGCAGTAGGGGTGCCGAAACACAGCAGAGAGTAAGCCAGCAGTTCCATTCTCTGGCAAGCTACCATGATGGTGCAGAGAGTAACATGTCTGAGGTTGGACCCCAGCACATCATTTATTTTAATTATTTGTATCCTGCCTTTAAGAATAAGATCTCCCAAGGTAGGTTGCAAATAGAACAATAAAACAACTATAAAATCAGTCCATGCATTGATAACATCACATTTAGATTACTGTAATGAGCTTGATGTAGACCTTTGTGCTTGGTCCAGAAACTGCAGCTGGTGCAGAATGCAGCAGCAAGAATGCTGAGTGGGGCGCCTCACCAAACACATTACACCAGTATTGAAGCAGCTGCATTGGATGCCTATTAGCTACTGAGGTTTTGTTGCTGGCATATAAAGCCCTGAACAATTTGGGACCAGATTACCTGGCAGATCACCTTCCCCAATATAGACCCATTCGATCGCCAAGATTGTCAGAGGTTGTACCGCAGGCAGCAGGCTTTCTCCACGGTGGCACTCACTTTGTGGAATGCCCTTCTCCTTGGCATGCAGGAGGTACCAACTGTGGCATGTTTTAAATGCCAGTTAAAGACCGACTTTTTCACCTAGGTCTTCCCTGACTGATTGTGCTGCTCAGTTTGTTGATTGTTAGTTCTCTGATTTTAAATGTTTGAGTATTTTTTAAAAATTATTTTCATTTTAACTGAGATGTTTTGTATTTTCTGTTTTACACATAAGACTTAAAATGTGAATGGGTCTGTAACTGTATAACAAACTTTGATTGATTGAGTTAAAAATGCCACAGATAATAAAAAAATGAGCCAAATAAAAATCAGTACAGAAAGGCCTTGCAGAATAAAAGTTTCCCAACCACATCTAAAAGCTGATAAAAGCCTAGCAAAACTCACTGGGAAAGAAATTTCATAATTGTGGAGCCACCACTGAGGCCCTATCCCTAGTGCCTACCTACTAATATACTCTTCACCATTGATAAGCAAGAGACCATGGCCTCTGAAGCAGATCTTAACACTCGGGTAGGTTTTACACTATGACCTGGTTCACACGACATGACAACCCACCATGGGTAATCAGTCATGGTGGGTTGTCATGTCATCCACACCCAGCGCAGTTTCTGCAAGGTTGCTTATATTTCACGAACAAGCCACCCTGAGAACCCATGGCTTATTTCAGGATTGATCTTGCCCACGATGGGTTGTTGTGTTGTCCGAACCCAGTAGGGTGACTTCATCATGGGTTGTCAGGAACGTCTATGAAGCTGCTTGGCAAAAAACTTTGCTGCTCACTTTCATGATATCACCAGTGACTGCCCTTCCACCAATGCTGAAATGGCACATTGGAAGGACCATCACTCATTCCTTGGCTTTTTAATTTTTATTTGTTGGTGTCTCAAAAATGGGGTCATTTTTTAAATTTTTAGGCCCCTGAAAATTGCACAATTTAAAAAATATATATATATTTGTCGGTCCTTCACAAATGTGCACTTATGGCTATCCGATATGTGTAGTCTTCTCTAGTCAATTTCGTCTGTTTCAGCTATCAAAGGGAGCAGTGAAGTGGAGTAGGCAAGGAGAGACTGCACATAGGCTACACCTTCTCAAGCCTAGTTTAGATGGGGAAACCTGCCAAAAAGCCAGGACTTGTAGAAGAGAGAAGGGCAAGGTAGTCAAACACTGGGTGGGTTTTCACGTCAGTCATCACACTAAGCAACTCTGCAAATAAGCCGTCATTGGTTGTTTGTTTGCTGAACAACCAACAGTACTCCAGACAGACGATCAGGCTTGCCATGGTTTGGTCTCCCCCTCATTCACCTTCAGTGCTACCAACAGCTCCAATAGGTATCCCAGGGCCAGGTGGCTTTGCAGCAGAACTCCTTGTTGCTTAGGTCCCTACATCAGCACCCTTTCTGCAATTGGTCTGCTGGGGTTGCTGGCTACTGAGGGAAACTCCCCACCACTGCATCAGCTTGCCAAATGGAATTAATTTTCTGAGCCCTTATTTTCTGAGCTTTTCTTCCCCAGTGACTTTAGCTGTTGCACAAGAGCGTAATTCTGCCTATCTGATATTTAGCCAAGCATCCCATATTCCCCCTTCTTCTTCAGTGCTTACATTGCTAGCTAGCAAACACCTTAAAAAAAAAAAAAAAAAGGCTGTGTCATGTTACACTAAAGCACACCCGTTCCCAAAGTAAGCAACCCCACTGGGAAATCTCTCCAGCCGCTTTCGGCTCCCACCCCCCACTGCCTGCTTGTTGCTTCCCTCCATTACTAGCTGTCACATCTTGATATAGGTTACAGAGCAGTGAGCGGGGCCAGGAAACATATATAAATGTCATGGCAAAGCAGTAACATGGAGCATTTGCGCAGGACCGAAAATAAAATAAAATTTTAAACTTGCAATGCATTTGGGACACTCTCCAGTGTCCTTTCTTTGCAATTTTTAGGGGCACGGGGTGGAAGCCGCTGAGAAGGGATGAGGGAGGATGGCAGCAGCATGCGTGAGGTCACTAGGAGCGGCAGGGTTTTTGCTGCTCTGGCTGGGTGGCTCTCTAGCCATTCCCGACAACCCACGATAAAATTGCCCTGCCGGGTTCAGACAACACAAGCCACCAGGGATATCAACAACCCTAAAACAAGTCATGAGTTCTCAGGGTGGCTTAGGGTGGATCCACTATAGGGAAGAGAGGTGCATCTGGCACAACTTCCCACAGGGGAGGAGGAGGACCAGGAGGGTTTAGTAGGGGAAGAAACTGCTGTGGTGGCATGTTGGGATATGGAGTATACAGTGGTTGCCCATGGTGACCTTGCACTGATGCTTGTAACGTTGCTGTCATACTTCAAAGCACATCCATTTGCATGTCAGTAGGCCACAGTCTGCTCCCTCATGGCCTGCTCAAAGACGAGGTCTGAGGCAGCCATGCCTTCCCACACCAACTTGCCTGATGCGCGGATGCTATTAGCAATTGTCTGAGTTGACCTAGATAGCCAGTGGACACTCACTGGCCTTTCTCTCTTCCTTCTTGCTCATTTCCTTGAACAGGTTGTATGTGTACTCCGCTGCTGCTTTAGTGGCGCTCACCAAGTCCCTTGCCAGTTGCACCTGGTCGGTTTTACACTTGTTTCAGAGATGCGACACCCATTGAGCATTGGTCAGTGGCAGCTCCTCTTCCACTGGTTCTGTCCCCTGGGATCTTTGGCTGCCGGTCTCAGTTGTTGTGGTGGCTCCCCAGGATGTACCTCTATAGGTGCATCTGGGCTTTCAGCCTCTCCTCTGGCCCAGCCTCCTCTCTGGGAAAGCCAAAGAAGGAGGGGGCTCTGTGAAGAGATGCACCAAGTCAACGGCAGGAGGCAGTGACCATGCTTCCGCCCTCACCTGAGACAGTTTGTAGAGAAGTGTTCCTTCAAGCTCATTTCCCAATGGTTCACCTGTAGTAGCCAGGGGTGCATCATAAACATGTCTAGATCCACAATACTGTACTGCAGTCGCTGCTCCTCCTCCTCTGCAGACAGGTGCCTGGGTGGTACTAGTGGGAGAGCCCTGATGTCTTGGGAGCAGATCTCCATACCTTCCCTGGGAAGGTCCAGTTCTGATTATATTACCTTTGGAAAGTACTCCAGACCATTTCACGAATAGCAGTGCCCAAGTCCTTAGTTTTAGGGGGAGCATCTCTGGGTTCATGTCATGCGGATGCCAGCCTGGTTTCTTTTCTGACAGCAGAAGGAAAGTATGTTGGGCTGCTTGTACTGAAGAAGTATGTTGTTGGCAAACTTGTGTTAGAAGTGGGTTGGCCTGGTTGCTGAGGCAGCAGGGATGGACTCGAAGGATGTGCTGTCGGCTCAAAGCAGACCATGCCAAGATCAGGGGCATCCTGAAATAGTAGCTGACAGGGCCCTGCTGCCCTGCACGGCTTTGGCTTCCTAGACACAATGGCCCCTGTGGTATAGGGTTCAGCACATCTTGATGGGCCTGGAGTCAGGGAGGACAATTAGGGATATAACCGCTCGCCTCGGGGGGGGGGCGTAGCAGGCCAAAATTGGCCCCGCTCACGCCCACCTGAGACTCGCAGGTCTTACCGGGTCCCGGCCCCGCTCGCCTCTCCACGACGTGTCACCTGCGCCCTCTGTGCCGGTCCCGTCGCATCACTTCCGGCCATGAGGGGACCTTGCGCTGGCGCAACGGGACCCCGCGCTGCATCTTTTCCATAGAAACCAGGGCAACAGGGCTTAAAACGGCCGTTTTAAGCCCTGTTGCCCTGTTTTCTACGGAAAAGATGCAGTGCGGGGTCCCGTCGTGCCATTGCGGCGGGCACAGGTGACTCAAGTGGTGTGGAGAATCGCTCCGCGCCGCTGAGAATCAAGCGGCAGGGGGGGCAGCGCAGCGAGGCCCCCCCCCCACAAGGTACATTAACATCTCTAGGACTAGTCACAAATTGGATACTGGCAGCTCTTCATGGGCCACTACTAGACTCTGTGGGTGGCTCAGGGAAATCCCTCTGCCAGCAATATAACCAGGCGTCACGTCCCTCCAACCAAGCAGATAGTCGCCAGCTTGTCATAGAATAGCATGGTGTGCGGCTTGACTCTGGAGTGCTTGTTGTGAGACATGATTCCCTTAAACTTCTTCAGGTCATGCAGCTTCTCCTTGCACTGTGCAGGGGAGCGAGAGTAGCCTGTTATGACATCTGCAAGGAAAAGTAGGGGAACAGATTATCCTGCCTGGTGCTCTGCAGGTATTCCTGGGCCTCTGTGCTTATCCAGAGATCTATGAATGTGACCAGTTCAGCCTCACTTCAGCAATGTGCCCAAATTCTCATGTGGTGCTTCTCTCCATCCGACTTGGCCAGAGCCCCAGTTGCATCACGAGCCAACTCCTGCAATAGTTGTGGAGGGATCCTATGAGAACAGCAGTGGTGAAGACTTGCCATCGGCCTCCTTTGTGGAATCCATGGTGTAGTATGGGGAGCAAATGACTCTAGCAAGCCAATGTTGCAGACTGCAGCTACAAAAATACCTGCAGCAGCTGCTTTTGTGTCAAATACTAGTGCCCCCACACAGGAAGGGCCATTATGGGGGAAGATAGATTAGGGCTCCAGTGGCTAGGAGGAATCAGTGGGAACATTTCACCAAAAAAGGGCTGTGTGTTAACATGAGCACCTATCCATTGCACAAATGCGATGCCAGTTTACACACGACATTGTGTTAAGGGATTGTACAATATTAAATGTCAAATGACTGCACAAGTTTCCCTTTTTCAATAAAATGCAGGATTTTGCCCCGGGAAAATCCCTTGGTTGAACATCGCAGTAAGGGGTTGGAGGAAGGGCGGCTTTAACAACACAGCCGAAGCTGGCAGGAAAACAAGCTCCTTCAAGTTCGCTCTGCAGATTACACACAGGCAGCTGGCTCACATGGGCAAGAAAAAATATTTTGCTAACAAGTGAAGCAACAAAAGACCGTGGGAGGTGGGAGAGGAGGCTGCCGAGAAAGGAGGGAGGGCACAGGCTGTCCTACCACAATATGTTGCTAGGCAGACTTCTTGCTCAAAGACTCAGTGGCACTTTTCAACAACCCATGATAAAATTGCTCTCCTGGGTTCGGATGACACGCCAGCCCATGGGTTGTCAGGGTAGCTTGTTTTTTTTTAAAAAGCCACCCTGTGGGAAGCGGTCTAGGTTTGGACAACACAGCAACCCACCATAGCTAGTTACCCATGATGAGTTGCCCTGTCATGTGAACCCAATTATTCTGTTTATCCACTTGTAAGGATTCCCATTGACCACAGAAACCCAAATAAGACCCTTGAAGAGACAGATTCCAACGGGACAGATTAATTTTAATCCTCCTTCCATTAGGTTGGGCATACTGACAAAGGTGTTTGAAGAGGAAAATCAGGCTTCTTCAAGCAGCAGATAACAATGCAAACATTGTCAGAGACTAAGTGAATATGAGGGATTTCTGGAAGATGGGCTGATATTATCTGGGGAAGAATCCTAGGAAATAAGAAATCAAGCCTCAAGCCAAAAAAGGCTTTGGAGCAGCTGATGCAAGATGAGAAATAATGACATACAATGCTACCTGGATGTAACAAAAGGCTGGCACAGCAACAGCACCTGCCTGCAGACAGTGTACAAGAAGAGGTCTAAAGTCAGCTTCTGTTCCAGATGGATGGGATGAGAACACATTGCCCACATCTGCAGTACCACAGGATTGGTTTGATAATAAGGACAAGGAGCCCATGATGTTCAATGATCACTGAGCAGCTGATAAGTAGATGGGAATAAATAGAAGTGATTGGAAAAATTACTTGCAAATGTACAGGGCAAATCCCCAGATGTTGTTTCTCAGAAGCAACTGTCTTAGGGCCAAACTAGACAATATATGGAGTCTGTGTTACTTTCCTTTATTATTATTTTTTAAAACCAAAAGCAACCTTAGCAGGCTGAGTGGTGGAAGAGAGTGGGTGTTTAACACTTTCTCCTCCATTCATTTTTCAGCTCAAACCTTTCCCCTGTGGATGAAGCACCAGCTTTAGGGGATGATTTTGAGCTGGAGAATGACCAGAGAAGAAAGGGTTAAGAAGCCTCCCCAAGCTTAAATGAGTTTGGAGGATTGGCAGGATTTAAGGTAAATCATGAAAAAAGAAAAATGTTGGTGAAGAATATGAGAGCTTCGGCTGCGGGGCGGTATATAAATGAAATAAATGAAATGAAATGGAAGACCAACAGACATTGATGCAAAAAACAGGTTTTAAAATGGAAAAAAGAGTAAAATACCTTGGTATCATAATGACAAATTCGAATTCCACATTGTTTCAAAACAATTATGTTAAGATATGGTCAGGAATAAAAAATGATATGTTGAAATGGGAGAAACTAAAATTGTCTTGTTGGGTAGGATTTCTGTGATAAAAATGAATGTTTTACCAAGAATGATGTTTTTATTTCAAACACTGTCGATTATAACTAATGATGTGCCTTTTAAAGAATGGCAAAAGGATTTATCTAAATTTATATGGCAAAGAAAGAAACCACGTGTTAAATATATTTTAAACATACTGTATAGTTTTACAGGATGCGAAAGAAAGGGGTGGATTGGCTGTACCTGATCTGAAATTGTATTTTAATGCTTGCTGTTTTGTTTGGTTGAAGGAATGGGTGACATTGAGAAATAATAGACTTCTGGAATTAGAAGGGCATGATATAAGGTTTGGATGGCATGGATATTTGTGGTATGACAAAGTTAAGGTTAATGTAGATTTTAAGAACCACTATATCAGAAGAGCGTTATTAAGAGTTTGGAACAAATATAAGCCTAGGTTATGCCCAAAATTACCCTTACGGATATCACCCCAAGAGGCACTGTACAGGAAAGAAATGACAAGCAATGAGAATTGGTTAAAAAAATACCAAGAAATATTGGAATCATGTCAGGGAATATATTGGATTAAAACATGGGCTTGTTTAGCAACAGAAGGTTACAACTTGATTCATTCATTCATTTCATTCATTCATTCATTCCATTTATATACTGCCCCACAGCCGAAGCTCTCTGGGCGGTTGCCTACTACTACTATCAGAGAGATTTAATGTGGATAAAAGAATGTATGATATAGAACAGGATAAGTCTGAATTTGAAATACAATTGTGTACAGGTGATGACCATGTAATTGCAAAAATGTATAAATTTCTGCTGAAGTTTGGGACAGAAGAAGAACAAGTTAAGGATTGTATGATTAAATGGGCAAGGAACTTTTGATATAATATAATGATGGAACAATGGGAACGTATGTGGACTAAAGGTATAAAATTTACATTGTGTTCTGATCTTAGAGAGAATTTTTACAAGATGATGTACCATTGGTACCTAACCCCTGTGAAATTGGCTAAGATGTATAAAAATGTGTCAAATGTATGTTGGAAATGTCAAAATCATGAAGGAACATTTTATCATGTTTGGTGGACATGTAAAAAAGTGAAAACATATTGGATACAAATACACACATGAATGCAAAGGATTTTAAAAGTGAATATTCAACTGAAACCAGAAATGTTCTTATTGGGTATAATGGATTTACAACTTGAGAAAGACTATGGAACATTATTACAATATATGATGACAGCAGCAAGAATAATCTACGCTCAAAAATGGAAAGAAGCAGCAATACCAACTATAGAAGACTGGCTGTTGAAAATGTTGGACTTAGCAGAGATGGCAAAATTGACGTTTAATTAGAGAATTTTTTTTATCTTCATTTAAGAAAGACTGGAAACCTCTGGTGGACTTTTTGGGGAGGAGGGAGAGTGACTTAATAATTTCGGGGTTTGATTTTTGAATATTAGTAAAGGTGATAGAAATTATTTCTGTGAAAATAGAGAAAACTTAGATTGGATAAGGATTGGTAATGTTTGTCAGACAATGAGACGGAAGCCAAATACGATTTGTTTTTGTTTTGGAAAATTCAATAATATTTTTTTTTTTAAAAAAAAAGACTCCCCAAGCAAAAAAAACATGCAGAGGGAAGTAACACAGAACTACATGCAATATCTAGTTTGGCCTTTAGGCAGGCATTTACAGGCAGAAACAGACATAGGAGATGTTTTGATTACTACTCATGCTCTCTATAAAGCTTTTAATATACAAAGATACTTACCATGGTCATATAATTCACATTTACAACACCCCTGCAAAGCTGGTCAATCTTATTTGCATTCATAGATGGAGATGGAGAACTGAGACAGAAAGCTAATGGTTTATCCAATGCCACCAAACAAGTCCATGATTGAGTAGGAATTGGCTTCTAAGTCCAACTCTCTGCCCACTGGATCATATTGGTTCAGGGTTTATTCATACAACCATCTGGATGCATAGCTATATGAAACCACTGGCACACCAAGGTTTGACTTTCTAAACAAAATTGCATGAAATAGTGCTTCCCAAAAATGATAAAAGCCAAATCCTGTGAGCAATAGCAGGTACCCACAAGCTCACAACAGACTAGGAGTTGTGATTCATGAGGCAATTCAAATGCTCTTCCCACAAACCCAATAGTTGTGTGAATAGTTGTTCAAGTTTCTTAAAATGGAACAAAAACAGCAGGCACAGCATATTTCAAACTGCTAAAACTGATTTCAATAAAGAAAACAATCTTCTGTGTTCACACCAAAACCTCTGAAAAACAGTTAACATTTTGTGAATCGTAGACACCGTTTGACTGCAAATATAACTTTGAAATCATGGGGAAAGGCCTGGTGAAATCTCTGAAGCCAGAGGCTGAGGGATGCTTCCAGTGGCTAGGCAGTGGGGCTTCAATGTTCTCAGCCTTCCCAAACGTGGTACACTCCAGATGTGTTGGACTTCAAATCCCATCAGTCCCAACCAGCATGGCCAATGGTCAGGAATGCTGGGAGTTGTTGTCCAAAACATCTGAAGGGAACTAGACTGGTGAAGGCTGCTCTGAATAGATCCTTACCCCCTCCCCTCACTAGCAGAAACAGAAAAATTATGCAGAGTAAACAAGTATATGCAGATCTGCTTAATTTGCAGTTTATTCAGGCTGCAGAACTTGAGACACAGCGATTGCACACAGCTGTAGCACAGATTGCACACAGCTGTGGCCATATATGAAATATAATGCAGCATAATACAATATCTGCTATTTTATAACATCAAGGTATTTGCCAGTGCTCTGCCAAGCAACATTTCCAGTACAACTAAAGCAGGACTCTCCAACCTTGGGTCCCCAGATGTTGCTGGACTACAGCTCCCAGAATCCCTTGCCATTAGCCATGCTGGCTGGGTATGCTGTGAGCTGTAGGCCCAAGGCTGGAGAGTCCTGAGCTAAAGAAATGATTCCACATTGTCAAGAATAATACAAACCAATGACCTTTTACTGGATGATATGGATCTCTCTGTAATCCAGCTGGAACTGCTTTAGGCACGTGAACCTCAGCTTCTTGTGCTAGTAAAAAAAATACCCATGTAGGTAGAATTACCTGGTGTCTCAGTAGTAGGATAGGGATTCTTTTCTTCATTTTCATTAGGCTGATATTCATCTATATTGCTCTGGCAAAAAGAAAGAAAAAACCCAATAATAGAGCATGCTCTAGTCATTCATTCTTTTATTCATTCATAAAGATGATCCGCATAAAGCAAGCTGGGTGGTAGCAAACAGCAGACCTTGTTAGAAGGTGGAGATTCTCCATCAGCAGTGATTGATTTCAGCTCAATTTTCTCTTCCTTGGTCTCCCCCTCCACAGCTGGCTTCTCAGGCTCCTGTTTCTTTTCAGGACTAGCAGTTCTAATAATTCAGCAGAGATGAAAAATGTAAATGTGATGTTGGCCCATTAAAAGATAACCACCAAACCCACTTTGGGTCACACATGCACAGATGGCTTCAATTCAGGGGATTGAGTGCACTGTTTTTGCCCTTCTGTTGTTCACAGTCCAGCCACAGGGAGTGGGACCTGGTCCCAAATGAGCCCACACGGCCAACTATGCGGACTCTGGAGAGAATACTCTAGCAGAAATATACCTGCTATGTGGACTCTGGAGAGAATACTCCAGCAGAAATATACCTGCTTTTCCCTGAAAACATCCTATGATCCTAGCTGGGTGTTGCAACACCTAACTGGAGACATAGGAAGCTGCTGTTTGTACATGTTTTTACCCTCAAGAACCAACATAGGAACATTTTTTTAAATACCAAGCAAGAGACAAAGGCATTACCTAGCTAGTTTTTTCCTTTCTTTTTCTTCTTCCTCCTCCTTTTGAGCAGAAGTCAAGCTCTCAGCATCAGCAAGGTTGTCCACAGCTATGGCCAAAAAAACATTCAGCAGGATATCTGTTTGCATATTTCTTTAAAGAAAACATGTACTGAATAGCAGGCAGAGACATCCTGTGGTATGGGACCTCAGAAGTACTCAGCAGTTTGGGTCAACCATATCTGGGAGAGCGCCTTTCTCCTTATGAGCCCCACCCACCCACTGAGATCTGTTGGGGAAGCCCTGCTTAGAGTCCTCTCATTTCCAGAGTTATGATCTGTTAAAGGGATGGAATAGGGCCTTCTGGCTCCAGTATTATGGAACACTTTATCTAAGGAAGACCACCTGAGTCCATCCCTGCAGGCCTTTAAGAAGGCCACCAAAATGTTTCCCTTTAGACAAGCCTTCTAGGAGGTGCAGTGAATAGTTAGCTTTGTATTTTATTATATTGTTTGGTATGTTTGTTTTAATGAATGCTCTTAGTATTTTATGGTTTGCCATATATTGGAGAGAGAAATGCATGAATCACCTGACCTGTTTCTCTAAGAATAGTAGTGACAACAATTTTGCTTAATGTATTGTAAAGTCCAGTTTCCAGTGCAAATGAATAAACTGAATTTAAGCAAGTTACTGGCAGAAGTATATCTTGACTTGGAAAGGTGGGCATCACTTAAGTACTTGTGGGAAAGGTTACTATATATAAGGATCTTAGTAACTAATAGAGATGTAAAATTTCCATAAATTTTGAAGCCATGGAAAAAAAAATTGGTGTTTTTTCCCAGGGGTTCTCAGAAAAAAACTGGAAATTTTCAACAGAATTGGAAAAAAATGCAGTACTAGCACCCTTTACAGATTGAAAGCCACTTTGTTACTTTTAAGAACATAAAATGTATTATGTATAACTTGGTTTGGCATAAAATGATCATGTTTGTCATATTAAAAGTACAGTTTATTCAGACAATAATTACAAACTGAATTAATAGATTTCATAGATCATAGATCATAGAGTTGGAAGGAGCCTACAAGGCTATCGAGTCCAACCCCCTGCTTAATGCAGGAAACTAGAGGAGGGGTCTCCTATCCAAGTAATAACCAGGCTTGACCCTGCTTAGCTTTCCACGCTCAGACAAGCTGAGCCAGCATAAGCCACAGGCCTTTACTTTTTACATTTTTTTGTTTGTGTCTTGAACTGTAAGGAACCTCTTTGGTTTTGCCAGTTTATGAGGAGCAGGCAAAAAACAATAAAAATAGAGGAAACCATCAATATTAGTAAAATAAAGAAAATTATGTCTCCTCTAGTCCTCTCCTCCACAGTGTCAAGCACTCATTCCCATAAAAAGAACAGAGGGGGGAAAAGTGGGGCGGGGTGAACCAAGACTCAATTAATACACATGAAATTTAATCAGTCTCATTTTCTGAGCTATTGCTATCAGTTTCAGTTTCTACTTCTTCTGCTTCTTCATCTTTGTCATCATCATAGTTATCATGGACTTCTAAAAACTGATGGTTTGCCCGGATTGAAACAAGCTTCTCTACCCTTTCGCACGTCAGTTGCTTGGCCTCAGTGCGAAAAAAAATGTAATCATCTGATACTGTACATAGTCTTATATAAACATCTATTACATAGTTTTTAGAAAACATTTTGGGGGAGTAAATATAAGAACACTTTGTCTGAAACATTTTATTAATAATTCTTTAAGAAAATTCCATAATCCAATTTTTTTCAATGTTTCCAATTTTTTTTGGGGGGGGGAGAAAAAAACCACACACACACCCCTGAATTTCCCCATTTTTTTCCCCGGGCCTTCACATCTCTAGTAATTAAGTGCAAGCTCCAGATTTTGAATTACTACGATTCTGCAAAATGCCCTCTGTGGGTCTACTTCCTCTTTGCTGCCATTGTTACAAACTACTGTTCCTTTTCCCCATCACAACTGCAACTCCACATCTCTGCTCCTCAACTAGGGATGCTTGTGGAATTTATTCTCTGGAAATTCTGATATAAATTGACCTGATCCACATCTCTGGGGCTAATGTGCAGATTGGAATGGACTTATCATTTGGATTTCACTAACCTCTAAATTTTGCAGATATCGACTCAAAAAAACATGCCAAAATGTGTATAAAATGCATAATTTAGGATAAAATACTTTTTAGAAATGTGTACTTTGAGAAAAAATACATTTAAAATATGTATTTTATGAGGAAATATGTAAAAATGCATATTTAAATATGAATTCAAATACATTTTTATTTGTGCAGTAGTGGTGAGAGTGTTGGACTGGGACTCAGGAGATCTGGGTTCTAGTCCCCGCTCGGCCATGAAACTCATGGGGTGACTTTGGGCCAGTCACTGACTCTCAGCCTAACCTACCTCACAGGGTTGTTCTGAGGATAAAATGGAGGAGGAAGAGGATTATGTAAGCCACCTTGGGTTCCTTGCAGGAAAAAGGCATTGTATAAATATAATAAATATAATATAGTAATATATAATATATAATAATATAATATTCATACAGAAATGGGATGAAATGGACTTATGAATGAACACATGCAAAAATGACTGAAACTAGACAGAGACTGATCCACTGATCCCTATCCTCAACACCTGACAAAGTAGGCTCTGGCTCATGAAGGCTCATGCCACAACAAATGTATTAGTCTTTAAGGTAGCACAAGACCCTCACTCATCCTCCTCCAAGAGGGAAAGCAAGACAGAGCAGGTAGGTGAGTGAGTGGCAGTGAGGACTTGCTGCCACACACTCACCTCACCCTCTCCCTCTGGATACTGCAGTAATTGGGCCCAGGCTGGACCCAATCTCCACCCCACCACCCAGAGAGGGGGCAAGCAAGCAAGCAGGTTTGCTGTTATTGCTGGCTCGCCCTCTCAGCCAGAAGGAGAGAGTAGCTGAGGCTGCAGGTGGTGGCACAGATAAAGAAGAGCAGCAGGGGCCAGGGAGCCCCAGGGAGCAGTGGACCCTCTGCTCAGGCAAGGACCTCAACAGGTGCCCAAACATATCAACCACTGATGCTGCCTGCAGGGATGGGCAACTTGGTGCCCTCCAGATGTTTTAGACTATATCTCCCATCAGATCCAGCCACAGCCACCATGGCTGATGGTAACAGATTATGAGCATTGTAGTCCAAAACATTTGGAAAGCACCAGCTTTCCCTATAGTAATTCATGCTTCACACTCTCCCAGCACCCACAGTCCAGCCAAGCTGCTAAAGAAAATTAAGATAGCAGCAAAGGATACAGTTTCCACAGATGAAGAGGATGATGAAGTAAATACAGACCAACATTCCTGGAAAAGAGGGGCCGCCATAAGCCATGATCCCATCATACATCACCGAATTCCAGTCCTCCCCAGTCAGGATCTAAATGATACATTCCCACCAATTGGGGGGGGCACAGTGTTAGAAAGCATGCAGAAAACCTGCAAAAAAGCCTGTTACAAGAAATAACATGATCCTCTTCTGTCTTGAAGAAACCCTCCCGAGCACTAGGGACATAAGGCACTTACTACTGTGGGGTATGGATGGAGAGTACCTTGGCATCTGCTATGCATTACTGGATAGGAACTTGCATCAGTCATCCATCATCTCAGGCCATGGGTTCTGCACAATAGCTTGTCTTTGTGCATTAAGTGACATTAAGAACATCTTGGTGACACTTTGTAACATAGATATCACACACTAGGGACTCATTTTAAATTTGATTTGGGACCCAACTGAAAGGTGGATTTAATGTTTAACATTTGAAATGATCTTTCAGTCACCTGTGAATGAATGCAGCCTAGAACAGGCACAGTAGCAGTACTGTTACTGCAAATGAAGCCCAGGCCCTCTTCCTGGGGGCAATCTAAAAGTTGATGGGGAGGAGTGGGAAAATGCTGCTGTGTGAATACAAGTGTCTGTGGCTTTCCCAGTAAGATGTGTGACATTCAAAGAGCAATTTCTGCATCACCTGTGAAAATGCCCTAATATTGGTATATATCCTGAAAGCAAAAAGTTATAGTGCTCCCCACAATGAAGGCTCAGATCTCATAATGATTAGTAAGTGATATTCTGGCTAGGCCCTGTATCTCCCAAGGGTGCTTCTTTCTGTATGAGCTCTGTCCTCCATTAATATTTCCACAGGAGGCCCGTGCTAAAGGTGCCATTGTTAAGACGAGGCCAATCAGTTAGGATACAGAGCAGGGTTTTCTCAAAGGTGATCCTTTTATTATGAGCCCTCACCAAGGAGGCCCACCTTGGTCTGTCTTTGCCAGCTTTTAGAAGATGCTGCAACATTTTTTTCTTTAAACTCCAATTTGCTTTCAGTGCATTTTAATTACGATTTTTGATTAAGCTCAGCATTGTGTTCAATTGGCATAAGAGCATCATATACTGTGTTACACTGTATTTAATCTACAGTCTTTTAAATAAGAAACATATACCTGAAACACAGTGAGCAGTGACTGGGGAAAGTTGTCAAATGTGCTTCTCCTGGTTTGCATCTCATCGAAGTTAAATTTGCCCCCAAAGAGCTGCATCCCTAGGAGGGAGAAGATGATGATGAAGAGGAAGAGGAGCAGCAGCAGGGAGGCAATGGACCGCACGGAGTTGAGCAGGGAAGCCACCAAATTACTCAATGAGTTCCAGTACCTGGGGAGCCAAAAGAGAGAGGCTTAAATTTCCTCTGTCCAAAGCCGGTGCTTTTCGTCTGCATCAGGCAGGTTACCTGATGTCTATAAATATGCCTTTTCCAAACAGCCTGTCAAGAAATGAATCAGTCATGTACTTCCCTAAGATAATGGGACCTATGGCAGTTAATGAGCATTTTTACAGCAACACATGTAAAACACACAAGTCCTCCCCCACTTCTGCAACTTGCACGCCTGGAAGATTACTTTAAAAAAAAAAGGAAAAAAGCACACCACTTATCAATATGCAGCGATTAGTAGGGGCTGCTTCAATTACTTATATTCTAGCCAACCTCATTACAACACTCACAGCTGTTCAAAGTAAGCCAGAATACCTCACCCCAGAGAATGGCTCAGTAAGAACAGACAAGAACAGATGGGACAACAGTCTGGAATCAAAGGCAGATTGGTTTAAAATCTGGTTTGTGTGTGCTCCTTTGAATAGAAGGGCCAAGGTGTCTTGCTTTCTGGGAAATCGATGTGGAACCACCTTAATATTTATACTGGGGCAAATTTACCTTTATAATATTTACATGCTTGAACTTTCAGCCCTTTTGCAATTTATTTCTTTATTTAAACATTTATATTCCACCTTTCAATTAAAATTTGCAAGGCATCTAACAAGGACAACAATAAAAAGAGTACAAATCCATAAAAAACCATAAAGACAGTAAATAAAACAGCAGCAGAACAGCAGGATAAAACAGCACAATAAAACCCAACAGAATCTAAAACAGGAGGCAGCTAAAAACTCACCAGTTAATGTTTATTAAAAGCCTGGTTAAAGAGAAAATCTTAATCTGGCGTCCTAAAACTCAACATGTACAACACCACGTGAGCATCCAAAGCCTGGTGTCATTCCTGAAATGCAACTGATAAAACTCTAACAGGCGAGAGGGGGCACCCAGAACAGGGCTTCTGATGATGATCTCAAAAACTGGACAAGTTAATAATGGTAACAAGCAGTCCTTTTGTGCCTATGAAGTGGATTTCATCACAAAGAAGCTCATATCATTAAGACAGGGTTGAACTAAATGTATTTGCTGCTTATGCTATATTTGTGAAATTGGCTAAAATTGACTGATTAAGCAAGCCACCATCATTGCGGAGTCCTGAAAATTACTTCAGATTCTGAAACTGTTGGAGGAAGAGAGGAACAACTGGTACCTCACTATCACTTCCTCTGCACAATCTGTATCTTTCTTACCCAGGATATTTACCTTCTTCATCATTTCTGTGCATCCCCATATGACATTCTGACATATGGTGAAAGGGGTGCATGGGGCAAAAAAGGTTGAGAACCACGGGTCTAAATCAATGCATGGACCTCTTATCTTCTGGCACTGCGCATGGCATGCAGAACAGCACAGAAAGGCAGGGAGCATCACCGTCACTCCCTACCTTCTGACAGTGTACCTCAAACTGCTGGGGAGATAGGAAATGTTGCCCAGTTGACTAGACAACTGATAGTTGCCCTGGGACTGGAGAGCAGAAGGGAAGCACACTCTGGCTTCTGCAATCAGCCAGAGGACCAAGGGCCACTGGGAGGCTGTACCCTCTGCTTTCCAAGAATATCATCAAGCCAAGGAGGAGACCAAACCTGGTCCATCCATTGGCTTGAGAAGGAGCAGTTGCAAGGAATTCACTTCCCCATCCCTGCCAGAAAGAATACTCAGCTCCATCTGCCTGTAGCCCGGGGACTACAGAAGTAAGGGGAAAGAACACTCTGGCCCTGTCCATCAGTCAAATAGCCATGAATTGTCATTCAAGCAAAAACACCAGCAAGGGAAGATCAGCCTGCATCAAAGTGCATTAAATGCTTATAGCTCACCATTGTTCTGGCCCTGAAAAACTGATCTCTTTCCCCTTCCTTTTTCCTTCAATTCCCTTCCCTTGTGTTCCTTCCTTGTCTTTTTAGTTTGTAAGGCTGATGGCAGGGTCTCTTTCTTTCTTTCTTTCTTTCTTTCTCCCTTTCTTTCTTTATTGATGTGAGCTGCTTTGGGAGACAATGACTGGATTCAGACATCACAATAACCCACACTCAAGGGTTGAGTGTGGGTTGTCATTGAACCATGGGTTCTTGTTGAAATGTGCATTATTGTGGTGACTGAACCCAGTCACTAATTGTTCGAAAAGCAGGATAAAACTAACTAACTAACTAACTAACTAACTAACTAACTGAAGCTTCCTACCTTCCTGCACTGTGTTGAGAGCTGCCCAGAAGATAGGGAGTGTTGCCTTGTTGCCAAGGCAATGCAGGGCTGCTCTCCCTTTCTTCTGCTTTCCCCACACTGCACAGTAGTTGAACATTGCCCATGTTCTTAGGGCCTTCCTGAAAAATTGGCGGAAGGGGGATCCATCTTAATAGCATATGAAAAAGGCTACAAAGTTGGAACTGATGTTTCAGCTCAGTCCTAATTTTGTGCCTGGGCAGAGAACATTTCTGGAACACTCTAGAACTTATGCCTCCTCTCCTCAACTAAAGGTTTGCATCTCTTTGTACATGCCTCAAGGAATGAGATAAATGCCTTCCAAGTTAGTTCTCTGCTAACCACCATGAAAGCTGTAGCTCTGAAAACAGGGGCAGGTTTTTGATTTGGCTGAATCCTGAACTGAATTGATCTGATTCAGAAAGATTAGGGAGATGTCTGAATCAAAGCAGGGCTCCTCCAAAGGGAACCAAATCCAGTTCTGAACTCTCCTGAAGCTTTGTTAGCAATTTGGATTCAGAGGGACCCAGACCCGGACAGTGTGTTTGCAAATATTTCTCCCCAAGCCCTCCCTATAAGGAAAATGCCAAAGTGTGGAGTGAGGGGAGGGAGAGGAGGGGGTGTAGTTTTGTGACTGACACTCTAGTTTCTAATCACAGTGGATGGTTTTATCAGGGCTCTCCAATCTCAGTGCTTTGAGGCAGGGATGTTGAAGTAATAAATCATAAGACTGTTCCAGGGTCCAGTGCCCTTTGCTCATTCTCTCTCCCAGAAGCAGGAACATTAAAAGAGTTTTTGTGGTGTCTGTGAGACCTGGGAGGGTGTAGCTTTGGGTGCCTGTTTGAAAAATGTTGGCTGTTATTTAAACAATTTATAAACTGCTCTACATCCAATAAAATATCTGAGTGGTGAACAATAAAAGGGAATAATGATAATAACAACAGCAACAACTGAAATACAGAATTAAAACCTTTAAAATCAGATTGTGCCAATAAAACAGTGGCTCGTTAGTCAGGGAAGGCTTGTTTAAACAAAAATGTCTTCAGCAGGCACTGAAAATGAAACAAGTTTGGTGCCTGCCTGACATCCACAGGCAGGGAATTCCATAGAGAGGGAGCCAATACACTAAAGGCTCTCCTCCGAGTGGACTCCAAACGGACTGCAGATCCATGCAGAACCTCAAGGAGTGCCCTATCTGATGACCTCAGTGACCAGGCAGCCTGGTATTGTTGAAGGCAGCTCTCTCAAATATCCTGGTCCCAAATTGTTTAGGGCTTTATACACCAATAACAAAACCTTAAACCTGGCCTGGTAGCAAATATGCAGTCAGTGCAGTTCCCTCAGTGGAGGTGCTACATGCTGAATAGCGGCAGCTCCCAACAAACAGTCAAGCGGCTGCATTCTACACTAGTTGTAGCTTCTGGACCAACCTTAAGGGCAGCCCCACATAAAATGTGTTGCAGTAATCCAGTCTTGAGGTTACTAGCACCTGTACCACTGTGGTCAAGCTATCCCTGTACAGGAGAGGCGATAGCTGGCACACCAGTTGAAGCTGAGAGAAGGAACTCCCAGCTGTCATAGCTATTTGGGCCTCCAGCGACAAAGATGGATCCAGAGTACCCCCAGACTTTGAACCTGATCTTTCCGAGGGAGTGCAACTCTATCCAGAACAGGCAGTAAGATTATCTCCCAGATTTGGGAACCAGCTCATCACCGAGTCTAGACACTGACCCAAGACTTGCATAGCCTTACCTGATTAAAATGTCACAGGGAGATAGAGCTGTGTGTCATCAGCATACTGATGGCACTTTGCTCCAAATCCCTGCAGGTATGACCAGAACCACTGTAACACAAGTTCCTCCAATGCCCAACCCGTGGAGCCAATCCAGGGGGATACCATGGTCAATGGGATCAAAAGCCTATGAGAGATCAAGTAGAATTAACAGGGTCATACTTCCCCTGTCCCTCTCTTGATAAAGGTCAGGGTGATCAAGGCTGATTCAGTCCTGTAACCAAATGGGTCTAGATCAAAATGGGTCTAGATAATCAGTATCTTCTAAGAGTGCTTGCAGTTGCCCTGCCACAACCCTCTCAAGTACCTTTCCTAAGAAAGGACTATTCGCAACTGGGTGGTAGTTGTCAAATACCACTGGGTCCAGAGGGGGGTTCTTCAGGAGTGGTCATACTACTACCTCCTTAAGGGTAGCTGGAACCATCCCTTTTTGCAGGTTTTTTTTTTTTACAGCATAGTCATCTCAATGCTGCATGCCATTTTCATAACAATTGCCCAGAAAGAATGTAGGTGGATAACTGCATCCTTTTTTGGAAACCCCCAAATTGTAAAGGCAGCTCTTGCACAAAACCCCGAGAACCTATTCATCTGAAATATGGCAGATGTGATTCCCTCAGAAGGGGCAACTCTGTCAGTAATTTTCATCCAATTCTGCCAAGAAATAAAAAAGTAATTGGTAGTTCACTGTTTTAAAAATTCAGATGTTAAAGGCTTCTAGCACAAAGTTCCCTGTACCTATCTGACTGAAATTTGGCAGGTTTCATCGCATCACAAGGGACTTAGCCTGCCACTTCCATCCAGTTCTGTCAAACAACAAATAAAGTTATAGTTGTTCTTTCCAGTGATAGTCAATGGGAGGCATAAAGCTTTGTATTTCTGAATCCAGATCGTTTTGGGCCTGAGTCAAAATGGGCAGCCTTTGAATTGATATGAGGTAAATTGGGTTGTTTGCAAATCACTGAATTAGGATCCAAACCAAATCTTGTGGTCAGCACATACTCCTACTGAGAACCATCTCTGTGATTTTCCTCAGAGATCCTTTCCTTTGGTATTCTGGTATCATATTCTGCAGAGTATGGCATGTAGTTATCATAGCAGTGTTTTCATTCTGAAAAAGTAACAGTAAAATGAATACTATGCTCTTTGAAATTGAAGAATGTGGTCTCTGGAACAGACAGCATCATATTGGGAAAGAAATCAGCCCACTTCAAATCTGGGACTAGATCTTTATTTACATTAGATAATTATAAGCCTCTTTTCCAAGGCTCAAAGTGGTTGATATCAGAATTCAGTGGAAGAGGGGGAGATTTCCCTGCAGATATAAAGATCCCAACTCTGGGTCACTTTCACAAAAAATGTGTACTCACTGGCAAAGTGGAAGAAGGCAAGAAAGTCACCCATTTTATAAAATGCAACATATTCTTTTAGACCTAATTCATATTACCTAAATGTCACAATTGCCACTGAGATCCCAAACAACATGAGAGCAGTACTGCATGGAAAAGTATTTGTTTCTGCTAAGTGGGTGGTTTTGATCAAGGAGCATGTGGCGGAGTGACAGGCAGAAGCCCAGGAAGGGGCCAAGCTGAACATTCCAGAGGCTCTGATTGGCTGAGGCCGAGAGCATAGAACCCCAGGGAGTTGACAGTTAAGGGAAGTTGGTTGTCAGTTGGGGAAGAGAGTGGGTTGGAGTGAGAGAGGGAGTGGAAGGTTAGTAGAGTAGGCAGGGAAAGGTGGTACTGAAGAGAAGAGTTCAGACAGGAAATTTAGTACTAAGTTGTGAGAAAGCAAACGTGGAGGTGTTAGTATAGAACCCTTCACAGGCATTTCCACTTAGGAAGTGAAGGACCTTCTGTCTGAGGAAAAAGGAGAAACTCTGGACTAGTGTGAGGGACAGTTAAATTCCCTAGTCTGATACTGTAACTTTCAAGTAACCAAGCCAAATTGATACAAAGAGCACTGTATAACATCTGCCTGCCTTTAACCTGAATCTAAGCAAAGAACGTTTGAATGTAACTGTTAAAAATTCCAAGTTATCTGTTCCTGAGTTGAATATCAGTTTAGAGTCTTTGTTAGAACAATAAATCAACCTTTTTATTCAAAGTTCTTCTAATTCTCCAGAGTCTGACTGGTGACAGGAAAGTAAGAAGGGAATTAACGGAGGGGCACCTACTTCAAGTAATCAAATAAAACAAACTGCTTAATAAAGACAAACAAACGTGGGTGAACAGCTACAGATAAGACCTAAGACACATAATCGGCTAACGCAACTTTAAAAGACAGTTTAAAGTCTGAAGTGACCAATACAAGGGGGCACTTGGTGAGAGCGAAGTACACATCGAGGGTGTGGGCTTTGGAGTGAGGGGGTCCCGTCTGCTATAGAGCACTCATTTTTAGACAATTTCATAGGGCATAGGAAGCTGCCTTATACTGAGTCAGACCACTGGTCCATCTAGCCCACTATTGTCGACACTGACTGGCAGTGGCTCTCCAGGGTTTTAGGCAGGAATATTTTCCAGCCCTACCTGAAGATGCTGGGGATTAAACCAGGGACCTTCTGCATGCAAAGCAGGTGCTCTATCACTGATCTATGTTTCACTGGTGTGGTTAAATTAACCCAATCCATATGGAACACCCTTCACACAAAATGTTTCCCATGCATTTCTGCTCCCATGCTGCTTGGGATCTTAGCAGGAAACATGCTGGTCAGGTAAAACTGCACCAGTCCTTTGTTTGAAGCTTGTCATTGAGGATGATTTTTCCTATGAATTCACAGGTGATATCCCAGAATGTACATCACAGAATTCATCACAGGTTCACAGAAAGCAACTATACATTTATCAGGTGTACCAATTCTCCATGACAATCAGAGAGTACCATAAATAGGAAGACTGCACACACACACACACACACACACACACGTAAAATCTAGTAAGAAATATCTGTTGCAGTATCTGGTGAGTCACCTTAGCATTTCGTGAGTCACCTTAGCATGACTAAGGCTGTAATCCTAAACATCCCTACCAGGCGGTAAGTCTCAAAGAGTTGAATGGGACCTACTGCTGAGTAGAAATGCATACAATTATAGTACAAGCTAGTTAACACCAGCACAGGGATAGGAAACCATCGATGGCAGTTAACATACAACAACATCCTATGTTATCACAAAATACTGCTGTTGTGTTGCTCACTGTATTTAAACATCAATTGAATTGTTACAGATGGTACTTTTGGCATTGCGTGACAGACATATGAACCCACAGTTTACTCCCCCCCCCACACCCATGTGTATATATTCCTGTCAACTTAGGACATGATGAAGTGGACTAGTCCACAAAAGTTTATGGCATAATAAATTTGTTAGTCTTTAAGGTATTACAGGACTCTTGGGGTGGGGCTGTTTTTCTTTTTGCTACTGGAGATTACCAAATCTGTATCCTTTTCTCCAGGGTGGATACAATGGGGTAAAAACTAAAGAGGAATTTAAAAAATTATGGCAAGCACCATTGTTGCCAATACCGGAAGGCAAATGCCATGACTGAAAACCTGTAAGATTCCCTTGTGCTTGTAGCCAGTTTCACTGAAATACACACAAGTAATTCCAAGTAGCCAGATGGTAAATCATAATGAAAATAAGAGCTAATAGGTATGCCTGACAGACATAGAAAGAACTGGGCCTGTTATTAGTTTGCTATGAGACAAGAGCTCCTCCTTTTGCAACTGGGTGAGTCTGCACATCAGGCTAAGCTGCACTGGGAAGTAGCCATGGTGGGTGAGTGGCTTGTCTGTTACTCCTGAGAAATGATTGCCTGCTCAGCGGCTTGTTGTGGCATGTTTCTCCCTCAGTTCCTCTCAGTCCTCCAGCCCACTGCCAGCAGGTATCTCAGGGGTCTTTGTGGCTGAAATCCTTGTTTCCTCATTCTTCTCAATGTCCTCCAGTTCAGCGCTTCCCTTAAGTAAGAACATTGCGGGAAAGCATCTGCATACTTTCCCCCCTCTTGCCATGAATTTTGTGCAAGTTTCCCCTCTGTTTTATTGCTACTTGTTGAAATTTGCACAAATTTGCCTGTTTCAAGCATGAAGCTTACTGCCATAATGTACCACGTGCAGGACACCGACAAGGGTAGGCGAGTTGAAAGAAGGTGCTGTAGGAGAGGAGGCACTTTGGGGTGTGTGTGCTTACTTTAGGGTAGCTGAAGGTGGCTTAAAAATAAGAAGTGTTTCATTTTTATTTGTGGTGTGTGCGCCTTGCACAAATGTACACAACCACAAGGTCACCTGTCATCCCCCAAGCTCCCTCTTTCTCTGGAATACTGGTCTTTGGCCAGCCGGCCAAACAGTCCTTCAGTGAGCAGGTGGGAGCCCAATGCAGCAGGGGAAAGGGGTGAATGGGGATTACTCTAGCATACTCCTTCAGTAATCACTGCGATGGGGGTGAAGTTAAAACCTCCTCCCCAATGCAACGATCTTCAGCAGTATCGCTGTAATGGAAGGAGTCTTTAACTTCACCCCCAGCCCAGCAATACTACTCAATATATGGGCGGGGGACAAATAGGAGCTAGCGTGGTTCCCATGCACAGGGAAGGGAGATACTCCAGGGAAAGAGAAGAGAGATTCCCCCCCTTGCTCCCCCGATCTCAAGTCCCACACAGAATCCACAGTGGCCCCATCTCTCTGTTTCTTTTTCTGCCCTACCTCCACTTTCAAACTCTAGATCTCTCCTCTCCAACCGCCCCCATGCCCCAGACACACACACCCCTTTCCTCTTTCTGGAAAGATATTTGAAAAAAGAACAGGACAGGCCTGGAAAGGCTGCAGTAGTCCCCAACATTTACATCTCTATAACATTCAGGCTGACTCTCCACCTTCACCTCCCCCCATGAGTTAGCTCATGCTAAGTAGGCACTGTAGAAATTACCTGAAGGATGCATCATCAGGTCCACCCAGGCTACTGATTGGTCAGTTTGAATTTTCCATCTCTGGGAGCTGCCCAGCCCCCATAGAAATACCTGTATTATATTATAAAATCTTTTCTTTGTCTTTTCATGTGGTTGACAAAGAGTCAAGGCAAAACTCTTCCATGCTCTGGAGGCCTAGGGGGGGTTGCCGCAACCCTCGTAAACTGCTTTGGTGAGTTACTCTAAGGAACTTACTAAGTAAGGATTAGTGAGCTATTCTGATGTTTCATTTTATTTTTTAAAAGCAACTGACTTTTTCCTGAACATCAAAATAGTCCACTAATCACTGGATTTTTTTTTAATGTACGGAGAAGGATGGCCTCTTTTCCCAGAGCCTCCTTTAAACTCCTTAACAACCTGACTAGGTAAGGCAATTAATTCTAGTTTCCAAGTCCATATATTTTTATTAAAGAACCAAGCACAATTGGAAAATGGAACAGTCTGGTTGTTAAGGAGTTTAAAGGAAGCTCTAGAAAAAAAAGGGCTATCCTTCTCCATACATAAAAAACCAATAAGCTTTGATCCCTATGTATTCAGGCTATGAATAATTAAATATTAATATTCAATAAGATTATGAGTTATTAAATATTGATATTCAATAAAAGATATTAATATGTGGATGATGGCAGCTTACCTCTGAGGAAAACAGACAAAGGTTGTCTTGCAGCCTGTGCTGCCTCACAGGGTAGAGGTGCAGACATACCAGTTTGTCACAAGGAGAAATGTTGTGATTACTTAGGATGCACATGATTTGTGATCATGTAATACTCAGTGTGGTAGCTATTTTCTGTTTTCATGGATTTTAGTATCTATTCAGATATAAATAACTTATATGTTCGTCTGGGACTCTCAGTTTATATCTGTGTTTTATATTATATTTTAGTTTTAATTGTTTGTATTGTTTTATATTGTATTTTTAATGTTGTATTTGTTTTGTCAGCCACCCAAAGAACTTGTGTTATGGGGTAGCTATATACATTTAGTAAACAAACAAACAAACAAACAAAATATCCATTGATGTAAATTAAAGCCTGTTGTTTGTAGAACTAAAGACCTCCAGTGCTGTTGTGCCCATATCTGTAATGAAACCATATGTGGTTATTGGTATTAGCCATGAGTTATGGGGAATCTTTCCTATGTATCACTGCATGGGATATTTACCATTTTCAATTATTGCTCTAGTGCTTGATTATACAAACAGTCTTGAAAGGTATTGGTAAACACAACTGGTCTAAGACATTTTACTACCTAAGCTGCTGTACTGCATTATCGGAGAGATGCAGCTCTGATCTTCTGTGATATTGCAAGGTATCCTGGGTTCATCTTTTGGATCTCATTGCAGCTTCAGTGATGCTGCTAAAAAATATTGTCCAATTTAAGGTGCTGGTGTTTTTTTTTTACATTTAAGGCCTTTTATCATGCTCCCTGCTGGAGGAACCCTTCTCAGAGGAGGAGCTAGAGCCTCCAGACAGAGACAATAGCAGTCCATGTCAGGAGACCAGGAGGCACCTGGGCACTCAGGGGAGATGGCTGAGAGACAGAGGCTGAGTGATCACCTGGCCCCAGAGAACATCATCATCTCAAGAGGCTGGCCAGTAGGACCACTATGAGAAAAAGTGCTCGGTTGCAAAGGAGGGCTCCTTGTGAGTGGTGCCAGCTGTGGAATGCCCTCCCCAGAGAGGCTCACCTGGCACTGCCTTCATGTCATTTCAGTGCCAAGTGAAGATCTTTTTATTTTCTTATACCTTTTAATATATCTTAGCTTTAAGCTGTTCTTGCTCTCTGAAGACTGTTTTTATACTATATTTATACTTTTATTGTTGATTTACTGTTGATTAATTTTTTAAAAAATATTTGTTTTGAGATGCTTTATGGGCTTTGTTATAGGATGACCTATAAAAACTGTAAGATAAACAAATAACAAATAAGTAATTATCTATATTATCTATTCAACCACATGCATATGGTAAGAAGGAAGATTCAGGGAAGGAAGGATTTGTGCAAAAGAAATATTCCAGGAAGTCATTTTTGCCCAGGATATTATTGCATACAAGAGGTCCACGTAAGAATGGGCAACTTTCCCCTCTCCCCACAAAGAATTACATTAAACATCAAAAGAAGGAGAGCAGTACCTTGTGATTTTAAATATTCGCAATAGTCGCACACATCTCAGCACTGAGATACCCAGTGGTGACATGATCTTCGTTTCCACCAAAATGGTCTCCAGGATGCCACCACACACAATGAAACAGTCAAAGCGGTTGAAGAGAGATACAAAGTAGGCCTGAAGACCCAGGCTGTACATCTTCAGTAACATCTCGGCCGTGAAAAGAGCTAGCAGTACCTTATTGGCAGTGTCTCATAAAGATAAATAGACAAATAATGATCATTATAATGGCACTCAAAGACCAGTGCAACAGAAAGATCATAAGCACAACAAGAATCTTCCCCCGCAAAATATTTTTAATGCATCATTAGGTTTTATCCTCTGTAACTACTGACCCCAACAATCTGTTTTCAAGGACTTTTAATCCATGTCTTGTTTTTATGGCTTTCTGGTGGGGGAGGGCAAAATTTCAATTGTTGATAACAAAAACTGGTGTTAAAACTGAACATTCAAATTTAAGTAGAATTTTGTTCTATCTCTGCACCTGTTTCACTTTTTGATATGTGTGTAGCTGAATTCTACCACATATCTGATCTTGGTTCTGCTAAAGGCTAAATTTTAAATTAGCTTAGAAGAACTATAGCATTTCTTCCCCTAAAATATATCATAAATTACTATAATTACTTGCACAATCCTGAAAATTCACTTGCATATTGGTAGATAGTGAGCAGTGTCATATACAGTGCCTTGCAGAAGTATTCATTCCCCACTTTGACTTTTCCATTTTGTTGTGTTACAACCTGGAATTGAAATGGATTCAATTGGCATTGTTACCACTTGATGTACACAAGATACTCAACACTGTGAAGGTGCAAAATATTTTTATTGTGGCACAAAAGTTAAGTAAACAAAAACAAACTGGCATTGCTGGTTGCATAAATATTTACCCCCTGTGCTGTGACATGCCTAAATAAGCTCTGGTGCAACCCACTGCCTCCAGAAGTCACGTACTTTCCTGTAAATAGTTGAATGGAGTTCACCTGTGTGCAATTCCAGTGCCACATGATCTCAAATTAAATACACCTGTTTCTGGAAGGCCCCAGAGTTTGTTGAAGAGCATATTTAAATAAACAGCATCATGAAGACCAAGGACCTATCAAAACAACTCCAGGATAAAGTTGTGCAAAAGCACCAATCAGGGTTGGGTTATAAAAAATATCCCAAACTATGAACATCCTCCGGTGCACCGTTACATCCATTATTACAAAATGGAAAGAATGTGGCTCCACCATGACTCTGCCTAGAGAAGGTCATTCACCAAAACTCAGAGACTGGGTAAGGAGGGCATTAGACAGAGAAGCAGTCAAGATGCCAATGGCAACTTTGAAGGAGCTGGAGAGATCCGCAGCTAGGGGTGGGCGATCTGTCCACCACTCGACTTGCTGGGTGCTCGGCGAGCACTGCCGCCGTGCCTGCCATGCCATGCCAAAAGCGAGTGCTACCTGAGGTGCTCGCCGAACTTCTGGGTTCCCGGCGGTACACTTTTTACATAGAAAATGGCGTAAGATATGTTAAAAGCGGCCGTGATTTGCAAGACTTCCAGTGGGGCGAAATGGCAGGCTGACACTTGCATTTTCAGTGCAAGAACGACGCCACTGTAAAAGCGATGGGGGGGGGGCTCCTCTAAGCAAATATATCCCTTGTTAGAGGGATATCAAGAGATCAATCTTTTGTACCTATACATTTTGCTTCCAGCGAGTGGACTGCAGTTGGCAGCCAGCCCGTGAGGAAGTCATCTGAGGTTGGAATTCCAATCTCACTTGATGTGGCGTCGGAGTCTTTTTAAGACACGAAGTCTGCCAAAACCCCATTTCTTATGTTCATGGATTTAATTGTTTAACAACTGAAAGAAGTTTTCTCAACAACAAAGAAGTATTATCCTGAGGTGAGTTTATAGTTTTTTCTGGGTCGAAAGAAAATATTGGAATTCAAGAAATTTAACTGAAAGCCTCACAAAGAGAATATAAATAAGTATATTTTGAAAACTGAAAGAAAGAGGACTTTTACTCATTTTTACTTTTGTATTCTCAAAGAAATTCTACAAGGGAGAAGCTGTGAGATAAATCTGAATAGCATGGGAACGGCTGTTGTTCGCAGGCTGTTTGAGACAGAGCAATAAAAATGGCCACAAGGGGTTTGTTTTACAAACTGTTTGATCAGTTACTAGACAAGTCTGATGCCTTTGAAAAAAGATTGGTTAGGAAGCTGGTTGAATTTGAAGTAAAGATAGCTCAAACAGCTGAAGAATTAACTGGAGAGGAGTATAAACAAACATCTGAACAGATCAACAATGAGGCTGAAATGTTTGAAGAGTCAAAAATTGAATTACCAAATACAGTAATTGAACAGGAAGAAGACACTGGAGGAAGAAAAGGGAAAACAGCAGATCACGTATTAGCACCATTTTCGCACTGAAATGGAGGCAAACAAAACAGTCAGATCTTTGGGAAAGGAGTTGTTTATTGAGACTTATAATGAACCTGATGATTTGGTTAGAGGGAAAATAGCAGATCAAGTTCGCCAGCAATACTTCCGCATTGAAATGGAGGCAGATGAAATGGTGAGATATTTTTGGAAGGACTTGCTTATTGAGACTTATAATAGAAAATAATATGCTTTTTTTACTCTAGGACTGAAAATGAAAAACATCGTTTTTGATAGAGGAAGAATATGTGGAGGACTGTAAATCATTGCTGAATACTGGACTTGATGAGATGGTTAAATCAATGTTATGAAGTAAAGGGGGAAAATAGGTGTTGGATACTGGATCTGATAGAAAGGGTTAAATCTATCTTATGAATTAAGGAGACAATAGTTAGGTGCATGATTTGGGTAATGGCTGAATTGTAGTGTAAGGGAAGTTAACTTTAAAAGAAGGTTATAGATGTTAAGGATGGTTAAATCAATGTTATGAATTAAAGAAAAATGGTTGTTGAATATTGGAGCTGATGGAAAGGGTTAAAACTAGGTTATGAATTAATGAAAGAGCAGTTATGTGCACGATTTGTTTATTTTTGTAATAACAATAACAAAATTATAATGTAAGAGAAACTATTGCTAAAAGAAGTTTATAAACTTTAATGACTTTCTTATTTACAAATGTTATAAAGTTTTATAGTAGAGGGTTTTTTTTTATGTTTTTGATTAAGGTACCGGTAGGTTCAATTTTGAAAGGAATTTATGGGATGATGACTAAGAGAGGATGTTTATTAGATGAAGTATGGTTGTTATATCTGTATTTCATTCTATGTGGGGGATGCATAAGGATGCTAAAAAATTTGGACATAAATTTAAATTTTAACGTAACAGCTTGTAAGGATTAATATATAATTGAAGTTAGAGTTTTTGCCTTCGATAAGCAGGTGAAAAGAAGCCAGTGAATTTTACTAATATGTATGAGTAGGAATGCTTAATATTGTTTAAACAGAAGAGTTAATATCCACGTTTATGATTGAGTGAAAATTTCTAACAGGTCTTTTGTAGAGTTTGTAGAGATTGGAATAATAATGACTTGTGTATTTGTGAGGTTGATGAATGAGAAAAACATTGTTTGACAATAGAAAAAAGAGAAAGTTCTTTGTAAACTTAGAGCAGAGTATCTATTGTTACTTATATTTGTTGTGGAGAAAATTGGAAGTCCATTTTAGTTCGTTGTTTTTGTAGTGTTTGTATGGTTTTTTTTTAATAAAAAAAATTGTAACCAAAAAAAAAGTGGCCACGATTTGCGTAACTTGCGCAAATTGCAGCCGTTTTTAACATATCTATGTCATTTTCTATGTAAAAAGTGTACCACTGGGAACTCAGAAGTCACTTCCCCAGCTTGGCTCGCAAGAACGTGAGTCGAGCTAGGGAAGCAGGTAGGTTGAGTGGAGCTCGGGGGGGTCAAACCCAGCGAATTTGCCGGACTTCCACCCTCCAATCTAGCTCCGCACATATCCCTATCCAAGCTGAGATGGGAGAAACTGTCCATGGGATGCTGGATGCTTCACAACGCTGGGCTTTATGGAAGAGTGGCGAGAAGAAAGCCATTGCTGAAACAAACCTATATCAAAAGCTGTTTGGAGTTTGCAAAAAGGCATGTGGGAGACATAGCAAACCTGGGAAAAGATTCTCTGGTCTGATGAAACCAAAATTGAACTTTTTGGCCTTGCCGCAAAATGCTATTTGTGGCACAAAGCCAACAGTGCTCATTGCCCTGAGAATACCATCCCCACGGTGAAGCATGGTGGTGGCAGCAGCATGTTGTGGGGATGATTTTCCTCAGCAGGGACTGGGAAACCCATCAGGATTGAGGGCAAGATAGATGGAGCGAAATACAGGGCAATTCTAGAGGAAAACCTGTTTCAGTCTGCAAGGGACCTGGGACTGGGGCAGAGGTTCACCTTCCAGCAGGATGATGACCCTAGTAAACATACAACCAAAGTAACACTGGAGTGGTTTTAAAACAAGAACCTGAAAGTCTTAGAATGGCTCAGTCAAAGCCCAGACCTCAATCCCATTGAGAATCTGTGGGAAGATGAAAGTTGCTGTTCACCAATGGTCCCCATCCAACCTGACAGAGCTGGAGCAATTTTGCCAGGAAGAATGGGCAAACACTGCAGGATCCAGATGTGCAAAGCTGATAGAGACTTACCAAAGAGGACTTACAGCTGTAATTGCAGCCAAAGGTGGTTCTACCAAGTATTGACTCGGGGGTGAATACTTATGCAACCAAGAAGTACGAGTTTGTTTTTGTGTACTTAACTTTCATGACACAATAAAAATATTTTGCACCTGCACAAAAATATTTTGCATCTTGTGTACATCAAGTGGTAACAATGCCAATTAAATCCATTTCAGTTCCAGGCTGTAACACAACAAATGTGGAAAAGTCAAAGTGGGGTGAATACTTCTGCAAGGCACTATATGAATGTTATTCAGCTCTATCTCTCCTTTTCATCAAATGGAGGTGAGGCCGTGAGTATCTTAAACCAGTGCACAACTCCAGAAGATCAGAGGTTCACTGCTGCGGTTTCCTTCACACTTCCTGGTTTAATATTCATGTAGTTGAGGCTTGTCTTTTACTCCCACACTCATTTCATACCTGCCCCTCACCCACCTGCCACTCGCACACCACCATTTTGCCCACCTCATTGCTACATGAATTTTACTTTATTTTATTTTATTTATGAGTTGCCCATCTGGCCAGACATCCAGCCACTCTGAGCGATTTTAAACTTTCAGAGTGAAGGAAGCTGCAACGGTGAACCTCTGATCTTCCAGCATTGCACAATTCCGAGGGGATGAACCAAAAAAAACCCCTCAGCACAAATGAAGGAGCAGTGAAGGGAGGGAAGAGCTTTGGCTACATCCTGTCATTCTCCACCCACTGGTGTGGACAGAAGGTAGTGGGATGTAGTGGCTATTTCCCCCAACATATGGAAAGTTCAATGGCAATTCCACTTGTAGTTTACAGCAGAGAAATGTGGAACTAGGGGCCCTTTGTCTGGAAGAACCCTAAATCTAATAAATAAATAAACCCAAGCATGAGAGTGCTATTGCACTCATGTCCTGCGTATGACCTTCCTGTAGACATCTGATTGACCACTGTATGAACAGAATGCTGGACTAGATAGGCCTTTTGTCTGATGCAGCACAGCTCTTCTTACGTTTCTCTCTATATAAAATAGCTTTTGACATTTTGTAATTAACTCTTTCGGGTACTTATGTAATCAAATGGTTTTACTTTACGTACACTCAGTTCAGTTCTGATCAGTTTATGTACACAGTTAAGGATAATTTTAATTAATTGCAATTTAATTGTTCACTCTTGGCAAGAAATGTGTGTGGGGGGGGGGAACATTAAAACCAGAATCTCCTGCCTCTTCTTACCTTGAACTTCAGTGAGCCAGTCTGGCTGGTTGTAATGCTCAGAGGCAATGGTGAGGGTGTTGAGAAATACAAGGAAGATCACAAGCCAGTAGAACACATTGGATTTGACAGCAGCTCGACACTTCCGTCTGCAGAACCGATTCCATCTGCGCCAGTAGCGACTTTCAAAGGGAAAGAAGGGAGAAAACAGTGGTTGAAAAAAGATGGGAATCATAGATTCATAGATCATAGAGTTGGAAGGAGCCTACAAGGCTATCGAGTCCAACCCCCTGCTCAATGCATGAAACTAGAGGAGGGGTCTCCCATCCAAGTAATAACCAGGCCTGACCCTGCTTAGCTTTCCACACTCAGACAAGCTGAGCCAGCACAGCGTAGACCAAAAAAGTTTGCAAAACCGCTGATGTGACTTATGAACCCAAATATTAATTTGAATTTACTGGAGACTGGCCCATCCATCTCCTATATTTGCCTAAATGTGCAAGGAAAGAGGCAAAAGCAGACACATCTGCAAAGTGTTCGATGTAGTTGCCCAATGGTCCAGCAAAGCTTGGAGAGCCTTGATATTTCTATACAAGGCTCTCGAGTATGAGTTGCTGAAAATGGCAGACCACAGTTTTTGACATAGCTCTTTGTATGCTGCATGGCACACTGACATAATAGTGCAATGTGCACAGGTTTGTAGCCAGCCACTGTGCATCTTAGTGCAATATCTGCAAAATCTGTCTCCAGCTGTTTCCTTCTTCACAACCTTTAATTTTGCTACTATTTGTGAGTAGCAAAATGGGTTTAGGAACTGCAAAAACTATGCATACATATTGTCTCAGACAACATGAACACTTACATTTATAGGCATACACATTCTCTATCACAGGTGTACACACACACACACACACACACACACACACGTAACCCTTTCATCAGCAGTAGCTTGGGGCTGGGGCTGGGGCTGAGGCTTTGCAGAACAATTCCAACAAAGAAGATGCTGCTGGAAATGGGGAGAAGGGGCTGTTCCTTGTTCCCCATTTTGCTTTCTTCTCATATGGAAGTCAAGACAGTACAAGGTCACTAATTCAAACATTACAGTGTTGTTCATTTAGAACTGAACAATTCAGTGTGTGTATGGATTTTTATGTTCAAAAGTAGGACACCAGTGATGGTGGCTAGGAGGCCACATTTCCATCTACCAGCAGCTACAAATGTCCTCTTGGCCTTTCTCTTTTCTATAAAACAGTCATCTCTCAGTTACTAAATAGGTACAGGCTTTGTCCTTGCTCAAAGAAGTTAAAGGGGAAGTTGGCCCTTTGTTGTCTCCGTGATATATAATTGTAACCATTCAGAATTTCATGATGAAGGTTAACACCTACCCATATCCCAACAAAAAAAGGAACTCCCTTGTCCAAAATTATTTTCAGCAACTGCGTTAGTAAGGTCGAGCATCTTCTCCCTTGAACCCAATTATGGATACTATTTGCTGATTTAGCATATAAGCACAATGCCATGTTATGATTTGCTTTCCTAGAACATACAGCCCCTCACAAGTGTCAGTGATTTCTGAGGGTAATTACTAACCGCACAAAGCATTTAAAGCTAATTATATATCTTGTACTCTTCAGAATTTAGCTTGCTTAGCAACCAGTTTCCATGCAACATTTGGCTCCTGGATAATAAAGCTAATGGGTTTGGGGCTTTTTTTGGTACAATGTATGCTCAAAGTGGGATGTGGATCCTCTTTGGTCATTCCTCTCTCTCTCAGTCTCTGTCCAGTTATAAGCACAATTTACAAACGATTCTAGATCAACAAGCAGTATTTATTTATTATATTTATTTATTATATTTATCAATCGCCCATCTGGCCGGTCACCCGGCCACCCTGGGCGATGTACAACCAAAATACAGCAACACAACACAATAAAATATAATAATTAAAACAATATAAAAAATTCTTATTAAAAACCTAACCCACCCCATATTCCCGCCTGAACAGCCATGTTTTTAATGCACGGCGGAAGCTCATCACGGAGGGGGCATGGCGAAGGTCACTAGGGAGGGAGTTCCATAATGTGGGGGCCGCCATAGAGAAGGCCCTCTTCCTAGTCCCCACCAGCCTGGCTGCTCTGGCTGATGGGATAAGGAGAAGGCCGTCCGTGGCAGACCTTGTTGAGCGGCCTACTTGATGTTGCTGGAGGCGCTCCTTGAGATAAGCTGGGCCGGAGCCGTGTAGGGTTTTAAAGGTCAAAACCAACACCTTGAATTCGGCTCGGCAAGCAACTGGTAGCCAGTGCAACTCATTAAGCACTGGCGTGATGTAAAATAATATGCTGGAATATTCTGTGAATTTTACAGCAATATCTTATTAGACAAACAGATGCCCTTCTACATTTCTTATATTTACAAGATAACACCTCATGGTACACTTGGGAGCACATGTTACACCTACCTACCACACAGTCCTAGCAGACCCATAGCCAGATATAGTGGTGAGGGAGCCAAAGGGAGCAGGGAATAAGTGCAGAACAGCTAAAACATACATATAGGTAGTCTAATATGGTTGAATTTATTTAATTGTATTAAATATTAATACATTTTAATTTGATAAAATTTAAATATTAAAAAAATAGTTTTCCTTATGTCTCAACAAGCAAAAGGCTTATCTTCTTTGTGAAGATAAAACATTCAAGGGGGGACCTGGAATATCTCTGAGCAGAACAGGCTTCTACTGACCTCTTGCAGCTATGGCCCTGACTTTTAGTCTATTCTAATGACCATTTTCTTCCTGCTTCTACATGATTTTTGTAGTCATATCATGGTGAGGCCTAAACAAAGACCAGTCTTGTCAACTGCTCCAATCTTTATTAGATTTCCCTTTCATCAGATGATCAGCAAGAATAATTGCTGGTACTTGCAAATATGGGAAAGCAAGTAGCCTACTGATCAAAACCTTTTGCTAACACTATAGCAGTGTTAAGCAATTACATTTTACAACAAGATAGATTGGATGTTCATAGTGAGCATCAACAGAAGTGGTTTAAAAAAGCTGTTGCAATGCTTACCTAAACTTAGATTTAGATATCCGGTGCCTGAAAGACAGAAGACATTCTATTAATGTATCATAATCACATACTATAGTGCCTAAACTCACACAATCAATAAGGAGAAAGAAAAAGCAAGAAAGAAACTATCTATCCAGATACTGTATTCTCTCATAAGTACTATAAATCAATCAATGCTGCTGATAAATAATAGCAAACCACCTACAATCCACCTACTTCACTGTAACTAGTTTGTAGATTATATATTATAGGTCTGCTACAATCCAATGGGAAGGAATTGTTGAGGGCTTACTCAATAGCCAAACGAGAGGTGTGTGTATGTGGTGGTGGTGGGAGTCAGACGGATGTGATTGATGGCTTAGTGAAGTGCTAAGGTTCTAAAAGCACCACATGCTCTCTTTCAAAAAGCCTGTCCCATGAGTAGTGAGTAAGGTCTTTCTGATTGGATAGATTCAGCTCAGATTCATACAATCATTGCATGAGAGGTTGCCACTATAAAACTGCTTATAAAACCTTCGCAAGCAGGGTTCCTGCCTGTGGCCAGCCAGTCATGCGGAATTGGTAGCATGCATAGGATTGAGTTCTTTGCCTGCCACTACAAATGCCAACCATCCAGATGGTAGCGGCAACTGACATGACCAGCTGGCAGCATGGAACGAGCCAGCATGGGCAGGTGTTCCAAGGACCTCGTGCCCAACAGTCATGCGAGCCAGTGCTAAGAAGCTCACATATGTGAAGTACGTCTGATAACAGTTAACCACAGTCTTGAACTAGCTTTAAAAAGACCATCATATAACATAGCAAGCTATCAACAGAAATTACATAACTGAGTCTTAGGCATCCTATTCCTAAATATGTTGGAAAATGTTTTTGTCCCCATATAGACAAACATTTTCAGCTGTTTCCATGTGTCGAAGATATTTATTCTCTTGATAGAAGATATCACCAGCAGATGATCCCAATATAGTAAAACGTTCTACAATGAGTACATCTCTCCTGTGGTCTTATAGGCACATAATAAGCAATACAAAGGAAGATACCTGCCTATAATAGGGCTAGTAAATGCAGATATCAAGTCTGGAGAGGGAATAGTGGGGCACCAACCAACAGTCATGTTTCCATATAATGACTCCCATCTAGTTCTAGTCCTGTGCAGTACCGAGTGGTCACTGATGCAGGCCCAGATTCACAGCAAAAATGCATCTAATGATTTCATGAGATCTGGCTGAGCATTATGATGTGAATGCAGACATTTATTTATTTAAAACATTTATACTTCACCTTTCCTCTGGAGAACTCAAGGTGGCTAACAAGATAAAACGATGAACAATCTAAAACAATCTTTATAATATAACAATAAAGCATATATTCATATCAGCTGCACATGTGCCTAAGTCTGTTTTCCCCTGGTGAATACCCGTTAAAAACCAAAAAGTCTATTCTTATGCCATCTCTACAGACCATGTAGATCCAATGAACTAATACCCTGTCAAAATGGGAATACTGAAACCAGAATAAATGAGAATGAGAGCCAGTGTGGTGCATTGGTTAGATTGTTGGGCTAGGACTGAGGAAAGCCTGGTTCAAATGCCAACTTAGCCATGAAGCTCACTGGATGATTTTGGGCCAGGCACTAGCTCTAAGCTTAGCCTAACCTAACCACAACTTTGTTGTGAGGATAAAATGGAGTGAGGAGGAGGTCCATATATGCCACAATTAGTTCTTTGGAGGAAAGGTGGAATATAAATGTAACAAATAAACAAAACGATGATCCGGAAAGAAGCAGAGAATACTACCAAGAAGAAGATCTACAATTTGCTGGATTTGAATTATTATTTAATACATTGGAATTTTGGGGAAGGGAATGAGTAATGGTGGGGAAACAGAGAGATCAAGCTTTGTGTATTGTTAGATCATATATGTGTGGATGGAGAACAGAAGCTGGAGCCTGAAGGTGGGGAAAAGAAACAATAGATTGGATCCAGGATTTGCCTTCTGTGAATGGAAGGGCTCTGCTCATGGAAGGTGTCTGAGCCTAATTTTGGGGGATCCCCCTCACTCCATTCAGCATGGTTGCGACGACACGGCCCTTTACACTTTAGGACCAGGCGCATAAACCCTTCTCAGGTTAAGCATCAACACTTAAAAACCTGAGGGGAGGGTCAAATGAAACCTTTCCCCTACTAATGAGGGAAAAGATTAATACTGGATATTAAGGATCTAGCTTAAATTTATGATACTGTGGGTACAAAGGTGTGTGTGTGTGTAGATTTAAAAGTAATGCAGGTTAATAACGCCAAGCTGACACGTAGGATTTGGGTAGCAAACAAAATAAAAATAAGTTTATTTTAATTCTCAAAATCTTCGTTCCAGAAAATAACTTTAAACCTGCCTACCCCAAACACTTTGTAATTAACCTAAGTCCCTATAATTCTAAATAGTTTCACTCCTCAGACAAGACACAAATCATCCAACTAACCTAATTCCCCAACTCCAAACTCCAAACTCTCCCCACACTCCAAACACTCTCCCATAACACACTCAACACTCAACTCCTTAACTAACTCTGACATTACCCAAACACTCCTTATATACTCCTCCCCCACCCTTTCCAAGACATCATAAACCACACCCACTCGGTTCAACATTCTAGACACACTAAACATACTAATGCAGCCATACACCAGGGAACTGAATTGTGGGGTTACACAATGGATTGGATCCAGGATTTGCCTTCTGTGAATGGAAGGGCTCTGCTCATGGAAGGTGCCTGAGCCTAAATTTTGGGGATCCCCCTCAATCCATTCAGCATGGTCCCCAACCCTGTGTAGCATTTTTCAGGGGGCCAGAGGGGCTGACACAGGGAGGATGGGAAGTTACTTTTGCCCAGTTGCACAAGCCTAACTCTGGATCCAATCCAATGGCTTTATTTATTTAATTTACATCCTGCCTTTCCGCCAAAACTGGTGCTTATGGTGGCTAATAATAATAAAGTACAGAGTAAAAACAACATCTTAATTAAAACATAACATAAAAACAGATTCCTTAAAACACTATTACAATTGTTTTAGCAGGCCATTTTTTTTAAATGTTTGTTAGACATCATGAAGGGCAAAACGTTTCTGATTTTTGTGAGAAAGAAAGAAAGAAAGAAAGAGAAAAGCATCTCAGGATAGTGAAAAAAGCTACATATTACAGCCCTGACTCAAAGAAAATGGGAGAGTGGGGAGAAAAGAGGTCAAAAAGAAAAGTACACACAGGAAGAAAGACTAAGTGATCACTCAGTGACGGTGAAAGGCAGTCAGAGGGGAAAATATTGGGGTAGAAGCATAGTTGGATTAATCCTTTAGTTTAACTTTAGGGACCCCTGTTGACAGTTGCCATTCCTTTAACAAGAAAGTGCATTAGAACAGAGAAAAGTAAAATAATACTTCCACCTGTTGACTGTTCAGAAAATAACCACACAATACATTCTAGAGCATTTTAGTGTGGTTCAGTTAATTCTATCACTCTCAATATAAAACTATGGAGATTTCAAGTGATATGTTGATGTCTCTGGAGGAGGTGGGAAATGGCCTTAATAACTAGTCTTCTTTACTTCTCTTCTTGCTGTGCAGAAGAGAAGTAAAACAAAAGTAGTCTTCTTTAACTGGAGAAAGAGTTCCACTCTGTATCCTTGCATTGCAGTAGAAGACAGATCAGTGAACTCTAAAAGGTACATAAAAATGATCAGTGCCTAGAGACACCTTAAACTGGCCCTGGTTGGAAAAATGAAATTAAAATGGCTTGTTATCCCACTGGGTGCTTGCAATGTTATTTCTTTGATTTTCACCAAAGGGACTGATTGGCATTTTGAAGAACATTTCATAGATTTCATAGATCATAGAGTTGGAAGGAGCCTACAAGGCTATCGAGTCCAACCCCCTGCTCAATGCAGGAAACTAGAGGAGGGGTCTCCTATCCAAGTAATAACCAGGCTTGACCCTGCTTAGCTTTCCACGCTCAGACAAGCTGAGCCAGCATAAGCCACAGGCCTGTATATTTAATTAAGCTACCAGATGTGGCAGTTGTTCCACTCCTTATACATGTGATAATTGTATCTCTGGTGCATTAGAAGCTGCAGCTAAGCGTCTCCATCACTCCAACAGGTTACCTAATAATGTCCTCCCTTTTCTAGTTTACATCTGTTTGCTCTCCATGCCACAAATGTTTTTGTGCTTATCTGGCTGAAATTACTTACACAATTATTGGATACAGCTAAGATCTCGCAGAGTAGCATTGACATATTATTCACACAATTGTTTGGTTGTTCAACACCTTCAGGGATTTATATTCTACCTCACACCAATAATCCCATTATGAAAATACTTCTTCACCCAGCAGATAAGTAGTTTATTGAATTCACTGTCACAAGATGCGATTATGACAACTAGTTTAGATGCATTTAGAGCTAGATTTGATAAATGCATAGATTATAGGTATATCAATGGATATTAACCATTATGATTATTTAGAACCTACAGGATCAGAAGCAGTATATCCTTGAATACCCATTGTTGGGAGGTTACTAGTAGATGAGGACTGTTGCCTTTCAGGTTCTGCTCTGGCCTTCCCAAAGGCATTTATGGAAATGCCTAAATAGGTCTTTGGTCTAACCCAACAGGGGTCTTCTTATCTCCTTAACTTAACTGGTAATGGAGCCAGTGTGGTGTAGTGGTTAGAGTGTTGGACTGGGACTCAGGAGATCCAGGTTCAAGTCCCCACTTGGCCATGAAGCTCACTGGGTGTCTTTGGGCCAGTCACTGACTCTCAGCCTAACCTACCTCACAGGGTTGTTGTTGTGAGGATAAAATGTAGAGGAGTTGGAGGATTATGTAAGCCACCTTGCATTCCTTGCAGGAAAAACGGTGGGATATAAAATAAATAAATAAATAAATAAATGACTATTACTACTGGTAAGCAACCAGAAATTTTTCTGAGCATTGCCTTCTCATTACCCTAGAGCCCTGAAAGCAATTACTTATTTGTTCTCCCAGCAACATTTTGGAATAGCTGAATACCTCCACATAGGTAACACAACAGGGGAAAAAAAAAAGGAGAGGAACCCCCAAATACTATAAGCCAGAATTTACTGGAAAATCCTCAAAAGGCCTTGATGCATTTCAAGACTGAAGCTTTTTCTTAAAGAAGTAATTTTTGACAACAAAGTTATGATGGTCTATTTTTAATAAGAGGGCTTGCTACTGTCTGCAAATCTTTGAAGAGCCAACTTTATACCATATAGTATGGCAGCCATCACCACTGTTGGTGAATCAAGTAGAAAATGAAACCTTCTAGGAAACCATTTCTCATTGGCTTGTTTACAATTCCACTGATACTCTGAAATCTTAAAAGCAATCTATCATGTTGGTATTAGAGGACAGCAATGGAAAATATCAAATATGTAGGGGAACTTTTCAGTAGAAACAATAAATGCTTGTCTTCTCTTAGAAGAGCAGCATTTGGTTCACCAATGGACATAACCAAATTTAGTCTATGTTGCTTATTTTCCATTAAATAGGGGCACATACCAGCCAGTGTTAAGCATATTTAAGCCCCACCAATATCAATGGGAAAGTTGTGGGTAAGTATCTCTGATAAAATAAATGGGACCTAAAAGGTTTTAACTCTGGCTGAACCTATTGTACTGATTTCTTATGTACAGAAGTGGGAAGGTTTCTTCTCACATTGTCAAGATATTCCTCCAATTATTCCTCTTATCCAAAAGCAGGTGACAACAACAGACAGTGGTGCAGCTGGGTAATTTTAGACTCTGGAATTAATGGTCTTACAGCTCCCCTCACCCAGCCGTTTTAGATGATAATGGGTATTACTTCACTTACCGGTACTTCAAAACCCTGCTTTGTTTGGAGGCCCTCCTGCTTATTCTGCTGAGAGGAGCCCTAGATTTCTACCTCAAAGCCCTGCCCTAACAATACCACTGACAACAGAGTCCACAACTAGCCTTTCTCAGATTAGGTGCATGTGGCAGAAGCATGCTTTAATCTGTGAATCATTATCAAATTGTTATAAACAGAAATTCTTGAAAAATATACCATTTTGTTTGAAACCTGAAAGGTGCTGCTAAACCTTGACAAGGCTCTCATTTCTTTTAATTTTTAAAACTAGGAAATTTTTAATCTTTATCATTACAGACAAAACTCTAAATATACATGAGCATTCTTGTAAACAACTGGAATGTGATTAAATCAAAGGCGCTTCTAGTAGGTGTGTGTTTGGTTTTTTTTTACTTAACACAGGTCTCACACACACCCTCCTCATGCCCCCTTTCTCTGCTGTTATGTGAAAGTTTTTTAAATTGTTAAATCAAAATGTGTATAACTGAATAATTTATTGAATTTATTGGGTAGAGAGAAGAAGGTCTGGACAGGTCTATGGACGATATACTGTATGAGTGAAGCTGTGTGCATTTCCCACTGATGTTGGAAGAAGATAAGGGAGCCTAACAGACATAAAGTCCTTTTCTTATTTAACCTCAGTATAGCGGCAGTGGCAGCAAATGTCACACAAGCCAGTAATAATTATTTCCTGTTTCTCCATACTTTGATGCTGAGCTTTCCAAGAGTTTGTAGAAATTTTTCCATCAGCCAGAACAACACAAGACAAACTGTTCAAGGAAGTACACTGAAAGAGTCTGGTGGCTGTTGCTGAGATAGCACTTTCATTATTTACAAGGTTTCCAGGATGCAGCATTTTCACTTGAATAGCTTTTATTCCCCACCCCTACCCCAAGGTTTCATTGTCTTGAGCTCCCACTATGGAGGTCAGCTGGATTGTCCTCTTTGCAAATGGAGATTCCAGCTAAAGCAAAATTGTCAAAGGACTTATAATTCTGTTGGAAACTGATCACACTAAGCCATTTACTATTTGGAACTCTTATTGCTTCAATCCTGTATTGTGTTCTCTTTGAATAGGATTACACACATTTGTTAATAAAAGGTAGTAGAGTGTATATCTATAATGCAAGCTTTCCAATAGTCGGATAAATTTGGTACTCCTTAATTGTAGGTCTTTGCCAAATTCCAGAAATCTGAGCAGGACTGTCTCCAGGCTTAAGGGGGCCCTCGACACTCAGCCATCTCCTGTGCAACTGGCCCCCTTTGGTGGGCTCACCCAGCAGTGGTGCTTCTCCAGTTGATATCCCTCCAACTGGTGCCTGGCAGCCACCATTTTGCTAAACATTTTCCCTGATGTAGCATCACTCCAGGACATTGTGGGTCAGTTCACATGTGAAGCTGCCAGTGATCAAGTATATAGTAATCAAGCCCAGAGAAATAAAGTGATGTACATTAATGTGTGAATTAGGCCTAAGACCTCTAAAGATTTAAATATGAATTTCAAATTCCTGCATAAAGAAGAGCTCTGTGCAGTGAAAAATCTTTCTACCTTACCAACACAGCTGGCCTAATGAAAGGTATTATTATGAATAATTTTGGATCCTATTTATTTAAGCTAGTTTTTATCTCATTTACAAAGAGGTTTGCTAACTCCTGGCTTGAGAATAGATCCTGTTATTTTTAGTAGCTATACGTACAATTGTCATTAGCCCATCTTCCATACCTTAAACATTATATTTTTTGCGTTAATATTTATTCCATCCTAATATTTTACAACATTTTGTTTTCAGTCTCCTCCCTTGGCTACAAGAAATTTATGTTTTAGGGACTGTCTTGGGCATCACCACCACAAAATGGCTGCAGTCACAAAAAACAAGTAATCTGCCCAGAGGTCGGAGCACCAACACACAAAACAACCCCTTTAAACTGACAGTTTTTTGCACCAAGAGAAACCTATTTCACAGAAGGCAAACTTTTTCCTCTCTTCCCACCTCTTTGCCAGGCGACTCATTCCCCAGTCTCTTTTTCCCTCTCACCCTAGATCACCACCCATACACACATGTACTCTGTCGCATGCACACACAACCCTATATCATTTTCTCTCTCTCTCTCTCTCTCTCTCTCTCTCTCTCTCTCTCTCTCTCTCTCACACACACACACACACACCACACACCCTGGTACACATTACACACACACACACACACACACACACACTCCTCCCTTTTCCTCCTAACTGCACATGAAAAACCAAAACTACACTTCCCCCCTCCCAGGATCCCTCCAAAATCCTCCCTTTCTCTGGATCACACCTAAATCTTTCCTCTCTCCCTCACCCCACCCCGATGTTCAAGTTGGCTCCCTCGTCCCTGGCTGGCTTCCACTGTCCTCCCTTGCTCTGCCAGCTGGTTTCCTGCTGGCTCCCCTGCCCCTTCTGCAAGCTTCCCCAATCCCCCCTCTAACTTCCTATGCCCACTAATCTCCCTAGCTCCCCGCTTCTCTCTTTGCCCTCCCCCAGCTTACCAGACAGCAGCAAAAGGGGTCCCTTTTTCTCCCCACCCCTTTGTTTCCTTGGTGGCTGGTCATACTGCAGAGAAAATGGTTAGCCTGCAGCCACCTGCCACCTTCATTTCCTAAGAATATGTCTGATCTCCACCTGTGACCCAGAGGCATTCATGGGAAATGAAAATGACAGTGGCTGGAGGCTCTCACTTGTCTTTGAAGCTATCTCAGCTGCCAGTAATTTTATTTATTTATTTATTTATTTATTTTCAAATGGGATGAGTAGGACACCTTGGCAGGCACCAAAGAAGGTGTTTGGGGGCACCACTTTGCTACCACTGTTATATGGGAAGCTCTGATGTCATGGAACAAGAGAACATTTTATTCCAAATGTTCTCTCATTCTGCATCAGAAGAAGGAGAGTTACTGCAAAAGCGACGTCTTAAATAAGTCTTAAAGGTTTATCCCTTTACATCAGCCACGGTCCATGGTAGAATCAAGAAAACACAAGCATACATATGACTGAACTCACGCCAGCCGTGCACCACAGTTTTCTCCTTCAATATCACCTCCAGCCACGTTGTCAGTATTCACAGATTCTGTCTCACTGGTGGGCATGCTCACTGCAAGAATCAGAGAGAAGAAAAGAGTAGAAGGTTGTTAATTACTCTGCAATACATAAATGAGTATTTACTGACAATGGAGGCAAAGCCTTCGCTAAAAGGCACAGCTTAAGTATGAAGAGGGAGTATGACCAAGTGGATGAAGGATATGTCTTGGACCTGCATGACCTGGATACAAATCTTAGCTCAACCATGGAGTCTCAAGGGAACTACTTTGGCAGGGCTCTACTGTTAGTTCCACTGTATATATGGGAATAACAATAACCTACCTCTAATGATATATACAGTCCTGGGATCAGGGTATTTGATGAACTGCCTCCTCTCATATGAACTGACCCAATTTTAAGATCTTTAAAAGATGCCCACATCTTTTAAAGTGAGGTGAGTGGCTACAAAGGATACAGCCTTTCCAGTGGTGGCACCTCAATTGTGGAACTCACTCCAAATGATCGTTCATTTGGCACCTTCTCCGCTGGCCTTTAGACACCAAGTTTAAAAGCCTGTTGTTTCCCCAGGCTTTTAGTGGATTTTAATGTGATTGACTGATCCTGCAACTGTTTTAATCTGTTGATGGGTCAGATCTGTTCATTTGTTGTTCTATATTTTATTGCTTTTAAATATCTTGTAAGCTGCCTTGTGAATTATATCTAAAAGGCAGGATATGGATACTTTTAATAAATACCTTACAAAACTGTTGTGATGAGGAATGAGATTCATGTTGTATGTGTCTGTGCAATTTAAATGAAACTTATTTATGCATTCCTCCTATTACCCAAGTTTGTCTGCACCTGCTGCCTTTCATGTGACTGGCACTTGAATGTACCTCAAATAGCTTGTGCAGTCTGTACCTCATCATGTGCCTCTATACCACATCTGGGGTTATTTTAGCAATAAAGCTAGTGCTTTATTAAACAGGTATAAGCCTTCATGTGGTAAACCCACTCTAATATTTTGCAGTGTACCTCATCCCACCTACTCCACTGTTCCTCTATCAGAGCTTTCCCCCCATTTGTACCTGTTTGTTTAAAATAATGTGATATAGATATATTTCCTGAACATGTCCTCATCCCCATTTGGTTATGTTTCCAGAGATTACTTGCAAATCCCACAAAGCCACACACCCCTTCTGCTTTTGTTCAGTCCAGCAAAATATTTGTGTGTCTTCATACAAAGCTGTCTTGGTCTTTATCCAGTATTTTATTTTTTAAAATCCTGACTCAGAGAACATCTCAATAGTCCAAATAGGAAGATGCATGCATGGGAAGGAAATGAACAAGGGACAACCAGAGACATCCCAAATAAAAAGTGATCATCAAGAACTACAATGCAGGGGCACTTGTGCAATGCTATCCACACATTCTGGGATGCAAAACTGCTCTGGGATAACTCAGGAACAATCCAGATGACTAAACTGGCAAGCTGAGAATGTAGGAGACTTTACTTTGCTTCTGTTCTACACTTGCTGATTTGGACAGGGCAGGCAACATCCAAAGCATTTTCATCCAGAATTTAAGTGCGGAGCACAAGTGAGAAAAATGGTTTAGGATGCAATCCTATGCACACTTACCTGGGAGTAAGTCTCATTGAACGCAATGGGGCTTACTTTTAAGCAGACAATTATAGGATGGCACTGTTAGAGAAGATTCATACCTCCATCATAAGAAGCTAGGATATGGGTACACATGGTTGTGTGCACAATGTGAAACAATTCTCTTACTATTTCAACACCTGACCTGGACAATCACCAGTCAGCCTGTGATGAGCTAGTGAGGTGTTTCTTTTTTCAGTTGCGCTCATCATGAGCTGACATGTAATCTGTGCAATGAAGCAAATGTTGACCACTTTACCTTATGCCGAGTATAACATAGGTCAGAGTGAACCCACATTCTGGCTTGCTGAAAGGGTTGAGGGAATTGGTTACACAAACAGTCTCTTTTTCATTCTTAAAAAAACCTTAAAGTAGGACAGGGGCTCAGTGCTCTATACTTGACATTGTTTCCTAAGTTTTGGAAAACAGAATAGACACTGACTATTTCTAATGCACTGAAAGAGACAAGAAGCCAATCAGAATAAATGTCTGCTCTCTGCTACACTCCACACCAGCATGTCATCACCTTACATCTTAAGGCTCTGACACCAAGAAGAATTCAGAGGACTAGTAACTTAAGAAAAAGCATGATATGTCCCACAAGGACTTTTCTAGAACGAAACATAAAGGACAGATGTTAAAGAATATGAAGGAAAGAAATAATGCCAAGTTAGGAACTTCTATTTTGCATATCAAGTGATCATTACTCTCCATTAATTTTAGTTTATCCTCCAGTATCATGAACTTATCAGAGGTGTGTGTCTCTAAACACAAATTATTGGTTCAGGGCAGTTCTCTTTAAGTTGCTTGTTTAAACAATTTGGAAGTCCAAAATCTTTAGTACTATTTTTCTATAGTAAAGGTAGACAACTAGTGGTTCTGGGGACCTAGTTCAGTCACCAAAGGCATCCCATCTTTCCTCAAGACTCCAAAAACACCTCAGCCCCATGATGTACCTCAGCCACTTTCTCCCATACCAATCACAAGGAATAAGCAATAGGCTCTTTAATCCACATCAGAGAAGAGGGGGAGGAGCCCCTTTGCCCATGTCTCAACTTGTGCTGACATGAATCGGTGGGTATAAACAATGTTGCTGGCCCTTCAGTCCTTACTTGATTCAAAATATGGGCCCCTCTTAAAAATTAATTGCTGACCAAGGTCCTACAAAAACTTCATTGTAGCACTTAGACTGTAAATTTTGCACATTTGCTTACTATTATTATGCACATTAACCTAAATCCCCCAAGCAAAGTCAGAGTCCTGTTGTGCTTTGCAAATGCATTTGCTGGTAGTGATACTGGTAGGGTATATTCAACTTGGTGAAGTCAATGCAAAACATTGCATTGTGCTTGGAGGCCAAACTCTCCCTCATTAATCTCCTTCTCTGAAGAGGTTGGAATGTTATTAAATAAAGGTTGAACAAAGACATACAAAATGAAGAGGGAGGCAGATATGAAAAACAAATGGGCTATTTTGGCCAATCATGCAGTTGTACTATAGCCTGGGACAATGGAGGAAGAAGATCTCTTGCAGCATGTTGTCAGCTTTTGGGCACCTTTAGGGATGTTATGTGAAAACAAGTAGAACAGTGATTTAATGAGAGAAAAGGGCTTTCAAGACTGGATGGGTCACTGAGTCTGACTTTTACTGTAGCAAGTTTCTTTTAGGTCTTATTCATCCCCAGCTGATACTTATCCAGCTTCAACTTAAGGTACTTATTTATTAATTTATTTATTTTATATCCCATCTTTCCACTAAAAATAGTGATCAAGGCAGCTACTAAAATACAGGAAAATACAAAATTATAACTAAAACATAAAAACATATCAAAGGAAAACACAAGCATTAAAACACATCAATATAAATGAAAGAAACAGCACCCACCAGATTAAAAACTACTTCAGCTTAAAAACCAAACGCTCATTGGAATAAAAATGTCTTCGCCTGCTGGTGGAAGGACATCAGAGATGGAGCTATATGACTGTCCTTGGCAGTGAGTTCCAGCACTTGGGAGCAGCCACCAAGAAGGACCTCCCTTGCGTTCCCACCAAATAAGCCTCCAATATTGGCCTCTTCCAAGGATCTTGAAACACAGCTGGGTCATATGGGAGAAAGTGGTATTTCAAATAGCCCAGTTCCAAACCGTGTAGGGCTTTATAGTTCATAAATGGCACTTCACTATGTTTCAGAAGATTATAGATTGAAAATTCAATTGACCTCACACTGGATGGCCATCAAACCATTCAGCAGTAAATGAATTTTACTTTTTCGAGTTGGGGACATCAAGACTGGACATAGCCACACCACTGGTTTGCACAGCACTGGTCATGGAATATCATGTTCTCCAATGAACTGTTTACAATCTAAATCCATACAGCTGTGATTTTGAGCTCACTGAATACTTTCCTATTCTCTGAATAAGGTACACAAAATTAATTAAACATGATGAAATGACAAGTCAGGGGTGACACAATGAGTTTGGACAGCTCCTCAGGCCACAAAACTTTATGAGATTTCACAGCATGTCCTGTATTAAGGGCTGAAAGGATATTTAACGTGCCATCAAGCATTATTTATTTTAATAAGAATTAATCTTATGGATGGATTCCCACAATCGTCTTGCTGCATAACAGGGAGAAAAGTAGAGCTGTCAACCTTTCTTTCTGGTTGAAGTTTTGGAAAGTCTATTAAATATTTTCCTTTAAATCTTTATTTCTTTTCCCCCCTTGAGCGCCACCACACTGGAAACACGTTCAAATATTCTTATGCTTATCTACCATTTTCATAGAGGTCAAAACAAGACAAAATGGGAATGTTCCATTAAGGTCCTATTGTTTCCATTTGAAGCTAGTCAGAAACCTACTGGGTAATTGTATACATGTTTCTTGATTATTAGCAGAATTAAATACTCTCTTTTTCACAATGTGTACATGTATATGGAAAAATATATGCAAGCATGGAGAATAGTCTTCTAAGCGTTGCTGCTGTGGGACCACCATGGATTTCATTAGGAGCTGTCGGAGGAGACATGTATGTCACTGAAAGGCAAGTTGAATAGCAACAAAGCTTGATGAATTATACCAGCTTTCCCCAACCTGGTGTCCTCCAGATGTGCTGGACTACAACTCTGATCATCCCCAGTCAATGCCATCTTGAGGGCACTTAGGTTGGGAAGAGCTGGATTATACCAACAGCCTGCATTCTCCCTACAAAACTAGGATAAACATGTCTCAAATCAACCCCCTCTCTTTTTCCAGTTGCTGCTAGTTTTTGTAATCTCCTTTTTAGAAGATCTACACCATCTGGGACACTGTAACTGGCTGTTACATCACCTTCCATTACCTCCAACTACTTTTATATTACATATCTGCTCATAGAAGCCACCTAAGGAAAATATCAGCTTGATGTAGAAGAAACAGCTAAACAAAATTATCTTAGGGTTAGCATTTTAGTACATGGCTGTTCCAGGGACACAAAATATAATTATTTGAGGAAATAATCCTCAGAGAGTGCATGTAGCATCTTGGAGACATATTTGAGTTTGGCAGTATGTGATACAGTCCTGAAGACATCGACAAGAGATTGATCATAAATGGATGTTACCGTCTCAAAAGTAAGTGCACGATGCTGCAGAAGCAATAGAAAAGGACATATACATGCACCAAGAGACTACATGGTTACTACACAGAAACATACATGTACAAACAAAGGATGGACACAAAGTACATTGGAACATTACCATGAGTTTCTGTAGAGTGACTAAACCAAGCAAACTTTCCTTTCTTCTTATCAGGCAAGCCAGCTGGAGCGCTTCCTTTCACAGACAAGATGGTCAAGAACCAGGAACAAGACATCAACAGAGAACATGCAGCCAGGGACAGTCAAAAGAAAAAGAAACAAGGAACTCAGCTTACATGTAGGATAGCCTACCTCTATCTTTCATAATGGGAATTAAAAATGCAAAATGAAAACAAAGGCATATGGAAGAGTGAAACATTACAACAGAGAGGGCTGTTTCCTTCAAGTTTCTCCTGTGCATTACACCTGAAGCCAGGAAACTCCAGAAACACCAAACTGTTCAACTGAAGCCATAGATGTACCATGAGAATCTATCCCTGAGTGTATAGCTTCTTTGTCAGGAAGCATCCCTAAATCTAACTTCAGACTTGTTCATGCCACCCAATGTTTATCTACAACTATAAACATATTTTAGTTTTACATTCATTTAACTGTCATGACTTCCCCCACAGAATCCTGTAAAATGTAGTTTTTATCTTTCAAGGAGTTTGGGGCAACTTACACAGCCCCACTCCCTATTTTACCCACACAATAATCCTCAAAGTAGGTTAGGCTGAGAAAGAGAATGACTGGCTCAAGGTCACTCAGTAAGTTTTGTGGCTGGATGGGGATTTGCATCTGGTTTAAATCACTATACCACAATGGATCTCTAAGAATTCATTTGCTCAAGATAATGGATAGAATAAAATAAGTCCCCAAAAGAAGGAAAGAGGATTTGAAATAGGCTAGTGCAGTACTGCCCCCTTCCACATGCTCCCTGTTTTACAGATTTAGCCCTAACCAGTCTTCACAGGGACAGTTGAAAGAAGAACAGCACAGTGGAAACAGAGACAAATGTTATTTAGAAGTAAAATGAATTCAATCAAACATAATGTTCATGCAAATATTGCTGTTACTTTTCTTACTCTTCTGCTGTTGCATAATTCCTGGTTTTTTATTGTTTGTTTTTAAATGTCATGCTTGGGTTTGGATTTTTTAAAAAATACTTTATACTTTTATACTATGAGATGCCTCAAGGATTTTTGGAAGAAGTGGTGGTATGAATGTATAAATAACAAACACAAGCACTTGATAGTCGTGTTTCATCTGGGAAGCCATTTCTGAGAAAAATTTCTCAATGCTCAACTGGCACCAGCTATTTCCTTCACAGAAAATATAATTGGTTCATTGGTTGAAAAAACAAAACAAAACCTGCACATCAGTCCAAAGACATTATCACTAGCAAAGATCTGGCAGGGATTTTTAGTTGTGAAATCACAAGTACTACTAGGAAAATGTGGCTGTGCATGACATTTGCTGGATCAGATGTAGAACCGAATGGAGGAAGGATGTGGGCAGCTGTGACATTCAGAATTGACTCTTTCCCATCACAAAGTGTGAGGAAAACAAGGTGTGAGGGAAACCCATTATGCTCAGGAGAAGAAACTTGGCACTACTTTCTGCCATGCAGAAAACATTTAAATTCTGTCTGGAAATATTGTTGCCTTTCTGCAAATGTATTCAGTTTCCTGTTATGCATGCCTCTCTCACAATGATATCGAGAAGTCAGAACACCTTTCTTGTTGAAATACATGCCCTTTTAGTTGGATCTTCACATCCTATTTTAAAACATATATGTGCAGTAAATTGGATTATATTAAATCACGGGGTCTAGAGATCCTTTATTGGGAATTGACATAGCTCAGTAATAGAACACCTGCTTTGCATGCAGAAGATCCCAGGTTCAATCCCTGGCATCTCCAGGTAGAGCTAGGAAAGAATCTTGCCTGAAACCCTGGACAGCCGCTGCCAGTCAGTGCTGGCAATATTGGGCTAGATGGATCAGTGGTCTGACTCAGTATAAGGCAGCTTCCTATGTTCCTACATAATTTATTTCTTACACTTATGCCCCACTCTTCCTTCAAAGAGTTTGGAACAGCTCCCATATGATTCCCAGGAGGTCTCCCATCCAGGCAATTTTACAGGGCCAGACTTATTTAGATTCAACAATTAGACTTCATCAAAGGGCATCAGAACATTTCCTAGAACCACTCAGATCCTTGGAAGTGTATGCTGGTTAACCTCTCTGATACACCAGGCAAAATCTTATAATGGTTACTTTGCTCGCCCCCCCCTTCCTTGGCTTTATCCATCCTGCCTGACTTTGCAGCTTGTCCACAACCTCATTTACACACAGTCAACCTGCCAGCTGCAAGATCCTCAACACATGTCTCCACTCCATGGTACTCAGAGAATGCCGTTTCCAAATCCTAGCAAGATGACAATGCTGCTGCTGCTGCTCACACATCACGTGACAAAGAAACAGCACTGTGTATTCTCCAGCTGAGAGAGAGATATGCTTTCCAAGTTGCCCACAAAACTGAACCAAGTTTTCATTTTCAGTTGCCAAGCAACCTCCTTAAATCAAGTTCTACTTTGTGATCAGCTTCACCACTAGCAAGTGTTTCTGTTTCATCTCAGAACCGTAATTTCATGAATGACTTTATAGCCTAGGTACCTCTCCAAATATCAATTGTCTTATTTTTTTTTATACTGAGTGCTTAATTAGTATCAAGTGCCCAGTTTCTTTCCTTGGTTTATGGGGATGCAGCCTTCATTCATCTTATCAATTAATTTAAATGAAATGAGAGTTTCATTCTGCCACATGTATTAATCAAGTGTTACAGTGCCCTGGAAATAATCAATGACTATGCTGTTATGTGTAAGGACTATACAGAAGCTACACCACTGTGTACAGTTTTGCTCCTCTTCTGCTCACATGGATTTTAGTATATATTGAACACAAGAGACCCTACCACTGTAAGTGGGAAGCTTGCAACAGAATTTCCCCTAGAGCATCTTTCTTACAAAATGACGCTCTGAAGAAAGGATTAATGAGGCTTCGCTAGCATAAACTGGACCAGAAAAGATCTGATCTTTCCTATGCAGTGCATCATTGGAATTCATCACTACAAGATGTGGTGATGTTCACTAGTTACAAAGGCTTTTAAAAGATTAGATGAATTTATGGAGGATAGATGTATTAGCTTTATTAGCTTTAACAGCTAATAATGGAATCTTCTTGTAAATTATCATTATAAATTATCATTATTATTATTATTATTATTATTATTATTTCAATAATAATAATAATAATAATAATAATAATAATAATAATAATAATAATAATAATAATAATTTATTTCTTACCCGCCTCTCCACTCAGATCGAGGCGGGGAACAACCAAACATAAAATACATAAGTAGTTAAAAACACAGCAAATATTATTAAAATATTATTTAAAACCTTTAAAAGTATCCTAAAAATTCTTTAAAACTCTTAAAATTCCACTGGGTAGGCCTGTCGGAAGAGGTCAGTCTTTATGGCCTTTTTAAAGGCCAAAAGACTGTCTAGTTGACAAGTCTCCTCCGACAGGCCATTCCACAGTCTGGGAGCAGCAGAAGAGAAGGTCCTCTGGGTAGTACTCGCCAGCCTAGTCTTGGCTGACTGGAGTAAATTCCTCCCAGAGGACCTAAGTGTGTGGGGGCTGGATTGTACGGGAGAAGGCGATCCTGCAGGTAACCTGGACCCAAACCATGTAGGGCTTTAAAGGTGATAACCAACACTTTATACTTCGCCTGGAAACGGATTGGCAGCCAGCGTAATGCTTTTAAAGCTGGTGTAATATGGGCACCTCTAGATGTACCGGTGACCAATCTGGCTGCCATATTTTGCACCAATTGAAGTTTCCGAACTAGGTACAAAGGTAGCCCTATGTATAGTGCATTGCAGAAGTCAAGCCTCAAAGTTACCAGCGCATGCACTACCATCTTTAATAAGTAGTAGTATTTATTAATCACTTTTCTACCCACCAAGGTTCTGAAAGCAATATACAGTTACATAAAATCAAATGAGAAGGGGGGGGGGAGCATTCTTTAAAACAGGCCCAAACCATTTTTAAAAAGCCATAAGCATGGCAAAACAGTAGTTTTCATTGCCTATCTAAAACCCAATAGGGATAGAGTCAACCTGATTTCTCATGGGAGGGAGTTCCTGTTGGTGTTGAAAGAGATTTGTAATCCGTGTGCTAGTCTTGCCAGATGTTCCACACACAGCAGCAGAGAATTTCCCACACGGCAGCAGACCCTGTGACCCAGCAGCTCAGCCACTCCAATTGCAGATTAATCCAGGACACAGGAAACACTCTGTAACAGCAACAGGTCTATTCTACCCATTTATTTACTTATTTAAAGTAAGCACTACACAGAGTATACAGGCCTAGATACAGTCCATGTGCAAAGTATAAATGCATAGCAAACATTAGTCCAGTGGAGAGAAGTAGTACTTCACCCCACCAATACAAAGACTTACATTGTACCAGTTGCAAGAACAATAAGAAGAACACAAGAGCAAAGCTAAAGTCCTTCCCCTTAAAATGGCTTCTGTCTGGAGCAGTTCACTATGTCAGAGAAAACAAACACATGACAGTTGGTTCGTTAGTTCCCAGAGATCCTTTCCCAGGCTTGAGTCCGGGAATAGCCTCCTGGCTGCAGACATAAACAGAACTGCTTGAGACAGCCAATGTTCCCAATGTTCCCAAAGATACTGAAACGAATGCTCCCAGCTTGCAGCTGATAACATACCACAGCAGTTCCACAGTCTGGGTGCTGCTACAAAAAGGCCCTGTCTTGTGTATCCACCAACCTAGCCTCTCTTGGTGTTGGGACATAAAACAGGCCTTCTGATGAAGATCGCAAAGTATATGCAGGCTCATACTTGTGAGCATCCCAAAGCCAGCTGGCTGGCCACTTTTGGAAAAAGAAGCATGACAATTCTTATATTCTTACTTTACTTCTCACGTTCTCTGGGATCGATATGGCAACTATTGTGTGCACCCACTGCTTTTAAGAGTGCAGCTGAGTTTTAGAACTAGAATTAGCAGAATTCTAGAAATCATAGTTGTAGTGCAATACCATAGAATTATATTTAAAAGGAGGATATGAAACTAAAGGCACATGACAATCCCTGTTTGACCCCCTCAGAAATATCTGGCAAGACATAGGGTCAAATGGGACACTTTACTGGTAAGATCCAGTATGAAAAAAATATGTTGAACCAGCCTTGAGCCTTTTTAGCTTTGGCCCTCAAATCTGATCTAAAAATCTATATAATAAGATAGATTTTGACCCAGTTCAAACATAACACTAAAAACGCATTTTTCGGGCTAAATTAGGGTTTGTTTATAACATCTGAACCTAACCCAGCAGCCAACAAACCAGCTTCTGAAATCACAGTTTGATGCTGGTCTGTGAAACTCAGTTTGCACTAAGTGTGATTTGCTGTTACGTCCAAATTCAGACATTGTGTGATAGCCAACTGTATTGTCTCTGCATATCAGTGTTGCTAAGTCATTTCTAAATCACCATCCATCTCTTCATAAGAAGAAAAGTGAAGAGGAAGCAGTCTTTCCCCAAAAACCTTCAGTTACAAACATTTCAGAGTTCCAAACAAAGTGTCAGTTTATACATGCAGCAGAATCAAGTAGTAATGCTGTCCCTGAATTGTACCATGTATGACAGCAGCATTTTATTCTCCTCTAAAAACAAAACTTCCCTGCCCATAGAAAAATAAAATAAGGAGAAAGCTAGCTGAAGCTTACTCCTTACATTGCAAGTTTTGTATTTGCAGGGACGGGGAGTTTGTTTATTTTTAGATGAGGAAGCATTCAAACATGCACTCTCCCACCTGCAGGCTGAAATAGTACTATCCAGGAAAAGCATTTTCATTTTTATTGTGCTGAATGTCTTCACTGGTCCAAACTCACTTCCCAAAGTGCTTATAACTCGAAGGTAGTTATATTTCACTTATTTTTTACATTAATTTTTCATTGCTGTTTTACATTATGTTTTCAAATCTAAATTGTTATGTAGGCTCCCTGCTCCCAGTCTGAAACGAGAATAAAATTCTTAACCAGCTATCATAGTGCACTGTCTGCTAAATATATATGTAATTTTGAACACAGCTCTCCACAGGAGTGTTCCTTTCAGGGAGTTTTGCTAACATAATGGCAAACCTGATACTGGATATATTACTGTAAAATTTTATGGGGCAGATAAAGGACACAGGCTCTTGAAACAGGCAGTGCTTTCAGCTTGGAAACAAGAGATTAAAAAAGGATTTTAATCTTTGAATTGTTTTTTATTAACAACTAAATATGGATAGAAATGGCTCTCCTCTTAAAGCAAGCTTTTTCAAGCACATTATTTTAAGTCTTGCATCTCTTCAGACAGACACCGAAAATGGATAAATTGCACTAACTAAAATTTAAAAACAGGCATATTTAATGGGTTTGCAGTATACACTTTTTTCTAGATTGAGAATACTTTTTGAAGCATTCACAGAAGTGAAGAACTGATAACATTACCTTGAATTAGGCCTTGTGTGGGCAGGTGTTATGCAAGCTTCCCTCACACAGCTGTCAAAGTAAACTAATTTCTAACCTTAAATATCCCCTGCTATTTTAATCTAGATTCTTAAAATATTTTAATCACTAGACCTATTTGATCTGGACAAATTCTTAGAGGAGAAGAGGGGTGTCTTTACACTTAAAGTCTTGATTAAGGAAAACAGAATCACGCTATAAGCCTGCAGACCAAGATTTGCCTGGTTATTTCAAAACAAATACATGAACTTCAGCTCTTCTCACCTCAGCAGCTCCTGGACATGGCCAACTTTCCTTTGCGTGTGTATTGGTGAGAAAATGAAGAGTCAGACACAAGTATATATGGTTTAAAATCAGGGCCACATTGATTGAATTGAAGATCTGAGAAGGGAGAAGGGCGGTACTAATCTACCTCAATTATGGGTTATGGTCCTCCACTTGTAGTGTATTTACTAGAGGAACATTCCATGTGCAGATATCAGGTAGACCTAGGCAGCCATGCTTAATCATCAACCTTGACACAGGGTTCCCAGCTTACTGCCTTTGGTCAGTGTCGTCCTTGTATATGTCTTTGGCATAGATCAATTGGCCTCAGATGTCCTTGTGGATAGCTTGGAGTTGAAACAAGGAGGCATCAGTGGTAGGGACACTGGTGAAGGATGTGACACCTGGGAAATGATGGGGCTGGAAGCCATAGTTGGTAAAAACACACACACCCAGAAACTGCCATATTGAGGAGTGGATTGTACTCTTTTAGGTAAATTCTGCTGTGGCTAAGAGGTCTGCTCAGTTGTCCTGCTGATGTGAACAGTAATATTGAAGATACTGCTCCAGTGTGCAGTTGGTTCCCTCCATCTGTCCATCACTTTGTCAGAGAGAGGCTAATGAAAGATGAACGCAGACATCGAGTAAGTGCATAGGAATTGCCAGAGGTCTGAGGTGAACTGGGGCTCCTAGTCCCAGATGAGGTGGTTCAAAACTCCATGTAGATGGAAAACAATGTGAAAGAACAGAGTGGCAGTTTCTTAGGCACGCACGTTGACTGCTGGCAGGGAATGAAACAGGCAACTGAGGATATCAACAACTACAAAGACGGTCATGAATTGTCTGGAGTGGGGCAGATCTGTGATGAAGTCCATAGTCATCACTTGCCAAGGTCCCACTGATGTGGGTAGAGGGAGCAACAGTCCTTCAGGATTTCCAATATGGTATTTTCATCTGTAGCAGTTATCACATGTTCCTACATATTGTTGTACTGTAGACATTGCTGGGCCACCAGTTTCAGGATGGTTGCACAATGTCTGGCTGTTCTCTCTTGAGGTATTATGACTTACAGGAGGGTGCATCCACTTTCCTGTTTTGTGGGCCAGGCACATAAATGATATGAAAGTTGAATAGGGTGGGGGGAAGGGCCCAACACATCTGTCAGTAAGTTTGTACACAGTCTGTAAGTGTTCTAAGTTGTGATAGTCAAGTGAGGGTGCTGGGCTCCCTCCATATGGTAGTACTAGGTCTCAAAGGCAGCTTTTATGGCCTATTGTTCTATCTCCCATACTGTGAAATTCTGTTCATGGGGAATTAATTTCCTAGAAAAATAAGCACAGGGATGTGAAGGGGCCAAGAATGTTGCCTACTGAGACAAAATGGCTCTTATAGCTACATTAGAAACATCTGTCTCGACAATTTTATTTCATTTATTTTATTTTATTATATTTGTTAATCGCCCATCTGGCCGGTCACCCGGACAATGAAGTGAAGTTGTGTATTGGCATGTATCAGCACTGGCATCTCTGTAAAGCTCCTTTTAGCTGCTGTGTTGTGCATTGGAGTTCCTCAGGAATGACTGATGAACTTTCAAAAGTTCCATCAGCAGGACTGAAAGAGTAGAGAAGCCCCTGATTCACTGACAGTAATAATTGGTAAAGCCTAGAAACTATTGAAGTCCATTCCATGTCCTTGGTGCTTGCCAGTCCAACAGTGCTTGGACATTGGATGTGTCCATCTGAATATCTTGGGGTGAGATCACATGGTCCCAAAACTCTATGGCGGTCAGAACAAATTCTCATTTTTCTTAACTTGGCATACAGATTATATTCATGGAGCCACATTAGGACCTCCCAGATATGTTCTACATGTTGCTAGAGTGTTTCAGAATAGATCAGGAGTTGTCCAAATAAACAATCACAAAATGATGTAACATATCAAGGAATACATTCATTCATAAAATGTTGAAAGATTACTGAAATGCTGCAGGGTCCAAAAGGCATTGAAGTACATTCAAAGACCATAGTGTATTTGGTAGGCCATCTTTCCCTCTTTAATATGCACGAAGTTGACATTCCTCCCCTCTTTAATATGAACCAAGCTGCATATGCCCCACAGACCTAGTTTGGTAAATATGGTGGCCATCTGCAGTCACTCAACAAGCTTGGGGATTAATGGCAGTGGATAGCAATTCTGGATGGCTATAGCATTCAGGGGATGGTAACTGGTACACAGGCACAGTTCCCCAAACTTCTTTTTGATGAAGAGCACAGTTAGAGGTAGAGGGATAGATAACCCCACATCTGAGATTCTTATCACTTAATTCCTGGAGGGTTGCAAATTCAAACTCAGACAGAGAAAAATTCAGGCTCAGACAGAGAATAGAGGCATCCTGAAGGTATCTTAACCCAGTGGTAGGGTAAATAGTGCAGTCATATGACCGGTGTGATGGTAAGGTGTTGGCCTCCATTGAGCTGAAGACATCCTGGAAACCATTGTACTTCCCAAAGAGTGAAAGACTTGCTAATGAGGCTGAGGTTGTAGTAACAACAGCCAATGGCAAACAGTGTTCACAGAAGTAGGATAAATAAAAGAAAACAGGGTGAGACCAGTGGTCTTCTGTCAATTACTACTGTGGCCATGGGCGAAGCCTTAATCTTGGTTGAAATTGTATCTTTAGTCACAAAAATATAATCAATGAAATTACTGGATACTCCCAAGTAGGTTCAATTGGGTGGCACTTTCAGAATCCTTATACCATTTCCTGTGACAGTGGGCCTTAGTGTAGCAGTGGCAATGGAATTCTGAGCCTTATGTGTGTGGGTCTTTCCATGGGCAAACACTAGCAAAATGCCTGGGTCCACCACAGGTTGGACAGAGGCCCAGTTACTGACACCAGTGCTTTTCTGTAGGAGACAGTCTGTACACCACCACCACCCCTGATCCACAGCCAGCTCAGAGAGTTGTGCAAGTACTTCCCAGATGGCTCCAAGAGTGAGAATCAAGGTGTCCTTCAAGCTGGAGGCACAGATTGATTAGGTCTGGAAGGTTCCTGAAGGGTCAAATCAGGTCAGCTCACCCAGGAGTTCATCCCATAGGCCCTCCAAGAACTTGTCAACAAGGGCAAGTTCATTGCAGTGCTCATAGACAGAATGAGCTGGCATATGAGCTGATGCTTGTTGCAAGCATCAGATGTGGCAGTTAGCTGTTTTTGCCTTCAGCTGGTCAAATCTACCTCAAGCCGCTGGGAGCTATCATCAGGAGGTTTGGGGTGCAGTGTCATCAGTATGCGGATGACACGCAGCTCTACCTCTGTTTTAAGTCCTCACCAAGGTTGGCCGTTGAGACCCTGTCCAAGTGCCTGGAGTCAGTGGCTGGCTGGATGGGAAGGAACATGCTGAAACTGAACCCCGACAAGACCGAGGTACTTCTGGTGGGGGACAAGGGAAGGTTAGGGGATGTTGACCTGGTGCTGAATGGGGTACATCTACCCCTGAAGGACCAGGTCCGCAGCTTGGGGGTCATTCTAGACTCCCAGCTGTCCATGGAGGCTCAAGTGGCAGCTGTGAGCCGGGCAGCGCTGTATCAACTCCATCTGATACGGCAGCTGCGCCCCTACCTTCCTAATCACCTGCTCCCATCAGTGGTTCATGCCTTGGTCTCTTCTCGCCTAGACTACTGTAATGCGCTCTACGTGGGGTTACCCTTGAAGACGGTCCGGAAGCTTCAGCTGGTACAGAACGCGGCGGCTCGCCTGATTAAGGGCAGCCGCCGGCGTGATCACATCACGCCAGTGCTTAATGAGTTGCACTGGCTACCAGTTGCTTGCCGAGCCGAATTCAAGGTGTTGGTTTTGACCTTTAAAACCCTACACGGCTCCGGCCCAGCTTATCTCAAGGAGCGCCTCCAGCAACATCAAGTAGGCCGCTCAACAAGGTCTGCCACGGACAGCCTTCTCCTTATCCCATCAGCCAGAGCAGCCAGGCTGGTGGGGACTAGGAAGAGGGCCTTCTCTGTGGCGGCCCCCACATTATGGAACTCCCTCCCTAGTGACCTTCACCATGCCCCCTCCGTGATGAGCTTCCGCCGTGCATTAAACACATGGCTGTTCAGGCGGGAATATGGGGTGGGTTAGGTTTTTAATAAGAATTTTTTATTTTGTTTTAATCATTATATTTTATTGTGTTTTACTGTATTTTAATTGTACATCGCCCAGGGTGGCCGGGTGACCGGCCAGATGGGCGATTAAAAAATATAATAAATAAAATAAATAATAATAAATAAATGCATATTTCATCTCAGCTATGAATCCTTCATAGGTGTTCAGGAGCTACTTTACTGAAACAAATATGGCACAGCTCATCTGCAGGTTCCCCTTTAGCAATCTGATGAGGATGCATATCTTGACTGGTCATTATGGAAATCCTTAGTTCGGAGTTCATATAGAGTTGACACTGGACCAGAAAGCTGGGAAATAGGCCTCAGTCCCCTAAAAACTCTATGGAAGACTCACTGGACACTGTCCCCACAGGGGTAGAGGGGACACTGTGGAAGTGGGTACTTCACTTTGAGGGGCCAGTGGGTCAACTTTTTCAGATGCCCACATAGCTGGCTGGGCGAATGCAGCATCCACCTCATGTCAGTGGGCTGGAACAAAGTGTCCTGTTCTGGCCCTGAGGCAGAGGGAACAGTGCAGAAAAGCAGCCCAGATGTTACAGTACCAAAGAGAGCTTCTAGAGCTTCAAAGAAAGTAACTTGCTCTAACAACATATGGGACCAGATTGTAGCATTTTATGCGTGGACCTCCAGTCCCCTCTCAAATTCCACACCCTTCTTGAAATGTGGAAAGCCATAACAGGGCAGGCCTCTGGCCTGGAGCTCAGCACTTTCATCTTTCCAAGAGCTCATGCTGGGCAGGCTGCTTATGTTGACACACCAGCTCCTTGGTTTGTGAAGCCCTTGAAGCACTTGCGCTCTGGGACTACAGTCTCTGTTCCAGGTTCAGTATCTCAGGCTCCAGGGTCTCCAGCGTCTTGGGTCTGGGAGTCTCCGATTGTCAGGCTTGGTGCCACCTTCATTGGCACCACTGATTCTTCAGCCTCTGTATTTGTGTCATTCCTGGACTTAAGGGTCATTACATAATGTTCTGATCTTCAGGATTCTGTAGCTATCCAATTCCACATTAGGACAAATAATATGTTCTTTGTGATAAAATCATGATTATGCGAAAGTTTAGCAATAGTTTCAAAGAATATATTCACTTGGTATTAATTTATGGATTGCTTAATACGCTGAAGCAAGTTCTGTGTACTGCCCCAGTACTGATTGCACCAGACTTTGACCAGGTGTTCATTGTAGCCATGGATGCATCGGAAGTCAGAATCGGGGCTGTCCTAATGCAAACCAGAGACGGTGTCAAGCATCCGGTGGCCTACTTCAGTTGGAAGTTGTTGGATCGGGAGCGAAACTACTCGTCGGTGCAAAAAGAGTGTCTGGCGATCGTATGGGCCTTAGACAAGATGGGGCCAACAATGGCCTTCTCCCTGTCCCATCAGCCAGAGAAACTAGACTGGTGGGGACTAGGAAGAGGGCCTTTTCTGTGGCAGCCCCCAATTTATGGAACTCTCTCCCCAGTGACCTCCGCCATGCCCCTTCCTTGATTAGATTCCACCGTGCATTAAAAACGTGGTTTTTCAGGCAGAAATATGGGGTGGGTTAGGATTTTTAAATTTTGTACTGTTTTTAATTGTCTTTTACACTCTGTTTTGTTCCTGTATTTTATTGGACTGTACATCACTCAGAGTGGCTGGATGACTGGCCAGATGGGCGATTCAAAAATATAATAAATAAATAAATTTAAAAGATGAGAAACCTTTCTCTTGTTCAGCTACTCTTTATCTGCAAGGAATACATTATCCACACTTTCCCTAAAAAGATCATAAGTGAAATTATTTGAGGATATCCCAAAGTTCTTATTTGTTAAGCTTTCAAGAAGTAGTTCTTGTATGATGGACAGAAACACTCTAGGAAGGGGTATAGGACACAACATACTACACTGTGGTTGCCGCTGGGAAGCAAACTGCATAAGCACTCAGCCACTGAATTATGTTGTTTCCCTAGTTTGTCATTGTTGGTTGAAGCCACATGGGCAGCCCTTCATACAAGTAGCTAACAGTGTGGATGCAATCTGTTGTTTTGTGATAGCTGATTTGATGAGGAAGCCTTCCTCTAAAGTATCAAATAAGCTTTTTACTCTGTAAACCAATATTTAGTTTTATTTTAAATAATGGATTTTTAAACCTCAGCCTGTAGCCTCTTTCCTTACATGTAGAAGAAAAGCAGGGGTAGTACCAAAGGGGGTAGGGTTGAAGGAGGAGTGGAGCCTCAGAGTGGTTCTTTAAAATGGAAATGAACTGTGACATACCGTATTGTTCCGAGTATAGGCCGCACTCCCCCCCCTAATTTCCTAATTTGAGTCTCTAAACTAGGGGTGCAGCCTACAATCGGGATGTTGCAAAAAAAACCCCAACATCCTGCTGGAGGGGGGTGCCTGCTCTCGGGGCCTTACCAGGTCCGGGGCTCCCTCGGCTTGCCGCCTCGAGCCCGCCGCGCTGGCTGAGGCTGATGGGACTCGTAGTCCAGCCCAGCTGAGGGGGCACCGTGCTGGCCTGGACCGATGGGACTCGTAGTCCATCCCCTGCAGCGGGCTGCTCCCAGGCCAGGCGCTTCCTCTGCCTCCCGCCCCCCCAGCACAGCTGCCACAGGCTGAGCTTGAGCGCCTTGAGTGAATTGTGCACCTTGGAGCTGTCTACGGTGACGGGCCACGGGGCCCACTGGAGCTGCGGCCAAGGCGCCGGCATGGCTGGGACCTTTTTTCTCCTTGGCGTTGGTGGAAGCAGCGCAGGGTGGCGGTGACGGTGACTTGGTGGGGGCTCCCGCGGCGGCGACACCTCACCCACAGCCTGCACCCCGGCCCGGAGCGCCCTCGCCGCCGCCACCACCGCCTCCACCGCCTCCACCGCCTCGTCCTCGCCACCCTCCTCCTCCTCTGCTTGGACGCAGGCGGCAGCAGCTCCTCCAGGCGGGGGTGGCGGCTCCTCCGGGCGGAGGCGGCGTCTCCATAGGTCCGGCACCGGGCCACGACTGGCTGCTCTCCTGCTGCAGCCACCACCATCCAGGCGATGGGGAACTGAGCATGCTCCCCAGAGCCGCCTCGCCCCGGAGCCTTCTCGCTGCCGCCGCCGCCACTGGTTGTCCCAGACGCGGCAGCAGCAACAGCCGCCGCCAAAACAGATGTCTGGCCGGATTGCAGGGACGGGCCCTGCATGCCTCGCCCACTCTGGCTGGCCGGCCTCAGTTTCCCTACAAGTTTACCCAGTTCCCCTGGGAAACTTAGGCCAGAGGGCAGGCACAGCGAAGGTGTTTTTCCCTTAACGTCTCCCTCACTTTTTGCCTCAGTTTCCCTCAATGAGCCGAGGGAGCCCTGGACTCGGTAAGGCCCCACAAGTCTCTGGCGGGTGTGAGCGGAGCCGATTTCAGCCTGCTACGTCCGCCTCGAGGCGAGCGGACACACCCCTCCAGCAGGATGTTGCTTTTTCTGCGCCGCTCATTAAAAATTTAATTTTTTAAAAATCGCACCAAACTTCAAGGGTGTGGCTTATAATCAGGAGCGGCCTATACTTAGAACAATACGGTAAATACCTGTGGCATATATACTGTTTCAAAAACAGTGTTTTTGAAAGGCAAAAGAATCTTCCGCCAGCTATGCTAGTTTACTTGGGAGTTTGTTTTTACTGATTGATTTGGTTCACACACCACCTTTCTACCAAGAAAAATAGCATTCAAGGTGGGTTACAATCAAAAATAAAACTTGATTAAAACAATAATACAACAAATGCATTAAAACACAATTAAAACAGCAATAACAGAATAAAAACTGCATCCACTCCAACAGACCCACTTACACACCAAAGGTCTATTTGAATAAAAAAAGGTCTTTGCCTGCTGCTGAAAGGATAGCAGTTGTGAACTGTTCCACAATATACTGTTAGTTCAGTTTTGTTGTTAAACATTTTATTTTTACTATCATCCCTAACACACCTGAACTTGATTCTCATCCAAGAACTCCTTCATCTCGTCCTTCTCCTTTTGTCCTCTCTGTCTATCTTTGGATGCACTGGTTGGTCCTACTTTGTATTCAGCTAGACTGCATTTACCTTCCCTTGATAATAACCATGAGAAGAGAATGAAAGGGCGGGAAGTATTTTCATTTTTTTAAAGTTGTTGCTTTCTTTCTCAACTTCCATTTTGTTTCATGATCACAAGTTCTTTTCAACCAGAGAGAGAAGGAAAACAGGGAGGCAATGAAAACTATGGAACAATGAAGCAAAGTTACTGCTGCCAGAGAAAGACACCAGAGACATTAATTATGTCACTAATTATAAACAAACTTGTTGATTCTCACTCCATTTCTGATGGCTCAGGGAATCACTCATATAGAGAGTCACTCATATAGTGCAGAAGCTATAAAACTATCCATTAAAGTGTAACACTGGAGATTGCCAGTGACTGTTGTCTCCATCACTTATTTCTTTTCTTTTCTTTTTAAATTTTATTTACTTTTCAAAACAAAATATAACAAAATACATGAATAACACAAAAATATAACATAAACAACATACAATATATCATAAAGTGCACCCCCCCACCCTCCAAGGGATCAATTTATATACTTCTATTCCCTTGATCAAATGAATTCCAAATTCCAAAAATATAACATATCCTGACAAGGCACACTCCCCTTCCCCTTAATTAATACATAGTCTAATAACTGATTCCATATATCCATAAAATTATTATTTAACTGTCCTTTTTTGCATTTGATACTACAAGTTAATTTATCATTTAGGGCTATATCCCAAACTTCCTTATACCAGTCAGTTATCAGGAAAACATGTTGTACTTTCCATTTCCTCGCTATCATTAGCCTAGCCGCAGTTAACAAGTTTACAATTATTTCCTTCATATTTTGGTCGCAAATAAGTTTCTCCGTTATTGATAACAATGCTAGTTTTGGACAGACCTCTAAATTAATACCAATAATTTCTGATATTTCTGTCAGTCAGTTCACTCCTAACCAGTCTTTGAATTCTAGAAAGGCTATGGTCTGAGGGGTCGGCTCTTTCAGATCGGCTCCAAACAGGGACACCCAATTTTTTCTCTCTCTCCCTTCCACTCCGCATTTAAAAACTTAATCAGTGGGAATAATTTCTCTCTCCTTGTTACAATTGTAAACTGTGTTCTTTTGAAAACACAAAAGCCTCCAGTTCTTTCTATTTGATCTTGACTGGAAGAAACAAATTTAGTGCCACGAGGCTTGTCACCTCCCGCGTTCTGCAAACAGCGTTCAAAGTCGCAAATAAGCTATAAATCATCTAAAACATCAGCATAACTCTCACCGGAGGTCAGCAGAGCACATTCCAAATGATAGTTAGCAAACTCTTACCAGAGTTAAATCATATGCCGGATGGATTCTTTACTTTCAGCTCAAACCCTTTGGGAGGTTTCTATCAGACGTCTAGTCTGCCATGGTGGCTGGCTCCGCCCCCCCTCCATCACTCATTTCTAATTCTTCCAAACCATGGCAGGACCACATCAATGTAGGACAAACACCATTGGTTAAGTTTTGAAAAGAGAAGTGCTGTAGATCAGGCCTATCTGATGACCATCCCCTTAGATCTGAAGGATCAGCTCCCTAATCTCAGATTGGTACCAGCTGTACGATTTACATTCCGGTAAACATGCATAGGATTGCAGCCTTAGATTCTTAAGTAATGATTCAGTGTCAAACACTTGTTTCTTCGCTGTGGGATTGTCAAGGTTCCACCTGTACCAGGACACCTTGAACAGATCCTTAAAGATATCTGCCTCTTTAAGAGCCCCTCCTGTCTCAGGATGCCAATTCTTTGCCTTTTACCTTCTCTTCCTAGTAACGTGGGATTAGGCCTTAGGCGTGGTGCAAAAGACACTCCAACAACTTGCTGTTAACAATAACTGTTTACTTTAGTAAATATTGGTAAAGTTGATTCACAAAAACTTAAGGTAATTACATAAATAGAGTTGTATACTTTCCAAAAGCGGGTATAATAGAAATAAAAGAAATAATAACGCAGTTCTCTCTAACCTAGGTAGTCTTTCACCTGTAACCTTAATAGAGATTCTTTCTCAGCCTAGCTCTGGCTGTTCTTCATTCTTCAGAGATATTCAGACTCTGCTTCTCTGGCTGCTCGCTGCTCGCTGCTTCTTGGTGCCTGCAAAACCTCTCCTCTCTCTCCAATTTCGCTCTCTCTCCCACACAGCTTCTCCACACCTCTTTATATACACTCCCCTAGAACTAGAAGGTTACAATCATGTGACCTAAAACTGGGGAAATGATACTTAACTCTATTAGGGGGAAAAGGAGACTTCTCTCAATTAAAAGGAAACTAACTCCATGTGTGGAAAATGAAACTTATGAATGCCCCCCTCCCATCAGGAGATGTTTGGGCCTACAGGCTTCAAACTAACTCAAGCCTGTGTAGGCCTCAATTCTTCACAGGGATATTTGAATGTTTTTCTATGACACTAATTCTCCCCCTGCCCCCAATACACGCGCACGCACGCATGCAAACACACACACACACACACACACACAGACAGAGTGAATTCCACCATCACAGGAACTGCTGTTCCTGTAGCGCTTAGAATCATAGAATCATAGAAAAGTAGAGTTGGAAGGGGCCTACAAGGCCATCGAGTCCAACCCCCTGCTCAATGCAGGAATCCAGGTCAAAGCATCCCTGACAGATGACTGTCCAGCCGCACCTTGAATGCCTCCAGAGTGGGAGAGCTCACCACCTCCCTAGGTAGTAGGTTCCATTGTCTTATTGCTCTGACCGTCAGGAAATTTTTCCTGATATTTAGGTGGAATCTGGGTTCCTGTAATTTGAGCCCATTATTCAGTGTCCTGCAAACTGGGATGATCGAGAAGAGATTATGGCCCTCCTCTGTGTGACAACCCTTCAAGCACTGGAAGAGTGCTATCATATCTCCCCTCAGTCTCCTCTTCTGAATACTAAACATGCCCAGTACTTTCAGTCTCTCCTCATAGGGCCTTGTTTCCAGTCCCTTTATCATCCTTGTTGCCCTCTTCTGAACCCTCTCCAGTTTGTCTACGTCCTTCTGAAAGTGTGGTGCCCAGAACTGGACGCAATACTCAAGATGAGGCCTAACCAGTGCCAAGTAAAGGGGAATTATCACTTCACGTGATTTGGAAGCAATACTTCTATTAATGCAGCCCAAAATAGCATTTGCCTTCTTTGCAGCCACATCGCATTGCTGGCTCATATTCAGTTTGTGATCTACAACAATTCCAAGATCCTTCTCACTTGTGGTATTGTTGAGCCAAGTGTCCCCCATTCTGTAACTCTGCATTTGGTTTCCTTTCCCTAGGTGCAGCACTTGGCATTTATCCCTGTTAAATTTCATTCTGTTGTTTTCGGCCCAGCGCTCCAGCCTATCGAGATATCCTTGAATTTTGTTTCTTTCTTCCAGAGTATTAGCTATTCCACCCAACTTTGTGTCATCTGCAAATTTGATAAGCATTCCCTGCACCTCCTCATCCAAGTCATTAAAAATGTTGAAGAGCATCGGGCCCAGGACCGAGCCCTGTGGTACCCCGCTCGTTACCTCTCCCCAGTTTGAGAAGGAACCATTGATAAGCACCCTTTGAGTCCGATTCTGTAGCCAATTGTGGATCCACCTGATAGTTGTTCCATCTAGCCCACTTTTAGCTAGCTTGCTAATCAGGATATCATGAGGCACTTTGTCGAATGCTTTGCTGAAGTCCAGGTATATGATGTCCACAGCATTCCCACAGTCCACAAGGGAGGTTACCCGGTCAAAAAATGAGATCAGATTAGTCTGGCAGGATTTGTTCTTGACAAATCCATGCTGGCTTGTAGTAATCACTGCATTGCTTTCAAGGTGCTTGCAGAGTGACTTCTTTATAATCTGCTCCAAAATTTTCCCAGGGATTGATGTCAGACTGACTGGCCTATAGTTCCCAGGTTCCTCCTTGTTGCCCTTTTTGAAGATGGGAACAACATTTGCCCTCCTCCAGTCATCTGGCACTTCACCTGTCCTCCATGATTTCAATCAGGCTCTCTTGCATAACACCTACAATTGTTAGCATTTGTAGCTAATCTTTCCTTAGTTACTGGGTGATTATTTTCCACTTCAGTGGAGAAAGATAAAAGTAGACACTGCTGCACTCTTTCCCCCCTCAACTTTTAGATCAATTTTTGACAGATAATAAATAATTCCATGACATCATCTTTTATTTTGTGGTATTTATTTTTGAGAAACAAAAAGGAACAGATCTGGATGGCACTGTTCTCCAGCTGCTCAATTGGCAAGCTAAGGAGATGAACTGAGTCCATGGAGGCTCAGGTGTCAGCTGTGAGCCGGGCAGCGCTGTATCAACTCCATCTGATACGGCAGCTGCGCCCCTACCTTCCTAATCACCTGCTCCCATCAGTGGTTCATGCCTTGGTCTCCTCTCGCCTAGACTACTGTAATGCGCTCTACGTGGGGTTACCCTTGAAGACGGTTCGGAAGCTGCAGCTGGTACAGAACGCGGCGGCTCGCCTGGTTAAAGGCAGCCGCCGGCGGGATCACATCACGCCAGTGATGAAGGATTTGCACTGGCTACCAGTTGCTTGCCGAGCCGAATTCAAGGTGTTGGTTTTGACCTTTAAAACCCTATACGGCTCTGGTCCAGTTTATCTCAAGGAGCGTCTCCAGCAACACCAAGTGGGCCGCTCAACAAGATCTGCCACGGATGGCCTTCTCCTTGTCCCTTCAGCCAGAGCAGCTAGACTGGTGGGGACAAGGAAGAGGGCCTTTTCTGTGGCGGCCCCCCTACTGTGGAACTCTCTCCTGAGTGACCTCCGCCATGCCCCCTCTCTGATGAGTTTCCGTCGCTCATTAAAAACCTGGTTGTTAAGGCGGGAATATGGGGTGGGTTAAGATTTTAAAATTTTTATATTGTTTTAATGTATTTTATTGTATTTATGTATTTTATTGTGTGTACATCGCCCAGGGTGGCCGGTTGCCGGCCAGATGGGTGATAAATAAATATTAATAATAAATAAATAATAATAATAAATAAATATATGGCTTGACTCCCATCCTCTGCTATTATCTGATTGTTATGCAGGCAAATTCTGCTGCCACGGTGTTTGTGTGTTGACTGTTGTTTTATTATTGAACTCAACAGGTAAAAGAGCTTCCAAAATACCCTAACACCAATTCCTTTCCATCCACCTAAGTGTCTGGAGACTGAAATAGAACAGAAATATGTTGTGGACTTGAGAAAATGTGAACATACAACTTCTATTCCAAAAGGAAGCTGACTTTACCAGGGACACTTGCAGTACCCCCATTAGTGCACTAAAGCAGAAAAACAAAAATCACTGTGCACTTAGTGCACATAAATACCACATTTTAGCAACTCAACGTAAGCTATAAGGTTGCTAATCTGATCCCAGGAAGCATGAACAGCTTAATGTGGGCTGGTTAAGTAAGCACAGTTTTCTTTTCCATAGTTGTTCTTGCTAGAAGAACCTAAGAAACCTGCATTTGGGACATGCAGCATAACTCTGCTGAAGCTCTCTAACCTCCACAGAGAGGCTGCTTCAGATGAAATACATAAAGCAAGCCTGGTACTTCTGAAAAAGTCTGTAGATGTTCTATAAAAATGGAAAATATTATTTTTGAGTCAAAATTATTCAAAAAGTCAGTAAGACCCTATATCACCATTCATAAACATTGATGTTACTTTTGAAAACATAGTTACATTTTTAATTTTAAAGTTTGAACTATTCTTCAGTTTCTTTTTTTCCATTAGATGCCCCAGCCTGTTTCTGTTTTTCTAATCTCTCTCTCTCTCTCTCTCTCTCTCTCTCTCTCTCTCTCTCCAAGCTCCCTTACATCACATTCCCATTGTTATTCAGACACAAGCCCTGATATGCAGCAGAAACCCTTGTACTTGTCACCAGCTCACATACTTCTCAGCTATTTCTACATAGTTGCGATGGGAGATACATAGATTTCCATAGTTTTTCCAGCTCAGCTATGTGACAATCTGAGTGATGCTGGGCATTAATCCCATTACAGCAGGGCTAGGCAACGTGGTGCCCATGAGCACCTTTTGTGGCACCCACCAAGGTGCCCTCCCACTCCCTCTTTAAAAAAAAAAAATTAACACATTTTTCTTACCGGCAGCTGGGTACCATATAATCCTCCTCTTGATATAATCCTCCTCCTCCTCCTCCTCCTCCTCCATTTTATCCTCACAACACCCTGTGAGGTTGGTTAGGCTGAGAATCAGTCTAATCACTACGCCACACTGGCTCTCCAGTTGTAAGAATAAAATGGTGTGGGAAGGACCATGTATATACCCTTCCTGGAGGAACAACAGGATAACAAGGTAATAAATAAATGTATAATAAGGGAGAAAGGTTCTAGCCAGCCTGCTCTCTGCTGTGTTAATTCTCTGGGGGGGGGGGGAAACAGGAAGGCACCAAATACAGGGGTGGGGGGAGAGTAGCAGAAGCATCAGGTGCATAGGAATATGTTTACTGAGCCCAAAGCATTTAGAACATTCTGCAGGGGGACTGTTAGGCACAGCTAATTTGAGTCTTTGGCCTTCAACTTTGTTGCAAAAGACTGCATGTAAAGTTCATGCCTGAAATGTGCCACCAATGGAAAGTACTCTGATATTGGATCTGCTTAGACACAAATAGTAAATTTCCAAATGAGTATGGCCAAGTGTTACTTGGATTGATTTAGTTCTAGTACCTTATTTGATTTATTTTTAATTTGTTTGATTTGTTTAAAATAAAAGTAACAGCCTAGAATGGGGAAGTCTTGATAGCTTGAACTTATTTTAAAATCTCATAAACCTTAACTGCACTGTTTCTATGTATAAATATGGCTGTTAAACTTCCTGTACCTAGCTTATCCTTTATGAAATTCCTCAATCAATTTCCTGTACTAGCTGAATCAACATAGCCAGGTTTTATGTTCCAGTTGCAAATGTGTGTCCATCACCACTCCACAACTCCTCACTAGCTTCCTGATACAATTTCTATCAGAAAGAGCTTGTTTTTGCTTTTCAGCATCAGATATTTTAGCTCCTGGCTTCCAATTCCAAACTGATCATGGAATTAAAAGCATTTAAATGGAGAAAACAGACTCATGGCACAGTTGCTCTTCAGAGGGGCATGGGTTAATAGCAAGTGCCAAATGATCGGTATTGGGAATGATGATATCAAAGATGTTATATTGATCAATTATTTAGAAGAGGGAACAATACTGCAAAAAAAATCATCTCACAATCAACTATGACAAAACGAAGGTTTGGTCTTTTCCGGACACTATACAGTAATACCTTGGATTGCAAGCATAATTCATTCCGGAACCGTGCTTGTAATCCCAAACACTCTTATATCAAAGTGAGTCTCTGGCGGGCATGAGCGGGGCCAATTTTGGCCCGCTACGCCCGCTCGAGGCGAGTAGTTACATCCCTACACTACTTGTATTGCAAGACGTCGCTTGTTTATCAAGTCAAATTTTATTTTAAAAATTTGCTTGTCTTGCAAAACGCTCTCAGACCAAGTTACTTGCATTCCAAGGTATTACTGTAAATTAGACAAATGGTATATAGATGGGCACCTTATTGAGCAAGTCAAAGTATTTAAATATTTGGGTATAGTATTCCATCATTCAGGGACATGGACAGCCCAGCAAGCTTATGTGATTGAAAAAGCCACCAGGAGTGTCCAAATTCTACTGTGTTTTTATCGAACGAAAGGACTAAATTTCGTCCCTGCGGTCCTCAAAGTTTTCAAAGCCCCATAGCTCAATTATTGTTAGGGAATCCAATTCGGGCTGATTCCAATCTGAAACCACTGGAGACAGTGCAGTCCAAATTCTTAAGACAAATCTTTACAGTTCCCAATTGTGCTCCAAATGTTGCTTTGCGACGTGAGGCTGGTGTTATTTCCATACAAACACAGGTCTGGATGAGGACACTTACCTATTGGCTGCAGCTGCATTTAATTGATACGGGTCTGCTCCCCCTGATTAGTCAGAGATACTCATGAGAGCAGTTGGCAAAAAGCTATAACCAGAAAGCTAAATTTGGCTGGCTTTTCAGTCCAGTATCTATTAGGCCTAGGCTTCTATAAAGCCAAAGAAATTATAAAATGCGCTTACTGGATATTGAAAGACAAAACAGTTGGGCCATAATGAAGAAATTGAATCCCCATCTTAATTTGACTATATGCAGTCCTATAGAAAAGACAGCAGCATATTTACAACAGCTTACATTCTCTAAACACAGGATAGGTTTTTCAAGAGCTTGTCTAAATGTGATTCCTACCGCAGTTCTGGAAGGCCGCTTTAGGATAATTCCATATGAAAATCGAGTGTGTATTTGTGGAGACGGTAACATTGAAACTATCGCCCACGTGCTACTGTTTTGTTCCATGTATTTGAGAAGAGTTAATTACTCCTCTATTGACGCCTCATCCAGGGTGCCCAATCGATTACTATGTGAACTTTCTTTTAGAGGACCACAATAGGACGGTGACAGCAAATACAGCAAAATTCATAGCTATTGCGATCAAAATGAGGGCATCAATTGCATTTAGAGTTCAACAAAAAATATAAATTTAGATAAAATTAAGGATTTTAGCTGCGATATTGAACTTATGCAAGTATTTGTTTTACTCTGAACATCGGATATATACTCTGTGCTATGTTTTTATTTGTAATTTGTTTTAAATTGCAATGGCCAATGGCTTGGTGCAAATAAAATTTGATTTGATTTGATTTGATTTTGATTTGAGGGAACAAGAAGCAAGTTTGTATTAGAAAACCTGAAAGCTGAAACTCCATTCAGAGTCACCAACAGCATAGTATTTAAAATAACTTCTCTTTCAAAAACACTAGATATTATTGACTGCTGTCAAAGATCGGTTACTATACTTCCAAAAAATTAAGGTCTTCCCTGACTTGCTATAGTGGATCTTACACACCTGGGTATATAATCGGATGATCTGACCATCTCTCTCTCAATATACAATACACATTTATCACAACTCTTATAGGATTTGAGTAACATTCTGCAACATTCTGCCTGCTATCGGTAGTTTTATATATATAGGATGCACATTATTATTATGCAGCTAGCAAAATGACCACCATTATGTGGAGGGAGGATATCACACTGCAAAAATGCCTGAAGGCAGTAGAGACATGATGTACCCTGCTGTGGAAACACTTTCACTGAGTGCTGGATCGGTGTGTCCAAGTACAATTTTTTATCCCATGGAAGTGAACAGCAACCATTTACTTATATGGCTATAGTCTATATGTCTATATATGGTTATAGACTTATAGTCTAGCGCTGCCGGACTGCTGACTGGGGCTGGAACGCGGGAGAGGGCCTTCTCGGTGGCTGCCCCAGAGCGCTGGAATTCCCTCCCCAGGGAGGCTAGAGTGGCGACCTCCCTGGTAAGCTTCAGGAGACAGGCAAAGACCTTCCTGTTTCAGAAGGCATATGGGACTAGTCTGTGATGTGATGGAATGCTGTTTTTACTCTTATGTGTACTATACTGTTTTTAATGCTATAATTTAGTGGTGGGGCCGAGCTGGAGTCGTCTGAGGCTCGCTCTGGGCTTGCCCTCCCCCGCGAGCGGCGGCGGCCCGATCCAATTCAGAGCGGCGCGAAGCGTTGTCCGCGCCGATTGCGCCACTGCCGGAGAAACACCCCCCCACCCCCCTGCCGCTGCCGCCAGGAACCGCCGCCGCCTACCTGGTCCTGCGCTCCTGTGAACCTCTGCCTCCGCCGCCACTGCTCCAGTGCGCTGGACCCCTGCCCACGCTCTGTTTTGGCAGGAGGAACCAGGGCAACAGGGCTTAAACAGCCCTGTTGCCCTGGTTTCCCCAGCCAGGGCCTTGCTCCTGTCTGACGGGCTGCTCGACTACATCCCTACGACACACACACACACACACACACACATATATATATATATACAGTCATGCCTTGGATTGAGAGCATAATTCGTTCCGGAAACGTGCTTGTAATCCAAAACACTCTTATATCAAAACGAAATCCCCCCAAAAAAAATTTGTACAGAGATTTTTAATTTAAGCCATACTACAGTACTTGTATTGCAAGACGTCGCTTGTATATCAAGTCGAATTTTTTTAAATAAATATTTTAAAATTTGCTTGTCTTGCAAAACGCTCTCAAACCAAGTTACTTGCAATCCAAGGTATTACTGTGTGTGTGTGTGTGTGTATATATATATATATATATATATATAAATTTTTAATATTATTGATGATTTAATTCTATTTTTAACTTTTGTATTTTTCTATTTTTGTTTTAATTGTATGAGTTTTAAAGGCTGTAAGCCGCCTTGGGTCCCAGTGTTGGGAGAAAGGCAGGATACAAATAAATATAATAATAATCATCATCATCATATTGGGAATACACATTAGGGACACCACTAGGATGTGGGTGAAACCTGCTCCCTCCCTGAGGACCTTTATGTCTGTGGTGAGGGGCATGTCTAACTCTCTCACAACTGGATCTTTTGTCTCTACACATCAGCCACTCATTTAAGTGATTCAGTGGAGATTTAATTTAGGGAAGTTAATAGGAAATATGTTTCAAACCTCATAATATTAGAATTAGAATGCTCTGAACCTTCCTAAGAAAAAGTAGATTGAAGTCTGATAAGTAGATAATACATTCCTGTGCTTTGTTCTCTAAACTTTGTTCACCTTTTTGCAACCAATTACTCCACAGTCATATATAAGTAAATTATAATAATTTTGTTTGGTTCTGGAAATGTAAGCATTTAATTGAAAAAACTCTCACAGTCCTCCAAGAATTATCTCTGAGCCTATTACTCAAACAAAGATTTAATTTCATGTGTCTGTATGCAAGCAAAATATAGTCATGATAAAAATATGTACAGCATTTTGCTTATTTGGCCAAAGAAAGAATTGAGCAGGTGACAGGTCTTTTGTGAGACCTCTTTATTTGGTCTATGATTGGGGAAACTGATCATAACTCTGGAAATATTTCTATTTTTCCTTTCCCAAAAGAAAATATTTTATTATTTTGTGATAACAAAATTTGAATAATGAATGTTAACAACGAAGGAACTGTCTATTTAACTGAGTAATTGCCTGAAAGGTTCAAGACCTGATATTTCAAGACCGCTATATCTCTAGGTGTTAACAAAGAGGGGAGGCTGTCTGTGCTGATTAAAAAAAGAGCATGAGAGGGGAAGATTCTCTGTATCCCATCTCATTCTCTCAAGCACCTCCAAATATCAGGGGCCAGGGATAGACAGAGTTCCTACATTCCATTTTATAAGGCTTTCACAGATTGGGTGTGCCCAGTGTACTGCTCTGCCTGTCTTCCAATTGTTCAAAATGTATTAAATATAAATAATTAAATAAATAATTAAATAATTAAATAATTGACAAATAGTTTTTGTAAGTAATTTTGGGTTTAGTGCATACACAGTTTGCTGTTTTTGCAGCTTTCCATTTCTCCCATTCATCAGGCCACCCCCACCCCCCAACACACACCTTAGCTAACCCATGTGCATGAACAGATACATTACAGATCACAGCAGTGATCTTGTTTTAAGCATGCTATTGTGTGCATGATCACAGTAACATTCCTTGAAAACTTACATTTTATCAGATCTTTCAACTGACCGACTTGCTAGGGCTCATCTAGTTCCCCTCTCCAGCTTGTTAGTGCTCTAGTTCTTTATTCTATGCCTTCTGCAAGATGCTAGTGCACATCATAAGTTCCCATCAGCATTTACCATGAACTAACAATGTGGTTAGAGCTTTAAATAGAGAATTATCCACAGTTAAGCAAATTCTCCCCCATCCAGAAAAGATTTAAATCTCTTTGTATAAAGAAAGGGAATTTCAGAGACATCCATTCTAGTGCCTCTAACCCTGATCAGTGTCAATCCCCGCAGTGGAGGCTAGAGAAACCATCAGGCAAGCGGCAGCCTTCACAAGACTGAGCCACCATTGGATGATGTATCAGCCCACCTCTGCTTTACTTTCATTAGTTGATAAAAGATGTGGTCAGAGCCCTAGTTCTAAAACCAAGGCACCCATACCAAAGCAAGAAGGCAAGCACAGGTTGCAAGCACAGGTTCAAACTTTGTTGAAGCTGGAAGGGGAATCTTGCAAAAAAAAAAGAGTAGGGGCTCTCTACACACAGAGAAGGACAAAGTAGCCTTTGATAAGGGCCATCCTTTCCCAGAGCCTCTCTTGTAAGGATCCTTTAGTTGCCCTCTTTTCCAGGCTTGCTCTGGTAAGTACTGCAAGGGAATGAGGGATAGAACCTATAATTTCTTTTCCCAACCAACATGACAAGGAGTGAATGAATAGAGACTGAAACAACAGTGAGAAGTTCTGGGAATCAAACCAAAGTTAAAGGTTTGTCAAAGAAAAAATATTGTTACATTAAAAATGTTAATCTGGCTAATTCCTACTATTCTATCAGTTCAAGGAATACATGAAAATAAGTATCTTGCATAAGTCCCCAAGGTCCAACTCAGTTTTGAAACTGGCAGTTGTAATTGCATTCATTTACAGAAACCATAATACCAGCAAAGCAATGATTATGGTAGGTATATCCACTACAACAGTAACAGAGCAGTGTCCCAAATCATGATGTTATTTTGATGTCATTTTTAATTCTCATACTGAGGTATTACTCCTTTACAGAAAACAGATACGCTGATGAGTATTTATTTAAGACTGCAGTGCCAGTGCAGTTATTGTATGTTTACTTACTAAGCATTATACTAATTTTATTGTTTTTCTATTTTGTCTAAAACTTTTTGGTCAAAGCATGGAATATAGATGTTACAAGCAAACAAGCACCAGCTCTAGGTAAAGGCTGTGTCAGCTCACTTTTGCTTTCAAAATAATTAACAAAAGTCAATAGCAATTCAATAGACCAACAGGAGGCCTCTAACAAAAAGTATAGGCCAGTTTTAATTTCTAAGACGCAACAAATAATGTCCAACAAATACAAGACCTTCTGAAATCAATACTAATTATGTCATCTCTCTCCCCACCCTATTTTTATGTAGCAAATATTGATAGTGAAGGAGAATGGGAAATTTTATCTCAGCATGGCTTTTTGTCACCTTCTCCATTCCTGAGCATATGTGTATATACCATACATCCCATTTTGAACATTCATCCCTGGCTAGGAGCCCAAAAAGAAACAGAGGAAAGTTGCTTACTGTTTCGGGGCTTCTCCTCATCCATGCCTTCATCCTCATTTTCTGGGTCAATATCTTCTGCTTGAGTTATCCAGTCCAGGTATCCCTTCAAGTCCTCCTCCAGTTGCTGTTTCTCCCGCAACTTCTGAAAGTCACCCCGAGCTTTTGCCTTCTCTCTCTCTTTAGAAAACTCCCTGGCAAGAGGGAGGGGATAAAGGAATAATCACAGAAGAGCAAAAGAAGAGAAGACAATTAGCTTGAATTGCACTGGAAGTGTTTTTTTCCTACTAGTTGCCCATATTCATTTCAAGCCATATTGATACATACAGTATGGTTTCTCTGTTTTAGTTACATTGATATATCTTTAAGTTGCTAATGACAGCTCCCTGTGCTGCATCTCAAATCACTTTTCAAACTCAAGGAGAGGTTATTTCTTATAAAATGCTTCAAGCTGGCTAAAATTTGAGGAGGAATACTACTTCCAATAGGACTTGAATGAACCCAACCTATTACTTGTGCTGCAGGAATGTAAGGACAGTTTTTTCTCAACTCCAGGCAAATACTCAAAGCTACTATATGTACCAAGGTATCTCTCCCATCTGTCATCTTGCCAGGTTTTTGCTCCATCTTCTTTTAGGAATCTGATAATGAAGACTTTAAAGTGGAGGTTTGCAAGAAGCTCCACTTAACCCTCAGGATCAAATGCAGCTCATTAAATCAGTTCTAGGAAAGAGTTTGCCATAAGGTAGATGGATGCATCAGATATGACAAATGTAGAAAAAGCAAAAGAGCTCTTGTACTTGAAGCTTTGTAGCATGGAAATGTAAATAAAAGATGGATGGTGAGAAATCCAATCAAGAGTCATTATGCCTTTCTCCTTCTAAGACCTGTACAAACAGTATTACATATTGAAGATGGACTGAATATAGTTAACACTGTTTTATCAATGAGGAGCCAAGCAGCAGAAAGATTTAGTGTTTCATATCTGTCTGATACCTCTCTACGTAGTCTGATCATATTCAAAGCTGCTGTATATTTACTGCTCCCAAAGTGTCAGTTAGAAAGAATGTGACCTAAATTGTATTTATATTGGTAGAAAATAAACAAATATTAAAGCAATGTCCTTTGGAAACAAGCTGATGGAGGATTTATGCCCAACACCTGGAGAGAGCCTTAAAAGTACATATGAAGCTGCCTTATATCGTAAGACTGATGGTTCATCTAGCCTAGCATTATATACTATGTCTGGCAGGGTCTTTCCAAGATCTAAGGTAGATATTTTTCCTACCCTGCTACCTGCGATCCTTTTAACTGGAGATTCAGAGTCTGAAACTGAGACTTCCTGCATGCAGATCATGAGCAATACTATTGAGCTATTGCAAGGAAGACATGATTAGAAGTGTACATCCAGCAAACACTTACTGGATCTTCACATATGATACCAGCATAGGTAAGATTTTTTGTTCACCAGTGTGCACACTTGTAGGGAAAGCATTATGTGTAAACTGGTCCTAAGATTATTTTTAAGCTTGACAATATTTGTGTTTTTGAAATCAGTCTAAAGATGATGCAGTAAAATACACAGTACAGGTACCTTAAAACCTGGTATCTGGTGATGGTCTCTCTAGGAATATCTAATGAAATTCTAGAAATGTCCCAGCAATGGTGCTAAATTAAATCTAGTCAATATCAACATGTGACCAAGAATCACCTCCAAATGATTCCCATTTGGCATCATTCTGTGAAATGACTGCAATTTACATTCAGCTCCACACAGTGTTACAATGGTGAGCAATTATTTCTGCTTGTTAGCTGTCATACTAAGAAAGCAAACAATCTAGGGTTGTTGACTGAACCACCCTTTCATTCATGTGGACAATCCTGAGAGCATGTCTGAAATCTGCTGACTGGGTGTTATAAGGAATTTTTATACAGTTGTATATTTCAGTTGACAAAGCATATGCCTGGAAGGCTTTAATTTTTAGTACCAATTTTTGTTTCTGTATCCTGCTTCTTGTAGAAGGCTGGAGATTCTCTCCCCTCCCCATCCATGGTTGAATCAAGCATCATTGGGGAAGAAGCTCTTAGTCAAAAAGGAATAATCTGAGAGGATCCATATTTTATCAATATGTTAGAACTTGCTCATATTTTTCCACTCCTTTCTCATTTGTTACTGTTACTTTTATTATGATGTCAAATGCAGAAGCATTAAGTATTATCTCTCTGTCTTTAGCCAATGTTTCATTGAAAGTTCTGAGATTGCTCCACCAACTTGAAATAACAAGGTGACTTTTAAAAGCCTATGTCTATAGGCAGCACTAATGTAGTTTAATCTGAGCAAACATTACTCAAGGATCTCAGAATTCAAATGTTAAGGTGCCCCAGTCCTCTGTAGCATTCAGGTGCATGGTCTAAGGTTGCCAGTTCCTCTGTGATGTAAGAGAAGCCAACGACAATCAAAGTGACTACACCTCTGCCTCTCAACCCCCCACTGTAACTTCGCATAAACATCTCAGTGTTGAATGATACTCATAAGCTGGGATCACACTAGTTGCTATATTAATTCCTTCCATCTGGGGTAATGGATCACAGCTGGGGTGAAGTTTCAACTCCTACACTGTATGTTCGAGGAAAATATATTTCCAGGCCTAGCACTGTTGGCTTCTGATAGAGATACCCCCGCCATTCTGGGGGCTGTTTGATTTCATTGTACCACAAAACAAATACTTTCAATTTATCTTTCCTATCACTACCTCTTTCTGGGTTGTGCCAAAGCCCACTGGCAGGTGACTTTGAGAATATGGTAGATCAAGTCCCCCCATATCCATAACCCAAGAAAAAGAATAGAAACATCAATTCAGAAACCCATGTAAATAAGCAACAGCAATAATTAAAAACATGTTTCCTGGTACTGCTTACCCGCTAAGTACACCGAGAACCAAGTTAAGTACAAAAAATGACCCTATGATGGTTAAGGTAACAAAATAGATCCAGGGCCACTCCCTTCCTATGGCATCATTGACCTGGAAGAGTGGAATGATAATTAGTGAGGAAGATTCCATTCCTGAGCATTGCAAGGCTCCAGATGAAGGGAACTTGCGTCACCAGTGCTGAATTTGTCATTTAGTTCAATCAACATGCAAAGTTTTCTATGTTCTCCAGACTAAATAGAGTTAAGTATTTAGGCGGCTTTGCAAGTGAATTTCCTCTTCACAGTATTATTAGACTGCAATGTGACTGACTTGTCATATTATTGATTGGAGAACCAACATAGAATCATTACAAATATAACCCTTGTTTTTGTTTGTGACAACAAGTAAAGGATTCTGGTGATGTGAAAGAACCCTGATTCTGAAGTCTTGCCCTGCAACGAGGGGGGGGGGGGAAAGAACACCAAAACCAGCAGCTTACCCGCTCAACACACCAAGAACCAGATTAAGAACGAAAAAGGATCCAAAGATGACCAGACTGACAAAGTACACCCAGGGTAACTCATAGCCCATAGCGTCCTGCATCTGGAAAGATGGAGGATAGTTAGAAGACAGAGACAGAAAGCAGAACTGATTAGGTAAAGAAGACAGAAGGATTTGCAAATAAGGCCTGTGGTTCACTCAGATAATTGGACACATTTTGGTCATTACCTACTTTTTGCTGTTTTAAAGAGCCAATTGCTTAAAATACCATGTAAAAACAAAGTGTCCATGAAAAGATCTGGGAGACTACTTATGGGCTTGCCCTTTATTTCTTGAAAAAAGAGAAATGGTTGTTCTACGAGTAACAAAAATAAAATTGGATAGTTGCTGATGAATGATGCACCACTAAATAGTACTATATTCAGTAGAACCATCTGCTTCCATAGTGCAACATATTATGAAATTAACATTTCTTGCTATTCAAATGTAATGTATGTCTAATTGTTCAAAAATATTTCATAATTATATTTTTGTAACTGAGAGGCATTTTTCTTTTTCACTTACTCTTTATACTTTTTATAGGTTGATGGCCATACTTCATAATCTAAATAAATAAAGTATCATTGTCTTGTGCAGCCAGTTGCACTTTGGTTCATCAGAGAGCTTTAGTCTATGATAAATGTGTTATATTTACTGTTAATTACTGAAGTGCCCAAATAAGAGACCACAATTAAGGAAATTAACAGGATTACCACTGTTCTCATATTGAAGCACCATCTGTACACATATTCCAGTCATTATCTGCAAGCAAGTCTTTACTATGTTTCCTTCTGCCCTAGGGTAACAAATGTACATTTGCACATTTTTAAAAATCATACTTCCTTTTGGCCCCAGGAGGTCAACCCAGAGCATTTACTGATATTATCCAGGAATTACTCTGTCTATTCAAAGCAAAACTTTTGTTCTACCACTGCAATGCAAAATTTCAAAATTGCTATGAACTGGCACCAAAAAACAACAAAACAAGAACCCCAAACCAGGATGACAACAGGGAAACATGGGATTGCAACAGTATAGGAGGAACATTGTATCAATGTTTACGAATTACTAGCCTCCCAATGCTGATGTTTGGAGGGGGTTAGTATGGCATGTTGGTGGCTCTCCGCTGGCCCCAGATGGTGGAGAGGAATACCAATGGGGGGGGGCTACACTGCAGCGGAGGCCCACATTGGGCGCAGGTGGGCATAAAGTTGCTGCTACAGTTCTCTCACTGGCGGGCGGGGTGGGAGGAACCAACTTGGATCCCTGTAGCTGATGTAGCTAATTTGCCCTCCTTCCTGCTTTTTCTGTCAATTTGGGAAGATTATGACTGCAAAGATTTACCAGGCTGAAAACCTCGGTCAAACCCCCACACATTTTGCCCTGGCCAGCACAAGCCAGCAAGGGCTTGGTATGTGGCAGGAGATCCACCGTTCTCTTCTTCCCTGGCTTCACTTAGGGTTGCTCTGTCTGTGACCAAATTCAGAAGATACTCAAGTAGAAGCGCCCAGGAAAACAGTATGGCATTGTGTGTCCATCAATCACTTTGTAGCATTATTTTGTTATTTATTTATTTATTTATTACAAGTTTTTAATTCTACCTTTGCTCTCCAAAGTGAGTGCTCATATAAACTAACATAGTTAATTTTAAAATATACACAAATAGTGTAACCATTTAATACACACACAAAAAGGAACAGCAGGTCAACAGTATCAGGGGACAACAAAAGTTCAGCAAGGGTCTGCCAAAACAACATCTTCAATCAGTGTTCAGAGATCAGTAAAGAGAAAGGCAGATGGATCTCCTGGAGCAGGAAGTTTCACACTTGGGTGCTGCAACAAAGAAAGTGGTTTCCCATATTCCCACCAACCCCATCAGATGGTGATGGGACACACAAAAGGACCTCCTGCACTGATCTCAGTCAATGGGTGGGATCACACAGGAGATGGTTTTTAGGTATGGGAATTGTGTGGGGCTATAAAAAGCAGTTGCGATTAGGAAAACAGGACAAGCAGGCTTTCTCCCTGCTGATAGGCTCCCTTTCTGTTCAATGTTTGTACAGTTATTATCAAGCTACCAAAGTTGGATCAGAGCAGCTGCCATAGTAGCAGTAAACAGGAAATCACTCCTGCTGCTCCACAGAAATAATTGTCTGTACCAGCTTAATTCTTAGCAGGGCTGGTGCAAGGCCGTTTGGTGCCCTAGGCAAGATCAGATATTTAGCGCCCCCCCATCCCACTTGAGCCCTCCCTCCCTCCAGCCCTATGCCCATCAAAAGTCAATTGGCAAAACCTAAAAAATTTACTATCATAAACATTGACAAATATACATAAAATACATGTTGATGTAGTACCAATTTGCTACATTTCTCGAAATCTATCAAGATATCCTCAGTTATCCCGTTGGATAAAGCGAAGATCCATTATACAGATTTTCGCTTTCATATGAAGGTACCAAAGGGGACTAGAAGGGGGGGGGGCTTCCCCAAACAGTAGGCATTATCAGGGGCTGCGGGAGTGAATTGTCCATGAAAGGAATCACTTTAATATAAATATGTGTCTTTTGGTGGGATTTTGAAAATGGGGTGTGGGGGGAAGACTGGCTTGAAACGAGTGTGGAGAAAACACTTTTATACTGGAAGTCTTTAGAGCGCAGGAACGAAGGAAAGCCCAGCTCTGAGAGCCCCTGAGGAAACTGGAGCCTCGTCTAGGCAGGCGTGTGCGTGTGTGTGCGCGTGCACGTGTTGCCTCCTTTGCCCAGCCCCCAGCCTGTCTCCTCCTCCTCCTCTGCTGCTTCCTCCAGCGTCTCCCAACTCTGGAGCCTTTTGATTGGCTGAGGCGCTGACAGCAGGAGGAGCTCGAAGTAAGCGTGCAGCCCGCCCTCCTCTATAAGCATCTTTGCAGCTTTCCCTCTCAACCTCTCTCCCTCTCTTGTTTTGCTGCGCCTCCCTGTAAAACTGAACAGTGAAAAGGAAAAAGAAAGAATTGTAGTGGGGATCTGCTAAAACCGGCACAGAGAGATGTCATGTAAACTCCCCTCCACCTTCCCCTCTTATTTCTTCTCCCGCTCCGTCTCTTCCTGCTGCTGCTGCCGCCGCTCCTCAGTTCAAGTGATCACAAAAGAAATCTTTGGGAGAGTCAGTTTGTGTATTCCTTGGAAGCGAAGGCAGAGCGCGCAGGGAGAGGAGAGCAGCTAGCGACGGGCAGTTCAAACAACCCAGAAAAACTTTTTTTTAAAAAAAGCTTTTCTTCCGTAGATATATGTGAAGTGTTTTCGGGAGGGAGTTGGAGTTTCTGGCGCCCCCTTCAGCCTGGCGCCCTAGGCAGCAGCCTAGTTGGCCTAATGGTAGCACCGGCCCTGATTCTTAGATTGTGCTAACAATACTAACCTTCTCTGTGCATTTGTTACTGACATAAATAATGTCTCCTTTAGTGTGGTGTGGGACAAGGAGGGACCAATTATGGGATTTGTGACAGCAAGTGGAGAAATGAAAACAGTTTTCCTTTAGAACTACAGTAGCTAATTTACTACTCATAGACGCATAGCCTCTATGAAAAGCTACTGGCCACCAAGTACCTTTGATTTCTTGTAAGGAGGGTTTGTTTCAAACATTTCATGAGATAAGGACCAGAATGTTACTTTACTTTTATCAAAAGGAGCACCTTGAATCTGCTTGGTGCAAAAAAAATTTTTTGGCAGTTTGTCAAAGCATACTGAATATGCTGCCATTCATCACAAACCTGAATACTTGACAGCAGCTGGAGGCTTTCTTCACTTGAACTTATTTGTCTGATAAAGTCTAGTCTTTCCTAATTATCCTAATCAGGTGAAGAACTTGCAGAGACTCCCTGTAAGATTTAACAAAATCACAGACTGCACAATAGCAAGGCTGGACCCTGAAATCTGCCAGGATGTTTTTTGCACTGTCCATTTTGGAATGCATGAAAACTCACTTTAAGGCACTCATGACAGTTTCTTGTAGGAAAGGCAAATAAGTGGGGGGGGGGTACACATGGTAGAGGTATACAAAATTATGCATAATGTGGTGAAAGTGCACACTGACAAATTCTTCTGCCTCTTTCATAATACTAGAATCCAGGGTCATTCAATGAAGCTGGATGGTGGAAGATTCAGGACAGATAAAAGGAAGTACGTCTTCATATAGTGCACAGTTAAACTATGAAACTCACTACGACAAGATGCAGAGATGGTCACCAACTTGAACAGTTTTAAAAGGGGATTACACAAATTTATGGAGGATAAAGCTATCTGGGGCTACTAGTCATGATCATTATATATTATCTCCAGCAATGGTGCAGTTAGGGCTGGACTGGACCTCGAGGCCACAGTCCAAGACCCCCACAGAGTGGCAGGTGATGGGGGAAGCCGCAAACAGGCCCAGGGTCAGCATCTGGCCCAGCATGGGCATGCTAGTACCAACCATGGCTGACATTGGTCTCATTTTTAAAGAAGATTTTACAGTAAGAGGGCAGCAAGTCTGTACCTGGTTACATATGCTAATTGTATTATTTTTTTACTTTTAAAATATATTATCCCTCACTACAAGAAAATGTTGTGATATGTATCATATTCACAAGCTGGAGCACATTGTTTACACATGGAAGGGACTAGAATGGCGGGTAAACAGGTTTATTATGTCTCTCTAGAATCTTGTGCTCTCGCAGGGGTTACTAAAGTGTGAGAACAATATGAGCTGGTCACATGGTTTGTATGTTCTGGTGAGGAACTGACTTGTTTGTCTGTCTGGAGCCATTTTAGAGAGGAGCTGCAAACGGGGGAACTGGCTGCTGGAGTCGAATTACAGGCTGGAAAGCTGGCTGGCTGATTGCAACTGAAACGCTGCACGCTGCGCAGAGAGAGGGGGAGAAAGATCTGGATTTCTGTGTGTGGATAAATGGGCCTCTACACACGAACAGGATTTTTAATCTCCCATCTCGCACACACGGGGCTCTGCTGTCACTCACGCGCCTGATGCTTAGCATCAGGGCAGCAGAAGCAAACTCCATTTTACTCCTGTAGTCATGCTGCTGCTATGATTTAAGTGACTTTAAAATATGAAACTGCATGTATTCAGAGTACTGCTTTTTTGTTATCAAGGTTGGCAAACAGATTTTTTTTTTTTATTTAACATATCAGGAATGTAGAAGCAGTTGTAAAGCATGGCACTGGTGGGGGCAGGGGGAAGAGAATAAATGTTAGCTGAGTGCTCCTGAAGTGAAGTAATATACATGGCTGTCTAAGGCCAGGGAGCATAACACCATTAGGTCTAGGGTCTAAAATCACCTAGCTGTACCACTGATCTTCAGTATCAGAGGCAGTATGCCTCTGAATACCAGTTGCTGAGGAATGCAAGCGGGAAGGTGCTATTTCACTCATGTCCTGCTTGTGGGTTTCCCATAGGCAGCTGGTTAGTCATGGTGGGAACAGAATGCTGGACTAGATAGGCCTTTGGTTGAATCCAGCATGACTCTTACATTCTTATGTCTTCTACCCCTGGCCCATTTGTCACCTACCTTTGCCAGAATCAGACCACAGCTACAGTCTGCCACAAAGCTAAGCCCCAGGCCTGACAGAGGGTTGGGAGAGCTGATCCTGGTACTTGCACCCATGCAGCTGCAATAATATTCTGTGGGAGATAAGCGAGGGACAGCAAAATCATCTTGCTATCCTTCCTGCCACTTGTAATTTCACTATAAAGGGATATTAACAAACTACTGGACATGTGAAGTTGAACCAACATAACTGACTCTGTGGTTGGTTAAAAACTTCTAGGATGTTATAGAAGTGCTTATTCTCAACCTACTCTGTCTACAGCCAAGTATAAGGCACACAATGGCACCATGTGATATTGCTGTGCTAAACATGGTGATGTTGGCTGTTCCCACTGTTGCAGTGGCACAGCAGATGTTGTGCTCCATCCGAGATACTTGACTGTACAGTACCACTTAGGATCATGCTATTACATTCCACCCGAAGCATGCTTACATTTGAATGTTTCTTTTACATCAAGAAGACTGGGGCTCCAATCCTAAACACACTTACTAGGGAGTAGGCACCACTGAATACACTACTGAGTAAACATAGATTTCATAGATTCTGAATAAGCACGCTTAGAAGCAGGATGCCAGTAAATACAGAAACAACAGTGTTAGTGTATTCTAACCAAAGACTTGGAATGAGCTTGAAAGCAGGTGTGTCCTTGAGTGGCAGCCTACTTCCTTGCTACAGGTGGTAATAATCTGTGTAAGCATGTGGGAGGTGTTTTATGGTATAAAGCCTAGCTCTGCAGTGTAATCACTCTCTCTCACTTAATGGCTGTGAGGAGCAGGTAACAATGTATCCTGTATAGTTCTGATTTAACTCTTTTATGCTTTTGATTAAATATATTAGAAGGACCTAAATGAGGAATGTATTCCTTACTGGACCACTGACACTATTGCTACTGCTAACTCTGCTACAACACCAACAAACAGGACACTTTGTTGCAGTTACAGTTGCACTGGATAGAAATGAGCAAGGATATATTAATAGTTCCAGTTCAAGGTAAGGAATATTCAGCTTTTGAGGTATAAAGTAATATTATGACATCCAGGATAGGCTCATATCTTTTGCAAAATGTGTTCTGATTTTTTAATTATTCCGTCCATTCTTTATTTCCTTCATGATGAGGTGGTTTAACTTTTGCAGGATAACAAAAGTTAATGAATGCATGATTGATGAGTAACTCTATGGCTGGATTCAGACAACACAATAACCCACATTCAAGGGTTGAGTGTGGGGGGTTGTTGAACCACAGGTTGTTGTTGAACCATTGGTTATTGTGTTGTCTGAACCGAGCCACACTAACAAACCATGGTTGGTTAACCACAAGCAACCCATGAAGAGAACCCATGGCTTGTTGTTGGGTTGTGAACTGTGGGTTGTTTGTGGTTAACAAACCAAGGTTTGTTAGCGTGGCTGGGTTCAGACAATACAATAACCCACCTTTCTCAACCCTTGAGCGTGAGTTATCGTGTTGTCTGAACCGAGTCACTGCATTTAAATGGTGTTTATTAAAGGGGAAAATGCTATTTTGTGTAATATATTGCCAACCAATGAAAAACACTGTTAGAATTCACACAAGAGGAATGGGCACATCCATGAAAATATTGGCACTGGCATGCCATCTATATTTGTAGTAATACTAGTTAATAAACAGGACAGCATCTTATTCAATGCTTTTTTTTTTTTGGATAGAGAAAACCAGGTAGAAATATTGTCTGAGACTCTGTGAGGTCAACAAATTAAAAGCAAGAAGCCAGTTTGTCAGCAAGCTACTTTGGCTTTCTTCGAGGAATAGCTGCAGAACTGGAGGGGAGCTACCTTTCCAGCTAATATAGCTACTTCATTCCCCAAGAGCAACAAGGCATCAGAGAACAACACCCTGTCAGAAACTCTCATTCAACTACAGTAATATGAACCATGCCAAGGAGCCTGCAACTGATCCATGAATTACCGATGGCTCCTGATGGGATGCGCATAATGAATTCCTAAATAATACACAACCCCAAAGGGATACAGTTACTTAGCCACCAGGCCTGAAAAATATTTGTGAAAAGATCAGGTCCTCAGATCTACTATCATCCTATAGTAAACATTTAACAATTTTCCAGGCAAAAGGAGAACAGGTACTTGTCTCAACTCTATCTTCAACAATAGATTTCCAATGACAATCTTCTTGCCTTGCTCCATTCCAGTCACAATTCCTTTGACACTCGAAACCACACCCTTCCTATTAAGGCTCGGCTGAATCCCTCCCCACCACCCCTACACTTTTGCAAGGCATTCATTCCCCATGAAGAGGGGAGTATCAGTGACTTTTGGAGAGGGCAAGAGAATTCGAAGACCTTTTGGGTGGGGGTGGACTTACTTTAAATACAAGGTGGCTGAGGAATGTTTTTGGGGGGGCAGCCACCTCTCCCCCAAGAATGTCTGTAGAAATTACACTTCATCATGATGTAGCCTTGTTCCCATTGGGGCAGCCTGCCCCAAATTATGAAGGGAATACTGCTGGCCTGCTGAGGCCAGCCAAGCTGCTGCTTGAAGAGGTGGCAAAGCTTTCTCCTTTTTCAATAAAAAAAATCACCCATCATCTTTAAGTTAAGCCCACCTGAAAATTGTTAAGATTTCACTTGCCTGAAGATTAATCCAATCTTCAGGGGGCAGTCCTGTCTTACTACAAAAGTTGAGAGTAATAAAAAGGACTGGGCTTGTTTGGCCCAGTGCTACTTTCTATGACAGTACAATGGGAGCATGTTCAGCTCTTTAGAGCTCTTATTTGGGGCTTACCTTGGGCCTCCAGGACCACAGACAAAAGCAAAGGCCTAGGCAAGCAATTGTCCAGGTATCAGGGCATGGCCTGAAGGCATATGATGCAGGCACCTTGCTGAAATTAAGCAGGGCTGGATCTGAATGGGAAACCACATGGCAAGCCTATTTAGGCTGCCTACAGTTCCATTGAAGAAAGGTGGGATATAGATGAAAATACATAAATAATCTTCCTCTATTTCCAGATCATGCTGCTTATGGCACACTTCATTTGTTTTTTAGAGATGAGGCAAGGTGATGCTCAGGTATTTTCAGGAATTCCATATTCCTACGTTGCCTTAGCTAAATGTGTGCCCTACCCAGGGCTCTGCATAATTAAAATAATTTCCTTTATGAGAAACATATTCATCATGTATAAAAGTGCTTCCTATCTTTTGCAGATCAGGTCATGGGAACCAGGGAGCACTGAAATGCTGCTTCCAATCCCACAGTCAGCTTTCTCTGCAGGAGCCCTATAGGAGAGTTAGTATCCTATTTGCAAAGCTACACATGCTCTGTGCCAATAAAATAAAAGAAAGCTTTGAATTCTACAATCCACATTAATTATCCATAGGAAGCAAATTTGCATCTGTTTTGAAGTCCCACCCTCTGACCAATGGAGATCCTGTTCAACTCCAATGCGAGCTTTTGAGATTTCACCTGGCACCACTCACATGTTATCAAGTCTTTCTTATTTTTAATGAAAGGCAAGATTCTCAGGAAGCTGATTTCCAATTTTTGCACTTGCACATTGAGATCACAGAATTGTGGAATATGCACAGTTCTGCTTAGCACTTCCCAGCTGCTTCTATTTCCTTGACTGTAAGGGGTGGGAGTTGCCTTTAAATTTGTTTAAATTTAAATTTAAACTAAGTAAACATGATGAAATCAGGCTGCTCTTCTGAACAGAAAGCGGAAGCTAATGTGTATAGGAAAATATTCTCAGAATCTTTGTGACTCAGTTCCACTGTTGATTAGACTGCCTCAGAAACATCTTTCATTCTACAAAGCATGCAGACTTTGCTTGGGAAGCTCTTGCTTCCAATCAAGGTAAGCAAAAAGCTTGCCATGATAGCCAGCTCTGACATTCCCCCTCTCACTCTGGGATTTTCAATCTGTCTCAGAACCCTTAGTTACATCTGACAACAGACCTGCCCCATTGTGGGTTAGCTCTTTTCTTGTTTCCTGTTGCCTGGACTGTGAGATTATATAATTTGTGGTATGACTAATCCAGTGTCTAACTTTATCACTGTCTAACGCTCCTAGGTAAACTCTGGGGATAAGTGATGAATGCTATATCTTTTACTTCTAACATTTAAATAATAATTACTTAAACTGTAGCCTTTCATGGTTGAAAATATTAACAAAAATGCACAAGCTATGCATTTGATAATAAAATACAGATCTTGCTTATCTAGACCGCTGATCTAAATTCTCTCTAAATCCATTACTTATATGTTACATTTACTTGTAGTATGGATTCTACAAGGAAAAGCTTGGGCCTTAAGGATGGGGATGCACATCCAAATGAGCATCCGGCTGAAAGCAATGGATGGCATTCAAAGTCAGTCAGTTTATTACGGTCATAGACGAGCAGGAATGGATAGCATTCACATCAGATGTGCATTTGGACACACATCTCATTTGTGCCCACAGTTCCCAAAAGCAGGAATTCAAGGGGTTTCCATAGATATCAGAGACCATGAAGTGGAAAAGCTGGAAATCCCAAGAAATAAAAGTTCAGGTCTGACATATCCATATCCTTCCCTGTATTTAACCTAAGACCTCAATGTGAACCAATAGCACTCAACAAAAGAACAGAACTTCATCGAGCTTCCAGTATTGTAAGCGCTTTTCATTTTTGCCCTCCAGTAAATTTACATGATTTCAAACCTTAAGGGTTAGAGTCAATGCCCTTGAGCCAATGCTCTTTCATCTACTTTATTCTAGCCAGTAGTTAATAATGCTTTTCTTGGGTTTCTGGCCAAAGGTACTGGTAGGTTTGCAGGGGGGGGGGCAGGCAAGTTGCTTCCTCTCCTGCAAGCCCTCCTTTTATTTTTTTACAGGAGTGTGTGTGTGCATCAGGGGCGGCTCCTCTTCTCAATTCAATAGTAAAAAGAAGTGCCATGAGTACGGCAGTTGGCCAGTTGATGCTGCATTCCTTCACTGCTCCTATGCCCTCATTTGTCAGTGTCCCTCAAAAGGCAGCATCTGAGTGTTTCAGCTCACTACTCTTCAAAGAAAGAAAAACCTTAAGAAATAAAGAAAAACCTTTCTTTTAAAATGGTGTACCATGGGGCTGCAGCCTCAGTCAGCCAGCTGCCGCAGTGCTTCCTTTTACTAATGAGTTGAAAGGAGGAGGAGCCACCACCTGTCAGGAAATTGTTAGGGGACCCTCCCCAGACCTGCCCCCTGTGGTCCAACCCTGGCAACACTACTGTTTTTGGCAGGGGTAGAAACATCCCTAAAAACCTAGTACTTTTAACACAAATACAAGGAGACCTGACCCGAGTACAACTGAAGTGCATGCAAAGTACCTGATTTAACAGTACAGATAAATTTGGTAATCTAGTTTATGATTGATAGTAACTACTGCAAGACAGCATGTGCAAATATACAAAACTCCCCTCTATACAGTGGACTAGTTCTCACTGAGGTATTCTATCTGAACCACATCACTTCAGACTTACAGATGAGGGCTCACATAATTGAAAGCTCCTCCATACTTTTTTTTTTTAATCCAATGTAGCAACTACCATGTCTGGGAGAAGACACATATTCTTCTGTGTGCAGGGACTTCTGCTTTGTTTTTTAAATTAATTAACGAAGGAGCATTCAATCAGGAGCCTTTTGTAATGGGCAAGATTTCATAGTTTGATTTGTGCAGTGCACAAAGAAAGCAAGCTCCCTACCCATACCATGTGGATACATGTAGAATGATTCCTTTTCAGTAACGTACCAGTCTGCTTCTCCTCTATTGGTGATAATACTTACCTTTTCTCTCATGTCCTCACCTTGACTACTAAGGTGGCCTGAAGCCCCTTCCCTCCCCACAACCTTGTTCTTAATGGCTTACTGTTGCTTTCCCACTCCACAAATATTTGCTTGCCCCTCACTCTTCCAAATGTGTAAAGTTGCTTCTTGCCCCATTTGTCCCCCATGGTGAATATACAGCTCAGGACTGAAACTAGGATCAGAAGTGCATGCCTCTAGAAGATGACTAGAATGAAGAAAACAACCATGATTTGTGGTATCCATAAAGCACATCTTCGTTTCTATGTATAGGGAGCTACTTTGAGCAGTTTTCTGTTGAAAAGTAACATCAACTAAAATCTAATCTAATACCTGTTCAGTAATATAAAACAAGCTGCATTGAATTCACACAGCACAGGAGAACGGCATTTTGCAGCCACACTAGGTGGTTCCATTAAGAACGGCACAAACTACAGCAGCACACTGCCTTTGAAAATACAAGAAAAAATGAATGCTGGCTCAATTTATTCCAGATTTCAGTATGATTTTTACCACTGGAAATATTATAGAGCTGATAGTATGTCCAATTCATAGCTAACAAGCTGTCTGAAATTAACACAAACTATAATTTGACTGTCTAGAACTAATAAATAACCACTATACTGTATGTTATAGCTATTGGATCGAGTTACATGGTCTTACTGTCCAGGTTATATCTGCTTTCATTGTTTTGGGGCTTAGTCATCCACTCTGTAAAGACTTGAATAATTGTGCATTTTATAAGGATGATTTGTGGGTTTTATGCTTCCATTTGTTGAAAGCAGAGAGATAAATAAAACAGGCATTCAAATGCCAATAGGTCAAAAACTTCTGTGGCACCTAATGGACTGATTTTTTTTTTACTGAAATCTGCTTGTAAATTAAATGCCTGCGGAGCATATATTTAAATGACATGCTTGTTTGGTTCACAGCTGAGGGTGGCAATAAGCCCTGTGCTTTATGCAGACCCTCACTATCTATGTGTAGGGTGGGACACTGGGATAATGGTAGGAGGCCCCACATTCTTCACGTATATGACCTTCATACATTAATAGGGCCATGTGCACAGAGTTTTGCATGTACAGACAAGAACTGCATAAGTGATATACCGGGGGAAATGCAGTGTACCAATCATGCTATTTCCATCTATGAGCACTGAAAAGTATGAACACATTTCAATTAATGCATAGAATTTGGGCTTAGGTCGGGGGCAGGGCCAGTTGCCTGAACATAATGTTCTCCCTCCATGCATAGAGAATGAACATGAAGAATATATGAATGATCCTGAAGGAAATATTTCTACAAATCATCCCAACACAAGCTTGGACACTGCCGGATACAACTGTATGCATCATTCATTTTATGAATATAGAACTAAACTATTTCAGCAGTTACAGCAATATGACTGTTTTGCAGGCAGTGTACCGCTAGTAATAACAGTTAAACATGTTACCTAAGGATAAAGGATGCTTTGTAAATAAAACATTAACTTGATACAGGGAAACAAACTCTTTTCATTTATCTGTCAATTGTTTTCATGTTAATTCATGTTAATTCCTGAATGTCAGCCAAAATACAACACAATTTACTTAAAGTAGTTTAGGTATGTGGTCCACTGCTTCCCATGAATTCCAGTATCATTTGGTTAAAGCAGATGTTTGATATTATGTCATTGTGCTCAGTCTTTCCCTGCCTTCCCAGAGAAGTGGCAGCCAAATCAGTGAAGTGGGGCACAATTATGTTATAGCATACATCTGCTCTAATTAATAATTGCCAGGAGACATGGGGATGAAATGTGGGGTAGGTAGTGGTCACACATTTAAATAATCTGTACTTTGGCCCCAAATCTGGAAACTAAGCAAAAAGTGGGTATTGCTAAACCAACAGAGTAAAACCAACATTAATTTTTTTAAAAAATACATCAGAAGCAGAAAACCAGCTAGGAAGGTAGTTGGACTGTCAGATGAGAAGGGAGTTAGGAGTGTGCTACAGGAGGATAGCTCCTGTACAGGTGGTGGATAGTTCAATGAAAACATCAACTCAGTGCGTGGCAGTTCTAAAAAGGCAAATTCCATGATAGGAATCATTGGGGAAGGGAGTAGAAATAAATGTGCTAATATTGTAATACCTTTATTCAAATCTATGTTGCAAACACATCTGGAATATTGTGTACAGTTCTGGTCAGCACATCTAAAAAAGTGTACTGTAGAGTTGGGAAAGGTACAGAAAAGGACACCCAAAATGATCAGGGGGCTGAAGCAATTTCCCTTCAAGGAAAAGTTACAATGTTTGGGGATTTTTAGATTACAAAAAGGAAGAGTAATAGCAGATATGATTGAGATTTATAAATTACGCATGGTGTGGAAAGGGGGATAAAGATATGTTATCTTTATACCGGCCAGATGGGCGATTAACAAATATAATAAATAAATAAATGTTTTTCTCCCTGTCTCATAATACAAGACCTAGAGTCATCTAATGAAGCTGAATGGTGGGAGATTCAAGACAGACAAAAGGAAGTACAGAACATAGTTAAACTATGGAATTCGCTAACACGAGATGTAGAGATGGCTGCCTACTTGGACAGCTTTAAAAGGAATTAGGCAAATTCATGGAGGATGAGGCTATCAATGACTAATGGTCATGATGGTTCTATACTGCCTCCAGAATCAAAGGCAGCATCCTTCTGAATACAAGTTGCTGGGGAACACCAGCAGGAATGGGCAATGACCTCATGGCCTGCTTAGTAAGGAAAGATTGTTTGATGTCTTTCCCTGTAGGGTCAGGGAAACGCTGGTCATGATAATATCACATCACATACCTGCTTTAATTAAACATGTAGGAGGAAGTTTTGGTCTATAGTGATCATGCATTTAAGGTAGCATGTAGTTTGGCCCTTGGTTTCCTATGAGGACCAGAACCACTGCCAATGCTCATCAGCCCCAGTCTTGTCAACTTCCAGTCTCATAGCTGTTTCAATCCTTGTTATCATCAAGTAGCCCTATTTGTAAATGCATCTCAAGGCCAATTCACATACTTGAGGTTGTTGCTACCAGGAGATAAGTTGCTTACTTCAATTGTCACATACTACTGCTGGGTTTGGGTTCCCATGAAACTAGAGCTGGAGGCCTTCTGATCTAGGACTCTAGATCAGCTGCCCAACTGAGAAAACTTAGCAAATGTTAAACTTTGACCAACTTCCTCTGCTATTTTCATGATCTTGTTTCATGCTTCTGAATGAATCACCATTTGGTCTGCTGAGAGGCTGGAAGCCAGACCTGGGAAGTCTTACCCTTAGATGTCCCACTGGCAACTGTGAACAGTAAGCTAAGACATCTTCAAGATAAGCCACTTGATTCAACTTTTTCAGCCCTAGCACCCATCCTCTCTTGCCAACTACTAAGCTACCTCCTTGCTACTGTGACCCCTGCTTCCAGCCTATACATAACATTTAACAGACACAGTAGTGGACATCACTGATTCCGCTTGGGTTCCATAGCCTGGACATCCTCTTGCTGGCCTAGATCTTGGCAACTATGTCCAAATGATTTATTTATTTGTAGCCCACCTTTGTACCAAAAAATGGCACTCAAGGCAGCTTACAATCATAAATAAAACTTTATTAAAACAATAATAAAACAAATGCATTAAAACACCATTAAAATACATCAAAGCAATAACAGAATTACAGATAAGAATCTGCAATTCTTCAAATTTGGTAGCCATTTCACAGAATCTACCTATCATGTGATATTCCATAATAGATGTGGTTGTATAAATTGAGTTCTGTCCTCAATTCCCTACGGATCCTAATTCTCCTAAGGAATCAGGATATTTTTAACCTGTTTTAGCGCCCTGTCCCAGTCAGCTATGCCATTCTATTTTATTTTAGCATTAATTTAGTGTGACCTGCACAAATTCCCTAAAGACCTTCAAAATGACTTTGATCATTGTGTATTTGCCCAGCAGGTCACCTTGGCCAACACTGCCAGCATGCTTTTTTTTTTTTTAATTGAAAGATTGCTTCCCTCCCCACATGGAATTTAAAAAAAAAAGATACTCATGAGGCTCAGAGACTATTTTACACAGGAGGGTTGATTATTCTTTCATTGCCAGCTCTACAGCATTACCATGTCTCTGTCTAGCCTGCTTAGTAACCTTAGTTATTTAAAAATCTTTTCATCTCTTAAAGGTTTTGGGAATTCACTCCAAAAAGGATACTGACTGGAAACATGAAAATATTTATGGCCTATGGCTCATGCTGGCTCAGTTTGTCTGAGCATGGAAAGCTAAGCAGGGTCAGGCCTGGTTATTACTGGGATGGGAGACCCCTCCTCTAGTTTCCTGCATTGCACAGAGAGTTGGACTTGATGGCCTTGTAGGCCCCTTCCAACTCTATGATCCTATGATATCCTTCAGAACACTGGGTCTCCAAATGTTATGAGTTAATTTTAATTGGAAGACCAGGGGCTTTCCACTTCTGCTTATTATGTATTTATGCTTACAAGGCTGATTATCAAAAAAGAGATCTGCTGCTTGATTTACAGTATTTCTTCACCTCTCAAAGCCCAGAGTTTTCCATTTGCCAGTCCTCTTGCTGTGTGTGTGTGTGTGTGTGTGTGAGAGAGAGAGAGAGAATAACAGCACCAAAATACATATTGTGCATTGATTTACACAGTCAATTAAAATTCTTGAAAATAAAGATCATAAGAAGCAGTAATATACACTGTAAATTCTCCATCCTCTTTAGTAATGATGTTTCCAGACTTCACGCTGCAACATAAAAAAAGCTTGGGCATCTATTAGGATACCACTTAGTGCATTCATTTCAATGGAATACATAGGCTCCTGGGTCTTCTCTTAGGGTAAATTTACATTTTGAACACATTTTGCACCTGAGTTTCAAACTGAGTATGTCCCAATATTGAAAATGCTGGAGAGGAGACTGCGTACAAGTCCCTGAGAATGTTGCTATCCTAACATCACTGTGTCTAATCCCAGTTCATTTCCTTATCAGTGTCTCATTGATACACACACAAAAGTGTGTGCGCAGGGCCGGCGCTACTGCTAGGCAGACCCAGGCGGCTGCCTAGGGCGCGTGGCGGAAGAGGGTGCAGAGTTTCTGCACCCCTTCCTCGCCTCCGGCGCTCTCCTGCCCTGCCTGCCGCCTCCGCCGCGCCTCCCCGCCCGCTTGCCGGCCGCTGCCGCCGCCGCTGCACCTCCCCCCCTGCGCGCGCGCGCCTGCGCGCCCGCCCGCCAACCACCTACCTACCTTCCCGTCGTAAAGCGCGGGGGTCCCATCGCGTCGGAGGAGGCGGCGGCGGCAGCAGCAGCAGCAGCAGCCGGGGCGGGGGGAAGGTAGGTGGTGGTGGTGGCGGTGGCGGCGCGGGGGGGGGTTGCAGAGCAGGGCTGCTTTGCTCCGGAGCCCCCCCCACAGCACGAGGGGGGGCGCTAAATATAATTTGGCCTAGGGCGCCAAACAGCCCTGCACCGTTCCTGTGTGTGCGTGTGTGCACACACACAAACACACACACACACACACACACACACACACACAGAGCAAGCATATATGAAGCCATCTTATACTGAGTATAACCCAGCACTGTCTACTCTGGCAGCAGCTCTGCACGGCCTCAGTCAGGGTTATCTTTCCCAACAGTTATTAACTGATTCTTTTAGCAAAAGATGCTGGGGATTGAACCTGGGGCCTCCTACACATAAAAAACAACAGCCCCTTGTCTCTAACTTTTGCGTTATGACCCCTCATCTAACCAAACTACTGCTGCTATTAACTCTGTTTTCTATATTTAGGAACAATTGTTTGGGGAATAGGTCTCAGTAATGGCAAAAGCATTGGTTAGAAAAAGAATGGAAAAAGAGCAAAATAATGAAGAATGGGATGAAAAGGTCAAGAGAAAAGCAGGAATGTTAAAGACATCCTTCCCAGGCAGGACACTGGATAGAGGCTTCCTTCTTTACCAGTCCCAAGACCCAAGCAAATTCTCAATTCATTACACCGGCCTTGTTCAGATGTAATACCAAACCATGGTTTGGAGCTTAGTGAACAAGTTTGGAATGAGACTTGGAATAATGTGCTCCCTTCTCCCACTGTGCACCATATTCCACCTCCCCCAGTTGTGGAAAACCATAGTTTGCTGTTACATCCAAACTGGATCAAACCCCGGTTTACAATTCTGGTGTGCAAGGCAAGCACAAACTATAGTTTGTCAAATGTCTTCCATATTATACAGGTGGGGTGATCACAGCGAGGCTGTGAGAAGCCTATGCCTTTCCCATTCACTTCAAGAACAGGATTTTTGCTTGGGCTACCCATATCCAATCCATTTCTAGTTCTCTTATAGAAGATACAATAATAAGTATCTCTGAAAGAAAAGCTTGGTAGCCTGGCTAATATTAAATAGTCCTCATCCGTCTTTGGCCACATGACCACTGTTTTTTAAAGCTTAGCCTCAATGGGCACTTTGAAATCTGAACAAATTAAAATCAAGTAGCATATATAAATGAACAGCAGTTAGTGATTTTTTTCTGCTCTCTAGAATTGTCAGGAATTGTTCTGGCATCATGGCTCCTCACTGGCACAAAAAATGGGCACCCAAGACCTGCCATCATTTTTAGCAGAGAGATACTTAGAATTAATCAGAGATTACTGTGTTTTCCCCCCTTCCCTGAGTTTATTCTTTTCTTATTTCAAAATCCTGCCAAAATCTGCTGTGATTATCATTTCCCCCCTTTTAAGCAAACCAATCTAAAACGAAGCATCAATACTTGGGGGGGGGGGGGGATAACATGTACAAGAAGCATGCAGAGAGGTGCATTCTGCAAAACAGATCATTCCCTTGTTTGGAAAGGCCATGCTAATTCAAGTCTCTGTACTCTTAAGAATAAAGGGTGAGAAAGCACAAACACAGCTGGTGAAAATTGTGGGGTGATGGTTCTGCTTATAACATTTTTTAAACTTTGTGGCAACATCACTGTGATCCTCATCACATCTTCCTCAATGGGCTTCAACAGGCTGCAGAGGGATGAGAGAAGCTCACAAAACATGTCAAGGCTGTCTAGCAAAGTAAATTATATCTATTGCCTGGTTTCTTCCCCAATTTTATTTCCTGACTGGAGTTTCCAGGGCAACTGTGAGCTTCAGTTTCAAGCTTTTTCATCAAAGCTCAAGAGTGCAATTTCAAAGATTTTGGAGGATGGAAGGGGGCTTTACAGGTCAGCACGTCTATACCTGCTACACCAGATCTGCAGGCTTGCTACCTTGTTCCTGTGGGCTGTTATCATCCACTCAGCAACAGGGCCCGATACACAAGCAAGCAACCTAGGCAGCTGCTTTAGACAGCAATCGTTTTAGAGAGGAAGCAATCTGAGTAGCATGCCCCAGAATCCCTTGCAATGTCACAGAGGATCTGGAGCAAACCCTTTGGATTTGCATAAAATCTGAAGTTGGATTATTTTTCCCTGGAAACTTATCAAGACCTTGGTAGCAGAAGGGGGAGGAGTCAAGGGGATTTGAAACCCATTTTCATTAAGGTCAGTTTTTGGTGTCCAGAATTAAACTTTTAATGGTATGTGGTTTTACCATACATATTGATGATCTTCTAATAACATTTTTTACTTGCTATAAGTGCTGTTTCTAAAATTACAACCCATGCCAATCCATAGAAAAGAGGCAGGATGGAAACATATGTTTATTCTTCCTCTCAATACTATTCCTGATGAAGAACCATGTCAGTTTTACAATTTTACTTGTGTGTCCCCTGCTCCTGGCACCAAAAGTATATTAGAACTGGTCCAAGAAAACACAGTTTTGCCCATTATATGTTTCATGCACTGATGCTAACTCAGAACCCTATGTAGTGTTACGGTATTTCCACTAGACTGATAAGAAAGTTGTCAGTCCATTAGAAAGTTTTAATGTTTTAAATACAGATGAGAATGGATTCAAACAAGAGATTAAATCTGTACAGTGATTCCTTATGTGCACAGGGGGTCCATTGTGTATATTGAGCTCCACAGCCCACAAAGGCTTCCTCTTTCACTTCAACAGAGTAGGTAGTTTGCAAACCACAAGGCTTTACCCTCACATAAGTGAATGGGGAAGCCTGTGAGTACAAAGGCTCTATGGGCGCAAGGTAGCACATCTGATTCTGGTGTTTAAGGCAGGGGTGAGGAACCCATGGCCCTCCAGATGTTGTGTGACTCTAACTCCCATCAACCCCAGACAGCATGACCAAAGGTCAGGGATGATGGGAGTTGCAGTCCAAAAACAACTGGAACATCACTGGTTCCCTATCCCTGGTTTAAGATTTCAACCTGTCTTAAGCCAATAACCTCTGAAGCTCAATATGCCTTGTTCAAACATGAATACTATGCCTTATTCACTGTGAACCTACATCTCTGGTTGATTAGTGCAAGATCTATATTAGTGAAGTGAGGGAAATTCACAGAATTGCTTCATGCATTATTATTCAAGAAGCAAGAGGAATCACAAAACTAGGAACGTCTGAAGTCATCAACATTGCCTTCAGTGCAAGTTATGATTTCTAACAGTACTACAGATGTCTTCACTGTAAGTACATTTTAGATAAGGGGACAGGCTGCTTAGGAAAGTAGTAGAATTTCCTTCTCTGGAACTGTTTAGGCCCTAAACTTTAGCAAATGCTAGATAAACTTCTGTTATGGAGGGTTTAGGTTAATCCCACTTCACTAGGGCTAGACATGGTAATTCTGGATACTTTTAGCTCTGTGACTTTTATACTAGTACTAATACATGTGGTTTGAATTCCACAAACATAGATAAATTTCTGGCTGCTCTCATCTGTGCCTTGGCTTGCACTGTAATAGTGTGCTGGCTGCTGTTACAAGGAAGACTTCATGGCCTAGGTTTTGAGTGACTGAGACAAAAACTTCCTATTTTCAGACATTTTTAGTAATCAGAGTGTTTTGGACTATTGCATGCTAAATTTCAGCTTTCTATGTTGAAAGAAACTTAACAAGTTTGATACACATGTCACTGAGTAAGATCTAGTGTCTTTATAAGATTTCAGAAGGCCAGTGTTTCTGGTGATGGTAAGAAGTTTAAGTGAAATATAATTCTTTGGTTAGTAAATTGTGCTGCTTTATTAATGTTGTATGGAATATATATAACATGCAAGAAAGCCCCCCCCCCCCCGATAAAATGATCAGGAAAACATAGTGCAGATCTTAAAAGTAAATACCACCTGTCATAATGGAATGTGAATAGAAGGCTAACACTGAAAGGTAAGCACGTAACAGTGAAATGTTGTCATTCTACACTACATTAATTTGAGCTATTAATTTAGTTGTCATTCCATTTGCAGGATACAGTGAGAAGCATAGCAATGTTAGCCACATGTTTTAAGCATGATTGAAAAGTACTGCAATCTTACTGCCACTTTTCTATGATTGATTTCACATACATACCCAGTACAGTACATCTGTCCAGCCCTCCATGGTGATGCACTGAAACACAGTTAACATGGCAAAGGCAAAGTTGTCAAAGTTGGTAATGCCATGCTTGGGCCCCTCCCATCCTGGTCTGCACTCACTGCCATTCTGACACTGCCGACCATGTGCAAATACAGGTGCACAAGGAGAGGGTTCCTCTTCTACCGGTGCATCTTAAACAGGGTAGAGAAAGAAAGAAATAGAATTGTTAAAATCTGTGCAATCTAGTGACAAGGCAAGAGTTATGTGCTTCCAAATGTATGGTATCTGAAGTCACCAATAGTGATCTATCACCATTTCTTATTTCAGATGTTCAGAGGTGAGTGCCATTGCAAATGTAGCCAAAACAGCACCATCCATGCACAAAAGGGAGGTATCAGCCAGCTTGGGAAATCCCATTTCCAGAAGTACAAAAAATATTTAGAAAAAACCATTGGGGCAGGGAAAGAGAACCAAGAACAGCCCAGTGAGGACAGGGCATGCGCAATGACCACAGATTGCTGACTGCTGGGGTGAAAAACCGGGAGGGGGAATGGAATGTAGTGGCGTAGCTGGAATCCTGGACAGAACTACACTCTAGCATTTTTGTTTCAGGTGCCACTTACCGTATTTATTATATTTATGCTATGCTTATGCTTCATGGAGCTCCAGGCAGTTTATATGCTGGCTTGGATTCAAAGGAACCATTCTGCACATGCAAGCCACTTCCACTTGTGCAAGGGGGAAGGGCTTCCTGAGTTTGGCAGATTCCCACTGCCTACAACAGCTCCCCAAGCCATATCCAAGGGGTACAGAATTGTTTTGGGGTGGGGAATTGGATTGTACCCCATACACAGGCCAGATGATATAAAGGAGTCCCTGTCCCTGTGACATCACATCAGGGGTGTGGCCCTGCCCCTGAAGTCACCCCCCCTTTATTACTTTTTCTTTTCTTCACACTGGAAGAACCATGGAACTGTGCCTCCTCCCAGCATGGAGAAAGCTCAGGCCTCCCCACACCCCCACTACTGCATAACCCATGCTGTTATGGAAGGTACCCCAACCTTAGGAGCAACTTTCTAGGGGCACAAGGGGTTGCAGTGGGAAGGAGGGAGGAAAGCCCTATACTATGAGTGGAATTTGGTTCACAGAACTTTGCAACAATGCCATGGTTCCTAGTAAGTCTTTAAGTACTGCTCAGGGACAGGCCTCCTTGGCTTCAGCAACCAAATCATATTAAAGCTGCACTGGCTTCCAATTTGTTTCCAAGCACAATTCAAAGGGCTGGTGCCTCCATGGTCATATGCAAATGGGAATATCTTCTTCCATACTGACCTGCCGGTATAATAAAATATTCTATGGAGGTCTTCCTTAGGCTGCCCCATCATCTGAGGTGTGACAGGGAGCAATCTGAGAGAAGGCCCTCTCAGTTGTGGCACTCTGCTTCTGGAACTCTTACCTAGACATACTAATATCTTTTAGGCACCAGGTGAAAACTTTTTTATTTTCCTGGCTAATACCTGCTGATGCATTTTTATTTCTGCTGATTTTTTTTTAGCACTGTCTGCTACTGTTACCTGTTGTATGGATTACTCCTTTATTGTATTATGACATATTGTAAGCAACCCTGGAACATTTTAATTGAAGGGCAGTATAAAAATGTTTATATATATATATATATATATATATATATATAATGTGATATCAGATCATTCTTGAGCCAAATACTACTGGCTGAAGGTGACCTAGGAATGCAGTTTCTTGTTCCTTCTTGCTTCAAAGGCGGTCAAAACTGCCACTTACAGCAATCAAAATTAATAGTATCGTGTCTGGTGGGGATGCTTCAAAATAAGAGAATTGTGGGGGGAAATTATATGTTTCAACGGATGACAGATTATAACATTCCATTTAACCCTACTGATATTCTTTTAGGCATTTTGAATGGAATAGTTATAAAAAACAACTATTCAAATCTCTTAATGGAGATTTTAAAATCTCTTAATGGATACCAGTTGCCAACCAGTGGTATAATTCTTTACCCCCTCCAGGGGCAGTTCCAAACTGCTGCTGGCTTCTCATTGTGGCTGCTGCTGTGCTGCCATGCTCGGACCAGGAACTCCTGGTCTGGCATGGCAGCATTATTCTTGGGACTGAATATACACACATGCGCTACAGTGCATTTGTGAGCATAGAAAAATAAATGGCTTATAATGCATTTGCACAATGTTAAGTCTTTTTTTTAAAAAAACTGTGCTGGATGACTGGCTGGCCAACTTAACTCCTCTGCACAATGTTGGCCCTGCTTCTGGTGACCCTTTGGCTCTGCTTCTGCTGACCTGCTTTCTGCCCCACCAGTCAGATTGGCCACCAGTCCCTCCTGTTAAAAAGTAGTTCTGCAGAATCTGGAAAATGGCTGAACAAGCAAAACTGATGGAATATGTGCAGGTAAAACAAGACATAAAACTGTCCATTTGGCATGATCCAGCCAAAATTATGTACTTTTAAGTTCCATTTGTGACCACAGAAGAGTTAACTTTCCCCTACTTAAATGAAACCTTGCTGCTGCAGACCCTACTGCACGTGCATCAGACATTTTGGGGAAGGGAAGGGAGGGGGCGGAGGGAATACATGTCTAGAGGTATATGGGGTGGGGAGGGGAGCACCTAATTCACTCAGTTTTGTGATCATTTACAATCACTTAAAAAGACTCAAAGGGTGTTGTGTGTGTGTGTGTGTGTGTGTGTATGTGAAATAAAAAAAGGTTGCAAAATATGAGTGGAAACTGAGGCAAACAGAGTTTACCCATGACAAGAGCCATACAGTCAGATTAGGGACTCCTCCACAAGGCTACCCATTATTAATATTTGCCACAGTGTATATTTGGGAACTCTAGTAATAATAGAATATGATGGTTGTTACTCTTAACATTGCCAGCTTGTATCCAGATCAGCGAGGTAATGACACAGTTAGAGCCATTTTGTTGTAACATGTGATGAACTTGGGACCTTAAGCTCTGCTACTAATGGCAACAGTTCACCTCAAGAAAATATCACTCTCCATGCAGAAACTGACAGCTCTACTATCATTCTGAAGCATGAAGTCAATTATTGACCAGACTAAACAGTAAAGTATTGATCCAAACAGGATGCCATGGTGAGAAAATAGAGAGAGGATTCTCCTTTTGCAGTTGTAATGCACTATAAGTGGACTGCCCTTGAAGACAACTCAGAAGCTTTGACTAGTACAGAATACAGGTGCCAACATTTTCACTGGCATGATGTGGTTTATGCATGTTTATGCCACTTTTAAAATAACTTAATTGGCTGTGTGTGTGTGTTCAGGTCCAATTCCAGGTGCTGGTACTTACCTTTAAAGCTCTAAATGACTTTAGACACAAATCTTTGAAGGAGCCTCTACTTCTATACCAACGTACTCATGCTTTAAGATATTCTGCTGAGGCAGTTCTCTGTGAAATTCCTCTATCAGAAATCCAGCTACAAGGGAGAGGGCTTTCTCAGCAGTGGTGCCCCAGTTGTGGAACACTCTCCCCACGGGGTTCAGTTGGCACCAGCATTGCAATCTTCTCAACACCAGGCAAAACATTTTTATTTACCCTAACATTTTAATCTGTGTAAATCTTAGTCTGCTTTTAAGGATTTTATCTTTCTTACTATTTGTCCTGCTTCAGGCAGTGCAAAGACAGTGAAGATAGAAACCAGCAAGGTCTTAAGGCAGTCCAAACACGCAGGGTTCTACAACAAGCAAGGTAGCCAAGAAATGGAAGTCTGAGAGCTGAAATACAAATGTTGCTCCAGCAATGCTCCATGCAGAACTGAAAGCTTTTGAGCCTGAGCCTTCAAAGCCCCACCTTGGGCACACCTGTAAACCATCAAAATAAAGGTATACTCATGTGGAGAGTCTTACTCATGAGTTTTACCCACAAGGAGTCTTTATTCCTCAGACAGGCACTTCTTCACCTGGCGGTCAACCAAACCTGCACCTTTAGTTTGCCTGCGCTCCCTCGGACTAAGTGGTCGCTCAGCTTCCACCTCCGAATCAGAGAGGGGGCTCTTGAGGGAAAGATTTGGTTGCTGTCTCCCTCAAGGGCTCAGGATCCCTCTGATCTACGTACCTCAAGGTCCCTTAGAAACAGGCTGCTCCTCCAAGACATTCAGCTCTGGAAACTCTAGGTGATCCTCCAAAGATGATTCTTCCAGAGGGGGCATGACATTATTTACTTGTTTTATTGTCTTAATCTTATATTGTACATTGCATTGAAATCCAAATTGGATTTATGTGTGTTAATAAAGAAATAACATGTGTCATTCTTTTTAAAAAAAAAATATATCTGTTATTTCATAATACCTTCAAAAATGTAAATGTTAATCTACATAGAGAAAAAACTCTTCTTAAAAATATTATATGCTACCTGCATTCTATTCTTTCCACCTGACTCATGCCAGAAAGCATCTTGGGATTTTCCTTTACTGGCACATTCTGCCTGCTCCATCTTCCATAAGCCTCCAGATGTTCACCCACAGATTCTCTCACAAGGCTGTTAGAAGGCACCTAAAAAAACCCACAGAGTTGCCCAAACCAGCTTGTGCTCTGTATTATTGGGTCAGCCAGTGCTATTTTTTTTTATTCACAAGGTTAAATGTAATTTGGCTGCTTTTCCTTTCCTTTACACTCCGAACAATGAGAGCCAGGAAAAGAAATTATGGCAGCCATAAAAATGGCATAAATAAAGAGACAATCCAACGGCAAACTGGTGAACAAAACAGGAAAATAAAATAAATAAGCAATAGACTATTGTGAAGAAATTGTAAACTGGCATTTTCAAAGTGCAGTCATGCCTTGGATTGAAAGCATAATTCGTTCCGGAAACGTGCTTGTAATCCAAAACACTCTTATATCAAAACGAAATCCCCCCAAAAAAAATTGTACAGAGATTTTTAATTTAAGCCGTACTACAGTACTTGTATTGCAAGACGTCGCTTGTATATCAAGTCAAAAAATTTTAAATAAATATTTAAAAATTTGCTTGTCTTGCAAAACGCTCTCAAACCAAGTTACTTGCAATCCAAGGTATTATTGTGTTTTGTTTCCTTTTCAATTGTTCTCCTTTGGCTTTTCAATTTATACCATATTTTTATTACCATAGACGTCTCTTTGTTATGCTGCAGGAGGATACATATAAGGATTATAGCCTTTTCCAATACTCTAGCCCTAACTACTCTAATGCTAGTAAATAAATTTTAAAAAGTTACATACTATTTTAAACCCAAAGGGAGATGTGTTCCTTTGGCGAAGAAAAAAAGAAGGCAGAAAGCAGACAAGCAGCTCACACGTGTTAATAAGGAAACAAATAACTAGTAGTAAGAGTCAAAGCTCCAGAATTTTCTGAGCAGTTCCCTTCCTCATAATGGCTCCCTCCTTTGACAAATGGGTCATCTGGTAAAGCTATGCTGAATCACACCAAAGGCACACCTAGTACAGAAATTGGTTCCGACAGTAGCCAACAAGATATTCATGGGAAGCCCACAAGCAGGACATGAGTGCAACAGCACCATCCTGTTGTGTTCCCCATCAACTGGTATACTGTCTCTGATACTGGAGGTAATAATAGCTATCATGACTAGTAGCTACTGAATCATTCCTCAAAGCAAGTGCCTCAATTTTGCACGCCACTATTAGCCCACATTTAGGTTTCTGCCTGTCAAATGAATAAATAAATGGTGGCATTTCCACATGGTAAATTATTCAGATGGAGGGGAGAGCAGCATCCATGAGCAATGGGGTCATGGCCCCATAAAACTGGATTTCCATTGGTTATTTCTGTGCATCATAAATAGAAGAGCCATGCTGGATCAGACCAAATGCCTATCTAGTCCAGCATTCTGTTCCTAAAGTTTAGGCATATGTTTTTACTTTTTAATTTATTTATTTATTTAAAATTATTGTAAGTCTGCTATTAAGGCCTTTAGCATATCCTTTACCTGCTGTGTTCCCTGTTACATAACAAGTCTTGTGCATCTTCCCCATGAAGAGCTCCAGTCCAATGATGGCATAGATAATTATGACAAACAGCACCAGCAGGGCAATGTGCAGCAAAGGGACCATGGCCTTGATAATAGAATTTAAAACCACTTGGAGGCCTGCAATGAGAAAGAAAACACTGTAAGTCAACATAGAATTATGTACTGAAGGCAAATGTATGCAGGCAACTACTTCACTTAATAAACAAACTGTCTTGTTATTCCTTCGACATTTATCAATCTGTTCATGAAAGTGACTAACATATTACATATCCTCTTTATAAACAGTGCTTACCTATATGGCTTCAACGGAACACTTACATGGCCTCAACAGTAGAACCTGACCTACAAGTTAAACCTCATCTATCTATCTATCTATCTATCTTGTAAAGTATTGTTTCACTGCAATAGGATTAGAAAGCATGCAGTAGGTTTTGCAGCAGTGACTTAAGGGATGTCAGGCAGGAATTCAGCTTTTATATCACCATTCAGCTCTGAACAAAGGTGGGAACTGTATGGAGATCAGCCACACCACCCATGGAAGCTTCCAGGCATAGGTGAGTAAAATGATACTCCCTGTCTGATCCCTATAAAAGCAATGGTCAGTCTTGCTTGCTTGCTGGTCTAAGCAATTAGGAGACATTGCTCTATCATCTACATACAGTCTACATCCCCGTACCAACTTCAGAAAGCCAAGTCTGAGAGACTGTTAATAATAGTAAGTTTTTGAAAGTAAGTTTTGTAAAGTATGTTTTTGCATAACTGGATAAGTACAATACAAAGGGAGCATTACTTGAAACACAATCCCTTCTGGAGTGCCACACAGATGCCATTTTTGCTGGTTCTGGAAATCTAGCTCTAAAGTGCTCCTTTGAGGATAACTCTAGTTTACAGAGTTTGCAATGCTACTGTAAATGCACTCATGTTTGCAAAGGTTTTAGAGATCCACAGATGGAAGTGCTATTGTAATAAACATTACCGTAATACTATGCCGTTCGTGTAGGGAATGCAAAGAGAGGCATCAATTTAATCACCTAATAGCCTCAGAATCAATTTAATCACCTCAGAAATAGCGAACAATTACAAGCTCCCTTAGTTTTTCTTAAGACTCTGCCATTGCTTTTGGCCTGGAGTTAGCCCCTCTATGATTCTCTAACGAACTGACTTCCTACCAAAAAAGTCAACGTTCAAGATGAATTTGGAAAGATTACTTTTACAAAGTTATGAACATCAATATGTTTTACAACTGTTCATTTTTATAAAATTTTATGAGATTCACATGCAACAAGTAATAAGATATCTTGTCACCTTTAGTACATTGGTATTGTAACTTGGTTGCTTCCATACTAGCCCTTTTCACTGGAATTGCCATCTGTTGTTCACTCACTTTTTATGGAGCATCCACATGATGACATTGTTACCTGTTGCATTCCAGTATTTTCTAAGTAATCCTCCTGTGTTTTTCAGACTTGATTTGTGGCAAATATTTGAGTGATAAAATGCAGTGGACACGCAAGCCTGTCCAGGGTGGCCAGGCAAGCGCTATCATGGCTATTCAGGGCAGCTGTGCCTTTAAACTGAAATTTCCTCTCTGCAAATACATCCCATGGCATTGCTTTCTTTTATTTGAGCAAGGGGGATTATTATGATTTATTAACTGTATTAATCAAATTTATTCATTTACCTCTGATTTGCCCCTTGAATAACCTCTCTAATTTACCCCAATGTCAATTTTTCTAACTACCATGGACGGGAGATGGAGATGGAGACTTTACAGTTTTCCTCTCATTATTTGTTTCTTTAATTTTTTAAATAGAGCCATTTCACTATTTATACTGCTATTTTCCCATTAAAAAGGGAAAGGGGGAAAATAATGAGTTAGATACATCATGTTAGCAGAAATTCACTAGCATGACAGAACTTTCTCCCTCTCCTCTCCTCCATACAAACCTCCACGGTGCTCGAAAGTCTGTCCCAGAGGGTTTCTGGGCCCTCTGAAACAGATTTCAAGAAGACCTGGAGGGACTGCAGGGGGAGGGGAAATTGCTGCACTCCCAGTTCCACTGGATGGAACTGCTTCCATCAGCAGAAATAAAATGTTGGATCCAACCTTTAGAAAGGAAATCAGTAATTAAAACCTCATGATTATTTTATCTTTCCACTTTTTTGTTTTGTTTCAGCATTCTTAGGTATTATAGGGGTAAATTAAGTGCTGTGTGAAGCCTTTAATTTTACTTACAGATAATTTTGGGAAAGCAATGCCCATGTGTGCTAAAGGGCTCTAGGGTGGAAGCACCCCTTGTTACAATATAAGCTAAACATTATGTTACAAGACTTTATGCTTCCATTTTGCAAATGGATAAAACTCACTTTTCCACCCATCTGGAAAGAAATGGCTCAGATTTTTCTCCTCTACACTGCTCTGCCTCCCCTCACCCCTGCCACTACCAAAAGAAAACATAAAAGTACATAGAAACATAGTAAGCTGCCTTATATTGAGTCACACCATTGGTCCATCTAGCCTAGTATTATTGACAATGACTGACAATAGCTCTCCAGAGTTCCAGGCAGGAATTTTTCCAGCCCTACCTGGAAATGTCAGGGATTGAATCTGGGACCTTCTGCATGCAAAGCATGTCCTCTACCACTGAGCTCCAACCCCTCCCCAATTAATGCAGGTGTGTAATTTTTTTTTAATCTTTCTAGTTCTTTCACATTTGACTTTACTATCTGACATCCTAGAAATGTATATGTCAAGGTGTGCAAGATAGTTACAAGTAAAACCATTTATTTCAGATACATGGGAGAAATAAAGACAGCTGTTGTTAAGGAACATGTAAGTCAACCATAGACATAATTGCAACACACTCTCTCTCTCTCTCTCTCTCTCTCTCTCTCTCTCTCTCTCACACACACACACACACACACACACACACACACACACAGTCTGCCTGACTTCTGGATCCTTTAGACTTTTTTGTCCTACCCCCAGGACAGAAGTGAGAGCTACCCAAAGGAAACAATGGAGAAATCCAGGATTTTACTAGTATAGATGTGACTGGACAGTAGTGTGACACTCCTAAAAACAAAAGGTAGCAGCAAATACAGGAATTCCTGCCTTTGGCATGCAGAGTCTAGAAAGTCCCTCTCCAGATGATAAGTTTCTCTAGGATTGTTTTATCTCTATGCCCCTAACATTCTGGAGGACCTAGAACAGTGATGGCAAACCTTTTTGAGCCCGAGTGCCCAAACTGCAACACGAAACCAACTTATTTATTTCAAAGTGCCAACAGTCTGCAATTAAACCTGAATACCGAGGTTTTAGTTTTCGAAAAACAACTCATACAGTTGTCCAAACTAATTAACATCTTTTGTCTTAAAAGAAAAACACAATAACAGAGCTTTCAATGATACAGTTTTTTGTTGAAAAAAAAATCAACTCAAAAAATTATTATAGTACTACATTGTACACATAGCCTGAAGGGAATTTATATAAACTTTTTAAATAATTAGGCACATGTATTTTTGGATAAGGGATTCTCAACTTGTAATATGATTATATGCCAGACCAGGGCTTTTTTTCTGGTGGAACTCACCGGAACCGAGTTCCAGCACCTTTTCTTCTATTAATTGCATTACAATTTAATCGCCATCTACTCCCGAGGAAATGTAATCCAAGAGTTCCGGTACCTTTTTCTCCAGAAAAAAAGCACTGTGCCAGACTGAAATTGTATGGGGCAAGCTTTACCCCGGGGTCCTTTCCCTGCTTCTACAGGTGTTGGATTAGTAAAAGTAAAAGTCAACCTGTACTAGGATGAGCAAGATAAACAAGAAAACTAAACGTGCTTAACACATTTTAAATTATGTCTTGGACTGCAAACACTGCATTAGGTAAAAGTTTGCATTGGGCATGCTTTTGCACAATTAATGTGATTTTTGCTATTGCATGCATGCTGATAATTTGTCAAACCTTGGCTCATACTCCGTTAGTTTGAGAGCAATACATGCAGCACTCAGGTCAACTGTTAGGGCTTTACATCCAAGCTATGCTCTGTGCATCATTCTTCAAAATCTTTTAAATGTGATAACAATGTAGAAAAGAATTCTGTAACAGGAATTCTAGAATAAAATAATTCTGTTCCACACTGTGAGAAAGAACAAGATCATTAGTGTTTTGCAGAAGGGGACGGTCTTTTCACGATCTGGTGACCAATGGCTCGAGTGCCCACAGAGAGGTCCCTGCGTGCCAGCTGTGGCACCCGTGCCATAGGTTCGCCATCACTGACCTAGAAGCTCATAGGTCCTGGAGGTTCATTGACCCATTTGGGGGAGGCTTTAAAACATTTCTTTTATTTTATTTACAAACTTACATACTTCTGCATTCCTAAGGAATCACCCCAAGTATGCAGAAATCAGTACCTTATTTTTGGGTGCCCTCATTTTGCTTCCAAACTGGTAAGCGTTTAACTATTATTCCTGGTTTGCTATTAGAAGGGAGAAGTGAGGACTCACAGCACAAAGTGGGAACCACCCCCAGTGCTCCTGTTCAGTACTCTGGTCAGCCTGAAACAGAAGCTATATAGGGCTGTTAAGGGCTGGAGCAGGGAAGCTTTAGGAGGGAAAAGATACTTTCGTCCCCTTCCTGGAATTTCCTTCCACTGTGCTATAAGTATAAAGGCAGTCGCCGACAAGATCACATCACGCCAGTGCTCAAAGAGTTGCACTGGCTACCAGTTGCTTGCTGGGCCGAATTCAAGGTGTTGGCGTTGACCTTTAAAACCCTGTACGGCTCCGGTCTAGTTTATCTCAAGGAGCGCCCCCAACAACATCAAGTAGGCCGCTCAACAAGATCTGCCACGGACGGCCTTCTCCCTGTCCCATCAGCCAGAGAAACCAGGCTGGTGGGGACTAGGAGGAGGGCCTTTTCTGTGGCAGCCCCCAATTTATGGAACTCTCTCCCCAGTGACCTCTGCCATGCCCCTTCCTTGATTAGCTTCCACCGGGCATTAAAAACGTGGCTTTTCAGGTGGAAATATGGGGTGGGTTATAAGTTTTGTACTGTTTTTAATTGTGTTTTACACTCTGTTTTTTTCCCCTTGTATTTTATTGGACTGTACATCGCTCAGAGTGGCCGGATGACTGGCCAGATGGGCGATTCAAAAATATAATAAATAAATAAATAAATAATAAATAAATGGTCTTTGGTTTAGGTTTGGTTGCTGGTCCTAACCCTACAGCAACCAGGGTTGCTATATAGCAATCCCAATTTTGTGGGGGTGGTATAGCATGGGATGGAGAGTTTTTAACCTCATGTCACTCATCCTCTCCCCAAGCATAATCCAAGATACTATAAGCTGCTGGGGCTCAGGCAGGTCAATTCCCTCCCTCTCTTCCCTCCATTTATTTTTCTAACTGGCCTTTCAGCATTCTGTGGCTCAACTGCCCTCAAGGATAAACTTAATTGCTAGACTCACAGTCTTCCAGACTTACAGTTTGTTTAGACTCAGTTTTAGCCCCACCTCTAACCAGCAATAGAACCATTTACTACATTGAAGAGCTGTCATAAGCCACTTTTCCCTAGTCACCAACCTGCAATATGGGGATAATGTATTGGCATTGGCAGGGCAATTTAAAATGTTTTAAAATATCCCCCCCCCCTCACATGCAAGAAGACCTGAGTTAGAAAGAACTGCTGCCTTTTCTTTGGGGATGGGATGCCCAATCACAGCTATACTAAAATCATTCATTTCTCCATTGTTCTCTATGACCAGCTCTCACTTCCACCCTGGGGGAGACAAAAAAATGGCATTCAGTATGAATCTGGAAATTTTCTTTCCTAATAATGGGATGTGTTAGTGTAGTGTTTTATTATCTCTAGGTCTTCAACATTCTGCAAGTCCCTGAAAACCAAAGAACCATGTTGGTACTGTAATTTGGGGGGGGGGGAGAGTTTTCTTTTAATTTACAAATTTATATTCTCTTATGCACCTAGGGAGTCCTCTAAAGAAACCACTACCTTATTTTTAGGTAGCGCCATTTCACTTTCTAAATTGGCACTTGACCATCCACATTCACCATTAGAAGGAATTATGATATGATATGGTTCCAGTTCATCCATTCACACTTTCTAGCATTTGCATAAATTCGTTCTTTACGTGTACAACCCCCCCCCCCAAGTTGTTATTCTTTTGTAAGCCTTCTGCTGTCACACAAAAACTAACTGAGCAAGTCCAAACTGAAACTCTTAATAACAAGTCTTTGTATTCTACTTTTTAAATCAGTGCTCTTAAAATAACAAGTATACATATGTTTTAGTGAGTACATCGAATTTCTTAACAAAATTAGTGAATACTTTAACATCTGTGAATTAACAGTGCAGTCCTTTGGATGTTATCCTTTTGATTAATCTAGCATATAAGATTCCCAGTTTTTCCCTATAATACTCTTCACAGCCTTATCCAAGGCTGATTTAGACCTGATATACTTCTTGCTAATCTCCTGCCCAAGACCTTCACTAACACAGCTGCACCATCCTTATTCACTCCAAGATCACTTGTTGCCTCTAGCTACCTTCATGATCCTTTGTTGACTCTTGGAAATGAAGTCTGTCACTAGCTCTGTCCCTGGGAACATGTTCACTGCCATCTCTCCTTTTCTTATCTTTCAATCCTATTCTATCTACATCCTTTGGAATACCCTCCTTTTACTGTTTCCCTTGTGGCTTTAATCCTGGTACTGTAATGCAGTAAAGTGTGCTGTACTGTAACTCATGCATTTGCTTACAATCTTCATGAGTCCTTTCTTCTCCCTCTCCATGATGTCTTGCCATCTTCTTTCTCTTTAGACTATAAACCTCTAGGACCTCACACCATAAGCATTATGCACACTGATGGTGTGTTATAAGCAGTAATAACAGAAAGCATCAATTTAATCCTTTTATTGCTCAATATATTACCATATGGCATTTCAAACTAATTACTGTCATTTGGCCAGCCATTAAGTGAAAAATTAACTGAGACATTCTGCATTCACTACAGAATCAGCTTCTTTTGACATACAGCTCTCTGTAGGTCTGGCACTGATGTTATCACAGGTACAGGCCAACATTATATCCTAATCTCAGTACTAACAATGCCATGCTAACAAAAATATAACTATGTTTTTCCATATAAGCACACAGATCCCAATGGTTCATTTGGAACAATCCACTTTCCCAATTTCTTTTTTTTCTATATAATATTCGCAGTACACAATTCATATCTAAAACAAACTTGAAGGATACATGTGTAACTTCCTCTTGAGAACCTCCAGAATTACTTACGAGTTTCCATAGCTTTTAAAGATGATTAGACAAATTCATTGAGAGGAACAACAGTGGGAGAGGGCTATTGTGCTCTTGTCTCATTTGTGGGTTTGCCATAGGCATCTAGCTGGCCACTGTGGAAAACTGGATGTGGGACTAGATAGACCTTTGGTTTGATCTAGCAAAGTTTTTCTTACTTCCTTAGGAGCTCCCACCACCACACCCCATGGCAAAATTGCTTATCAAGGCAGGAAACCTTCCTTCATGTTTAACTTAATTGGCTGAATTAAACATCGAGTTCAGATTCCTGTTTCTTATGTGGGGAAAGGTGAGAAGGGAAAGGGGGGGAAATGAAGAAATCTAGTACACTGCTGAAATATTTTTACATATTTAATAGGTTTTGTTCCTTATGCAAAGTAATTAACTTGACAAACAAAATAATAGCTGCAAGTATTAATAAAATAGCAAGACAAATTATCATTTTGGGGTCATAGAACTTGTTGCCTGACTCTGTGGCGTGGTTCACACATAACAGCAACCCAGATTTTTTAAAACCCACATGCTAGGGTAAGTTGCAGTTCTGGCTTGTCAGGGGAAAGACAAGTCAGAGTTCCCCCTTTGGACATATCAACAACTAAGCCAGGGATGGGGCATCCCTGGCTTGTTTAGTTGCTCCTGCTGGAGGAGTAGCCAAGCAGGAGCAATTGGGCTGCATGTACTAGGTAACCCCCCACCCAAAAATCTGGATTGCCATTATGTGTGAACTACTAGACCATTATTTTTTATCTCAAGCATTTTAAAACCACAGTGACTCTGTTAAATGAGATGGCAAGGCCAGCTGGAAAAAGGAGATAGTTTTCTGGTCGGCCTTGCTTGGTCTTCTAGTCTATGCATCAATGTCCATGTCTAGTCCATGTTCAGAGATCAAGCTAGTCACCTTTGGAAGTGGCTTCTCTGCTGATTCCCCTTTCTCTTGATTCATTTACTCCTCCTGCAGCTTCCCAAGAAGCTGATTCAGCCTGTCCCTAGGCAGCAGCACCCCCAGCACAGTTCTAAAATAAAATAAAACTTTACGGCCGGTGAGGTTGCGGTGTGGATTCACAGAAAACCTTTGTGGCTTCAGCTCTTGCATCCATAACTATGAAAGATGATACTCAAAACAAAGACAACAACCAATCCAGAAAGCAGAGGTGTGCCTTGACACCACCCCCCCCCGATTTGATACTTTGGAAAGTGGCCCAATTTGTCTTGGATCAATTTGGAGCCTGTCCACTTTGACTCAGTACTGAATAGTTGTCCCTTTTGAAGGGATCAAACATGCCAAATCTCAGAATGGCAGCTGCATGGGGTTGTGTGCAAGAACGGCCTTGACATCTTGAGGGTCTCCAAAAGAAGATGCACTTATCCCCTTATGTTCCTTGTGGACTATAGTTCTGAAAATGGAACACAGTCTAGACATGGCCTTATATAAGGACCCTTCAACATTTCATAAGGATTGGTGCAGTGCTCATGTTGAAGCAGAGTTCTCAATATGGGGTGGGTGTGGGTGGGAGGAAGTGATTCGCTTCCCCTTCCCTCCTCCCATGGCTTTTTGGGCAATTTGTATGAAAATAGTACACATCATAGACAGGTCCCCAGGCAAGTAACCTACAGTGTTTCAGAAGAATAGGTGCAGGGGCTACAGAGTTATGATGCTTGAAAACCAATTTAAGGCTTTTAAAAATAGAATACTACTACTAGATTATGATTATTAATGAAACACACACACACACACACACACACACACGAAAAGTGAAATGGTAACAGGATAAATTTGGATCTCAAAGGGCAATGGATTCTGTGTGCCACCAGAACTTTGTGGCTCACCACCATTCCAGAGAGCCCTACTGGCCATCCTCTTATTGTGGGAAAGCAGCTTTGGAACAGCTGTGGCCACCTACCCTATCTTTCACTCTAAGGACCTCTCAGAGTAAGTGACATGGCAGCTGGCTGCTTTGGAGAGCTGCACTGGACTCTCTCCTACTGCAGAAGATGCCACAGCAAGAGAGGGGCTGGCGCAGCCCTCTGGAACAGTAGATTGATGCCATGATCTGAGGGATCCTCAAAGTAAGACATTGGCCTGCCTGTTGCTCTAGGCTGGCACAGCTCTCTGGAACTACACACACCTACTTTGAGGACCCCGCAGAGCATGGCATCAGGTGGGTAGGCTCTCTGGGAAGCCCAGGCAGATGCTCAGAAGGAGAGGGACCAACATGACTCTCCAGAGAGCCCAGCCCAAATGCCTCACTGTGAGGGGCCCTTCCTCAAAGCGAGGCATTGGCAGGGAGGTGGTGCTGGAGATCTCCTGTGCTGATGCAGCAAAGGCTACCTCCAGGGCCACCTTCCTGCCAATGTCTCCCTCTGAGGAAGGACCACTTACAGTGAGGCATCAAGGGAGAGGCCTGTGGTGCACTGCCACTGTATGTGGGGGAAGGAGAGCAGGGCAGCTGGCCACTACTGCCACCATTGGGGGGGCGAGTGGACACTGTGACATTCACTTTACCAAACTGGAAGAGTGTCACAACGTCACCATTGCTGTTGCTACTGTCACCCCCACAGGGGCAGGAGGTCTTGCACTGGCCCTGATTAGGTGGACATCCACCAAGGCTCTTCTTAAGTACTTAAATTATCAACGTTACCATGCTAAGGTCACTAGTTTCTTGCCCAGAATATAGAAGACCTAATATAAATTTGAGTCTTGGGAGTTCTGCCAGTGACAACATGTCCTAAGAGACCATTAAATGATTCTCCTGACCATCTCAATTGAAATTCCCAGCTTCCATTATAGGAATTCGTATCCAACTCCCTTGCCTAACATCAGTTATTAGATGATACTGATGCTAATACATATTTGTATAACCATTTTTCCAGAATGTTCAAAGCACTTTACATGTGTCTCAATAACAGTCAAGACTATATATCTCCAAAACACAAGCCACTAACCAAGTCTCATTCTGGAGCAACTTTGGTTCTGTTGGCTTCAGAGGGAAGTCCACTTCACTTTGGGAAACAACAGAACTGGACCAAAGCTGTCTGATTCTGCTTGGGCTTCGTCCAAATCCAATTCATATCCTCTCCAGAAAGGGTAAATGTAACACCCTGGGAACAGCCATCAGCATGCGGGACTTCACAAAACCAATGAGGGATTATGGCAGGGCTGGGCCAGGCTTTAATCTTGACCTGGGGCATATGATTTCCTTGAGGTCAGTTGACTAGAGCTTGAGTTACAAAAAAAAGCACTCTTATGTTGACCAAGCAAGAAGACTTAAGTTCCTAATATATATTTTATTTTTTTAAATTTTATTTATTTTCAAAACAAAATATAACAAAATACGACAATAACACCAAAATTTAACGAAAACTACATACAATAAATCATAAAGTGCACTCACCCACCCTCCTAGGGACCAATTAATACGCTTCCATCCCCTTGATTAAATGGATTCCACATTCCAAAAATATAACATATCCTGACAAGGCATACTCCCCTTCCCCTTTATTAATACATAGTCTAATAATTGATTCCATATATCCATAAAATTATTCTTCTTTAACTGTCCTTTTTTGCATTTGATACTACAAGTTAGTTTATCGTTTAGGGCTATATCCCAAACTTACTATATATATATATATATATATATATATATATATAAAACCTGATCAACCCAGAGGTTTCATACTGCCTGCCAGGGATCCAATGATGCACATCACTATTCCTTTCTATGCTTGAAGAGGGCTCTGAGCACCCATAGGTCCAGATACATTACTAGGCTTAGCTTTGGGCAATGATGCTCCCACTGAATGTCTATAAGTCTTTAAACAGGAGTCCTATATGAGATGTGTTTCACTGAGAAGGGGGCATTTGGAAGGCATTGTGTGAATATGAGATGCTAGAAATAAACTAAGGAAGTCCTCAGTTTTCAAAGTGTTTTAGAGAACTCTTCAATCTTAAATGCGCTGTAACATAGAGAGCAAGCACCTCAAGGGCTTCGTTTCATGATTAATTGATTTAGTATTTATGATCAGATCTTTTCACAGCATTTGAGAGGGCATTAAGGAATGCAAAACAACACTTTGCTTTTTCAGATGCACAAATGTATGTTCATTATTAACCACTCCATTAAAGTACTCAAGTGTATTACAGAGGCACAAGGTAGACAATGGCAACTCCCATGGTCCCCAGGGCTTACAAATGTACAGTTGTGCAAGTCAAAAGCTTTCATTAACTGGAAATGGCGTTACAGAAAAAACACCAAGGGACAAGTGTACCAAGAGATTTATGGGGTGTTTTTTTTAGCTTCCCTAAGACAATGAACCAACTTTGGAGAGGAGGAAACCTATTGCAAAATGGAACCATGCATGAGTGCAGATGCTTTGCTGGGACACATTAGCACAAACGGTTTTCACATTCAAATAAATACATTTAGTGAGTTGAATGTGTTGTTACTATCTCGAAATATTGCTGTCCAGATATTCAGAGAAATTCTAAAATGTATAGACTTCTTCAAATACAGCATCTTAAGGAGCTTCAACTCAGCAAATATGACAAATCTTTTTGCAAGGGGAGGATGACACAACATCCATGGCATTTTTGTCATAATATTGTCTTGAGTACAAGAGGCCTACTGCAACCCATATACATTTTATTTTCAGCCAACTCTCTAACATAGGGTGGCAGTATTTGTACACAGGCAAGGTGGATTTCTGTCCCTTAGAGGTGCAGAATCTATCTCATTTGAAGGGAAATTGCACATCTCCTTTCCCCCCTCTCTGATGCTGAAGTTTTGAAATAAGAGAAGTACCTGAGACAGAGGTTTCTGCAATGGCTAGGAAGGGGGTTCCAAGGTCAGATCTCCACATCTAGGGGCAGACCTCTCTCAGAGGGGAGATCCAACATACTCTATGGTCCCTGTGATACCCTCCCAGGGACCATAGGATTGCAGCTTTAAGGACGCAACACAACATGAAAGAACAGGTAGAGAGGGCAAAAAAAAAAAAAATCAACAGAAGAATGGAAACTTCTTCCTTCTCTTCTTGATCATTTGAACTAACAACATCCTTGATGTGGATAAAATAACTAAGAATCAGACCTGAAATTCCATAGACCAAAATATTATATACATGAATGTTATATAGCCAGCTTGAAGATGATCCAAGATGGATATGTGGATAGAAACTGAGGAAATAGACCCATCAAGAAACATTATTTACAATCTTCTAGTCTACCCTTTTGTACCATTAATAATTTAGGGTCTTAAACAGTTTCCAATATTTATTTAAAAAGCATATTGGTTCACCTTAAAAGAAAGAAAGAAAGAAAGAAAGAAAGAAAGAAAATAGCTGTGGCTGCCTGCTGTTGGCTGAAACTGACTCCATAAATGTTTCAGTAAGCAAAATGCGTTAACTGCCTTCATAGGGCTCACAGGCTATAGTACTTATTTACAATGATAACATGTATAAAATATTTATTTTATGGAAACGTCAGCATTTTTTGTGACCCTTCTTCTTTACATGGTTCAGAAGCATGTCAGGGTATAAGCCAAAACAGTTTGTTCTCCTCTCCTGGGCCCATAGGGACTTCTCTGTGGTTTCAGGCTCCACAGGTGCCTCAGAACCAAAGGTGTTTGACGTATTATGGGACAGAAAAGCAAGTCTTTGAAGATGTGTGCATACAATGGTAAAATACCTCAGCCAACTGCATTTCCTGGATGCATGTACACACCTTTTACCTCAGTGACCACGTATTTCAAAACACATTTTGTCTTCTTTGTGTGTTACATTCCCAGGGGGAGGGGTGGCAAACTGTAGTGCAGGGAATCATAGAATCATAGAAAAGTAGAGTTGGAAGGGGCCTACAAGGCCATCTAGTCCAACCCCCTGCTCAATGCAGGAATCCAGGTCAAAACATCCCTGACAGATGGCCATCCAGCTGCACCTTGAAAGCCTCCAGAGTGGGAGAGCTCAAGTCACCACCTCCCTAGGTAGTTGGTTCCATTGTCTTATTGCTCTGAAAAGTCAGGAATTTTTTCCTGATGTTTAGGTGGAATTTGGGTTCCTGTAACTTGAGCCCATTATTCCGTGTCCTGCAAACTGGGATGATCGAGAAGAGATCCTGGCCCTCCTCTGTGTGACAACCCTTCAAGTACTGGAAGAGTGCTATCATATCTCCCCCCAGTCTCCTCTTCTGAAGGCTAAACATGCCCAGTACTTTCAGTTTCTCCTCATAGGGCCTTGTTTCTAGTCCCTTAATCATCTTTGTTGCCCTCCTCTGAACCCTCTCCAGTTTGTCTACATCCTTCTTAAAGTGTGGTGCCCAGAACTGGACGCAGTACTCAAGATGAGGCCTAACCAGTGCTGAGTAAAGGGGAATGATCACTTCACATGTTTTGGAAGCTATACTTCTATTAATACAGCCCAAAATAGCATTTGCCTTCTTTGCAACCACATCGCATTGCTGGCTCATATTCAGTTTGTGATCTACCACAATTCCAAGATCCTTCTCACTTGTAGTATTGTTGAGCCAAGTGTCCCCCATTCTGTAACTGTGCAGTTGGTTTCCTTTCCCTACATGCAGCACTTGGCATTTATCCCAATTAAATTTCATTCTGTTCTTTTCGGCCCAGCGCTCCAGCCTATCGAGGTCACTTTGAATTTTGTTTCTGTCTTCCAGAGTATTAGCTGTTCCACCCAACTTTGTGTCATCTGCAAATCTGATAAGCATTCCCTGCACCTCCTCATCCAAGTCATTAATAAAAATGTTGAAGAGCACTGGGCCAAGGACCGAGCCCTGTGGTACCCCACTCGTTACCTCTCCCCAGTTTGAGAAGGTACCATTGATAAGCACTCTTTGAGTCTGATTCTGTAGCCAATTGTGGATCCACCTGATAGTTGTTCCATCCAGCCCACTTTTAGCTAGCTTGCTAATCAGGAATGTGTGTGTGAGGTATGAAAGATGGTGGATTCTAGCAAGATGTGAGCTAAAATGGAAAAGAACAGGTTGCTTACCTGTAACTGTGGTTCTTCGAGTGGTCATCTGTGCATTCACACACATGGGCTCTGCGCCTGCACTGAGACCGGTTTGGGAAAGTTCTAAAGCTGAGGAAAATCGGGTGGGAGCCCCTCCCCCATTGCACATGCTCCCTAGCGGGGCTCCCTCCCGTTCCCTCAGTTCCTCTGAGACCGCCTATTGTGGCCCCAGGACTGAGAGAGAAACATCAACATTGACATCTGTTCCGAAAGGGACAGAGATACTGCAGGACCCAAGTGCTACTGGTAGACCTATCGAACTTGACAGTGACACCGAAGTGGTGCCGGCAGATAGGTTGTGTGAATGCACAGATGAGCACTCGAAGAACCACAGTTACAAGTAAGCAACCTGTTCTTCTTCTTTGTGGTTTCTGTGCATCACACACATGGGCAGAGTAGCAAGCTGACTTACCGGAGGGTCGGTGTCATCCTCATGGCAGCACCGAGGAGAGGAAAGCTCTGCCAAATGCATTATCTGCCCAGGCTCGAACATCCAGCCGATAATGCTGGATGAACGTTGAGGAAGAGGACGAAGTAGCTGCTCTGCATAGGTCCGGTAGGGTCACTCCTCTCCTGAATGCCACCAAACTCAACACCACCCATGTTGAATGAGCTCGAACCGAGGCTAACAACTGTCGTCCACTGAGCTCGTACACCAGGTTAATACAGGCAACAATCCACGCCATGAAGTGCTGTGTTGACATCAGTAAACTGACAGTCTTGCCTCCATAACAAATGAAGAGCCTTTGGGTGTGACGGGCCAATTCAGTGTGAGCTTTGTAGAATGCCAATGCCTGACACACGTCCAATGTATGTAGAGTCCTTTCAACGGGAGAAGTTGGAGCAGGAAAGAATGCTGGCAAAATAATATCTTGGTTGAGATGGAAGCTGGACACTACCTTTGGCAAGAAGGCGAGATCAGTTTGAAGGACCCCCTTGTCCTTGTGGAATGTAAGATATGGAAAGTCCACTCTCAAAGCACAGAGTTTGCTGGAACGTTGAGCGGATATGATTGCCACTAGAAAGGCCGTTTTCCATGACACCAGCCACAGGTTGGCTGTGGCCATGGGCTCGAATGGTTTTGCAGTCAGCACTCTGAGAACCAAGGTGAGATCCCAACCAGGAACCAAAGATTGAACCAGAGGTATCAAGTTCTTCAAACCCTTCAGGAACTGCTTCACTAAAGGATGGAAAGTCCACTCTCCATCCTTTGATGGAGTGAACAAGGTGCCTCCGTGCACAATTGGATGATATGCTGATATTGCTGCCAAATATACTTTGATGGATGCCAGCTTCAAGCCTCTCGACACAAAAGTATGCAGGTATTGCAAGATGCATTCAGTGGAGCAGTTGATGGGATCCTCATGTGACTCCTTTGTGAAAGCACAGAAAGCCAACCACTTCCTGGCATAGGAACAGCGAGTTGATGGCTTTCTCTCCACTCACAGGACTGCTCGCACCTCCTCGGAGAATTGAGAGGAAGACACCACTACCAAATCCTCCATGCCGTGAAATGTAGGATTTGGGGATCTGGATGGCAAAGACATCTTTGAGCCTGAGTGAGGAGAGTCAGAGTTGGTGGCAGAGCCCAATACTCTCCACGAGACAGGAGGAGAAGAGGTGTGGATCATGGCCACCAGGGAGTCACCAGGATGCAGTTGGTACTGTCAAGACCCCCCTCCAGGAATCCTCCTCTGAGGACAAGTGTGACTCACCCAGGGCCCGGGACACTCCTCAGGAGTAGAGTTCAGACACTGCTGCTCCAGACGGGGCCGACCGGGCAGCTGAAGAGCTGGCAGGCCCCTCTGGCATGACCCGTGGGAGTTCCCCAGCCCGGGAGGAGTCAGAATCAGAGGTGGAGATGGTACAGGTTCCGAGTCCCAGACAGAGGAGGAGGATGAGAAGGCAGGAACAGATGCAGGCCCCTCGACGCAGCGTCCGGCTGCAAACCAGGACGTCGGCCTTGTGAGGCTTTTATAATTAGCCTGCTGCTAAGGAGCTCCAGCTGTGGGACAGGTGTGCCCAGGCAGCAGGCAGTATAAAAACGCTCACTCACTGAAGCCTGGGGATCGGGAAACAACGTCTTCCCTGACTCTTGTTCCTGATTCCTGACCTTGCTCCTGAACTCTGCCTTGATTCCCGGACTCTTGGACCCTGACTTCGGACTGACCCTGACGATGCCTCTGCTCAACCCTTGGACTTTTGTATGACACTCTCGGCTTGATTTAGGATTGTAAGACCACGCTTGTGCTACTCTAGCCTCTGCAAGCAGGCAACCCTTAATCTTATCTTCGCTGGACTTTTGGCAGCGCTCCCAGAAGCAAGGCCAGCTGCTGGCTGCTGGCCAGTCTTAAACTGGACAGGTACTATCGTATTGGATCTTCAAGATCACCTTCATCAACAGCAGGGTCGGAAGAAAATGGTAGAATACGGTCCCCAACCATGAGAACAGGAAGGCGTCCGTGAGTGACTGAGGGTCCTGCCCTGCTGCAGAACATCATTCAGGCGGTATTTTCCCTGGTGGCAAAGAGTTCCACGGTTGGCACTCTCCAAACATCGCAAACAACTGTTCAGATCTGATGGTCTAGTTCCATCAGATTCGTGGGACTCCATCGATACATGCCTGAGGGTATCGGCGAAGATGTTGCCCTTCCCTGCTACATGGATTACCATGAATGAGATCTTCCAAAGGATTGCCCAATTGAAGGTTTCCAGAGTCAAGTTGGTGAGTTTCAGAGAATAAGTGCCTTATTCAGGTTGGCAACCACAGTTGTCCGTTGCCACCTGGATCCTGCCTCTCAGTATGGATTCAAGGGCTCTCATCGCGTTCCATATAGCACAGAGTTTGAGAAGGTTGATATGGGCCTTGTGGTCCTGTGAAGACCAGACACCCTGCACCATCCTGTGATAGCAATGCGCTCCCCAGCCGAGTAGCGAAGTGTGTGTCGTTGAGTCTTGGACGGAGAGGGGGGATGAAACGGGACACCTCCTGTCAGGTTGTCCTCTTTCATCCACCATCGGAGAGAGTCCTTGGTATGGGCCGGCAGGACCAGTCGAACTCGGTGTGCATCGGTCTTGGGGTTGAAGGACCTTAGAAACCAATTCTGCATAGTCGCATCTGTAGGCGAGCAAATGTGACTACTGAGATTGAGGAGGCCATGAGACTGAGGACATGTTGGAGAGACTGTGCCATGCAGGAGTTTGCCCTGTAAACTTTAATCATAGAGGTAAGCAGTTTCTTTACTCTGTCCATTTGCAGAAAGGCTTGACCCACATTTGCATCCAGTACTGCCCCAATAAACTGTATTTTCTGTGTAGGGACCAGGACTGACTTCTTCCGGTTGAGACAGAGTTCTAACGCTTCTAGCAAATCCATAGTCGCCTGGAGGGATTCCTTCAGGCGGCGTTCTGTGGAGTCTACCAGCAACCAGTTGTCGAGATATGGAAACACTTGTATTCCCCATGCCCAAAGGCTTGCACAGACCACTGCAACACACTTTGTGAAGACCCTTGGTGCTGTTGACAGGCTGAATAGAAGTACGACAAACTGGAAAGTATCTCCTCCAATACTGAAGCGAAGGTATTTCCAACTGTCCAGGTGGATTGCTATATGGAAGTCAGCATCCTGCAGGTCAATGGAAGCAAACCAATCGGTCCTGCAAAAAATTCCTTTAGAACCAATCATTGTTATCAATCACCCTTCTAATAATGTTTGCATCTTTAAAGATGAGAAAGGGGAGATAAACAACATACCCCATTATAATTGACAAAGAACAACTCAGAACGAGTTTAAATTGAAAATGCTGTCCTGGAACATTGCTGGGTGGAATACTAGAATAAAGGATAGCAGCTTTGTTGAGTATATTAATTCTTTTGATGTCTTGCTGTTTCAGGAAACATGGGCTACCAAAAAAATTGAGCTAAAGGGGTTCTCAGTGGGAACTATAGAGGCTAGCTTCTCCACATGGAAAGGTAGACCAAGTGCGGGCTTAGCTTGCCTCATTGCTTCCTTTCTGGATGCAACCATTATTTGGCTGCCGTATTGCGACCCGATTGCTATGGCAGTCTTGATCAAATTTAAAGCTTGTAGCCTTCTAGTTTTTAATATATATTTATCCCCACGGTGCAATAAACAGGAAGTGAAAGAAAACTGGGACAAACTGGAATTGTATTTTATTAAAATGGAATTTCAGTACCCCTCAGCCCACTTAATCATTGCTGGCGATTTCAATGCTAGAATTGGACCAGACAATGATACTTTATATGCTTATAAACATTGGCATTTGAAAGAACTAGATGACTGCCCAATTAACTTTATAAGATCCTCTAAAGACCAAAGAATTACTTACTCTGGTGCCTGCCTAGCCCATTTTATTAGACATTCGGGTCTGATCATTCCAAACGGGAATAAGCAGTTTGACAAAAAAGGAGAATTTACTTACATTTCGAGTAGAGGTAGTAGCACAGTCGATTATGTGATAATTTCAGAATCCATGTTAGATCTATGCAAAAAGTTTGAAGTGGAGGGTCTACTAGATAGTGATCATTTGCCATTGATTACTTATTTGTCTATTCCCTCTCCTGCCCGTTCACCTTTAAAGCAATGCCCCCATAACATTGAATTGGTTATCACAAAAAAAGGGGTAAAATGGAATCTGCATCTGGAGGAAAAATTGATACTTTTATTTAATTCCTCTGAATATGCTTCTTTAAAGTCAGTAATAACGGCTCCTAACACTGATTACGATATTTTGTCTTCATTTGAAAATTTGATCTCTATATTGCAAAAGAGCATCACTGCCAATACTGCACGACCAAGGAACGGTCCACTGACCTCTAAAAATCAATGGTTCGATTGGGAATGTGGCCTTATGAAAAAACAACTGAACAATGCTTACCAACAGTATAAAAAAGACAACATCAGAACTCTGCCAGACTCCTTTTTTCAGTTAAAAAAGAAATACAAATCTTTAATTCGACATAAGAAACAACTAAAAAGTAGGGAATGGTGGAAGTTATTGTTAGCAGCTTCCTCCAAGAATGACAGCAGGTGTTTTTGGCAAATGGCTGCAGATGGGATGAGAGGCTAATCGAGAATCCCCGACTATTGTATTTCTTCTTGTGTCTGGGAAGAATACTTTTACAAGATCTTTAATGATGCAAACCACATCCCAATGCTGGCTGGGGAATGCTGAGAATAACTGATCAAGTAGAAGAAAATATTCTAGACTTCCCTGAATGGGTTCCAGTTACTATACAAGAAATAAAAGTGTTGATATTGCATTTAAAAATGGGAAAAGCACCAGGCCCCAATTTTATTCCCCCTGAGTTACTTAAAGCTAACATCGAATGGTGGGCTCTAATTCTATCTTTTCTCTTTACCTTTATACACAGGACAGGACGTATACCAACAATCTGGCATATGGCGATAATTGTTCCAATCCACAAAAAGGGGTCTAAATCTGACCCATCTAACTACAGACCGATACCAAAACACTGGTTTATGAAGCCATTGTATTACCAATTTTATTGTATGCCTGCAAAACATGGACTATCTATAAACGTCACTTCCACCTCCTTGAAAGATTTCATCAACGTTGCCTCCGGAAAATCCTACAAATTACTTGGGAAGATAGGCGAACAAATGTCAGTGTACTTGAAGAAGCAAAGACTACTAGCGTTGAAAAAATGATCCTTCAACGCCAACTTCAGTGGACCGGTCATGTTGTACGAATGCCTGACTGCCGTCTCCCAAAGCAGTTACTTTATTCCCAACTCAAGGATGGAAAGTGGAATATCGGTGATCAATATAAGAGGTTTAAAGATGTTCTTAAGGCTAATCTAAAAAAATGCAATATAAACATCGAAAACTGGGAAGCTCTGGCCCATGAACGATCTAACTGGAGGCTGGCCTTTCACAAAGGTTCTATGGACTTTGAAGAAGCCCGAGTGCAAGGTGAAAGGGAGAAACGTGCTAAGAGAAAAGCACGTCAAATGAATCCTTTTACAGGACCATCTTCCATCTGGTAACCTGTGTCCTCACTGTGGGAAGCTGTGTGGATCTAGAATTGGCCTCCACAGTCACTTACGGACCCATCGCTAGAGTCTACACAATTTTCTTTTGAATGTCCTCCTTTTAAAATCTCCTTTCTGTAAATTTTTATCCTGGAAGACTCGGTCACGAATGATCACGAGTGATCGCCTGATGATGATGATGAAGCCTTTTATCTGTCATTGGAAAATTATATGCTAGTTTTCTATATACAAAATATATGGACTGGCTTGAGACGGAAAATATATTGGGTAAGGAACAGGCAGGATTCAGAAAGGGTTGTTCCACCATAGGCCACTGCTTTATTTTGTCACATTTGGCTGAAAAATATCTAGTTTCAGTTAGTAAGAAGTTATTTATAGCTTTTGTCGACCTCAAATCAGCCTTTGACTCGATTCCTCGAGAAAGGCTATGGATCAAGCTAAAGAACTTAGCAATTGATAAAAGGCTCCTATATCTTACTAAGCAATTGTATTCAGAGTCCTCTATTCAAATTAGATGTGGTGGCAGAGGCCACCTCTCAGGCTCCGTTATTTCAACGAGAGGGGTAAAACAGGGGTGTATTTTAGCCCCACTTTTATTCAATTTATATATTAATGATCTTGCTCCCTGTTTTGACTCCCCTAGATTTCATGCACCTAAACTTGCTGAAACTAGAGTGCCTCTTTTGCTCTATGCAGATGATGCAGCTATTCTTTCCCAAACTCAAATAGGTCTAAAACGCTCCTTGATGGAATTTTCCAATTATTGTAAGAAAGAAGCCCTTGTGATCAACTATGATAAGACTAAGGTCGTTGTTTTCTCAAAAAACAAGAAAAAGTACACTTGGTCGTTAATGGTTGTCCACTTGAACAAGTTTTTTTATTTTGATATTTAGGAATTTTCTTTCACTCTTCTTTATCTTGAACATTCCATATGAACCATGCTATCAATATTGCAAGTAACACCAAGATGGCAATTCAGCGTTTTTTCTACTCTAAAGGGAGTTGTCATATTCCCTCTGTAATGCAGGTTTTTAACGTGAAATCTATGGCCCAACTTCTCTATGGAGTTCAAATATGGATCACAAGATTTAACTCAAAAGTTGAAAAGGTCCAGTCTGCCTTTCTAAGGGCTATTTTGGGGGTTCCCAACTGTGTAGCAGATTCAGTCTTGCGGCTAGAGGTGGGCGCAGACTCTATTGAAGCTAGAGCTTGGTCGCTCACATTAAAATTTTGGCTTCGTTTAATGTTCTTAGTCCCCTCCGATGACCTTTTATCACTAGTCCAGTATGATCAGCATGTTAGCTCTTGGATGAAAATACTAGTCAATAAAGTATATAATTTAGGGTTTTCTCCACTGTTGCTCTTCTCCTATGGTCCTGAGAAAGCTAGATATTATGTTACAGAGCGCATTCAAAATATTGATTTTCAAGTTTCATCTACAGCAGCAAACAAAACTTGCTCCCCTCTAACATTTGGTATCAATTATGTCTCTCCTAATTTCCAAGCTAAGTATTTGAATAAATTAAACATTCCTAAGTATCGGAGGGCATTTACGCTTGCCCGTTTCAATGTATTACCCTCAGCCCTCTTGGAGGGAAGGTTTCGAGGAATACCTTATTCAAATAGATTATGCCCATGCGGCTCTGAGAAAATTGAAACTATAAATCACGTTTTCCTCTCCTGTAATTTCTATCAAGATTTGCGTAGGGAGATGATCGATCCATTGATTTCTCGCTACCCTGGAAGAACGGCTGAATATTATGTATTTTTTCATCTTTCATACCTGAAAGAGCCTTTTATGGAAATTGCAGCTAAATATTTATTGAGAGCAATAAGAATTAGAAAATAAATTGTATTATATTAATCTTTTATTCTGGTTCCCCCCCCCCATTTGTACATAAATTTTATAGTATATATATCTATACATATTTATGTATTGGTGTTTTAGGATCTTTATCTGTGTTAAGTACTGCTTTGAATGTAAATTTTATTTTATTTTATTTTTATTTTATTATTATTTTTACTGAGAAGTTTGTGTTGTGGGGTCTGTTGGCTGAATTAATAAATTGATTGATTGATTTGAAACACTTGTATTCCCCATGCCCGAAGGCTTGCACAGACCACTGCAACACACTTTGTGAAGACCCTTGGTACTGTTGACAGGCCGAATAGAAGTACGACAAACTGGAAAGTATCTCCTCCAATACTGAAGCGAAGGTATTTCCGACTGTCCAGGTGGATTGCTATATGGAAGTCAGCATCCTGCAGGTCAATGGAAGCAAACCAATCGGTCCTGCAAAGAAGGAGCAGGATCGATTGGAGTGTTACCATCTGGAACTTCTTTGGCAAGGGTGACCTGGGCTCGTCCCCGTAACGGTAAAACCGTCGGGATCGAGGAGAATCACAGTTCCCCCAAGGGGATCTGTCTTGGTGGTAGCCGTAATAGTAGTCAGCTTGACGCCTGTAGCTTTCCCCATACAAGTGTCAACTGGAAGCCATTGACCCAACCTTATACATGGGGGACCAGGACCAATAGCGGCGGTCCCTTTCCCCTTACATAATGGGTTCGGGCCAGGTGACCCTGATGTGGCGACCCTGACATGGCGACTCCATAATCTCCTCAAGAGGCGGCATGGAGCCCTCGAGTGGTCAGTGTCGAGACCCCTCTGTGTCTCTCGAGCTGGAGCGCTCCCTGGGGCGGTGCAGTTGTTCTGCAGGCTCAGATTGAGGTGCAGCGAGGAATGGCGACTCGACGATCTCGCCTCTGACACCAAGGCAACATGTATCCTTGAGCCTGAGGAGCCCTTTGGGGTCGGAGAGCGAGACTGGCTACGTCGGGCATCTATCGCTCCCGATGTCAAGATTGAAGGAGCTCTCTCAGCTCCAGCCTTCAAAGTAGAGGGGATTGGTCTTGGTTCTGAATTGAGCTGCAGAAGTGGCCTTTTGAGGAGAAGGCTTCGCCATCTTAGCCTTTTCCTTCTTTGCTCCTTTGCGGTGTTTGCACCGCTTGGCATCTTCTTATGCCTTATGAGCCCTTTTAGCCAACTTTTTTTGCCAGAAGAACCTCCACCGATTTTCCTGGCATGGAGAGGCATTCAGCTGTGGCCGTATGAGTTGCCAGAGTCCTGGGCTTAGGTGGAGCCATTGAAGGCGTTGGGGCAGATACCGCGGCAAGGGCCTTATGCCAAAGTCCTGGAGAATTACTATGACAGCCTCCCCTATTGCCCTCCAAATGTGTTGGACTACATGTCCTATCATCCCCCAGGGGATTATGGTAAGAGTTGTAGTCCAATGTATCTAGAGGGCACCGGGTTGTGGGGAGGTTGTCCAATGTCATTGCTGCAATGGGACCTGATCCCTGGCACTTGCTGAACTCACACCCTGGCCAGCTCTAAGCCATTGTGGGCTTTCTCCCCCCTCGACTCTATTCTTCCTATGAAAGTACTCCTTCACAGAGCACATCATTTATGGAATTAACTGCCACAAAAAATATACAGGTGGTAGTCACCACTGGCTTAGGTCAGCCTTCCCCAACCTGGTTGGCCTCCAGACGTGTTGGACTGCAACTCCCATCATTGGCCATCCTGGCTGGGAGTGATGGGAGTTGCAATCCAACACATCCGAAGGGCACCAGGCTGGGGAAGGCTGAGTTAGATGGTTGCAAAAGGGGACTAGGCAAATCTGAGGAGGAGGAGGAGGAGGAGGAGGAGGAGGAGGAGGAGGAGGAGGAGGAGGAGGAGGAAAGGTCTACCACCAGTTACTAGTCGTGGTGGCTATATGGATGGCTAATGGGAACCCCCCTGGTTCGGAGGCACTGAATGGTGGCTGTTGGAGAGCAAGAGTGCGGGAGGGCCGTTGCCTCCAGGTCCAGCTTGTGGGCTTCCTGGGGCATCGGGCTGGCCACTGTGGGAAGCATTACATTAACCTTTTTTGCAGCCGCATCACACTGCTGAGTCATTTTCAGCTTATTGCAATCCTGAGATCCTTGATTTCAAAGAACAGGCAGGTTGATATAGGAGTAGGTGCTGTACATGCTGAAAGATATTAATAATATGACTAGATGGCAGTCTGGTCACATCCATCTCTTGACTCTGCTAAAACAATTGTGTCTTGGCATTTAAGTCAGAATGGATACAAACAACTTTCTCTGCAAAACATCTGGCAAACTGGTGGGCTTTTGAGAGCTCAAGTTGTTGCTTCCCAAGGCCTACTCCAAGGAGGCCCTCTATACCTGAAAGAGCTCCACTGAACAACATTGAACAGACAGAATGATGATGATGGTTTTGCTGTTATCACCGCCATAGAATAAGATCACAGATGGATTATAGAATCATAGAATCATAGAAAAGTAGAGTTGGAAGGGGCCTACAAGGCCATCGAGTCCAACCCCCTGCTCAGTGCAGGAATCCAGGTCAAAGCATCCCTGACAGATGATTGTCCAGTTGCACCTTGAATGCCTCCAGACTGGGAGAGCCCACCACCTCCATAGGTAGTTGATTCCATTGTCTTATTGCTCTAACAGTCAGGAATTTTTTCCTGATGTTTAGGTGGAATCTAGGTTCCAGTAACTTGAGCCCATTATTCCGTGTCCTGCAAACTGGGATGATCGAGAAGAGATCCTGGCCCTCCTCTGTGTGACAACCCTTCAAGTACTGGAAGAGTGCTATCATATCTCCCCCCAGTCTCCTCTTCTGAAGGCTAAACATGCCCAGTACTTTCAGTTTCTCCTCATAGGGCCTTGTTTCTAGTCCCTTAATCATCTTTGTTGCCCTCCTCTGAACCCTCTCCAGTTTGTCTACATCCTTCTTAAAGTGTGGTGCCCAGAACTGGACGCAGTACTCAAGATGAGGCCTAACCAGTGCTGAGTAAAGGGGAATTATCACTTCACGCGATTTGGAAGCTATACTTCTATTAATACAGCACAAAATAGCATTTGCCTTCTTTGCAGCCACATCGCATTGCTGGCTCATATTCAGTTTGTGATCTACCACAATTCCAAGATCCTTCTCACTTGTAGTATTGTTGAGCCAAGTGTCCCCCATTCTGTAACTCTGCATTTGGTTTCCTCTCCCTAGGTGCAGCACTTGGCATTTATCCCTATTAAATTTCATTCTGTTGTTTTCGGCCCAGCGCTCCAGCCTATCGAGGTCACTTTGAATTTTGTTTCTGTCTTCCAGAGTATTAGCTGTTCCACCCAACTTTGTGTCATCTGCAAATTTGATAAGCATTCCCTGTACCTCCTCATCCAAGTCATTAATAAAAATGTTGAAGAGCACTGGGCCCAGGACCGAGCCCTGTGGTACCCCGCTCGTTACCTCTCCCCAGTTTGAGAAGGAACCATTGATAAGCACTCTTTGAGTCCGATTCTGTAGCCAATTGTGGATCCACCTGATAGTTGTTCCATCTAGCCCACTTTTAGCTAGCTTGCTAATCAGGATATCATGAGGCACTTTGTCGAAAGCTTTGCTGAAGTCCAGATATATTATGTCCACAGCATTCCCACAGTCCACAAGGGAGGTTACCCAATCAAAAAATGGTAATGATTCTTAACTGTGTTCAGTTACAAGACTCCTGCCATCTGTGCTCTACTTATCGACCCTGACATTACATTGCCCTCAACTACCCAGAATACCAGGGAGTTAATGTAGCTCTTGAACTGCTTTGAGGACATTTGGTAGTGATCAAATGGAAAACCTGAGTCATCTCCTCATTCGAAGTGGAAACCAGGGTCTTGGCAGGAAAATCCCCAAGAGACTTCAGAAGACCATCCAGATGCAACAGCCTTTTTGGGGTGGAACAGCACATTTGGGCAAGTTAGCTGCAGGAGCATTCCATCCCACATAGCAGTTACAAACCATGGGTTGGATCCAGACTAAGTTACCAGTACTTGCTCTCCCATAGGGGAGAGAATATCTGAGACTTTCAGAGGGAGAGGAGCAAAAATCACATGGCCTTCAAGTGAGGGAGTACTTACAATTGTACAAGTTGGTGAGGGTGCTTTTCCTCTGTTTGCAAATGGGGCTAGAATGACCCTGGGAACGAGGCTACATGATGACATAGCATCATTCCAAGGGGAATTCCTGTAGGAAAAGGATGGGGCAGCCATCACATAGCATCATTCCAAGAGATATTCTAGCTCCATATGCAAAGAGCCCAACAGTCAGGCTTAGAGTGGTGACTTAGCTTGTTTATAAGTTAAAGAAAAGGGTTGGGGAAGGAAAAAATACCCTTATCACCTCTTACAATTTTAAATACCCCCTGAACTTACCCACTCACACAATACATCAGATGTTCGCACTCCCTGGTCTTTGGGAGGGCTTTCACACACACACCCCATCTGCCCCAAACGTTACCAAAAAGATTGGGCAAAATACATAATGAGCCATCATGGATAGTGTACGCTTAGGCCTCAGGGCCCTCTTGTGGTATGGAGGGGAATAGTACAAAATCAGCCTCTGTGAGCAGGCAGTATGAAGTAGTATGAAGCCTCTGGCTTGGGCAGGTCTAGCATAATACTTGGAATCTGACCTCCTGGCCTTGCCTAGTCAATACAGCACTGATGCACTTCAGGGTCCAGGTTTTAGCTTAAGCCCCCCACACTAGAGCTCCAGCCTCTGACCTCAGAGACTGTGCACTGGAAAGCACACTCAACTCCAACTTTGAGAACAATTGCCTTCAGCCTCAGTTTGGTCCTGAAATGTTGTCCTTTTGATACAGTATCAATAATTAATTATGGCAGCATGCTTTTGGCCAAATGGCAAGGCTTGTATGATCTGCTGGTGTGCTTTGATTTCCACATTTCTGTGGGCCTTCACAGCAGGCAATAGTTTCTGGGCATCTGAGAAAAGAATGGCTTCATTGCATATTTTTTCCCCAGGAACAAGGCTCCCCCTTGTAGCCCTTCAACTTGTCACTTGCTCAGAGATTTACAGCACATAAAAGGATGACAAATTTAGACAGTGATCTTGCAAGTGTAAAAGCACATCCTGGGATCAGTATATTATGGCAATCTTTATTTTCTGACAAAAGATTGTAGGATTTATTATTGACGTTTTAGCAAAATACAGAAATAGATCTTTCTAAGGGACTCTTGAGATTATAAACTATAGGCCTAACACCAAAGGTACCACATCAGTTGCTGCCATGTTTTGCTTCCTTTCACAAAAAATGCTATAATAAAGTGCTGGCTAAGTTCCAAAACATCTTTTACAAGCAAGCAAGCCTCAAAACAAAACCACAGAGGATGAATTCATGGAAGATTACATGATCAAGAAAACAAAGGAAAAATTGGCTTGCCAGCTAACATATCTATACCACCTACACAGATAATTTACAACAAATAGAAAAATAACCTGGTTCAAACACTTTTTTCACAATTACCCAATTCCTAGCTCCTCATATCTATGTTAAACACTATAGAACATTTCTCAAGAAAAAATGTTCCTTGTTCCAAGCAGTGAACATTGGGCATAATCCAGCCAAAGATAAGCACCTTTAAATCCTATTGATCTCATTAGGAGATGGGCAGTGCAATTTTGTGGACTTCTTTCTCAAAGTAAGGCACACTCTGTTCACTGGGGCTTACTCTCAGGTAAGTGTGTAAAAGATTTCAGCCTTAAGTACATGCTTAAGGCTCAATCCTAAACACACTTACCAGTCACACTGAACACAGTGGGACTTATTTCTGAGTAAACATGCATTGAATTGTGCTATAACTCTCTCCCATTGAAATCAATAGGATTTAAGAGAGCTTATTACCCCATTGCTAATAAATGCTGGAATAACTTCCAGTAAAGGCTGACATAAACCACACATTAAAAGATGCCAGCATCAATCACATTTATGAATCCCTGCTAAATATGCAATATATGTTTATGCACTGCTCTCACCTATGGTTAGACCTGAATGTTACACACTTTACATTAGCACACATTTGTAGCAGGCAATTTCATATCTGTATTTCCTCTACAATGTATTGTCTGAATGGGCCTTCAGTCTAGATTAGTGGTGGGGAACACGTGGCCCTCCAGATGTTGTTGGACAGCAACTCCCATCAGCACTAGCCAGCACAGCTGATGGTGAGAGATGATGGAAGCTGCAGTCCAACAACATCTGGATGGTCACACGTGACGTTTCCCATCCCAGGTCTAGATGGTCTGGGCCCTGAATACCTTCCTGACTGCTTTCTTTCATATGAATCTACCCTCCTCTGAAGCCCTGCTCTGGGTTCTTCCGGCATTGGAGTATGTCAAATGGACACCTGAGACAAGGCATTTTTAGCATGGTACTAAGGCTGTGGAACTCCCTCCCTGAACCTATTCATCTGAAATTTGGCAGACCTGATCCTCTCAGAAGGGGTAGCTATGCCTGCATTTCCCATCCACCTCTGCCACAAAATAAAAATTTAAAAGTTATTGGTATATGTGTGTGTGTGCTGCGCTGCGTATGTGCGTGTCCAGCAGAAAAAACCCTACACCCATTTGTTTGCAATTTGGCATGTTTCATTCCCTCACAAGTGGCTACTATGCCTGAGAATTCCATCCAATTCTGCCAAACAGCAAAAAGGTTATACATGTATACCTCGGAGATATTGCGGGTTCAGTTCCAGACCGCTGCAATAAAGCGAATATTGCAATAAAGTGAGTCACACAATTTTTTTTTGTTTCCCAGTGCATATAAAAGTTATGTTTACACTATACCTTAGTCTATTAAGTGTGAAATAGCATTATGTCTAAAAAAAACAATGTACATACCTAAAAAATACTTTATTGCTAAAAATGCTAACCATCATCTGAGCCTTCAGCAAGTTGTAATCTTTTTGCTGGTGGAGGGTCTTGCCTCGATGTTGATGGCTGCTGACTTCAATTTGTAAAAACCGCAATATCTGTGAAGCGCAATAAAGTGAAGCACAATAGAACGAGGTATGCCTGTAGTCATTTGTTGAGTTCCAGTGATAGTCAAAGCTTTGGATTTCTGAACTGAGGTTTAGATTCATCCCTGAGTTGAACCAGGCAGCCTCTAAATTGCCCAAGTTGAATGAGGCTGTTTTCTGAATCACTGGATTGGAGTCCAAACGAAATCTTATGATTGGTGCATACCCTCAATAGAAATACTTGAAAGAAAGAAAGAAATACAAGCTGTGGTACTTTTTCCTAAAGTAGGGCATTAAGGCACACAGGAGCAATCTGTTAAGTGCAGGTACGGTCATTTGAAAATGGTAGCATTGCAAAGTTTAAGGTGCTTGTGTACTCTGCCATATGCACAGTCATTGCAGTTCCTCCATATGGAGTACTAGAAGATCAATTAAGGTACTTTGGGTGCTGAAGCATCAAAGATCTGGGAAAAATAAAGGCAGTGTAGGCATGCTCTGATTTGTGATAATTTCTAGAACCAGTTTCTCTAACTCATGCAGCTACAATTACCTGTTCCAGTTAATTCTCTAGAAGTGTTTGCACTGGTCATACCAATACCTTTCAGAAGATAAATCAGCTGCCAATTAATATGCTTCAATGCCATGTTTAAGTTCCCACTATAAGTGATCAAACAGAAGTGCATGATAACCTTTTGGAATGATCAGCCATCTGGCATTCTTACAGCTGGAAAGCAGTGTTTTAGAAATTCCCTGTTGGTGAACAAACATGATGTTCAGTTCTCACAATCATCGTCTGGTGCCAATGTAGGTATCATTCCCAATAAACAGTTGCCTAATTGGAATTCATGTAGGATGGCAGCTATTCCTACTGTTGCTTTAATCTGCTTGTAGCATTGAGCCTGTTTTGTGATATATAGAAAGTATTATATGTATTTTTAATCCCCATCATTATTATTTAATTAAGCAAGATAACACAAATGTCTAATGTGCACAATTTGGGTCCTTTTCTTTCTGTGTTACCATCCATGAAATCACAAGACAAGCAATAACTTTCTGTATAACAATAACTTTCATGTACAGAAACTAATAATGCCACATCCATATAAATCAAACTTGTATACTTTGTATAAATTAATCTTAAATATCTAATTCTCCTCCCCAATTCTGTACTCACAATCCAATGTTAATACAAATTAGAATCACCACTTCACACACGAGCATGTATTGAAAGGATGGGGGAAATCCATCTATTTTTAATAATACTACACATTTTATAGCATTTTTATTTCAGCAATCATTATAACAGCATGCAGTGTAAACCAGTATTATTATTCCCATATTGCAGATGGAGCGATGAGGTTGAGAGAGAGTGGTTTGCCTTAGATATCTACCAAGCATATGATTCAGACACCATTTGATTGAGGGATGTCCAGACTCACAGCTCACACTCTTAGCCATTACACTAGTTTCATTATAATTCTATAACCAACTTCATAGTATTACAGGGTGGCTGAAGGGTGACCAATATCTATTAAGTACCTATAAATATATTCTGTTAATTTAGGAAAAGACAGCACAGCACATGTCTCGTAGTCCAAAGGTTAAATATCACTATAGTTGTAGCCTTTCTCCGGCCCTTTTTGTGTGTAGCAAATGTTATCATTCTTATCTCATTTTATCCCCTTAACAAACTTATGAGGTAAGTTTTGTTGATAATGAACATGTTCAAAGCCAACACACTACCCACTACAACATATTGGACCTAAAGTTATAATTCTTTATATTCCTAATGTGTTGCAGAAACAAATTATTTAGTTATTTTGTAGCCAGGCTTATATATCAACAGTACTGACTCTAGGCCTGACTATATAGGCCTAGAATAAATGATTATAAGGGAAACAGAGGGAGCAGTCCATGCTTCTTCTTTTTTTCTGCAGGAAGAACCTTTGGAAAACTAAAAAGTTTAGGAAAGATAATCTGAGAGATAACCCACAGATTCCCAACACATAATACAGTTCATTCAAAGGCAGGATCAACATCCTCTAATATCGTACTTTTGGGTGAAATGTTGTATGCTAATACTTCTATATGTTTGTATTTCAAAGTTTACCATCTGAGAATTTCATGTAGTGTGACCCTGTTGACGACCCTTCCCAGGATATTCATTGGAAAGGAAAAAATGAAGTAACAGGAGAATGTCATCATCACCTTCATACCATGTTGGAGAGATCCCAGAAGTATCCAGCTGGCTGCTGCCAGAAACAGAATGCTGAATTATATGGACCTTCGTCGGGACCAGCAAGGCAATTTTTATTAAGGATGAGTTGAAATCACACTCCATAGCATTTACCTGTTATGAAGAGTGAAGTTGGGCAGTAGCTAGAGGGAACAGAAAGCTGGAGCCACTGCAACAAGCAGGTGGGGAAGCACCTGCACTGTCTAATTGTGGTGGCCCAAGAGGTGGTATTCCCTCCTGCCGACACACAGACAATCAGGCCACAACCCTGCTCCACCCATCCATTCAGAATGAGGACAATGCAAAAAAGAAAGCATTGCCTTCACTCCTTATTAGCTTTGTTTACCCCCAGAGACATTATATCATCTGAATGGCTACGTGGCATTATTTGTCACATCATTCATGGCCACTATATGATCCTTGATTTGCTGGCATAATGTTGTTAATGAGAAACAAAACACTAACAAACGTGTGGAATGTTGCCAGAACAGCAGCATATCAGGTTGTAAACAGATGTGAGATGTACATCTGGATAGGTGGTATTGGTGGTGGTAGGTCATAGAACAATTTGGTCCACTCCAAAGCAGACGTGAACATTTGGCCCAGCACTAATTATGTTTTTAATTAAGAAGAAAAGCAGGGCTACTGGAAGGAGCTAAGAAAATAAATGTTTGAGTTGTAGTCATGCCTGATACAACCACCTGTCAGAACCAACAGAAAAGTCTGCTTTTGAAAAGGGGAGGGGAGAGAAAAACCCCAAATACAACAACTTTCAACAAGGAATGAGATGTCATGTTTTTCATGGGTAATAAGTGTAACAGCTGAAACCACACTCATTGCACACTGTTGTAAGCTTGCTATCACATACATTTATATAACTTTTTAATGTTTACTCTGAATTTATTGTACACACATTAATCAACTGTCATTTTGGTGGCGAGAGAATTCAAGATTTGCTATGGAAGAACAGTGAGTTTATAGTTGAGTGGGGATTTGAACCAGGGTCTCCCCACTCTAGTCCAACACTCTAATCACCACATTGCACTGGCTCTACCACTCTTTAAAAAGAAATATAATCTTTAATGTTCTCTTTTTAATTCCCTCTTAAGAGTAACATACTAGCACTAAACAACAACAACAAGAAGTATGGGCTTGACTCTCTGTAAGGGTTTGACTCTCAAGCCAAACAGTCAAGTATAGGCTTGACTGATTAAAGTTGTCCTTGCCAATCAAATCAATTACAGGATTGCTTGTGGAACAAACACAGGTTTGTTTTTTTCTGGAACAATTCTCAATATCACGTGAATATTGAAATAACACACAGGAACCCAAGGTATGGAAACATGTTTCACAACACCTCTTTTGTTGTCTGCAATACTATCAGGTTCCCAAATCCACAAGGAGTCAATGTCGAACAGAAACAAAATTCTTAAACATCTCTATTATAATACCTTACCTAGAAGTCCACTCTACTAGGGAGAAGTTGCTTTATCAAATGATGGACTTGCTCCTTCCCAGTGCTTTTTTTCTGGAGAAAAAGGTACCGGAACTCTTGGATTACATTTCCTCGGGATTAGATGGCAATTAAATTGTAATGCAATTAATAGAAGAAAAGGTGCTGGAACTCAGTTCCGGTGAGTTCCACCAGAAAAAAAGCCCTGCTCCTTCCTACCCACATCCATTGTACCCCATCCAGCTTCCCTACTCCGCTGCCTGCTGTAATATGGAGGGCTCTTAGCTGTTCTGTTCCTCAGCTTAATGACAGAATTTTGTTCTAAATAGAAATGTTTAAATAGCTGCCCACATTCTGGCTTATTCAGTTACTCGTTGCTGATCTGTGTGTTCTGTCAGAACACAGTTTTAATAATCATCCATATGTGCATGAGAATGATAAATGATCATATTAACTGATACCCTCAGTCACAATTATATTTTTTTAAATATCAGCGTGGGGAAGGCTGAATAATTGTTTTCATTGGCATCCCTGAAATATCAAAGTTATGACAGGAAGTCCGTCAAAAGAAAAAACCATAGAGTCATATTATATGGACCTTTTTACCTGTAAAGTGCATCAGCTGTACTGTTTGCATGTAACAATGACAACATGAGTTAGCTACTCCATATAGTAATTTCCCATGCCAGTGGCAGGAGCCTCAGGGAGCTACAGGGTTAGTGTGGGGACTTTCCAAGAAATACACATGAATGCTGCTTAAAAACACTATGGCTGCAGCATGGATTCCCCAACCAAATGCATGGGGGAGATCACAAGTGTGAATGCTGCTCTATTGGGTGGGGTGGGGTGGGTGGGGTGAGTTCTACTACATATAGAAAGCTAGCAAGTCAGTGGGAAGGCTAGGCTAGAACCCTTCTCTCAAATTTCTAGCTTTCTATGAGCAGGGAAGTGGGTTTATTTTTAATATAAGGGAGGCATTAAATCATGCAAACCGCTACTTGATCTAAAGTACCACTGTCTAGGAGCAGTTTTTCAATGTGATCTGCCAAGGGCCAAACAAGACTAGATGGCAGGAGAACCATGACTGGAGTTTCTATGCTGTTGGGTTGTTGTGGTTTTAAAAAATAAAATGCAGCCATGGGGTGGTGGTGGTGGTGGTGATGTGTGTGTGTGTGTGTGTGTGTGTGTGTGTGTGTATGGGGGGTATTTGGATCATGACAACAGCACTGGGGCAAGAATTTAACCCCTTTCCTCATTTTCTCAGTTGAAATAGCCCCCACACTGAAGCTGCTCTTTGCCCTAACACTACAGGTATCCATCTTGTCTAATTGTATCCTAAGGCTCAGACTTTTCAGCTATGTAAGATATACATTCAGACTGAGTAATACTTTGCTGTAAGGTTGCTCCACTGCAACCTTTACCCATCTGGGTGATAATATGACCACACAGTGTAAAATTACTGGGATCCACTTCTTTAGTATACTGTATCTCACAGAGGCAAATTACTTGCCTCTCACCCAGAAAATGCTCTTGCTAGTCATATTAACGCAATACACACCAACAGCCAATCAACTCAAATGTATATAAATTATTATAAATTCAGTCTGGTGATCTATTTTGGGATTTTAGGATGGGACACAATGAAGGGAGAGGGATTTATGTCAAAAAGGAAGTACATATGCAGGAAGATATTTTAAAAAGCAGATTTGCTTTCCAAATGCATAGTAAACAGAGTAGGCACGAAGATGGCGACGGAAGAGGCTGCTGTGCGGGAGCTCTGCGTTCGTTTCTGCTTTCTTTTATTCTAAATATTATGTTGCTTTTAAATTAGCAGCTGAATTCCCCAGATTGAATACTTCAGACTGGATTAGATTGCAGTTGTTATTTTAGATTCTAGCCTTATGAGCGTTTTTTACTGTTTTTGCTTTTGTTTTTGCTTCGAAGGACTTGTGTTTGCAGTCCCGCAGTCTTATCAGTCTTACGCCCTAACAGTGCAGTTTTTAGCAGTGTGGGAGTGCATTTACCTTGGAAACTACTTGCTACTTGCAGGGATGGGGACTCGGACTCGAGGACTCGACTCGTGAGTCGGACTGAGTCCCCCCTCTGACTCGACTCGGACTCGAGTCCCAATATTTTTAATGGGACTCGAGACTCGACTCGGGACTCAGGACCAAGGACTCTTCAACATTCCTGGGCTGTGCCAGAAGGAGTGGAGAGGAGCGTGATTGCCGGCGAAGAGCGCATGGAAGCGAGGTGTGCCACTGCTCGGCCACTATGGATGGCTACCAGGAGTGCAGCCCCAACAGTGTGTCAAGATTTATTTTGATTGATGTGTTGCATACTTGGGAGAGGCAGAAGGACCTGAGATTACTCTGTGTAGCTGCTGTGAGTGTGTTTCTGGTTCCAGCAAGTTCATCACCAGTGGAGCGGGTGTTCAGTGAGGGTGGAATTGTGATGAGATCTCACCGTTCCAGAATGGGGGCCAAACATTTAGAAAAAATCATGTTCCTCAAATGCAACATGGATAAGTTTTAGGAAGTACAGCAAGTTTATTTTTTAAAATCATTTTTCTAAAATGCATCCTTTCAGACATTTTGGGTTTGGCTGCCTCTGCCTGCCTGTCTGGGGTTCCCAGCCTCCTCTGCCTGCCTGGTCTCTTCTTGACCAGTTCAACAGTTGAATTGTCCAAGATAAAGGCCTCTGCCTGCCTGTTTTGGGGTTCCCTGCCTCCTCTGCCTGCCTGGTTATTTTGGGTTTTTCTGCCTGGTCTGTTCTTGCCAAAATCAGTTGCAGAGTCTTGAAATAAAAAGGCACACTTGTTGTGCCTAGAATTTATTTAAGCCACACATCTGAAGTAGCCTTATTTTGTTGGGAAATTGATTTCAAGGACTCGTGGAGTCGCTTGGTACTTGTGACTCTTCTGAACATTGTCAGAACCGACTTTGTCCTAAGACTAGTGATCGACCGTGCTCGAACAAGGATCTTCAACATCCCTGCTATTGCTGAACTCTCTATTTGGCAGTTGTCAATACCATTTTATTTTATTTTTCTATTTTGTGTTTTGTTGCTGAGAGTAAATAATATTTAGAGGTGGCAACAATATACACACCTGTGCTCACTTCGGACTGAGGACGAGAAACTAATTGCTCCTGAAAAAGGAATAGTTTAAATAACAGCAGGAGAAAAGCAAGAATGCGAGGAGTGAAAAGATATAGATGTTATGACAAGGATGGAGATATAGACTAGGCACCTCAATGAGACTGTGAACCTGGCAGTATTAATTTATTTTAGCAAGAAGTTGATGAAGATTAAATTTAATAAGTCCAAACATATATTAGTCAGTACTGTGAGTGGGTGTACCAGACTGTCCTTTCCAGTCATCAAGAGAGAGGGCTTTTTAAAATATTGCTTCATGCTCTCCTATTGTCAGAGTGCATCTGAAGCCTTCTTTTGACCTCCACTAGTACAATATGTAGCCAAAAAGTTTTTAAGTCTGACATCATTACAAATTTCACAACTTACATGGACAAAGAAGTACTCTACTCAGATAAAGGGCCTAAAGAGAGGAGGAGGAGGAGGAGGAGAGGAGGAGGAGGAGGAGGAGGAGGAGTTGTTGTTGTTAAAGTGTTAATATTAAATAGGGTTGTACTTGATGCTGTCCTTCCACCAGCAGCACACACACGACCACACACTACTGGTGGATCCAATTCTCCCTCCCCCTGCAGCCTGCCACACAACCCCTAGATGTGCTCCACAGCAGGCTGGGGGGGGGATGTGGAGGGCTGTAGGAGGGAGGAGGGGAACGGAAATTCCCATTATGTGAGTGGAAGCTCACTTGCGTAACTTGGGATTTAACCAATAAATTATTAGGAAGAACTTTAAAAAAGTTATTGGCAATTATTTCAAAACTAAACAAAACAAGAGAAAAACAAACAACAATACCATCATACCAGAAAAACATATCCATCCACAATAACTATTCACAACACCATTAATTAGAGAGATAAAAGAAAAGTTCCAACACTTCTGTTTCAAATATATACGTTAATATAAGCAGACCATATATCTAAATAAGCATCCAAACAGAATTGACAACTGTAGAATATACATTCAAATGCAGCAAGAGCAGTAAGATCTTTTTTGTTTTTGTTTTGTTGTTGTATTTATTTATTTATTTATTATATTTAATGGGTTAGGCAGATACATGAGGACTGGCCTATGGCTATTGGCCATGATAACACAATGAAACCTACAGGTTCAGAGACATAATACTTCTGAATACCAAATGCTGGGGACAAACAATGCAGGAGAACTGGTGTTTCATGCCCAGTTTTTGAGCTTTCTTGAGGCATCTGGCTGGCCACTGTTGGATGGAGGGATGGATGGATGGATAGATAGATAAAGCCTAGATAGACCAGCCTTTCCCCAACCTGGTGCCCTCCAGATGTGCTCGACTACAACTCCCATCATCCCCAGCTTAAATGGCCATAGAATGGTGGGGGTTGTAGTCTGACACAACCGGAGGTCACCAGGTTGTCGGGGAAGGCTGAGATAGACCCTTTGTTTGGTCCAACAAGGCTCTTCTAGTCCAGTGGTGATCAAATAGACAAGCAGAGCTATTTTTGTCTAGCTCCTCTTTTCCAAACTGGGGGAAAATATAAGAATTTTTCAATCCTTGCTTTTCTCTACCTCCCCCTTTTCTCCCTTTTTGTAAAAAAAAATAAAAAATATTTAATTTTTTTTAAAGAGCAGTAAGATCTTCAGCTGATTGAATGATAGGTAGTGGGTGTTTATCCTTCCAGGTTTCCCGTGGGCAGCTGGTTGGCCACTGTGTGAACAAAATGCTGGACTAGATGGACCCTTGGTCTGATCCAGCATGGCTCTTCTTATATTCTTATGTTCTTATAACAAGACATATGTCTCTCTAGCTGCTGAAATTGCAGGTGGAGCCATTACTTTCTTGTTATTGAGTCTAGATCCTAGTGCCATATAGCCAAAATGTGGTGTCAAATGATTCAACTCCAAAACAAGCCATGGGAGAGTATTAAAGGAAAAATATATCATCCAATCATTGGAACAAGATAACAGATAAACCTTCTGATATAAACTGGAAAATTAAATCCTCCCTCCCTAATTGGCCACTGCATCTTCTTAAGAAAAAACCAGGGAGGAACCCTCCCACCCACCCGCAATAAACTTCTGAAATGCTGTATAGAGTTTTTGAAAATATGTTTGGGGAATATATAAAGGAATATTACGTAATACATACATTACCTGTGGTAAGACATTCATCTTAAGTATATTAACCTTATCCCATTTACTTAAATTAAGTGATCCCATCTTTCCAAAACAAGAGATATTTCCGCCAACAATACACTTAAATATCTCTAGGCACCTGTATTCCAAGACACATTATAACTTCTGGACACCAACAGAATTGCCATTTAGTAACTACATCGGGTAACTTAATACTACCTACTGCCATTAATTTTGACCAAGCAATCATATAACCCTAAAGTATACCAAAGGTATCAATTTTGGCATAGAAGATTCTAACCTACTTAGAAATACAGGCAGTCCCCAGGTTACGAACGAGTTCCGTTCTTAAGAATGTCTTTAAGTCAAATTTGTATGTAAGTCGGAACAGCGTAGCGTTCTATACGTTAAAATTGGCATTTACGCAAATTGCATAAATTACTCAAATTACGTAGTATACTATGCTATGTACTCTACGTAAACAATGTAGTGCCGGGGAACCCAGAAGTCCGTTCTTAAGTATGGGTTGTCTGTAAGTTGGACGTTCTTAACTCAGGGACTGCCTGTAACAAGATAAAGCTGTTCTATATTCAACCTGCTTATGCACAAAACTGTAAATTTCTCTACTCTGCCTAATTGCACACACGAAGCATTCATTTATTCATTACATTTCTACACTGCCCAACAGCAGAAGCTCTCTGGAAGGTCTACAAAGATGAAAACCTTAAAAATACATTATAAAAGCCATTTACCTACAAACATATAAACAGAGAGTACACACAGAGACACACATATATCTAAAATAATGTTAAACAATCAACAATAAGAAAGATCCAGGACCAGATTAAAACATCATATGCTGCCAAATGCCTGAGAGAAAAAGAAGGTCTTAATCTGCCACTGAAAAGATAACAATGTTGGTGCCAGGCAGGCCTCATCGGGGAGATTATTCCACAATTGGGGGTCCACCACCGAGAAGGCCCTTTACCTTGCTACTGCCTTCCAAGCCTCCCTCAGAGGAGGCACCTGGGTTTCAAGCAAGGGAGAAAGAGGACAGCCCTGCCTTGTGCGCCTCTCTAAACAAAAGTAAATTCTAACCCATCTTTAAAAATTCCTGTGGAAAGTCAAATTTTTCCAAAGACACGAACATAAACTGCCAATATAGTTTGTCAAATGCTTTCTCAGCATCAAGTGAAATAACCGCAACCAAATCTGTTCTTTTAGTATTCAAAGCAATCAAATTTACTCTAAGACTTAAATTATCTGCACCCTGACTTTGGCAAATAAATTCCCCTTGATCAGGATGCGCTAAGGTATGTATCGCACGCTGAAGTCTGTTAGCAAGAATTGTTATTAATATCTTAGTATCCACATTGATTAAAGAAATTGGCCTATAATTTGCACAGTTAGTATGATTTTTACCAAGTTCAGGAATAACAAAAATATAAGCTTTGTATAATGAGGCTGGTAAAGTTCCTGATTCAAAAACCTTACAATAAAGACAGAAAACATAGGAGTAAAAAAAATCCAAGTGCATGCTTTATTAGGAAGAATTTCCAATTATAAAAGCAACTCAACAATAAACACAGCTCAAGAATTTTTGACTGATTACACACCTGCTAGTCCCCCACTTGTTCTTCTGTACACTAAGGTCTCATTCAGATAATGCTAAACTATGGTTTAGCTACATTAATGAACCTCAGGTTTCCTCTCTCTTGGTGCACTCATGAGAAGGAGATTGGAAACTTTTGCTTCCATTTTAACTGCAATTCATCATTAGTTCAGAACCTAGACAAATATACTTAGTCTTAACTCTGGTTTGCTGAAACAAACCAACTTCAAGCCTTGGTTTATGAAGATGGCTTGTTTCAATAAATCAGCCTTCTCCAAATTGGTATCCTCCAGATGTTTTATATGACAACTCCCAGCATTCCTGACCATTGGCCATGCTGGCTGGGACTGATGGGAGTTGAAGTCCAAAACATCCGGAGGGCACCAGGGTTGAGGAAGGTTGCAACCACACTGGGGGAGGAGAGTGTAGGGGGATCACATGTGTCCAGGACTCATTCACAAAAATCCAAATGAGGCCTAGAGATTAGCAGGGATGGTTCAAGGGCCTTTGCTAGTGCTATCTGGTGAGCCCCTCCAGCATTACTGGTTCCCTGTTGATATCACTGGGCTTTCCCCTGGCAGGCTTACTGGTAGCATACAGCAGCAGCATTACAAGTTGCCTGCTATTGTAATTCACCACAATGCCCTGATGTACCCACTCCACGGCATTTAAATGGCAGGTGGCTTCCCAGACTCAGCTGCTGCTGCCGGATAAACCTGCAGTTGGGGGAACAGGCTGGTAAGAGGACCAAGCATCAGCGCTGGTGTACAGTGCCTTGCAGAAGTATTCACCCCACTTTGACTTTTCCACATTTTATTGTTACAACCTGGAATTGAAATGGATTTAATTGGCATTGTTACCACTTGATGTACACAAGATACTCAACGCTGTGAAGATGCAAAATATTTTTTTATTGTGGCACAAAAGTTAAGCAAACAAAAACAAACTGGCATAAGTTGGTTGGTTGCATAAGTATTCAGCCCCCTGAGTCAATACTTGGTAGAAGCACCTTTGGCTGCAATTACAGCTGCGAGTCTTCTTCAGTAAGTCGCTATCAGCTTTGCACATCTGGATCATGCAATGTTTGCCCATTCTTCCTGGCAAAATTGCTCCAGCTCTGTCAAGTTGGATGAGGACTGTTGCTGAACAGCAACTTTCAAGTCTTCCCACAGATTCTCAATGGGATTGAGGTCTGGGCTTTGACTGGGCCATTCTAAGACTTTCAGGTTCTTGTTTTTAAACCACTCCAGTGTTACTTTGGTTGTGTGTTTAGGGCCATCGTCCTGCTGTAAGGTAAATCTCCGCCCCAGTCCTAGGTCCCTTGCAGACTGAAACAAGTTTTCCTGTAGAATTGCCCTATATTTGGCCCCATCCATTTTGCCCTCAATCCTGACGGGTTTCCCAGTCCCTGCCAAGGAAAATAATCCCCACAACATGATGCTGCCACCACCATGCTTCACTGTGGGGATGGTGTTCTCTGGGCAATGAACACTGTTGGCTTTGCGCCACACATAGCATTTTGCGGCAAGGCCAAAATGTTCAGTTTTAGTCTCATCAGACCAGCGAACCTTTTCCCACATGTTTGCTGTGTCTCCCACATGCCTTTTTGCAAACTCAAACAGGCTTTGATATGGGTTTATTTCAGCAATGGCTTTCTTCTCGCCACTCTTCCATAAAGCCCAGCTTTGTGGTGCGTCCGAGTGATAGTTGTCCCATTGATGGTTTCTCCCATCTCAGCTGTGGATATCTCCAGCTCCTTCAAGGTTACCATTGGCCTCTCGGTTGCTTCGCTGTCTAATGCGCTCCTTACCCGATCATTGAGTTTTGGTGGACGGCTTTCTCTAGGCAGAGTCGCGGTTGAGCCATTTTCTTTCCATTTTGCAATAATGGATTTAACAGTGTTCCGCAGGATGTTCATAGCTTGGAATATTTTTTTTCATAACCCAACCCTGATTGGTGCTTCTGCACAACTTTATCCTGGAGTTGTTTCGATAGCTCCTTGGTCTTCATGATGCTGTTTGTTTAGATATGCTCTCTGACAAACTCTGGGGCCTTCACACTACAAACTGTGGAAAAGTCAAAGGGGGGGTGAATACTTCTGCAAGGCACTGTACCTTGCTAGGGTCTTTGGACCACAGAAGCTACCTGAAGGTACTGAATGCTGACCCCATCCCTGGATGGAGGCATCATTTCCCATGGTGTACACACACAGCCCACTATCATCTCTGTTTACACAGGTTTTATGCAGTTTTGCAATGCTTCAAAAAAAATTAAATATCTGTTTGACCCAGGATGACACTGGGACAAAAGACACAGGAAATTATGCTCGTATCATACTACTTTATTAAACATGATTGTCCAACCTTGATCCAAACACCAAATGTTCAGCCTTATAAGGAACAGCAGGGGAATATAACTGCCATTCAAGAGAACAGGCATTCAATCAATGGGAGTGCTTCTTCATCAAGCCAGCCATATGTGAGACTATTAACAGACATCAGCTTCATAGCCAGCAACTCAGTTGTTGCATTGATTTAACTCATATTAGATTCATTATAGTGATTACGTATTCATTTCATGTTGTTTTAAACTGATCTATTATATCATTTAGAAATAGCTCAATCACATAAGCCCTGTATAGCAACTCCACTCTTAGAATTCTTTCTCTCTCAGCATCTCACATTGGATTCTATTATTTTAAAGTGTTTGATGAAAACGGTAACCTGTTTTATATTCCACCCTGAAATCCATTATCATGTTAGGGCTTGGACATCTTTCTACACATCACTTTTGGTATCACATCACGATACCAAATTTTGGCATCTTCCTCTCACAATATTTGCTTCTATTATTAACCAGAAGAAGAGAGAAAGAGAGAAATGTGAATTTTACTTACTAGGAACTCCAGATACCAGCCGTAGGGGGCGCAATACTCGGAAAGCCCGAAGTGCTTTGACGTCAAATCCGGCACCTTTGCCTCCTATCGAATTCACCCCATCTGCTTTGGTTGCTTGTTCTAAAATTGCACTAAAAAGCCTGGGGGGGGGGGGGAAGAAAGAGGGAATAAATTGTTAGTAGACTATATGGCTAAAAATATAAGAAAAAATGACTTTGCTATATTATATATTGCATATACTGCATAAGACACAGAAAAATGGGAAGAAGTAATGTATCCATCGAAGACATTCAAATTGACAAATGCAACAAACTTGTCATTTTTGCCAAATGCTCTTAATTTTGGTTAGGCATTCACCTCTTTTATATTTCAGATTATATAGATATAGATATAGCTAAACAGATAATGTGAAAGCGGTGAATACTTAACCAAAGTATTATATTTGTAAGCATGTATGTACCATTAGACACAAATTAGAAAGTATATTAGATAGTGGCAACACCATAATTGCTGCACAAGCTCTAGAGTTTCTAAAAGGCTCCAAAGTTTTACAGGCATTAGCACAAAGATTAATAGTATCTATCTGATTTTACAACCATAACAATAATGCAAATTCTTTTGTTTGTAAATCTGCACCCTGAATACATAGCCATCAGGGGCACAGAAAAAGAACTGAAAGAATTCAAGGGAACATCAGGGCCTGCTCCAGTTGGACTGCCCCCCCTTAGCCCTGTGGGGAAGAAGGAACGACGGAGACTGGAGCAGGAGGTACAGGGAATGCTTATCAAATTTGCAGATGACACAAAGTTGGGTGGAACAGCTAATACTCTGGAAGACAGAAACAAAATTCAAAGTGACCTCGATAGGCTGGAGCGCTGGGCCGAAAACAACAGAATGAAATTTAATAGGGATAAATGCCAAGTGCTGCACCTAGGGAGAGGAAACCAAATGCAGAGTTACAGAATGGGGGACACTTGGCTCAACAATACTACAAGTGAGAAGGATCTTGGAATTGTGGTAGATCACAAACTGAATATGAGCCAGCAATGCGATGTGGCTGCAAAGAAGGCAAATGCAATTTTGGGCTGTATAATAGAAGTATAGCTTCCAAATCGCGGGAAGTGATAATTCCCCTTTACTCGGCACTGGTTAGGCCTCATCTTGAGTACTGCGTCCAGTTCTGGGCACCTCACTTTAAGAAGGACATAGACAAACTGGAGAGGGTTCAGAGGAGGGCAACAAGGATGATAAAGGGACTGGAAACAAGGCCCTATGAGGAGAGACTGAAAGAACTGGGCATGTTTAGCCTTCAGAAGAGGAGACTGAGGGGAGATATGATCGCACTCTTCCAGTATTTGAAGGGATGTCACACAGAGGAGGGCCAGGATCTCTTCTCGATCATCCCAGTTTGCAGGACACGGAATAATGGGCTCAAGTTACAGGAACCTAGATTCCACCTAAACATCAGGAAAAATTTCCTGACTGTCAGAGCAATAAGACAATGGAATCAACTACCTAGGGAGGTTGTGGGCTCTCCCACTCTGGAGGCATTCAAGGTGCAGCTGGACAGACATCTGTCAGAGATGCTTTGACCTAGATTCCTGCATTGAGCAGGGGTTTGGACTCGATGGCCTTGTAGGCCCCTTCCAACTCTACTTTTCTATGATTCTATGAGGCTGAGGGAACATCAGGGCCTGCTCCAGTTGGACTGCCCCCCCCCCCAGGGCTAACTGACATCTACAGCCCTGTGGGGAAGAAGAAGGAGGCTGGAGCTTCTTGAGACACAGAGAATTACTGAAGTAATAATTAATATTCCTCCTTCCCTTCTTCCCTCCCCATTCCATTTTCCTTGTGTGTCGTGTCTTTTTAGATTGTAAGCCTGCGGGCAGGGACTGTATTGTTAATTGTTGTAAACCGCCCAGAGAGCTTCGGCTATTGGGCGGTATAAAAATGAAATAAATAAATAAATAATGCAAGAGCTTTGAAATTCTATAATATAAAGCCAGTGACTGTAATCCAAAATTCCCTGAATGCATAGGGATTTACTGTCCTTTTCCATGAGAAGACAGACTTCAATACACACAGGGAATGGGAAATCTTCTGTACCTGGGGCACTGCAGATCAAGATCATGGCCACTGCAATGTAGTAAAGAACTTAGACTAGAGGTTCTCAGACTGTGGTCAATGGACCACTGGTGGTCTACAAACTCCATTCAGCTGGCCCGACAAAATGTTGTGGAACAATCGAGAATGTCTGTACTTGTTCCTGCATTTGACTTATTTTTATCTGACAGCAAGAGAGGTCAATTTGACTGGGACCAAATTATCAAGCAGGTAAAGAAGACCCTGGCCTAGGGGCCATGATTTTCATAAGAGAACACTGGTGTAGTCTTATAGTTTTTCTGTTAAAAAAAATTACGAATTGAAGAGGCCCTTCTCTGTGGCAGGGCTTGTGATTTTCATGATACCATGCTGGTTTTGAAGATGATGCAAGAGTAGAAGAAAAATATATAGTTTTTAAAGCACCTTGAAAATTATAAAACTCCATCATAATTAGACAATTCTTGCACAGAAAATGTATTTTTTCATTGTAATTACATAATACTTATAAAGGCAGCAAACACCAAATTTGGCTTTGCATATTTCTTCCAGTCCAGTGAACAAGCATTAGGAAGGCATTCTGTTCCCTATGCAAATATTTCTGCTTTTCTGCTAAACATAATAGTCACGCCAGATGTTGAGCAATGTCTCTGCACAGCCATCCCAGTGTTTCAGGAGCCTGCAAAGCAGAGTTCCCCTACAAAAGGTTTCTCTGATAGTGTTTTACATCTTTAATAAAATGACCCAAAGCCAGAATCTAGCAAACAAAATAATATCTGAATACAGTATATATGGAAGAAAACTTGCCATACCAAGGATGATTAATATCATCCATACATTTCTGTTGACAAAGAATGGGGACTATCAAATCAAGGATCTTCAGTATAGGGTAATTAGGGTGGGAGATGAAAAGGCTATAGAAGGCTTGTTCCTAGCTGTGCAAGTGTGCCCATCTTATTCTCTGCACGGTACTCTTTCAAAATGTCCTGCATTACAAACCATGGTGACTGTTCCCTCATGAGGCATCTTGTGAAAAGAGAACATAGGCTACATTTCCAGCTATACATCTCAAGTGCCTCTCTTTGTGAGAACTCTTTGTTCCCCATTTTTCTCAAGATGATCCATCTTCCATTGTTGATTTTCGAAAGGAACTCATTCTCCTCCACACTTGGAGGTGAGCAAAATACGGGATGTCCCTCACAATATACATCCTAGGTATATTTCCAATAGCTTTTTCTTTTGCACCTAAAATTACTAGGAGCTATACAGAAATCAGAAATAAGGCCCTGTCCTCAGGGTTACAATCTAAAGATAAAGACATAATACATTAGGGAGGAAAAGGAAGGAGCGTAAATATGAAGATGAATCAGTGTGGAAAGCCTGTTCTGTCAAAACAGAACAATGGAAGGGTCTCTTTCTTTCTCTTGATCCCATGCAGAGTGGATGATTGCTGACAGAGTCTGGAAGGGGAGGGGCTCAATGGCAACTGGCAGGTCAATTAAAAGCACCTCTCTCCCCCTCCCTTTTCCACTACTGAGCTACAGAATTGCTAATGATGACGTGTAAGAGCAGGAGCCAGGCTGCATTTATCACATTAATATATACATACATCTTGAAAGCAACTGAGCAGCATTGCAAACTAGTAGGCTTTGGATCCCAAAATTAAATGTTAAGGTATAATACATGTGAACAGTACTTTTACAGTGCAAGCTTATGCAAGTTCAATGAGGTTTACCCCCAAGTACAGGTGCATACAATTGCAGCCTTAAAAGTTGTTTCAATGAAGGAATTTTAAAGAGGTAATTTGCCATGCAGGGGCGAAAAAAACTGAACCTGCTGTGTGTGGAGGAACTTTCTATATTTCTGTTGCCATGGACAGATCACTACCTGATGTGGTTTAGACTTACTGGGACTCAGAGCCTCTGCAGGGATGGGGGACCAACTAAGATGGTCTGCCCCAGGAAGTTGACAGATCCAAATGGTTTCCTGATTATGCTTGGGGATTTTCCTGTCACTTCGGCAGGTGATTCTGTCGAAGCCCTGGTTGACCTCTGGAATGGGGAAATGGTCCAGGCAGTTGACACTATTGCTCCTGAGTGTCCTCTCCTGCTGAGTAGAGCTAAACAAGCTCCCTGGTTTTCAAGGGAGCTGGAAGCGATGAGATGGGTGGAATGATGATGGCTAAAGCAATGTTGGCGGAAAACTCGGAACATGTCTGACCAAACATGGGTTACAACTTATTTGAAGGGTGATGGCAGCAAAAAATTATTCTCCTCTGTCACCATTGTATCTGCACAGAGTCATCTAATCAACCATTTTTTGGAAGGTAAAAGGCCTATTACATTCTAGCCCATGAGAAGACGACGTTGAGCACTCAACAACCCATTGTGACCAATTTGCAAGACTGTGCAAATAAAATTGTTTGTATCTGTGCCAACTTGGATGCCATAGTTGGTACAGATCCAGTGCATCTGTACCAACTAACTTCAGCTTCTGATTATCTAGTTATGATACTTTTCAATTTGTACAGCCTGAGAATGCGGACACTATCCTTGGAGAGGTGAGATCTGCTACATGTGTGCTTGACCCTTGACTTTCTTGGCTTATAAAAGCGACCAGAGGGGGCACTGGCCAAGTTGGTAAAGGTAGTGATGAACACCTCTTTAAAAGAGGTGTGATTCCATCATGCCAAAAGGAGGCAGTTGTGAGACATTTTTTTTAAAAAAACAAACCTTTCCTGAACCCTACTAGTATGGATAATTTCCAGCCAGTCTCCAATATTCCAGTTCTTAGGCAAAATGTTGAAGTGTGTGCTGACTTCTCAACTCCAAGTATTCCTAGATTAGGTAGGTTATCTAGATCTATTTTAATCTGACTTCAGGCCTGGTTATGGGACAGAGACTGGTTTGGTCACGTTGGTGGATGATTTATGTCAGAAACTGGACAGGGGGAGTATGTCCCTGTGGGTTCTGCTGGACTTCTGAGCAGCTTTCAAGACTATCTACCATAGTATTCTTCTGGACTGCTTGGATCTGTTGGGACTTGGAGACACTGTTTTACAGTGGCTCCAGTCCTTCCTGGGGGAGTGATTTCAGAAGGTGGTGCTGGGGTACTCTTGTTTGATGCCATGGCTATTGGCCTATGGCAGGGGTGGGCAACTTGAAGCCCTCCAGGTGTTTTGGCCTACAGTTTTCACCATCCTTCACCATTGGGTATGCTGGCTAGGGCTGATAGAAGTTGTAGGCCAAAATATCTAGAAGGCCACAAGTTGTCCACCTATGGTGGGCCTATGTTGTTCCCCAGGGTTCAGTTTTCACCCTTATGCTATTTAACACATACATGAAACAACTGGAACAGATTGTCCAGAATTTTGGGGTCAGTGCCATCAGTATGATGGTGATGCCCAACTATCTCTTCTTTCCATCTAAATCCAAGGAAGCTGTTCAGTTTCTAAATCAGTGTCTGTTGTCAACAATGGACTAGATGAGGACAAACAAATAGAAACTTCATCCAGACAAGACAGAAGTGGTCCTAGTCAGTTAAAAGGCAGATCAAAGAACAGTGATTCAATCTATCTTGGATGAGGTCACACTCCCCTTGAAGACTCAAGTTTGCGATTTGAGTGTACTCCTGTCCTGAGTTCAGTCCTGAACCTGGAAGCCCAGGTTTCAGTGGTGGCCAGGAGTGTGTTTGCACAGCTAAGGCTAGTTTGCCAACTGTGCCTGTTCTTAGGGATGTCCCGAAATCTCGATCAGGGTGGAAGTGGGGGCGAATTCACCCCCACTAGACCTTCCTGAGCCCCGCAGCACTTACCTTCTCCCTGGCTCGGCACATCTCCCTGGAGAGGAGCCAGGGAGAGGAACTTCCGGGTCCCCGGTGCTGCGGCTTTAGCATAAATAGCATAGAAAACCACCTTAAAACGGCCGTGCGGCTGTTTTAAGGTGGTTTTCTATGATATTTACCTGAAAAAAGCAGTGCCAGGGTCCTGTCACGTCAGTTCCTGGAACAGCGCCGGGACCTGTCGCATCACTTCCGGGTCCCAGGAAAGTCCACCAGGAGCCTCACATCACTGCGCGAGGAGTCAAGAGGCAGGGGTACTCGCCAAGCACAAGGCGAGCACCCCAACAGGTATGCGTACTACAGTTCCTGCAGATGTCAGATCTGGCCACAGTGGCATATGCCTTACCTATATCCCTTTTAAACTGCTGTAACTCATTCTACATGAGGCTGCCTTTGAAAAGTGTTCGGAAACTTCAGTTATTCCAGAATGCTGTGGCCAGTGTTGGCTGGTGCTGGTTATAGGTAGCATATAATTCTCTTGTTACAACAGCTTCACTGTGTATCAGCCTACTTCTGGGCAGAATTCAAAGTGGTGGTTAGGACCTATAAAACCCTACCTGATGTGAGACTGGCTTTTTCAAAGACTGCATTCTTGCTTATGAGCCTACCTGGGTTTCAAAAGGAAAGACCTTTCTCTCTGCCCTGCCACCATAGGAGGCACATTAGGTGGGAATGCAAGAGAGGGCCTTTTTTGATGGCTGTTCGTGGGTTCTGGAACTCCCTGTCAAGGGAGACAAGGCTAGTTCCATCTTTATTGTCCTTCTGCTGGCAGGCAAATACATTTTCATCCAGGTAGGCTTTCAGTTGTTAAACTATCTTGTTTGCTGAACTAGGTTTTTAACTGGTGGGTTCTGTTTATTTCTTATTTATTTTAACTGATGTGTTTTTAATGTTTTAATTTGTGGATATGTTTTAATTATGTAACATTTTATCTGTATTTTTAGTGGAAAGCCAGAAGATAAATTAAATAAATACATAAATATATAAATTCACCTTCTACATAAATATTAAAAAAGTAGAGGAGTCTGGTCCTCCTTTGTGCCTGGATGGATACCCTCTGACTATTGGTGTCTTGCAATACTTATGAGCTTTTCCGGGGAATTTGGTTAGCCACTACTGGAGACAGAGGACTGAGTTACACAGGTTTTCTGTCTGCACTCTTTATAGGACTTATACTTATGTTCTTATACAGATCAGAATTAGGCTCCCCAAGAAATTAGTCTCTCCCGCTGATTTTGGATAGGTGTATGTCTCTGCTGCCCTTCAGCTGTTAAAGTTGTAGTTATTCAGTAGAAGGTTCATTTTCCAAAAGCATTATATTAGTTTTGTCTATGATTGAAAGAATATCCCTGCAGCCAACATTTTCAGATTATTTTCCTGCAACTAGATCTTGTTCTCTTACATCTAGAAAATTCTCTATTTTCCAGTACGGAAGAAAAATAAACTGGGGTGGGGGGAGTAAAATAGCATTTTGAGCAGGGATAACAAATTCAAGGTTTTCTACCTCCTAATTAGACAGAGGTCTGATCCCTTCACTCCCCTAATAACACATGTATCTATACAGCTTTTTAGCTGATACCTGGGCAAAGGGATTTTTCCTTAAGGCAAAATTTAGTTTCTGTTGTTAAAAAAAAAGGTAATTGGCTATTTGAGGATGTTAGATCATGTTTTTTTTAAAAAAATCACCTACTAGAAGACACATCTGTCCCAGTTGCAAGGAAGATTACGGTAACTTGTTAACAAATTGCAAATCTTTAAATGTGTCCTTTTCCAGAAGAGTTTAATTGAGTCCCAGAAAACTATAGATATGTGAAGGTGAAAAGAATGAAAAAGTCAAAGCAGAAATATGAGAAAGATATGATTTGGTTGTGATGTGCAGAGAAGAAATACAGCATATACAGAAGAGATACTTCTGAGTTTCTAGAATCCTCTCCTGCATTACAAGGTACATAACATTGACCTGGTTTGCATGACACGGCCAGGTCATCATGGGTCATTTAACCACAATGAGCTGCGGCATGTGTAATGTGTGTGGCCACCATTTTGAATATGCAACCCCCAATTGTTGTGTGAACCCGGCCATCATGGGTTATTCAAGGGATAAACACGATGGCAGAGTGCAAAAGTAGCAGCAGACTTCTCTCAGACAAACACAAGCACACACAGGACTTGTTTCTAAGGTAGATGCTTTAAAAATAAATAAATAACTGTAACATAAGTTTACTCAGGTACTAAAGCTTGATCGTTACAGTAGGGCAATTTCTTAAACGTTATTCTTTGAGGTAAGGAAAACACACAGGTCAATCAATCCTCCTTGCTAAAACCCTAGCAAGCGTCAGTTAAATCAGTTAACACTAGACTAGCCTAACTGTCAGAGGAGTGTTAGAATGGAATTCAAAACTGTTGCTAAGCAACCTCCAGCATTCCCTCCCCTGATTCAATCAAGTGGTTCAGTCCACTGCCCCCTGCCCCCTGCCCTTCAACCAAACTACACATAGTCTGCCTTAACTCTTTAATGGGCAGTCAACGTAACCCCCCCCCTGCAGAGTTGACATCTTCTCGTTGCATATTCCAACAAAACAACCCTCACATAATCCTCAATTAGTAGTACTATACTGTGAATACTGAAGGATGTACTGTTAGTTACCACACATTCCTTTAATTATAAACTAGAGCTGCCACCTAATTTTCAGATATAGTGAGTTCCTCCTAATAATGAAGGAAATGTTTTACCTGGGGAATTTTGAATTTGACATTAAGTACCATTTTGGTTGCAGCCCTAATTTTAATGAAATAAATGTTTCACCTAAGTAGAACTACCACCAAAATTTCACCTAAAATAAAATGATATATCAGAAACATTGGATGTGGGGAGAACTGTCCTTCAGTAAGACCAGCAAAATTCCTTGAAGGGAGGTCCACACATCTGTGAGTGAGTAGGAGACATGCAAAGTCAGCCAAACAGATACTCATGTATAAAAATCAGGAGCAAGTCACTTTCTAATCTTGTATCAATGGACTCTCTGAGGTCCTTCTAGATCACTGTTAGCTAGCTAGGGTCAAATTAGCCAGTGACATGGGAGGTCTGTTATCTTTTTCTTTGCCTAAAAGTAGCTGCAGGATGGGTGGGGGGGAAAGCAATTTGGATCAGGGCCTCAACACTGGGAGAGTGTGTGTTAACCTTGATGCTGCTATTATCCATGGATGGGGGAGGGTATATGTATGCATATTGTACCTGGTTTTTTTTGGAGAGGGTGCCTTGATGGCTAATAGCTGCTTGGGGGGACAAGATATACATTGGGGGAAAGGGTTGGATGAAAAGCTTAAATGCGACTCTCGCAGAACCACAACCCCAATCCAAACCCACTCCAGAGCAAGTGCTTTTAAACAAAGAAAAAGGTGTTGAGAAATCTAATCACTGACCTTCTATATCATGTGCACTTTAGACTAGCAACATTAATATTTACCCTTAATGTTGATTATATGTATGGAATGTGATCCAGAAGCACTCTAAAATAGGGATGGATGAATCAGTCAATTTTAGTTTCTAATTTTTCCAAACTTAAGTTCATTTCCAAAGCAGTTTGAGAAAAACATTTTTAAGTTAATAGAAAAATTTGTATGCATTTCTGTGCACATTTATCCTAATACACACATTTTTGCAAGCGATTTCCTTTCATATATGAATTTTTAATGCTATTTTGAATGTTTTGTGCATACTTTCTCCTAATGTAACACTTTTGTATGGATTTTTGTATTGGAGAACTCCATTGCAAAATTGGTAGAAGTGCAAATTTCAAAGAATAAATGAATTTTGGTTCGTGTATAGTTATTTTTACAGCGTAAAATTAGATAAAAGTTAGCATTAAAATGCAAACCAAATACATTTTTCCTCCATCCCTACAAAATCCACATGGGCCTCTAAGTGCACTAAACTGAGAAAGTTTCATATGCTAAATTTCTATACGTGAGGCATTTCTTAAAGGCACAAGAGCCCTGCCACAAAAAAGTAAGACATCCATGAACTCATCATACTGACAGAATTTCTGTTTTCCAGAAATGGGTGTTTTATGCTCAAAGAGAAACCACACACACATTAAAGAGACATGGATACTCACCCTACTACCACAATTATAAAATCTAGTAAATTCCAGCCATTGCGGAGGTAAGCGTTAGGGTGAAAGAGAAGTCCATATGCTATTACTTTTAAAAATGCTTCCACTGTAAAAATTATGAGAAAGAGATATTCCACTTGTTCCTGCAGAGAAAACAAAAGAAAACATGAAACAGTGCGATTAATTTCATGTAATGGGGAAACGGCAGTAAAACACCATCTCATCTCATGGGAAGGGAGAAGATTCCAAGATTAGAGTGACCACCATTTTCACAGGTCATCTATATGATGTGGTGTGGCTTCCTGCTGTTCTTCCCAACCCCAAACCAAGTAGTTCCTACACTGTGCTGCTTTCTTCCAAGTATACTATGGTAACACTTAACACTGGGCCTAGTTACAATGAACCAGCACTACAGTCAATATGGTGCAAGAGTTTACAAACCGATGTGCCTGTCTGGGATTTTATCTTAGTGTGGTGCTTTTTTGAAGTTCCACCCTCCTGTCCTAGGAAAAGAGTGGTCAGACCATTTTGGGGACTCTGACTTCTCCCTTTTTACAGATGCACACAAGTTATATACACCAGAATCACTGGACTGGAGGAAAAAGCATTATGTCTGGTCATTAAGCTCTTAACTTTAAATGCAGAAAGAGCAGCAACTATTTATAAATTGGACTGAACATCTAACACATTTTATATAATAGGGCTTTTTCATTTTATTTAATTTTTTTTAGCATCAAACAAATTAAACATAAACCATCTATAGACATCAACATAACCCATACAATAATATCCTTAGAATCCACTTTGCTTTTTTTTTATTTTTTAAAGCCTGTTAACTAACAACAAATTGAAAAATTATGTTCAGGAATGCTTTGCTTTCTAGTTCCATTATTTAATTCATAGAGAGCAGGTAGCATAGGGGCTAAAAGATGTGAATTGTGAAGCAGGAAGCTCCCCAGTTTAAAATTAATTTCAGCTAAGAATTTGCTAGTGGCCTTAGGCAAACCACTCTCTCTGGCTTAGTGCCATCCCCACCCCACAAATATGGTGACAGTAATACAGACCTAACTTATAAGATTGTTGCAAGGTTTATATACTATTTATTAAAATAATTATATCCCACCTTACTTTGAAAAAAGAAATCCAAAAAAGCGAACAAACATTAAATTAAAACAAATATCCATCTTTTTTTTTTTTTTTAACTCTTTAAAAATCAATACTAGAGACACATAGCAGTAAGGCCCACAAATAATCAAACTGCAATTTCCCCAAAGGCCTTCCTGAATGCCATATTTTCACTAACCAGCAAAGGCTGAACAATGGAGAAGCCAGGCAGGCCTACCTAGAGATGGCATACAACAACAATGGTACTATGGTGGAAAAGGACCCATATCTCGTATACCCACCCATCCAGCTTGAGACTGGGGGGCCATGAAGCATGACCTCTGAAGGTGATCTGAGTATGCAGAGTTGTGACAAAAGGATGGTGACTGTATTGTAAATGTGAAATTTGGGGTCAGTACTGTTATATAATTGTTATATAGTTGAATGTATTATAAAATTGCATATTCTTGTACAGGGCTGGTGCAAGGCAGTTTGGTGCCCTAGGCAAGATCAGATATTTAGTGCCCCCCCTTTCCACTTGAGAGCACTGTATTTTTCCCCCCAAGGAGTTTCTGGCACCCCCTTTAGCCCTGCGCCCTAGGCAGCTGCCTAGTTGGCCTAATGGTAGCACCGGCCCTGTTCTTGTATAATTACTGTATCATTTATCATATATTATAAGGATATATGATTGGTTATGAGGTAACTTGGAATCCCCCTAAGGATTGACAGAAGAGATGCCCCTTCACTAAGTGAGGGAAACCCCTTTTAGAATCTTGGGGAGAAAGCAAGTTCTGACCAAGAGGACTGTTATACATGACAGTCAGGAGTCACTTGAGGAGGGTTATGAGGACAGCAAAGGGAAGAGAGATTAATGATTAAGGGTTTAGGTATTCATGTTTCAAAGCGAGGTTGTCATAACTAAAATGCTGTATATTTCGGACTCATCAGGCGATCACTCATGACCGAGTAAGATTGTCTTCCAGGGTAAAAAATTTACAAAAGAAAAATTTTAAAGGAGGAAATTCTAAAGAAAATTGTGTAGACTCTAGCGATGGGTCCGTAAGTGACTGTGGAGGCCAATTCTAGATCCACACAGCTTCCCACAGTGAGGACACAGGTTGCCAGATGGAAGATGGTCCTGTAAAGGGTTCGTTTGACGTGCTTTTCGCTTAGCACGTTTATCCCTTTCGCCTTGCACTCGGGCTTCTTCAAAGTCTATGGAACCTTTGTGAGAGGCCATCCTCCATTTAGATCGTTCATGGGCCAGAGCTTCCCAGTTTTCGATGTTTATATTGCATTTTTTTAGATTAGCCTTATGAACATCTTTAAACCTCTTATATTGACAACCGATATTCCGCTTTCCATCCTTGAGTTGGGAATAAAGTAACTGCTTTGGGAGACGGCAGTCAGACATTCGAACAACATGACCAGTCCACTGAAGTTGGCGCTGAAGGATCATTTTTTCAACGCTAGTAGTCTTTGCTTCTTCCAGTACACTGACATTTGTTCGCCTATCTTCCCAGGTAATTCTCAGGATTTTCCGGAGGCAACATTGATGAAATCTTTCAAGGAGGTGGAAGTGACGTTTATAGATAGTCCATGTTTCGCAGGCATACAATAAAGTTGGCAATACAATGGCTTCATAAACCAGTGTTTTGGTCTTCTTACAAATATCCCGATCCTCGAACACTCTATGTTTCATTCGAGAAAACGCGGCACTTGCGGAGCTCAGACGATGCTGGATTTCACTGTCGATGTTAGCTGTAACAGAAAGATAGCTGCCAAGATAGAGAAAATGATCGACATTTTCCAGTATTGTCCCGCCAAGCTGGATAGATGGCATCACCAAAGGGTTAGCTTGCACTTGCTGATGAAGCACTTTGGGTTTTTTTTATGTTAAGTGAGAGACCAAGTTTTTCGTATGCTTCTGCAAAAGCATTTAGGATAGTTTGGAGATCATCCTCTGAATGTGTGGAGACCACATTATCATCAGCATACTGAAGTTCCACGACGGAGCTTGTAATTACATTACTTTTTGCTTTCAGCCTGCTGAGATTAAAAAGCTTTCCATCTGTTCGATATATAATTCCCACACCAGTGGGAAGTTTCCCCTCGACAAGATCATGGCAATGAAAATAGCAAATAATGTTGGGGCGATAACACATCCCTGTTTAACACCTGATCCCACTTTAAATGGAGCACCAAGAGAGCCGTTGTTGTCCAAAACCGTTGCCGTCACGTTGTCATGGAGAAGTCGCAAGATATTCACAAATTTATTGGGGCATCCAATTTTCATAAGGATAGTCCAGAGAGCTGTACGGTCTACAGTATCAAAGGCCTTAGCCAGATCAATAAATGCCATATAAAGGGGTTGATTTTGCTCCTGGCATTTTTCTTGGAGCTGACGTGCAGTAAAAATCATGTCTACTGTCCCTCTAGAGGGGCGGAAACCATATTGAGTTTCAGGGAGGATCTCTTCTGAAATAGACAGAAGACGGTTTGCGAGAATCCTAGCAAATATTTTACCTGCGGTAGCTAAGAGAGAAATGCCCCGATAGTTTCCACAGTCTGTTCTATCACCCTTCTTAAAGAGGGTGATAATTATGGCATCCCTGAAGTCTTCTGGGATCTCTTCTCTTATCCAGATTTTTTCAATGAGTTTATGAAGATGTTGTACAAGTTCGGGGGGCCCTTCTTTAAAGATTTCAGCAGGAATCCCATCTGGTCCACTAGCTTTGTTATTCTTTATTTGATTAATGGCTTTTTTTACTTCATCCAAAGTGGGGAGTATTGCAAGTTCCTCTCTAATTTGTTTTTGCGGGATTTGCGAAAAAAATCCCATTATCCACCTTAGATTTACGATTTAAAAGATCATAATAATGCTCTTTCCAACGCAGTGCAATAGACTCTTTGTCTTTTAAGAGTTTGGTGCCATCTTTTGATTGTAAAGGGTTTGTAGGTTTTTGGTCCATAATGGTCCTTGTGGCCTTAAAAAAGCCCCGTGCATCATGAGATTCTGCAAGTTGTTGAATTTCTTCAGCTTTCTTTTTCCACCAAGCGTTCTTAAGTTCTCTTGTTCTTCTTTGGACCTCAGCCTTTAGGACTATAGTAACAGTGTAACAACCCCTGCTATAGTAGAACAGGTTGGGACAAAGAAATACATGCATTTTTAATTAACTGATTGAATCTCAAACCTCACGTAGTTAAGATACATTTTACATTTTGATTTGTATTTTGTTTTTCTTATTAAAAATAAAGAAGCTAGCCTGAGTACTTTGATATCCTCTCACACCTAACACTACCTATGAAAAAGATGACAGAAAAGAGTTCAGTGATAAAGAACTTTATATAACTTGTGACTGCATTCTCAGAGGTGCAGAGTAAAGAAAGACTCTTCAGTGGTGGTGGTGTGCATTAGGGATACTTGAGGAATCTGATGATTACAAATTCTGATGAACTGACCTGCTCCGTACCTCCCAGACTAATGTGCAGATCAAAACATTGATAACACCTGGTTTCACCCTTTTATTTATTTATTTATTTATTACATTTATACCCCGCCTTTTTTCTTACAAGGAACTCAAGGCGGCTTACATAATCCTTCTCCTCCTCTCCATTTTATCCTCACAACAACCCTGTGAGGTAGGTTAGGCTGAGAGGCAGTGACTGGCCCAAAGTCACCCAGTGAGCTTCATGGCATGTGTATAAATGCATCTTTTGAGAGAAATTACATTTAGAAATTAGTATTTTGAGAGAAAATATATTAAAAATAAATATTTTAAATGCATTCTTTTGTGGAGATGTTTTAAAAATTGCAGATCAGTGTGGAAATGGGATGAAGTGGACTTATGAATAAATGCATGCAAAAGTGACACAGACCAAAAAGACTGATTTATCCATCTCTAGTGAGCATATGAGAAGTAGTTGGCAGGGTAGAGGTCAGTGAAATGCCCTATGTTGATTCTCTACTGGGCAAGATGGGCAATAGCTAAGTGAAGGGCTGCTGGTCATTTTGCCACTGGGAGATATATATAGAAGGAGTCAATCCTTCAGGTCAACTGGTCCCAGACCATTTAGGGCTTTAAAGATAAGAGCCAGCACTTTAAATGAAGCCAGGAAATAAATAGGCAACCAATGAAGATCAAACAGCACTGAGCTAATATACATAAAGAGCTTTGACTACTCAAAATGCTAGGTTATTATTTATTCATATTGGATTTTTAATACACAGCCGGACCATTTTTGCTGCCACTCACATTATCAGAAGTGGGCAACCTTTTAACTTGTTTATATGATACCCTAGGAGACAAGCTAGCCTCAGCCTTATTTGAAGTGATGTTTGCAATGACAGTACAGATTCCAGATGAACAAAGAGAGCTCAGACAGAGGGGTTTGAGAGTGTCAGGCATTCTGAATAAGCATGCCTAATGCTCACAATTCACACAGAGACTGTACTGATCTCCACATGGGTTCTTGCTGGTCCAAACAGAACTAGCAGGATCTGTACAGGTGTGTGATACAGTTATCAATGGCACTAAAACCTCAGCATTTGTTGGTAGCAGTTTTTTCAGGTACCTTCTGTTCTACTTCCTGTTTTGAAGCTATGGTCACCAAAGAAACTGCCATCTGTGTGTGCTCTTAATCTCAGTACTTTCACATTTAAAATTCTGGTCCCTTAAGGAGAAGTAGGGCATTAAATAAATAAATAAAGAAAGAATCAGATTTACAAGAGAACTTAGGGGCCACAGTTGCTCTTAAGGGAGAAACAGCTGTCAAAGGGAGCAGCTTTGCCCTATCACATCATTGCCCATGACTATTTGATACCAGGCTCAAAAGGCAACTGTACTTGCTTGGGTCAGGTATGATGATGTGGACCTTGGTTACAAATAAATCTGCAGCTAGCATTATGTATTACTGCTTATCATCTGTGTAAAGTGCTTTTTAATTTGTTAAGGGCTTTTCAGATTTTATTGTGCTCATAACAACCTTGTGAAGTAGGTGCTGTTAACTATTTATTCCCATTTTACAGCTAGGGGTCTGAGACTGAGGGGCAAAGACTTGCTTAAAGCAATACAGTGAACCAACTGCAAATGTGGAATGTGAATCCAGGAATCTCAGATAAAACCCTAATTCAAAGCTCACCTTTTCAGATTAGGAAGGCAATCTATGACTGGGTTCACATGACATGACAACACACCATGGGCTGCCAGCCATGGTGGGTGGTTGTGTTGTCCAAACCTGGAGTGTGTTCCATGGAGTGGCTTATTTTTCATGAACAAGCCACGCTGAGAACCCATGGCTTGTTGTAGCATTGTTTGTGCCCACGATGGGTTGTCATGCCATCTGAACCCAAGAGACTGACTTTATCATGGGTTACCATGATCAGCTACAGAGCCATTTGGCAAGAGTGGCAAAAAAGTCCATGCCACTTACTCTTCACGATCTCACCAGTGACTGTTCTTCCACTGATGCCAAACGGCACTTTGGAAGGACCATCACTTGTTCCCCAGCTTTTTATTTTTCGGTGCCTCAAAAATGTGCAATTGGGGTGGTAATTCTTTTCTTTTATTTTTTTGGTTCAGGCTTTCACAAGCGTGCACTTGCAACTGTCTGATATGTGGTCTTGCCTGGTCAATTTCCTTGTATGTTTCATCTGTCAAAGGGAGCAGCAAAGTGGAGTAGGTAACATACAAGGAAATTGACAAGATGGCATATAGGCTAATTTGCGCCTATATGAAAAGCGTGCATTCAACAATTGAAAGTGAGAGGATCACATTGCCAAGGCAGAGATATTGTCCCCACCTGCTTTTGGTTCACTTACTCCTTTGGCTCCCCCTCCCCTTTTCAGTGCTTCTGAACTGTGCTACTGGGTCCCTCCTTTCTCTTACTGTTATTTCTCCTCCAGTCCTTCAAAACAGTGCCCAATTTAGTTTATATGCAACCTCTTCTTGTCAATTTCCTTTAATGTTACCTACTCCACTTTGCTGCTCCCTTTGACAGCTGAAACATATAAGGAAATTGATCAGGCAAGACTACACATATTGGCCAGCCAAAAGACTGACACATACACACACAAAATAATTTTTAAAATTACGATCCCAATTACACATTTTTCAGGTACACCCCCACCCCAAAAAGCCGGGGAATGAAAAGGGCTGGTGATTGAAGCGGGGAGTGGGAGACAAGGTGGATTTTGCTGCAAAGTCCCCTGGGAAACGTGCCGGAGCCAGCTGGGAGACTGAGGGGGAAGAAGGGGGAAAACAAGCCACAGCAAGCCCAATCATCTGTCGTTCGTACCACGGGTTGTTCCACAAACAACCCACCGTAGCTGTTTGTAACCCTGATTAAAAGAAAGGGGGGGAAATACTCAGAGCATGTGCAGTTTTGCATTTTAAATTCACTTAAATTATAGAACCACCATGACTTTTAGGAATAAAATGGAGTTTGCTTCTACTGCCCTGATGCTAAACACACACTTACTTGGCAATAATCATCGTTTTTTGTTGTAGAAAAGGATAATATATATTCAAAGTAAAAATAATAAAATGAGCACCTGTAACCATGTTCATGCCCAGATGGCTGCCTCCTGACTACAAAAAATGTATTAAAAAATAAGAAAGAACATTTTCTTGTGAGTATATATTTCAAGGGAAGATCAGCAGTGGTAGACAAACTGACTTTCAGAGAAGCTTGTTCACTTTTACTAATGTTTTAAATGAGGAACCCCTCATAAGATTAGGATGAACCCCAGGGTTATGCAGAATAAAATTTGAAAACCAGTGCAATAGGAGTGGAAGACAGAGGAACTGAAGTGTGTGTGGGAGAGGGAGTGGCAGATGAGAATAGCCCAATTGATAGATTAAATAATGAATTTAACTTTTAAAAAATAACATCTATCTATTTAGCTTCTATATTTAGAAATACACAGTTAAAGAGTAAATCTTTGGCTCAGTCAAATGCTCTGCATGCCCAGTGGAGAAGCTGCCATATTACACATCTGTGTTCCAGACTATAATTCTACACTTATCCCCGCCCGAGTACCTTTCTGTAGGCACACAACACAGCTTTCCTCAGCTGAAATAATATGAGGACAAGGACAGGTTGCTTACCTGTAACTGTAGTTCTTCGAGTGGTCATCTGTGCAGTCACACATATGGGCTCTGCGCCTGCGCTGAGACCGTTCCGGAAAATTCTAAAGCTGAGGTAGACTGGGCGGGAGCCCCTCCCCCTCGCGCGTGCTCCTTAGCGCGGCTCCCGCCCATTCCCTCAGTTCCTCTGAGACCGCCTATTGCGGCCCCATGAACCGAGAGATACTCACTGTTGGTATTGACATTCCCTTTTATAGTAATACCAAAAAAACCACAACCATTATCATTTAGAAATGACATGAATTGGAGCAATACACACCCAGTGTCCACTGGCAGGTCCATTGAAATCGATAATGACGCCAAGCGGGGATGGATGGGTGGGTTGTGTGACTGCACAGATGACCACTCGAAGAACTACAGTTACAGGTAAGCAACCTGTCCTTCTTCTTCGTGGTCTCTGTGCATCACACATATGGGCAGAGTAACAAGCTGATCCACCCGGTGGTGGGATGGCGGCATTGGTCACTGCAATACCGATTATAGAACCACCCTTCCAAAGGTGTTCACAGCCCGAGCTCAAATATCAAGTCTGCAATGCTTGATGAATGTCGATGGAGCGGCCCTGGTTGCTGCTCTATAGAGCTTTGGCCTTTCCCAAACACCACGGATGTTGACTGTGTTCGGGTAGAATGTGCCCTTACTGGGCCTGGCAACTGCTTGCATGAAAGCTGGTATACCAATGTAATAACTTCTATCTATTTGGCAAATTTCCGCCTTGAAACAGAAAGACCTGGGGATTTGCCACCATAACATACAAATGGTTGATTTGTTTGTCGAAAAGAAGCTGTTCGCTCTTTATAAAATGCTAGGGCATGCCGGACATTCAGTGTATGCATTTTCTGCTCTATGTCAGAAGATGGGTTTTGGAAAAAACGCTGGCAACACTATGTCCTGCCCTGTATGAAAAGTCTGAAACCACTTTTGGTAGTAAATTGAGATCTGGACGGATGACTATTATGTCCTTATGAAACACCATATAAGGTGAGTCTACTGTGAGTGCACAGAGCTCGCCAGATCTTCTCGTCTTTCATGTGAGAAACCTGTGATCAATAGTTGCTAATGGTTCAAAAGTCTTCTGAGTCAGTGCACGCCGCATCAGAGGCAGATTCCAGCCTGGCACCAAATTCCTGATTGGAGGAATGATGTTCTTCAAGCCTTTCAAAATTAAGGTTTCGCCAACGGATGTGTGAAGATTGACCCCGAGGTAACATAAGGCTTAATGGCTGAAATTGCTGCCAAGTATACCCTTATGGAGGATGATTTTAAACCTCACACCATCAGAGCATGCAAATATTCTAGTACAGTTTGTACTGTGCAGGATTTAAGATTTTGTTTACATTTCCTAGCATAAGATGCTCTCGTGTACGGCTTGTAGGCAGCTTGCAGGACAGTTTGTAACGGTGACGGTAAGTCTTGGGCTAGAATAATCGAATCTGCCATGCCATTAATGCTAGGCTATCCAAATCTGGGTGCTGGATGTTGCTTTGAGCTTGAGTTAGCAGTGTTGGCACTATCGGGAGCAACTGGTATTCTCCTTCGGAAAGGTGCAGGAGCTGGGGGAACCATGGTTGCCGTGGCCACCACAGTGTTACAAGAATGCAGTCTGCTCTGTCCCTCCAGATTTTTGAGATGACTCACATCAACAGAGGAAGAGGTGGAAACATGTAATACAGATGACCCGCCCATTTCATCATGAAGGCATCTGTGATGAGATTGGGATCCGATGTTGCCCTGCTGCAAAAAAGATGGTAGGCCATGTTTTTGGAAGTGACAAAAAGATCTACTTTCGGTTGACCCCAGATTGAGAAAATTCAACTGCGAATCTCTGCATCCAGTTGCCACTCGTGTGACTGCATGGAGACTCTGCTTAGAGTATCTGCTAGTGTGTTGTTTTTTCCTGCGATGCGAAGCACCATGAGAGACATGGGTCTTGGAATTGTCCAGTTGAAAATTCTGAGGGTCAGCCTTGTGAGTTGCATCGACCTCGTTCCACCCTCTTTGTTGAGGTAGGCTACAATGGTCATGTTTTCTGAGACAACCTGGGTGTGTTGGCTGTGAAGAAGAGACTCTAGTGCCTTCATGGCATTCCACTCTGCCATCAACTCCAACATACTGATGTGCATCTTGCACTCAACAGAGTTCCACGTGTCTTAAGCTACGTGGCCTGCACAATGCGCTCCGCATTTCAGGAGGGAGGCGTCTGTTGTCAGAACCCTCGGAGTTAGTGGATGAAAAGGCACTCCTTTGATGAGAACGCTCTTGCTCATCCGCCACAACAAAGATGTTTCGGTGTTCCATGGAATGGTGAGGTGAGTGGAAGGTGCCTGTCTTTGCAGGTCAAAGGAGCGGATAAGCCAGTTTTGAAGAGTTCTCATGTGAAGGTGGGCATAATGCATTACTTGCACAGTTGATGCCATATGGCCGAGAAGACGTTGGATCAACCTTACTGAGGACAAAGGAGCTCGGTACAGGCATTCCGAGATGGTAAGTATTTTGTCTACTCTGTCTTGAGGTAGAAATGCCCAGCCATCCTTTGGATTGAGAACTGTTCCTATGAAATTCAGTTCCTTTGCAGGATCGAGGACTGACTTTTTGATGTTTAGACATAAGCCGAGATCATCGAGCATGGACAAGGTTGTCTGAAGTGCAGACTGAAGACGTAGTCTGGATGAATAGACGACCAGCCAGTCGTCGTGTCCTGTGTATTTGTCAAGGCCAATGTAGTCGCCAAGTCCTCTAAAATTCGAGAGGAGTCAAGAAACTCTGTTTCATGGAAGACTTGGCTTTCTTAGGGCCTTGGTAATGAAACTGCGGGAAGCATTCCTTAGTCCTGCAGACTGACTATCATGTGAACATGCATCTTGTCCTCCCATTTAAAAAGAGGTTGAAAAGGAGCTGTGGAAGATGTGAACCTATTCCACTGTCACGGCTTGTACTGCCTATGCCTTGGCAGTGTACTGAAACTCATCTTCTGGGCATTGACCCTAGCCTTTTGGACTGCGTCCAAAGAATCATCCATATTCTCATGGAATAGACCTTCCTCATCAAACAGGTCTTCTATGTGAGCTTTAACATTTGATGTTAGCCATACATGACGTCCAAGTGAGATGGTACTAATCAGAGACCTGACATGGCAATCAGTTTGGTGTCTGGCGTTATTCATCTGCAGGGTTGCCATACTGATGACCTCCGCTTGTAGTACCCTTGCCAAGTCTCTCTTTTCCTCTGGGAGGTAATCACAGATGTTCCCTAACTTTCCAGTTAGGGATAACTGATACCTCACCATAATTGCCTGGTAGTTGCTACCGTTAGTAGAATAGATGTTGCTGTACACTGGGTCTTCTATCTCAGGTGTCAGGTGTCTCGACATTAGTTTCTATGCCTAAGGCTGCCATCATCTTCATCACATGGTCTGCAAATGTATCTAGGTCTTCAGTTGGTAAAGTGGACAGTTTATATTCCACCTGCAAATCAGGAGAAGAGCCTAGTAATTTGTACACTGCAGAAACTGAGTCAGAATAAGGCAGGTTCTCATCAATGTCGAGAGCGATGTTCGATGTAGACAGAGACCGCTGGATGTCAAGAGCGAAGTCGTTGACAATCTGGTCTCCTCGATGTCGAGAGCGATGCTCAATGTCGACAGAGGCCGCTTGATGTCAAGAGCGATGTTTGATGTTGATGGGTTCTCTTTGATGTCGAGAGTGATGCTCGATGTCGAGATTGATGCTCGATGTCGATGGAGCCCGATGTCAAGAGCGATGTTCGATGTCGACAGAGTCCCGCTCGATGTCAAGAGCGATGTTCGATGTCGACAGAGCCCTCTCGATGTCAAAGCGATGTTCGATGTCGACAGGCTGTGCTCGATGTCAAGAGCAATATTCGATGTCGACAGAGCCTCTCGATGTCAAGAGCAAAGTCAACAGGCTTTCCTCGATGTCAGGAGCAACGTTCGATGTCAACAGAGCCCTCTCGATGTCGAGAGCGATGTTCGATGTCGACAGGCTCTCCTCGATGTCGAGAGCAATGTTCGATGTCGACAGAGTCCACTCGATGTCGATGTTCGATGTCGACAGAGCCCGCTCGATGTCAAGAGCGATGTTCAATGTCGACAGAGCCCGCTCGATGTCAGAGCGATGTCGACAGGTTCTCCTCGATGTCAAGAGCCACATTCGATGTCGACAGAGCCCGCTCGATGTTGAGAGCGATGTTCGATGTCGACAGGCTGTGCTCGATGTCAAGAGCAATGTTCGATGTCGACAGAGCCTCTCGATGTCAAGAGCACTGTTGACAGGCTCTCCTCGATGTCAAGAACAATGTTCGATGTCGACAGAGCCTCTCGATGTCAAGAGCAATGTCGACAGGCTGTGCTCGATGTCAAGAGCAATGTTCGATGTCGACAGGCTGTGCTCGATATCAAGAGCACTGTTGACAGGCTCTCCTCGATGTCAAGAACAATGTTCGATGTCGACAGAGCCTCTCGATGTCAAGAGCAATGTCGACAGGCTGTGCTCGATGTCAAGAGCAATGTTCGATGTCGACAGAGCCTCTCGATGTCAAAGCGATGTTCGATGTCGACAGGCTGTGCTCGATGTCAAGAGCAATGTTCGATGTCGACAGAGCCTCTCGATGTCAAGAGCACTGTTGACAGGCTCTCCTCGATGTCAAGAACAATGTTCGATGTCGACAGAGCCTCTCGATGTCAAGAGCAATGTCGACAGGCTGTGCTCGATGTCAAGAGCAATGTTCGATGTCGACAGGCTGTGCTCGATATCAAGAGCACTGTTGACAGGCTCTCCTCGATGTCAAGAACAATGTTCGATGTCGACAGAGCCTCTCGATGTCAAGAGCAATGTCGACAGGCTGTGCTCGATGTCAAGAGCAATGTTCGATGTCGACAGAGCCTCTCGATGTCAAAGCGATGTTCGATGTCGACAGGCTGTGCTCGATGTCAAGAGCAATGTTCGATGTCGACAGAGCCTCTCGATGTCAAGAGCAATGTCGACAGGCTGTGCTCGATGTCAAGAGCAATGTTCGATGTCGACAGAGCCTCTCGATGTCAAGAGCAATGTTCGATGTCGACTGGCTCTCCTCGATGTCGAGAGCAATGTTCGATGTCGACAGAGTCTGCTCGATGTCAAGAGCGATGTCGACAGATTCTCCTCGATGTTGAGAGCCTTGTTCGATGTCGACAGAGCCCTCTCGATGTCGAGAGCTATGTCGACAGGTTCTCCTCGATGTCGAGAGCGCCGCTCGATGTTGACAGAGCCCTCTCAATGTTGAGAGTGGTGTTCGATGTCGAGAGAGCCTGCTCCATGTCGAGAGCGAGATGTTTGATGTCGACAGAGCCTGCTCGATGTCGAGAGCGATGTTTGATGTCGACAGGCTCTCCTCGATGTCGAGAGCAATGTTCGATGTCAACAGAGCCCTCTTGATGTCAAGAGCGATGTCGACAGATTCGCCTCGATGTCGAGAGCCTTGTTCGATGTCGACAGAGCCCCTCGATGTCGAGAGCGATGTCGACAGGTTCTCCTCGATGTCGAGAGTGCGCCGCTCGATGTCGACAGAGCCCTCTCGATGTCGAGAGCGGTGTTCGATGTCGACAGAGACCACTCGATGTCAAGATCGGTGTTCGATGCCGAGCGGCTGGAGGAAGAACGTTTTCTCCATGGATGGAGTATACGTCTCCTCTAATGTTGGAGCTGCAGTAAGCTCCGTAGCCACGAGTACAGGTGAATCCATAATTTCTCCATCGGAGAGTGAGGCTACTTGCACTCCTGACACCGAGGCACGCTTTGCAGGCGTGGATGTAGACAGCTCGTCTCTTCTCGGTGTCGAAGACTCGATCTGTGTCGGGATCGAAACCAGGCGTTTTACCTTGGTGGTCGACGTCAAAGCCGTGAAACTCACAGTCGATAGGACTGGAGTGACAGGCTTATAGAGAGAGACTTTCAGTCCTTAGATTTTTTCTTGGACACAGTCTCTTTCTTTTGCTCTTCCTTAGAGCATTTGTGGGCTTTTTTGTCCTTTCTCTTAAGTGGGGATTCCACATTCCGAGTTGCCGCCACTGTAGTATGAGACGTCGCTGATCTTGGCTTGAATGCCATATAGAGGGACACACCACGGATAAAGTTTGCTGCCAGGGAGCCATTTTGAGCTTTAAAGCTCGGTGTTTTCACATCGGCCTAATGAATGCCTTACAGTGGTGGCATATTTCTACTACATGAATGCCTTACAGTGGTGGCATATTTCTACTATATTTCTACCCACTCTCAAACATAACAGGCACAAAGAGTGGCCAGCAGCCGGAGGTAATTTAATCCCACAATAGAGGCACTTTTGAAAAGGCGCCTAAAACAGCCTTTCCTCAGAAGAGGAGAAGAATTTCATTTTTTTAAAAAAAAATTATTTATTTTAATTTCATTTGGGGGGGGGGATTTCCGATGAAAGGAGGAAGAGAAAAAAGGTTTATGAGGAAAAATTTTTTGAAAAGACAATTTTAAAGTACTCAGCTGAGTTGTAGTTTTTTAGAAGAACCTCCGGAGACGACTAGCCGCAATGGCGGTCGAAGAGGAACTGAGGGAATGGGCGGGAGCCGCGCTAAGGAGCACGCGCGAGGGGGAGGGGCTCCCGCCCAGTCTACCTCAGCTTTAGAATTTTCCGGAACGGTCTCAGCGCAGGCGCAGAGCCCATATGTGTGATGCACAGAGACCACGAAGAAGAAGAAGCCATTACCTCATCTTATGCTATACTTTTAAGATCAATGTTCTTTCTTAGTAGCACAATTCAAGCTAACAAAATTCTTGTCATGTTCCAGAAGAAAGGCCATGGACTATCCAGATTGTACACCCTATTACATTAATATACTTAACTGTCCCTTACTAAGAAATACTGGTACTTCATACTGTCCAAATGTTGTACTTAAATCTGTGCACTTCTACAATGATTAATAGCATTTGACATATTTCCAGGGATTATGACAAGATCAAGAACCTTACCACCAATCATCTGGATCTTATTGATTCCTGAGAACTGATTATCTAACTGAACATGCACACAATTTACTTCTGAGAAATACTACTGAAATGAACTGAAGTTGTATAACTGTAATATTTTCCTATTAGAAGCCTACAATAAAGAGTTCAATGGTTACATTAATATGTGTAGTTCAGCCTTCTAAGCTTTTGCAGCTCTAGGTTATATATACCTCTCCTTGCCCTGACTCCAGCTTTCCTAGGCTTCTTTGACTTCTCCTTCCAGTTTCAAAGCCTTTGGTGCCTGCTCTTTTAGGGCTAGGGCACGAAGGCCCAAACCTTGGCTTATGTTCCTTGAGAAAGGAAGCCCTGAAGTTGTAAGGACCAAGTTGATGGTGTCCTTGTACACCCCCATACCCAGTTTGTGTTAGTTCCCCCGCCCTTCTTGCTTGTTCATTGTATATGCACTCTATTCCATTATCATAACAGCACAACTAGTTGTTAGATATTTGTGGAGAAAAAGCATCTGCGTTTCCTGCACCACACACACACACACACACACACCTCTACAAGTGTAAACAAGTATAATCCCAGCTGGGGGCTGGGAAATGCAAAATGTACATAGTTACTCTGATGGCTCCTGACCCCGCAGAGTCTCCTATGGCCGGGCCACAGCTATTTGCATGCAAATGTGGCAAAGAGCCACCCCTCCCCTGCCTGGTCCAGATGAAGTTCATCCTGATTGGCTAAAGACACCTGGGCTACTGAAAGGAGGGGTGGGGGGAAGAATCTATACTGTTGCTGTGGCTTCTGGTTTGTGTTGTTGACTGCATGCTTTCGCGGGAGTAGGGTTTTGCTACGGCAAACTCTGAGAAGACCAACCCCCAGGTAAAAGAGTAAGGGCCTGGGTATTTATATAGTAAAGGAACTAGCTTTTGTTATTTTATAGCTCTACTGTATGTACCAAAGTGTCTCCCCACCTGTCTCCCTCTTCCCTCATTCCCCACCTTTTATTGTAATCTGTTTACCTTAAATAAACTTTCCTGGTTTTACCGCACACGGTGTGTGTGGTTCCTCTATGGTTCAGTGCTAAATCCAGTGTATAGACCAAGGGCAAGGCCCTGAGAGAATCAAGTCAAGACAGCAGAGCTAAGGCTGGCAGTTTTGCACCTTTGATCTCTGGTCTTGAGAAAAGGACCAGTTAGCAGTCCTTCAAAATATTTTATTGCTATAGTGATCTAGGAGGAAGTGTATAGACAAACTCTTCCAGTTATCCCAGCTTAACAAAATGCATGTGAGTGTAGTAAAAGAAAATACTGCAACATCAATCTGTATTACAATAATTTCCAGAAATTCCACATATCCTACAATATCAAATCTCAATATAATCAGTTTTCCCTCTTGAAACTGGCAAGGGTTTAAGGATCTTGCCTCATTGCAAGAACTACTCCCAGCCTTAGCAGTGTAACTCTATAATTATCTCCCTTATGGAGTAAATCATGCCTTATGGAGTAAATCATGTTTTCTAACAGCTAAAATATCAAAATGTACAATAATTTATTCCCATATTTGCTAATCCCATTTATCCATGCAATTTCCAAGTGGTAGTCCGAGCCATACAGACTAAATCAGCAGATACATACGATGAAAAGCCTGCATGAAAATCAATCCACTCCACCCCATTTAGATACTGAATTAGGCCGTATACATAGGAGTACAGATATATATCCTTTACCATCCAGTCATACTACATTTGATATCAAAGGTCTGTGACCTCTTGACCTAAAGCTAAAAATGTCTACCTTTTGAGGATTCAGGAGGCTTCGACACATGAAGTCTAATGTCTGTTATAATCAATGTTGATTTATGTTAGAGATTGTAAGGAGCAGGTACGATCTTACTGGCCTGATTCACATGCTAATTCACACGGCTTGATTGTTCCCAGTTGCCTTCTCCTGCCAGCAGGAATGGCTAAACAACCAGGGACATTCTGTCCCTGGGTTGTTTAGTGTGACATCTGAACCCAGAATCCAGGTTTGTCTCTCCCCCAGCAAGCCAGAGGTGGAATCCAGGGTTTATTCTCAGGATCCAATTCTGGTTTGTCAGGGGAGAGTTCTGGGTTTGAAGATCACACTAAAAGTCATGGTTATTTAGTTGTTCTGCTGGCAGGAGGAGCCATGAGAACAATCGAGTGGCATGAACTAGCGTGCTGGCTTGTTCACAGTAACCTCAACAACAAACAGTGTTCATTAAAAAAAATTGGTTACCGTTGAATGTGAGCCTTAAAGGCTAGCAAATTTATTATGGCAAAAAACTTTGTGGATTAATCCACTTCATCAGATACTGAAGAGAGATTATTCTGACTGTTCTTGCCAAATCTATTAACCTATCCTATTTGAGAATCTGAGTAATTTCCTGGAAAACCACTACATTAGAAGTTCCTACCAGCAGGATTAATTGGGAGCACTGTGCAAAATACGCTTCTCTCAACTTTTGGTTTTGCTTAAAGGTAGTTGGTTAACATGGGATGTATAAGTCAAGGTATGTTAATCAATACAGTGCATTTGCTAATCATCGGTCTCATGAGTTTATTGTTGTATGTTTCCTGCAAGCTCACCTATGTAATTTTAATATGTAACCTGAAAGCTGACTCGTTTATGCCAAACAGGATAGAAGCTCCAGTTTTTCCAAAATGCTCTAACTGAATATTACAAATTGATGTTAGTTATTCAATCCAATGACAACTTGCATTACTGAATATCAGTTGCTGGGGAATACAAGCAGGAGGGTGCTACTGCGCTCACATTCTGCTTGTGGGGTTCCCATAGGCATCTTGTTGGCCACTGTAGGAAGAAAATGCTTGACTAGATAGGTGTTTGGTCTGATCCAGCACAGCTCTTCTTATGTTCTTATTAGCAGCTTCCCAAACTGCATGGCAGGCATTGTACTACTCAAACAGAAGAAACCTAGACGTGTTAGAAACTGATACAGCAGCCTAGGCAAAAATGTACCGTAAGTGTGAAAGACTCTCCATTTCTAGATTATAGGTTATCAACAAATCCATGACATGGATATTCTTACTGTGTGAATATGTTAACCCAAGGCTGCAGTTAGCATTAATACTTTGGGCCAGTCACTGACTCTCAGCCTAACCTACCACACAGGGTTGTTGTGAGGATAAAATGGAGAGGAGGAAGAGGATTATGTAAGCCGCCTTGGTTTCCTTTCAGGAAAAAAGGCAGGGTATAAATATAATAAATAAATAAATAAATAAATAATATTGGCCATTAACAGTACAGAATCAGAGGTGCATACTTATACAATCAACTCTATAAAGCAGATGTTGAGACAGATTTGTTGATATTGGGTTACTTCCAAGACACACTTTGTTGCTAAGGAGACATTTTGACTTGAGCATAAACCAGCATGAGTCAGAATTAAATAAATAAATAAATAACTCTACAGAGGATTCTGCACATTTTCAACTTTTAAGTAGGTAGCATTGTCACTGTAGTAAAATGGAGGACTTTCCTTTTGTCACTTAAGAACTTGGATTGCAGGAGTGGTGGTCATAATCTAACAAGAGTCAGGAAAAGGGAATTTAGCACAAAGATAGTTGTTCTTGAGCATTATAGCCAAGCCCAGAATTAGGGGTCGGCATAGTGGGGCAGCCGCCAAGGGCCCACAGGCTTAGAAGAGCCCATCCCTGACCATGCCAACCCCCATGGCAGGCCTAAACAATAGTCACTCACCGCCATCAAACGTTTCCCTGGAAGTGGGCAGCTGCGCTCTTGCATCGGAACCAAGGTAGTACTTGGCTCCTCTTCGTGCCTGCCCCTCATCTACATCCACCATTTCACCTGCCTTTCCCCCTGCCGCCGCCACCTTGTCGCCCCCCCCCCCTGCTACCACTGCCATCATTTTGCCTGCAAGTTTGCATGTGCAGTATATATTTTGCTGGCACAACACTTTGTTTTGTACTAGAAACCACATATACCAACTCTGCAAGCATGTACTGAATACTGAACTTCTGAACTATTTAGTATTTGGAAAGTGAACTGCTGAGTGATAATAAAAATGTATACATTTATGACATCCAAATTAGGAAATGGATTCTCTACATAGTAACAATAATACATAACATCTATATAGCGCTTTCAGTGTTCAAAGCACTTCATCATATACGTCATCTCATTTAATCAGTAATCCTTGCAACAATTCTGTAAGGTATGGCAGCAATATTATCCCTATATGTCACATTTGACAGGAGGGACTGAGGCTGAAATTGGCTTGCCCAAGGACATATAGTATGTTATGTAGCTGATGTGAGCTTTGAACCAAGTATCTTCCCCCTCTCATTCACACTGCAGAAAATGTCCTACTTAACAGACCCTTGAAATTTGTATTTTTGTTCCATAAGTTCCAGAAATGGAAGAGAGTCCATCAGTGTTTGCAAATCAGCCCTCCTCCTCTAGATCAACCCACACAATCCAGACAACAATTTCACGCAGGAAGAGATGTCGTTCAGAAAGGTGACTGAGGAACAAATAATAACTCCTGATAGCTTGCTCACTAGCACACTACAATATCCTTGTCCACCTGCTTACCATAAAACATACAACAGGCATACCTGTTTCTCTTTAGTCCAGTTCTGGAGGCCATTCTATTAGGTGGCCTATGTGTATGGCAATGCTGCTGGCATTGGCTGAAGGGAGAGGCTCAGACAGTCAGAACTGCAGCTGCAGAGACTACTCTACTGAGCTCATGTGGACAGGGAAGAGACCATATGAGCTGTCATCAGGTTAATACCTGACTGTATTATAAACAAAACAAGAAAGGGACTTCTGAAAAGAAGAGTGCCTGATGCTAATGAGCCACTCACACAACCTTTAAGGCCAGGTCTTAATAGCCTAACAGCTGCAATGTATCCCCTTGTTTGTGCTTATAAGTTTGTCCCGTCAGGGTTTCTATATTCTGGTCTTCATGACTACACTTCCTAGGGTGATATGGGGAAATGGGAAAGAAGAAAGCAAGGAAAAATGAAGGAAGGAGAAGCCACAGGTTATAAAGAAGTAGATAATAAAATATATGAAGGTGTGTTTCAGTTCTGTCTGGTACATTCCTATTGCTAAGAATAAGCTACAAAAGCAATCTACACCAGTTTTTAGGCACATTCAAGCTCATTGTCTAGTCCAGGGTAGGAAGATCTCAGGCTTGCAGAATCTACTTTGTTTTTCACTAGAATCCTGAGATCCATCAACTGGAGCCGTGTGTGTGCTTCTGCATGCATGTGAGAGATATACACTTAAGTTCAACTGAAAGTGCTTTCTAATGGCACATTTAACATCACATCAGGTGCTTTGCTTGCCCCCCCCCCCATTTAATAGCAAGTTGCGATGGGGGCTATTAGCTCTATTGCTATGCCAGGGGCAATTTTGTCAGAATCATGGATGGGGAGAAAAGGGTTTAGCCTCCCCTTCCTGCCAAAAAGATCCCCCTTATTAATTTTTGTTTAAACTTTGGCATGCTTTCTATTGATACATTTAGTGTTATGACTAGTATGACCCTTAGAATTAAGGAACAGGGTGCCTCTGAGCACATGCTTAGCCCAGGTGTTTGTTCTTAGTACCAGAACATGCCTGCTTTTAATTTATTTATTATTTATTAATACTTATATACCAGTTAATATATTAATATAATAGTAGAAAGTTACACGTAAACTACATGTGACATATAGTTTGTCCCTTAGCTGAGTCAGCTCCCAGGAATCAACCTTCTGCATTATAACTGCTTTTTTCAAAGGGCCACATTAAGCATGAATCAGATTTCCATTTCTTGTGCTAATAAGCCAAAACAGTGGTGTGTGTAAGAACTCATGAAGATATGCTTTAAGACTTCCTTCTATTAAAAGCAGTTATTAAAGCCCAGCAATAATTTACCAAGGTTAGAACAACCATTTTCAGTCCTACTGAGATTATCTGCCACATCTACTATTGTTTATGGGACAGAATACCAGAGGAATTCATTTAAATCAAAATCTGCTTTGATATGACTGCTACATCTAATAGATCATCATGAAGTATATCATGTTTCAATCCCCTTCCTAAATGAGTTTGCTGCTCCTCATGCTCAGGTATTTGAGTTCACTGATGCAATCAAATAAGATAAGCATACCAGTCATAAAACATTTTGGCCCATCATTTTTATTAATTAAACTTTAAAACAACAAAAAAGTAATGCCTATGGCTTAATCTTTTTTTATTTTTGAAACACTCAGCCTGGACGGGATGTGTGAAGAGAATTCTAATGGAACCTTTAAGTAGACTGTACTCCCCCTAGGAACTACTACACAATTAAATATTTTAGGTACACACCTCACAGTGCAATCCTAACCATCCAGTCTGAGGGGTGCCCCTCCGCCGATGGAGAAGAACTCTGCCAGCAGGTGTGAACATCCACCATGGAGGTCCCCTGATACACCCATGGAAAGTTCTGTGGGTGTAAATCTTCCACTAGAAGTGTTTCTGCCAGCAGTAGGCACCAAAATCGGAGCAGGGGCAACCTTGAATCTACTGGATCTAAGGACCCTCCATTCCCTGTGCAGTCCTAGAATAAGGTCCCTATCCTACATCAGACTGAGTAATTTCCCTCTCATTAGAAGCAGTGGGGGGGATAGGGGGGTCAAGGGAGCAGAAATGCCAGGGAAGAACAAAATTAATTCCAACACACACACACACACACACACACTGCTTGCCCTCACCAGCACAAGCCAACAAGGCTTTGGAAGTGGCGGACAATCCACCAATTCACTCCCCACCAACTCCACTTAGGATTGTTCTGTAAGAGCTTTCAAATGTACACCCAAAAATGTAATGTTTCAATGAGTTTCATTTATTCATGGCAACCATATACAGGTTATAGCCAAAACCAAAAATGTAATGTGTAAATGTGCCAAACACATGTCATATGGGTACACTTGACAGAGAGCTGCAATTGACTACAGTTCCCTGTTAAATATTGACTTGATGACAAAACTCAGATTTTCCTCTGTGTGGTGTAAAATGGCCCTTGTTAAGTCAATCTCCTTGTGTTATCCTTTACTGTGTTAAAAAAAAAAAACATTTCACAAGTGCTCATATGAAAGAACAAGAGCATATGTGAAGGTTTATGCATAATCTCTACAAAGCACTCTGTTTTGGGCTGCCAGCTAAATAGGTGTTCATGTAAACTCTCCCAAATACAAGCTCTGCGATAGGAATTTATCTATTTATTTATTATATTTATACCCCACCTTTTTTCCTGCAAGGAACCCAAGGCAGCTTACATAATGCTCCTCCTCCTCTCCATTTTACCCTCACAACAACCCTGTGAGGTAGGTGAGGCTGCGAGTCAGTGACTGGCCCAAAGTCATCCAGTGAGTTTCATGGCCGAGTGGGGATTTGAACCCGGATCTCCCGAGTCCCAGTCCAACACTCTAACCACTACGCCACACTGGCTCCCAGGAATTCCCTGGGCCACCCAACTATATATATTCACAGGCTTTCATATGAATTCCATATATCAGCAGTATATTTGGCTGCTCTGTTTTTCTATCCTCTCTATAGTTTTCTAAATTATGGTGCTGGAAAATTGCTGCCAGCAAAGCTGCATGCCTGACCAAGAGCAAGACAACCAACCATATCAATCTATGAAGAATCAGCTCACCCTGTTAGAAGCATATTTATAAAATATTTGTAATTCTAACACAGTAGGCTCATCCACTTTACACAGCTAGAGTCATCAGATTAGAGTGTTGAAAACCAAGGGGCAGTCAAGAGCTGTTGTATCAGAAATAAGGCACATCCAGTACATTATACATGGCAGTGATATTCTGGAATGAGGGACAATCCTTTAAGTTAATGGATGTCCTAATAGGTCTGTTGCACTATAGATATGGAGCAATGGATGTATACATTTCATAATCAGTTCACCTTGGTTCATGACTTTCGGGCCACATCTCTAAATCCTGTCATGTAAGAAACCAGTTATGTAAAGCAATGTGCTGTGATATATGCTATCATAACAGCACTGCTACTACTAGGTGTCCAAACCAAAATAGCTCCACTACAGTTTCACTTTCCTTTGTTTCCCCTTTCTCTCCTTTTCCCTTCTTCCATTTCTTCTTCACCTCTTCTCAATTCCCCCCCCCTCCCTTTAGTCACTAGACTAACAATGCAATCCTATACATGCCTACTCAGACATTCCGTGGGACTTACTCCTAGGAAAGTGTGTATGGGAATGCTATCTTAATTGTAATTTCTTAATTTGCTTTTGTACATTTCAATATTCTATAATAATTAATCCTAATTACTCCTCCTTTAGAAATATTACTGAATGATACTCTTTCTCATTGATATTCTTATGGAAAAGAGAAAGATGACCGCAGGGCTAGGGTAACAATGCCAGAGCAGCCTTAAGAGAAGAAAAGGTTTTAGTAAAATATATCTGAATACCTCAACCAAGTGAAGTTTTCTGTAAGCTATAAGAAAGAAAAAAACTCCTATCCCCACCCATAATTAAATGAATATGGTGGGTGGCTAGGAATTTTTCCCTTACACCCTGTCCTGGTTGCTTAATATGTCCCAAAAAATCCTATGCAGAGTTAGGCACACCTAAGCCCATTGATTTCTTCCTAGAGTGACTTTACCTCCCAATTTAATAGGGGCATCCCAACAGAGGATTTACAGTGGTGGCACCCCAGTGGAATGCTCTTCCCGGAGAGGCTCATCCGGCACCTCCATTGTGGTCTTTTTGGTGCCAGGTGAAGACCTTCTTATTCTCCCAGGCATTTTAGTTCTTTAGTTTTTGTTGCTTGTAAATCTGTTATTATATTTTTAAATCTTTACACTGCTGTTGGTGTTTACTTTGGTTTCATACTGTAATTTGAATTTTTTTACAAAAAAAATCAATATTATGTTATATCATGCTGTATTTTATGGTTTTAATTGTTGTGAACCACCCAGGGAGCTTCGGCTATTAGGTGGTATAGAACTGTAATAAATAAATAAATGTTGCAGAGAAACTTGGGGTGCTTCCAGACGAGGCTTTTACTGTGCAATCACCCTGCCTCAAACATGGAATTTTACAGGGGTCCAGACAACGTCCTCTTCCATTTGCAATCCTCCCTTGTTTTCTCACCATTTCTTCTGTCTTCTTTCCTTCCATATAAAATCCATTAAAGAAAGAAAAACAGAAAAGCTGCGCAATCAATTTTGATTAGTAGCGCTAGCAGCTGTCTGGATGGATGGAAGCACCTCTGGTGTATCACTCCCCAATTATGGGCAGTTGCAGCCCCAGCCCAAGCTCTCCTGCCACCCTCTTACCACCCTGTTGCTCACCACCACCTGCCCTCTGGATCATGCTGATGATCCTTTCAGCGTGAGAGAGCGCAGGCAGGCTCTCTGGAGAGCCACATTGGACGGAGGAAGTGGCTGGTGCAGCTCTTCAGGAGGAAGCAGCAGTAAAATGTAAAAATATTTTTTTCTTCTTTAGTTTACTTATTTGGCATTCTAGTCTACATTTTCCCTACAGCTCAAGCAGGATTACAATAATAACATGACAACTAAGATACCTAATAAAACCAGACAAAGTAAAAAACATAACAGTTTAACCTTATAACCATTAAAAAGCTTAACATTTGCCACTAGTAAACTAGCTCTCACTAAAAAGCAAGTTGTATTCACAGTGCTTAGTTGGCACTGCACTCCAGGCTGCAGTGCGATACACAAAATCCCTGGGAGCAGTTTGCACTTGGCTCAGAAAGAATACAGGGGCCTGTTTCCTTGGAGTGCCCCAGGGCTGCTTCCATTTCAGGAATGTCAGAGGATGGAACTACACATTGCAAATCAAACACCAGGTTCCTAACCTCATGTTTGTCTCCTAATACTGGGGGAGAGGGACTTGTGGGGGAGAACTGGCAGGCAATAGTTGAAATTTTGGAAGAAGTCTGGTGGGTGCTGCAGATGTCACATATACCATAATTTCAGGGGACTGTTCTCACTCCTGCTGACTCTCCTTTGCAATTGCCCTCCCCAGGCCATTTCAGATGTTTTGTCCTCAGCCAGGCTCCAACATTAGAAGTAAGCCACACTGCAGGGAAAATGGCCTGGGGAGGACAATTTAAACGAGAATCAGGAGGTGTGAGAACAGTCCCCTACAAGCATGGAATATGTGAGAACCATAGCACCCACCAGACTTCTTCCAAAAACTCAACTATTTATTTTTTATAATTCACAGGGGAAACTCAGGGCAGAAAAACTTGGAGGGAGCAGGGGAGGGAACAAGTACAATTTAATTAAGTATTTTTCCTGGTTACTGGTCCATCTAGGCCAGGATTGTTCCCGAGATTATGTAAGCTAAACCACTCATAAAGCCTTCTCCTACAAACTTTCTTCCTTGTTCACTCACACGGCCTGTTCATGTTGGGCCTTCTGACTTGCCTCTTAAAGTGATAGAATACAACAATGGTCTTTTATCCACCTTGGTAAATGCAGGGTTGAGAAAATATGTTTGCTAAGGAATTATATGGTCCCCTTGCCTCAGTACAATACATGAAACTGCCCTAAAAGGTCTAGGACAACCGTATGAGGAAAAAAAATCCTAATACAGAATGATTGAATGATAATTAGGGGCTCTAAGGTAACCTAGGGATTTCAAAAGAGGAGACCTTACCAAAAAAATATAAATTACATTTTATTTATTAATAACCCCCTGCTAAGACATTTGTTCCTCTGCATAGAAACAATCACTGGAGAAAAATCTCTACAGATTAAAAAAATAAATTAAAATATAATAATACACAGTAAAAAACTCATTTAGTTTAATTTAACTTCTAAAATATAATATCTTAAATATGACCTAAGAGACACTTCCATGCAGAGGGGAAAAGTTAAAATATAATTTAAAAATAAAATAAATCTCAAATGTATATACCGTAACTATGGGGGGAAATGATAGAGGACTAAAAATTATATTCGATAGAACACATTTGTTAAGACGTAACCCAAAACTTGCAGCAAAGTTGTAATGAGATTTTAATCACACATTCCTACATGGCCTTCAAGAGATTTAAAAACCTGCTACACGCACATTTAAAACTCCTTTTCTATCTTTCATGCATGCACAGTATCGGTGGGAGAGAGGCCCATAAGTGGCACATGTGAAATCTGCCTCAGTCTTTGTTGCTGAAGCGCTTCCCCTATTGGGTATGCTGCTAAATCCATCCATTTCTTGATCGCTCAGAGGCAGTTTCAGTTCTCATGTTAATGTGTATTTTATGATGTTTTAATTTATGTTTTTAATCTGTAGAAATTTTTCCCCAGCTATTATTTCTGTGCAGCAGAACAAATGTCCTGGCAGGGGGTTATTTATAAATGAAATGTAATTTATGTTTTTTCGTAACCTCTTCCCTCTTGAAATCTCTAGGTTATCTTAGAGCCCCTAAAGCTTCATTCATTCACTCTGTATTGGGGTTGTGTGAGTCTTTTTTCTCATTCCAGTGACCTTTTCATCCCATGAGTAATATAAGGACATATTTAACATTCTGTTCACGCTGCTCCTTGCAGACAGGGGAAAAACAGAACTAGAGGGAATGAAAAATAAAGAAGTCCTCGCAGATTCACCATCACAGGACTAGCACTAGTCTCTTTCACTAGCTAGACCATTTGAAACTGTTTATACCCACCCCACTTAACAGGACAAGAAGAAAGGCAATGTAACAGCATGGTAGTGGAAGAGCAGATGGAGAGAAAGGAGAGCAGATGAGCCCTCTATCACATTAAGAAACTTAAAAGACATGCAAGTTCCAAGCATGTCAGAATATGGCAACCCTAACTCAGAATGGGAGAATGTATCATGGAAAACATCTACAGGAAATAATATTGATTAAAACAGATAATTTTAAACTGGATTTTCTATTTAATTACACTTATATATTCCACCCCTTTTCTAAGGAGCTAAGTATGGCATACATGGTTCTCACCCCCATTTGATCCTCACAACAACACTGTGAGGTAAGTTAGGCTGAGCGATGGATCACCTGGTGACCTTCATGGTTGAGTCGAGTGGAGATTTGAAACTGGCTCTCCCCGTCCTAGTCTGACACTCTAAGTGGGTCTCATTTTGAAATCAATCAGGAGGTAATATTTATTTATATAGAAATTTATATCCTGCCCTTCTAGTACCCGTGCACCACTCAGAGCAGCTCATCACAGTTTAAAACCACTACACAGTATAAAACCATACATTCAGTAAAAATTACAATAAAAATACGAAGGCAGAGACCATAGATAAAACAACTTTCAAGAAAACAGACAGCAGGCAAAAATGTTTCAGGAAAGAAAAGTCTTCAGCAACTGGCAAAAGAGAGGAGGCCACCCACACTTAGGAACATAGGAAGCAGCATTATACTGAATTAGACCATTGGTCCATCTAGCCCAGTATTGTTGACACTTACTAGCAGCAGCTCTCCAGGGTTTCAGACAGGAATTTTTTTCCAGTCCTACCTGCAGATGCCAGGAATTGAAGCTGGGACCTTCTGCATGCAAAACATATGCTCTACCACTGAGCCACAGCCCCTCCCTCTCACAGGGTAAAATGTTCCATAGCAGTGGTGCAGCCTCTGAGAAGGCCCTGTCTTTCTCCATCAACCATGCCCACCCCAAGTGAGACATAGAGAACCACAATTTTAGGGAATAGGAAGCTTGGTATGGGAGGAGGTTATCCCCCAACTATCCAAAGCCATTTTGGGCTTTAAAGGTTCCAACATTTGGAATTGTGCCTGGAAGCTAATTGGTAAGCATAACAGATGTTGCAGGATAGGTGTAATAGCATCCCATGGGCATGTACCCACTGACATCCTTGCTGTTGCATTCCAGACAACCTGCAGGTTCCAAAGACCCTTCAAAGCTAGCCTCATATAGAGCATGTTACAATAATCAAATCTTGATGTAACTAAGCAATGTGTTGCTGTAGCCAGGTATCCATTCCTTAGGAATGGGCACAGCTGATGTATCAGCTGGACAAAGGCACTTTTGGTCACTGCTGCCACCTCATCATTCAGATGCAAAGCCAAATCCAGGAGGATCCACAAACTGTAAACCCGATTTTTCAAGGGGAGTACAACCCAATCCAGAACAGGTTGAACCCTATTCCAGATTCTGTCTCCCTCCTGACCAGGAGCACATCTGTCTTGTCCAGATTAAGCTTCAGTTTGTTAGCCCTCATCCAGCCCATTACTGCCTCTAGGCACCAGTATAGAACCCAAGCAGCTTCCTTGGAATTAGATGAAAATTAAATGAAACTGCATGTCAGATTAGTGACAACATACTACAAACACTTTGATGACCTCTCCCAGCAATTCCATGTAAATAACATGGAGAATAGAATAGATTCCTGAGGGAACCATACACCAGCCTTCCCCAACTCAACTGCTGCCCTCCAGATGTGTTGAACTACATATCCCACCATCCCCAGCCAGCATGATCACTGACCATACATTGGCTACCATACACGTTGTCAAACAGGAGTCCACCAAACATCACCTTCTGGAACCAAGCCCCATGGAAAGACTTGTCTGGAACCATCATAGAACCATCATGCGGTCCAGGAGGGTACCATGGTCGATGGTATCAAACACCTTTGGGAGGTCCTAGAGTAGAAGTAGAGTAGAAGTAAACTCTAGACCCGAGTCTAGAGTAGAATTGTGATGCTATGTTAACTCCTGCCTTTGGATGTAATGAATTTAGAGGATGGAAGAAATAAGGGAAGAACTGCCAAAAAATTTTAAAAATTCGCCAAATTATTTTTTTGAGATACTTATTCAGGTAGATGGGAGTGTGTATAAGATTTCATTGACACAAGACTTCAATATGGGACACTCAATATTAATTCATAGAATGATTATTTTTCAATAATTGGAGGATCTAATCTCTCTTTTTGCTAGCTATCACAAGTCTTTCTTTTAGTTTTATATCATGAAAAATTAAAACGTAAACCAAAGCATGTGGCTTTAATAGGTTAGTAATGTTGCTGATCAGACAAACCACATTTCCTTAAGTGATTTCCAAATTATGAATCAAATCACTTCATTATGTTCTGGCTTATTTGCAGGATGTTTCCTTCCCACCCACGTATAGCCTTAGTAATATTTCCCTTCTATTGTGTAAGCTATGAGTTATTAAAAAAATAGATTGAGAGTTATCTGTAGATTCTAAAGAATCCGTGTTAATTGGCAAAGGTGCAAGCAAACCAGCAATTACACATGAGGGTGAAGAGGTCACTCCCAGCTGGGGAAACTTTCACTAACTGTTGGCAGATTTCCTTCTCGACAAACTGAAAAAAACAGCTTCAGGCTGACAAATACTTTGGCAAAAGGATTGGGATTTCAAAGGCCTCACATTCACGTGATGAAGATGAGATGCTATATTCTGTGATTTTACTTACACTATTCCTCAACCCCTCCCCCTGTCCTTCAAGCTCAAACCAAACAGGATTCACAGCTATTTATTATTATGGAGTGGAACTAGGAGGCATCTGCTGTGCTAGCGTATAAACATATGAAGTTGTCTTATAGCAAGTCAGACCATCGGTCCATTTAGTCCAGTGTTGGCAGCTCTCCAAAGTCTTGTCTTTGCCTGCCCTCATACCAGTTGCAGATGCTGGGGATTGAACCTGGAATCTTCTGCATGCAGAAGATGTGCTCTATAGCTCCTCCCTAGGTTGGGGGTGGAACCTGGAGGAATCTATTAGGTTGTATGCAGAGTCAGAGTGAAATCTAGAGCGGTGTTTATTATTTAGAATATGTATATGGCGCGTTTCAACCAAAAGTTCTCAAAGCGATTTACACAGTGCAAGATGACTTCCAGTATGCTTCAATAAAGTTATTTACATTCTTAGCAGGAGCTGGCTTTGATATGTAAATATTCCACTCTTGAGCAAAGGACTGACTCCCATCACCCTGTGCCTGTTTTCTGCTCAAGTTCTGGCTGTCATGGCCTTGGCAATTGGGAAAAGAAAAACACTTGGAAGCGTCCCCTCCCAAAACCAAATCTGAGAGCGATGAGGTCCAGGTCAGGAAGTCAGGGTTTCTCATGCCACACTTCTTCTCACAGATGGCTAACTTATCATAGAATCATAGAAAAGTAGAGTTGGAAGGGGCTTACAAGGCCATCGAGTCCAACCCCCTACTCAATGCAGGAATCCAGGTCAAAGCATCTCTGACAGATGTCTGTCCAGCTGCACCTTGAATGCCTCCAGAGTGGGAGAGCCCACCACCTCCCTAGGTAGTTGATTCCATTATCTTATTGCTCTGACAGTCAGGAAATTTTTCCTGATGTTTAGGTGGAATCTAGGTTCCTGTAACTTGAGCCCATTATTCCGTGTCCTGCAAACTGGGATGATCGAGAAGAGATCCTGGCCCTCCTCTGTGTGACATCCCTTCAAATACTGGAAGAGTGCGATCATATCTCCCCTCAGTCTCCTCTTCTGAAGGCTAAACATGCCCAGTTCTTTCAGTCTCTTCTCATAGGGCCTTGTTTCTAATCCCTTTATCGTCCTTATTGCCCTCCTCTGAACCCTCTCCAGTTTGTCTATGTCCTTCTTAAAATGAGGTGCCCAGAACTGGACGCAGTACTCAAGATGAGGCCTAACCAGTGCCGAGTAAAGGGGAATTATCACTTCCCGCGATTTGGAAGCTATACTTCTATTAATACAGCCCAAAATTGCATTTGCCTTCTTTGCAGCCACATCGCATTGCTGGCTCATATTCAGTTTGTGATCTACCACAATTCCAAGATCCTTCTCACTTGTAGTATTGTTGAGCCAAGTGTCCCCCATTCTGTAACTCTACATTTGGTTTCCTCTCCCTAGGTGCAGCACTTGGCATTTATCCCTATTAAATTTCATTCTGTTGTTTTCGGCCCAGCGCTCCAGCCTATCGAGGTCACTTTGAATTTTGTTTCTGTCTTCCAGAGTATTAGCTGTTCCACCCAACTTCGTGTCATCTGCAAATTTGATAAGCATTCCCTGTACCTCCTGATCCAAGTTATTAATAAAAATGTTGAAGAGCACCGGGCCCAGGACCGAGCCCTGTGGTACCCCGCTTGTTACCTCTCCCCAGTTTGAGAAGGAACCATTGATAAGCACTCTTTGAGTCCGATTCTGTAGCCAATTGTGGATCCACCTGATAGTTGTTCCATCTCATCATCATCATCAGGCGATCACTCGTGACCGAGTAAGATTGTCTTCCGGGATAAAAGGAGGAAATTCTAAAGAAGATTGTGTAGACTCTAGCGATGGGTCCGTAAGTGACTGTGGAGGCCAATTCTAGATCCACACAGCTTCCCACAGTGAGGACACAGGTTACCAGATAGAAGATGGTCCTGTAAAGGATTCATTTGACGTGCTTTTCGCTTAGCACGTTTCTCCCTTTCACCTTGCACTCGGGCTTCTTCAAAGTCCATGGAACCTTTGTGAAAGGCCAACCTCCATTTAGATCGTTCATGGGCCAGAGCTTCCCAGTTTTCGATGTTTATATTGCATTTTTTTAGATTAGCCTTATGAACATCTTTAAACCTCTTATATTGACCACCGATATTCCGCTTTCCATCCTTGAGTTGGGAGTAAAGTAACTGCTTTGGGAGACGGCAGTCAGGCATTCGAACAACATGACCGGTCCACTGAAGTTGGCGTTGAAGGATCATTTTTTCAACGCTAGTAGTCTTTGCTTCTTCCAGTACACTGACATTTGTTCGCCTATCTTCCCAAGTAATTTGCAGGATTTTCCGGAGGCAACGTTGATGAAACCTTTCAAGGAGGTGGAAGTGACATTTATAGATAGTCCATGTTTCGCAGGCATACAATAAAGTTGGTAATACAATGGCTTCATAAACCAGTGTTTTGGTCTTCTTACAAATATCCCGATCCTCGAACACTCTATGTTTCATTCGAGAAAATGCGGCACTTGCGGAGCTCAGACGATGCTGGATTTCACTGTCGATGTTAGCTGTAACAGAAAGATAGCTGCCAAGATAGAGAAAATGATCGACATTTTCCAGTATTGTCCCGCCAAGCTGGATAGATGGCATCACCAAAGGATTGGCTTGCACTTGCTGATGAAGCACTTTGGTTTTTTTTGATGTTAAGTGAGAGACCAAGTTTTTCGTATGCTTCTGCAAAAGCATTTAGGATAGTTTGGAGATCATCCTCTGAATGTGCGGAGACCACATTATCATCAGCATACTGAAGTTCCACAACGGAGGTTGTAATTACCTTACTTTTTGCTTTCAGCCTGCTGAGATTAAAAAGCTTTCCATCTGTTCGATATATAATTCCCACACCGGTGGGAAGTTTCCCCTTGACAAGATGTAAAACCATGGCGATGAAAATGGCAAATAATGTTGGGGCGATAACACATCCCTGTTTAACACCTGATCCCACTTTAAATGGAGCACCATGAGAGCCGTTGTTGTCCAAAACCGTTGCCGTCATGTTGTCATGGAGAAGTCGCAAGATATTCACAAATTTATTGGGGCATCCAATTTTCATAAGGATAGTCCAGAGAGCTGTACGGTCTACAGTATCAAAGGCCTTAGCCAAATCGATAAATGCCATATAAAGGGGTTGATTTTGCTCCCGGCATTTTTCTTGGAGCTGACGTGCAGTAAAAATCATGTCTACTGTCCCTCTAGAGGGGCGGAAACCATATTGAGTTTCAGGGAGGATCTCTTCTGAAATAGATAGAAGACGGTTTGCGAGAATCCTAGCAAATATTTTACCTGCGGTTGCTAAGAGAGAAATGCCCCGATAGTTTCCACAGTCTGTTCTATCACCCTTCTTAAAGAGGGTGATAATTATGGCATCCCTGAAGTCTTCTGGGATCTCTTCTCTTATCCAGATTTTTCGATGAGTTTATGAAAATGTTGTACAAGTTCGGGCCCCCCTTCTTTAAAGATTTCAGCAGGAATCCCATCTGGTCCACTAGCTTTGTTGTTCTTCATTTGATTAATGGCTTTTTTTACTTCATCCAAAGTGGGGAGTATTGCAAGTTCCTCTTTAATTTGTTTTTGCGGGATTTGCGAAAAAATCTCATTATCCACCTTAGGACTTACGATTTCAAAAGGTCATAATAATGCTCGTTTCCAACGCAGTGACAAGATCTTTGTCGTTTAGAGTTTGGTGCCATCTTTTGCTATTGTAAAGGGTTTGGTACCATAGGTTTTTTGGTCATAAATGGCCCTTGTGGCCTTAAAAAAGCCCCGTGCATCATGAGATTCTGCAAGTGTTGAATTTCTTCCAGTTTCTTTTCCACCAGGCGTTCTAAGTTCTCTTGTTCTTCTTTGGACCTCAGCCTTTGACGCTAGCGTAGGTTTTTTCCTTGGCAGACGCAGTTTAATATCATTTTGCCATATTTGGAAGGCCTTTCATTTTTTGGCAATTATATTTTGGTCAATTATATATATATAATTATATATAATTGACCAAATTATATATTTGGTCAATTATATATATCCATCTAGCCCACTCTTAGCTAGCTTACTAATCAGGATATCATGAGGCACTTTGTCGAAAGCTTTGCTGAAGTCCAGATATATTATGTCCACAGCATTCCCACAGTCCACAAGGGAGGTTACCCGATCAAAAAATGAGATCAGATTAGTCTGACAGGATTTGTTCTTGACAAATCCATGCTGGCTTCTAGTAATCACTGCATTGTTTTCAAGGTGCTTGCAGACTGACTTCTTTATAATCTGCTCCAAAATCTTCCCGGGGATTGATGTCAGACTGACTGGCCTATAGTTCCCAGGTTCCTCCTTCTTGCCCTTTTTGAAGATGGGAACAACATTTGCCCTCCTCCAGTCATCTGGCACTTCACCTGTCCTCCATGATTTCTCAAAGATAGTAGACAGTGGTTCTGAGAGTTCTTCTGCCAGTTCTTTTATTACTCTAGGATGCAGCTCATCAGGCTCTGGAGATTTAAACTCGTTCAGAGCAATCAGGTGTTCCTTGACCATTTGCCTATCAATCTCAAGCTGCAATCCTGCCCCTTCAGTCTGCACTTCAGGTTTGCCAGGGGGGGTCATAGACTCTCTTTTGGGAGAAGACCGAGCCGAAGTAGGAATTGAACACTTCTGCCTTTTCTTTGTCTTCTGTTATCAATTTGCCATCCTCATTGCGTAGTTGAACCACCAGTTCTTTCTTCTGTCTTTTACTGTGCATGTATCTGAAGAAAGCTTTTTTGTTGCTTTTAGCATTCCTCGCTAACCTTAGCTCATTCTCAGCTTTAGCCTCCCTGACACTATTCCTGCAGTTCTGTGCTACCTGCCTGTACTCTTCCCTTGTAGCCTGTTCTTCCTTCCACTTCCTATACGTGTCCTTTTTTGTTTTCAGGTCATCTTTGAGTTTATTGTGAAGCCACATTGGCTTCTTCTGTTGCCCTCTGCCTTTTTTCCTTGTGGGAATTGTTTGCAATTGTGCCTTTAAAATTTCCTTTTTTAAAAACTCCCACCCCTCCTGGGCTCCCTTTCTCATGAGAGTCGCTTGCCATGGGATCTTACTAATCATTGTTCTGAGTTTGTTAAAATTGGCTTTCCTAAAATCCAGGGTACGTGTTTGGCTACACTCAGCTTTTGCTCCCCTTAGAATCAAGAACTCAAGTATAACATGGTCACTTTCCCCCAGAGTTCCCGAAACTGCCACTTTATCCACTAACTCGTCTCTGTTGGTTAGAATCAGGTCAAGGATAGCCGATCCTCTAGTTCCTTCCTCCACTTTCTGTAGGAGGAAGTTATCAGCAGCACAGCTCAGGAATTTCTTGGAGGGGGCATGTTTGGCTGAATAAGTCTCCCAACAGATATCAGGGAAATTGAAGTCACCCATTACTACCACATCGTGCCTCCTTGAAACAATGGCAATTTGCTTTTCAAAAGTTCCATCCTCGTCTTCTCCTTGATTGGGTGGTCGGTAGTAGACTCCAACTGCCATGTTCGTTTTATTCTTTGCCCCCTTTATTTTAACCCAGATGCTCTCAACGGGACTGCCAAGCTCCTCTTCCTGTATCTCTGTGCAGAGATACGTATTTTTAACATACAGTGCAACTCCACCTCCCTTTCTGTTGCTTCTGTTTCTTTTGAACAAGTTATACCCTTCAATTGCTGTATTCCAGTCATGGGAGTCATCCCACCAGGTTTCAGTTATCCCTATCAAGTTGTACTTGCCCTCATGTATCAAGAGTTCAAGTTCGTCTTGTTTGTTGCCCATACTCTGGGCATTAGTATAGAGACATCGAAGACTATGTGCTTTATAGTCCGACTTTTTCCCTACATTTTGTGGTAGACTATCAATGGGCACCGCTGGAGCTGTTCTCTCCATTGTGGCATAGAGGCCTTCTTCCATTGGTACCCCCGAGTTTATGTCTCCCTCCCCTGTTGGATTCAGTTTAAAGCCCTCCTGATTAAGTTCCTCATGCTGTGGCCAAACACATTCTTCCCAGTCCTTGTGAGGTGCAGCCCATCTTTTGCCAGCAGTCCATCTTCCAGGAAGTGTAGCCCGTGGTCCCAGAATCCAAATCCCTCACGTCGGCTCCACCTTCGTAGTCAGTCATTCACTCGGAGTATTTTTCTTTCCCTTTCTATGCCTCTTCCAAGTACTGGAAGGATGGATGAGAAAACTATCTGGGCCCCGAAGTTCTTGAGTTCCCTCCCCAGCTCTTCAAAGTCTGCTGTGATTTCTTTGTAACTCCGCTTGGCAGTATCATTTGTACCCACGTGGAAGAGAAGAAAGGGGTATGTGTCGGTGGGCTGTATGAGCCTCGGCAGCTGCTCTGTCACATCCTTAATCCGTGCCCCGGGGAGACAGCACACCTGGTGACTTGATGGTAGTTAGAATGCTCAGAGAAGCAGGAATGATGGAGATGTCTTCCTCCCCTGCCAATATTAGTGGCAATTCTGGCCATCTTGTCCTTAGCGGTGAGAGCAGGGCTGGCATCAGCACCCTTGGGAAGCTGTTAGGCCCCCTAGTGCTCCTGCAGGGCACACAGCTGATGTCAGCCCTGGGATCCCTGCACAAAACAGCTGTTTCTGCAAGCCATCCACCATTTTAATGACCTACAATGCCCTGCAGCAATTCTATTTCAGGGGCATTGTGGGTAATTAAAATGGCAGATGGCTTGCAGCTGCATGGCACAAATAATAGCATTATTGCTGCAGCCATTGGATATAACCTCCATGTGTTACTTATTTCTGTATAAATCCTTACACTGCACATAAGTGCTTGCATTTCAGGCATGCTTGCACCATTATTTCTGTGAAGCGTGAGAAGAATGAAAGCTGAGCATCTCAGAATTCTGTGCCCAGTACCAACTTCTACCTTTGTGTGGTGCAAATGCAGAACACATACCGTCTTGAAAATCGTGCCATCTGTTAGCAAGCACAGAAGTCTTTCCCCTTATCCCTGCAGGAACCATGTGTGTATGTGTACACTCAGCCCTGCTGATACTTTTGCCGTGTTCTTTAGACATGTGGCATGTACACAATGTGGATATTCTTAGTGGGTCCCTACCTAGTATTTTCAAAGTTATGAGCCATTTCTTCTGCGTGTATAATTTCCATTGAGGTCACTGGGAAAGCAGTAAGGCCTTCAGACTTTGATGGCTTATAAAACTATGTTGAATTGTCACTTATAAAACATGTATCAAAACATAAAAACAATCCATCTATCTTTGGCTTCAGTGTCCTCAAAGTGCCCCTGAGGCACAATAAAATATAACAGCTTTACCTGCTACAGCAATGGGATTAAGCAAAGGTATTACATTTGTCTGATCCTCCTAATCTATTGCAAGGAGTCAAAGTTAGAAATACAATAACCATTGTGTGTTTGACTGGGAGATAACAGTGTGATAAAAGTTTGTCTTGCACTGGCAACAAGACAACTAGCTTTGATGTGCATAGCCACATGAACTAAAATGTACAAAATGGAAACAGGATAAATAGCCAGCGGATGTCATGGGAATAACATTGCATACCATTTGCAAAATCAGAAGCAGGCATGCATAGAAAATAATGTAGAACAGGGGATATTCAAAAATATGTTAACCCATCCCACCCCACCTCTGGTTTTTATAAAAACTGTTGGAATTATCCTGTGCAGTTTCCTCTTCTACAACAATAATCAATACGTTGTGTTATATGAGCAGCCCAGATGCAGAAACAAATAACTTTATTTCTGCCTTACTTCCCATGCTCTCTTATTCAAATTCTAATAAGATATTGTTCAGTACTTTATAGGCTCGCACCATAAGCTTCGTTGTGTGTGTGGTGGGTGCTTCTCTGTCTTTAACAGCTGCGCAGCATGGAAATGTCTAGCAGGTGCATCTTTTCTCATCATCCCAGTACAGTAGTGACACCCCTCGCCGGATCGTCACCTTGAAGTGGTGAGTGGGCTTGCGTGTTCTGATGAACCCTGTGAGCAGTGCTGTTGGGAGCTATGTACTCCCAGTAGGGTCACCCATGGTGGTAAGGTCCGGGGAGAGGAACCAGAAAAAGAACGATCCAAAATATAAAGTCCTCAATGGCAGAACAGGCGGAAGATAATTAAACCCAAATTACAACGGCTGTGAAGGCGGATGAAGGCTGCAGCAGGGAATGGTCTTCCAATCGTCATGGTAACCATGCCATTGGATCATTGCTGTACTCTGTCAAGTTTGTGTGGTGATTCGTTCTGCATCAATCTCCCCACATAAAACAATTTCACGCACAGGCGTCTTTCAACCCAACCAAAAAGGGGAAAAAAAAGTCCCATGGCGACTGGCGATGGGGGCAGGACTGTGAACCTGGAAGCCCCTAGTCATGGACCAGCACATTGGTGGTGGATGCAGATTCAGTCATCCTGTTCAAGGAACGAGGTAGTTGAGCAACTCGGCAGCTGTATTCATGACTAAGCAGTCCTATTTAGGATCCACTCTGCTCACCCTGTATGGGGAGGGGGCTAGAAAAGGTGCCCTAAACATAGTCTGCCTCTTTCTCCCGTGACTGGATTACCGCGTCCAGTGGGGTCACCATTCAGCGGTCGAAAAAGACGACTGAATTTTGGACAATTTCCTCTTTATATAATTTTCTTTTTGTAATTTTATCCTGGAAGACAATCTTACTTGGTCACGAGTGATCGCCTACCTACAGTAGTGACAGTGGAGCTCACAAGTCTTGTCACAAAGTTATTAAAGGTGCAGAGACCAAAATGTATAGCAAATTAGATGTCATGTTCCAGTTGACGTTTGGTCATTTTAATCCAGAACAAAGAACCAAATCCAGCTCAGATTAGTCTTCCAGAGATCAGTTATCCTGGGAGAATAACCTCTTCTGAACCGGCCTCAACCTCCAATTTGTTTTCTTGTTCAAATGGTGAATGAGACATTGAAGTGAGATGGAGGGGAATTAGAAGTCAGGGGTTCTTGATTTTCTTCTGTTTATCCAAACATAAGCAAGCATGTAAACAATGCTCACTTGTTCTGTCTGATGGGAAGTGCACAACTCTGTGGAGAAACATTGTGGCGTGGAAACAAATGATGACTGTCAATAAGGAAGTGTGGATGAAACACTCTGACGCCTTTTGTTCTTCTGCATTAGGCATTTTACAGGCTTCATGGCCTTCCAGATAGGAGTACCAACCAGCCAAGTTTTTGGTGTGCCAACAATATGTAGTGTGACAATATGAAAGATCTGCTGGATTTGGCCTGGATGGGGTGTGCTTATTGGAAGGAGCCAGAAAGTAGTTGAGGGCAACACCCAGTACTTCTGGCCTGAAGACAGAGAGGCCATAGCCTGAAAGAGCTCTGAAGAGGGGCCTTTGTAGAAATAAAACTTGGAGGTTTGTTAATAAAGCAGAGTCTGTTTCGGGGGAGGGGAATCCACCAACTTTGAAACAAGGAGAATTGTGTTCTGTCAGGCACTTCTGTGGGAAAATGGTAAACTTTAGTTCTTTGCAGGTTCTGTCCATGTCCCACCAGATTCTGCAAGACTCCGCCCACAGCTATTTGTGTTGTGGGAAGAACTGTACGGCAGGAACAGTGTGTGAATCTATTCTGCTTCTGAATCTGGTCTGAGGGCAAGTGCTTCTGGGTCAGGGTTGGTCCTTACCTCACTGCCAGGGCCAACTCAAGAGCTGAGGGTGTCCTCAGCATGCTGCCCTCCTGTGCTGGTGGGTCCCTCTGGCAGCCCCCCAGCAAACCTCTTCCCGCTCCAGTGAGCTTGTTTCTCCCACTCTCCCCACAGCTTGTATCCAGTGGTCAGAGGACTGGGGAGGGAGGGCCAGAAGTAGTGACAAAATCAGGCTCTCTCCCTCATAAGGCAAGTTTTCCTTGAAGGGCTGGAGGGAATTATATGGAATTAAGAGTGAGCAGTGAAGGAGTCAAGTTTGCTGATGACACCAAATCATTTAGGGTGGTTAAAACAAAAGGATTGTGCGGAGCTCCAAAAGGATCTCTCCAAACTGGGAGAATGGGCATCAAAATGGCAAATGTGGTTCAATGTAAGCAAGTGTAAAGTGAAGAGAACCAAGGGCCACTGGGAGGCTGCACATCATGGCAAGGGGAGACCAACCTAGTCCCCATACATTGGCCAAAGAAGGAACAGCTGCAGGGAGCTTGTTTTGCCCTTCCCTACCAGAAAAAGAAGGGGGGGGGGAATCTATAAAAACCTTATAACTAAGAACTGGTGCCTGAGTTTTGCTTTACCCCCTCCTTCCTTCCAATCCCTTTTCCTTTTGTGTTGTGTCTTTAGACTGTAAGCCTGAGGGCAGGGACTGTCTAATATTAATCTTTGTAAGCCACTCTGGGAGCCTTTTTTGGCTGGAGAGCAAGGCAAAAATGCTGTAAATAAATAAAGTGATGCACATTGCGCCAAAAAATCCCAACTTCAAGTATAAGCTGATGGGATCTCAGCTAGCAGCGATTGACCAAGAAAGAGATCTTGGGATTGTGGTGGACAGCTCGATGAAAATGTCTACCCAGTGTGCACCTACTGTGAAAATGGCAAATTCCATAATGGGCATACTTAGGAAAGGAATTGAAAATAAAACTGCCATCATCATACTCCCCTTATACAAATCTATGGTGCAACCACACTTGGAATACTGTGTACAGTTCTGGTCACAGCACCTAAAAAAGGATATTGTAGAGTTGGAAAAAGCACAGAAAAGGGCAACTAAAATGTACAAAACTATGCATGGTGTGGAGAAAGTGGATAGGGAGACATTTTTCTCCCTCTCTCATAATACTAGAACCTGGGGTCATCCCGTGAAGCTGATTGGTAGGAGATTCAGGATAGATAAAAGGAAGTACTTCTACACACAGTGCACAGTTAAACTATGGAATTCATTTCCACAAGATATAGTGATGGCCACCAATTTGGTTGGTTTTGAAAGGGGATTGGACAAATTCATGCAGGATAAGGCTATCAACAGCTACTAGTCCTGATGGCTATATGCTACCTCCAGGGTCAGAGGCAGTATGCCTACATACACCAGTTGCTGTGGAAGATGGGCAGGAAAGTGCTGTTGTACTCATGTCCTGCTTATGGCTTTCTCATGGGCAGCTGGTTGACCACTGTGTGAACAGAATGCTGGACTAGATGGACCTTGGTCTCATCCACCATAGCTCTTCTTATGTTCATAAGGAACCAGTCAGGTAGATGTCTTCCACCTGCTACTCCAAACTTGTGTGTGCGTGTGTGTGTGTGTGTACGTGCACGCATGTGTGCACGCACACACACACACACGTGTGAATAAATCCAAATTCTTATGTCTTATAGTGTAGTTTGGCATTTAGGGATGGCTATTTCCAGCCTCCAGATTCAGAGCCAGCATTCCAGAGCCCTACTTTCTGGGGAGCAACAGTATGGGTTTCCTGGAGGCATCTGACTGGTCACTATAGGAAACAGTGTGCTGGACTAAATGGACCTTTGGTCTTATTTAGCAGAGCTCTTCTTACATTGTGTTGGATTTGGAGCAGGAAATGTATTAAATAAAACCTAGGTCCAAATCCTTGCTCAGACATAAAAGTCACTGGGTGACTTTGGGCTAGTCTCAAATCTCTCTCAGCCTAACCTATTTCACATGGTTTCGATAAAGACAACATCAGATAACCCTTAGGGTTAGGGTCATCACCCTGAGATCCTGGAGGAAGGGTAAGACAAGCATCAGGGTAAGTCATGCACCACCACCACATTTGTCTTTCATCATCTTTCCTTTTTGGGTGTGGTGGTGTGGGGAGGTACCATCTATCTTTAATGCATGATATCTTACATATTGCTCTCTTGTCTATTGCCTCTGTTTACCACATATTTGATCTCTCTTTTTCTCTCCCTTCTTTATTCCTGCCTTCCTGTTCAGCGATGAGATGCTGACGCACGATAAACAATTTAGACTGTCATTCAATTGGCCTTCAACAACAAGACCATAAAACAGAGCAATCAGACAAATTTCTTTAATTCTAATTAGTTTTTCTTTCTGCAATCATCCCTTTAATAAAAAGTTCAATTACAAGTAATGGATGCCATTAGCTGTGTTGTATTAGAGACTCAGTTTAGCCAGGGCTGTCATATGGAAAACAGAAGCAAAAAGAACAGCCCAATATTTTACACTGATGATTACAGAGATACTAAATTCATTCCAGATGTAGATGAATATATAAATGCCATCTAGAATGCTCTGATGTTCTTTTGAGTATTGGTCTCCTGGATGCCCTCAAATGATGCAAAACCTGGGGTTAATCTACCTAGCCTTTTTAAAATGAGATTGTATATTCTATTTAAGCTAATACAGTGAATTGTAAAGATCCTACATCCCATCCTTAAGAGAAGCAAGTAACAGGTGGAAGGCACCTACCCAGACCTAGCCTACTACTCACAGGCAATCAAATTACTATAGAACACCAACATCAAGGCACAGAACCCTGGAATAAACCCAAGTGCAAACACTGGGTGTGTTCGCACGACACGGGAACCGCGGGGGAGCAGAAGTCCCCCTCGGTTCCTGTGTCGTGCGAACGCCGACCGGGGGCGCCCCCGCGGGACGACCACATGCAGGACGCATGCAAAGTGACCATGGGCGGTAGAGGGCCGTGTGTGGCCACCCTGCCGTGTGAACAGCGGATGGCCGTCCCGTGGGGACCGCACAGAGGTGGCCGCTCCGGCCTGTAGGGGCAAACGGCCCCTCTGCGCATCCCGGGCCACCGCCCCCTAGCGCTGGGAGGCCCGCACTGTGGTGCGGGGACTGCGGGGTCCGCCCACGCGTGCAGGGCGCAAGTCATCTGCAGCGCCCCGCCAGACCCCGCGGACGGCCCCATGGTGCCTCCCCCGTTCGCAACCTAGGTCGTGCGAACCAGCCCACTGTCTTATTTTGATACTAAAGCAAAAACCACTACAAGGTAAAGGAAATAAAACTTACATCATTATATCTTGGTAATTCCTTTAGGATGTCTATAGTAATTAATAAAATAATACATTCAGTCTGTATCTATTATTCCCTGAATTCAGAAAGTTTAACCATTTATCTTGAAATGTGTTTTCCCTTTCTTTCCTTTTTGTTCTCACTATATTGAATCAACACTAACAACATTCCCATAGGCCCCATAATTGCCACCGACCACATGCAAGTTTCCCACAACCATGCCTCCAACTAATTATATCTTGGCAGCATTATGTCTTTGTCAGCATGCCCAGCAATAGTCTACACAGGCAAGACCAAGTCATGCTTAAGAAAGAGGTTGGCCTGTCACAAATACGACTTAAAGAACAGAAACAGTATTTAACCTGTGGGTGAACACTTCAGCCTTCCTGACAATTCCATCAAGGATCTCAAAGTGGCCATTACTGAGTCTGCTGCAGACATTCAACAAGGGTACAAATGAATGTTTGGAGGGAATGGAAATTTCCTCGCTGGTCTTGCCCCTGACCTCCACATGTTCATTGGAACTTGTGCAGAGGGAACTGTATGTGTACACTTGAATAAATGTAGGCTCTTAACGCAGGATTTGTATCCTGCAAAAATGAACCTCTGAAGAACTACCAGTCACAATTGTGCGGTCAGAGAGGAAATGAGGGAATGGGCGGGAGCCGTGCTAAGGAGCAAGCGTGAGGGGGAGGGGCTCCCATCCACTTTACCTCAGCTAAAGAATTTCCGAAGCAAGCTCAGCGCAGGCGCAGAGCCCATATGTGTGATGCAGAGACCACGAAGAAGAACCAACACATACGTCGTGTGCCCCCCCCCCCACTGTACTCTGAACTGTGTGGCTAAGGTCTTAACAAAACAACAGATTCCTCTTATATTACAACTTCTGATGGGAGCAATAAGGAACATATGTATATAGCACTGCTTGTTGAAACTGATTCCAAAATGAAGTGGGTAACATTCTCTATGTCATTTCCACCATTATTGCATAGTACATTATAAGAGCCTATCACTTTAAGAAGGCAAGGTACACTATATATGGAGAACCAGTGCGGTGTAGTAGGTAGCTTATTAGATTAGGACCTAGGGGGCCAGGATTGAAGTTCCCACTCAGACATCAAGCTCACTAGAATACTTTGGACCAGTTAATGATCTGATTCGCACATCACAACAACACAGGGTTGTTTAAAGTGGGAGCGAGTGGTAGATCAAGTGATCTTACCACTAGACTGTTCCCTCTGCAACTGGGTGGAGTGAAATGCTCCATCCTTGGGTGTCCTCTTGTCTCTGGAAGCACCCTAATACTGAACAACAGCATCCCCTGGCACACATAAGTTTCCATATTAGGTTAACATAGCAAAGAAAATTGGCATGGCCACTGCAACATTATTTTTAACTTATTTCTAAGTTTCTAAGTGCAGGTGTTTGGCTCCAATTGCAGAAAGTTAGATCTGGCTAGGTAAAAGCACTTGACAGCTGCAATGTTGGTGCTTGTAGCTCTAAATACACATTTTATTTGTACAAGTAAGGGAAGGGATTGGAGGAGGATGCTGTATATTCTCTACGGTACAAATGCAGCATTTATCAACCCTGACCTAGATCTAGAAAAGCTGCTGCATCCTCTACTGCAAACCATCCCAGTACATTGGCGAGTCAGGGTCCATGTGCCAGTCTTCAGCCTCCTTGTGTCTCCTGCTGTATTCTTATGCCATCAAAGCAAAGCCTCTTTCAAGCTTTTCTCACAATTGCACATTTGAAAATATAGGTCAGTTTAACTCCAGTAGCATTAAAAGGCTTATAAACTCCTAGACAGAAGGAGAAGAAAGCTAGTTCCCTCCTGTTTATTTTGTCAATGCATCAAGAGTCCCCTGGCTGTGTACAGTACAGGGCCGGACAACTTGTTCAGAGCTGAGCATCCCTAGCCAATGTGTCATGTGAAGATTTAAGCCTAGCTATCTGGCTCAATATATGCTCTTCCTTCACTGGGTTCCTTGACACAAAGGACCTGTGCAACAAACCGGTGGCAATCACAAAGATCTTCCTCCATCTAGTACAACATTTTAGTGTTCAGAAAGTGAACTTTTATCAGGCAGCATTCACAATGTTTGCCCTGTGTTATGTGTTAAACCTTGACTCAGGTGCCACAAATATATTTTTGCTAACTTTTTATTAACATGGTTATATACAGTTCCTTGGGAGGGCTCTTAATATAGGCATGCAGCAGAGTTTCTCCTAATCCAACAGAAGAAAGGGAGGAGGGGATAACTCTGGATTCCTGGGTATATTTAAGGGTACAGTGCACAGTTAATTCTCTGTGCCTAAATGCAACACATGCATCATGTTCTGTTTTATCTCCAATATTTTACCAACATTATCTCTGCTTACTAAATAGTTTCTAAATAAAGTGCATTTCTCTTTCCCGCACCCCCAAACATTCAGGATTACAAAACTCACAAAGACACAGGATAACAGCAAACATTCTTGGTGACTAGAATACCACTTTAATGTATTGTCTCACTCTGGTTATCAAGGTCTGCAAGCTGTATGTCATATTCTCAGGCAATAAAACCCAGAGAGCATGTATACACCTTGTACTTCATCTTGTCCAAGATGTTGCCATTTTTATATAGCACAACTAGCCATAAAAAGAGCAGTATTTCCAACATGAAAAAACATAGGGCTCTTATTTAAAAAACACTCAGTTACACTTATGGGAAACAAAAATAACTGTCAAACTACAAACACAAAGGAGAAGAAAGACTGGTTTAAGGAAGGGAAGTTCAGAGCCTACTTGAAGATCCCTTGCACCCTAGGCCTGTGTGCCCTTTGATTCCCGATGGCCCAGGTCTGTCTCCCCAGTCAATAGTTCATCAGTGCTACTTCTGCAACATTACATTCCCACCCCCAAAATATTTTTAATTAACTGAGCAATCCATGTGAGGTTACTGTGTATTGGAAGGGTGACTAGCTGTGCCTATTCCCCCACCCACTCAGTACCTGGGACAACTCTCAGGAGTCATTGGAGCTAGAACTGAGAGCTCTTGCTTCTGGGTGCAGCTGCCCTACATGGTGAGCTACAGAACTGCAGTTTGGAGTGTCTTCCTGGGCAGTGAAATATTATCAGATTCTGGAGTGGCCCCGCCCATCCAGAGGTACATTTTGGTACCTCTTCCGGTTAAATTTTGCACGCACACACACCCGCAGCTGTGTTTGAACACAAGAGTTGTGCTCAAACACCCCCTGTAAATTTGTGCATAGCACTTACAATGCTGGAAGCATAGAACATCAAGCTTCGGCATAGCATCTGGGCTCATGGGCCGCTTCATGGTGCCATGCCTAAGCCCAGAAGTATGCAAGTCCAATTATTTCTGGCCTCCGTGCTGCAGGCCTGCATCTTGCCTCTGCAGCTTTCCCCAGCCAGACAAGAGGCACAGAGAAGCAAATTGAGAAGAGCTGCAGTAGTAGCAGAAGATAATTCTCCACAACTGCCAGTCTCTCTCCACTGTTTGTCTTGGCAGACACATACAGACACACAGAAATGTTGTCAGATTCACAATCTGTTAGGAATAGTAAGACATGGAGTACTCTGCCTGAATGGATGTGCTGCAGTTTTACCTGATAACTTCAAACTCCTTTCTAAGCCTGCAGTTCCTTAATTCTAATCAGCAGTCTGTATCAGAAAGATCCAGTTAACCAAGGGGCAGGGGGAAGGAGCAACACCTCCCTCTGCCCAACAACAATAGCAGGAATCATCACAACCCACCAAGCTCTCAAGTCTGCTTTTTGGATGATGGGGGGAGGGAAAGAACATTGTCATGGTTTAATTGATGAGAAGCACACACTGTTGTGACACCATAACTAGCTAGATGACAGAAGGGAATATAAAAATAGTCCTTCCTCCACATTCCCTATGTCTCTCTTCTCTCTCTCCTATTTTTCCTGCTGAGAAACAACATGCTGGTCTATCAAATGTCAAAGCTAAGGGACATTGCAGAGTTGTTGTGTTGATTCTCTGGTGTCTTGTACTGAAATGAGGGATGTTTATAATGCTGTGTAAGGTTGCACTGTACTAGAATATGGGACAGCCATTTAAAAAAGATAAACAATAAACATACTACAAAACAAGGTGAATGCCAGCCTTGAAGCCCTCTTTTTCCCTGTTTTCCTGAAACGTTAGTATAAATGGCAAGGTGCTTTGAATTGCTAGGCGGGGTAATGTTATCACTCAGCAGGGCAAAATGTAGTACCCCTTCTCTTGCTACCCCTCTGCTCTAAATTCCCCCTTCCCAAAGTGGCGTTTCATTTTATAAAAACATCACTGCGGCTCAGTTGTTTGCATTTGCATACAATGTGTGATTAACCTGTCATACTCTCCAAAATTTCAAAGGAGAAAATAGGGACAAACTTATAGCACCCCTAATTCTCATGCCAAAGTCTAATGCTTAAGGACTGCTCCATCACCTGCATCCTATATTTCTTCACAATGCAATAGCTCATCCTGAACTGATTTAAGAGCCAAGGGAGTGTTCATTATTTGAGCTCAATATATATTAGAGCAGGGGTGGGCAATCTGCAGCCCTAGGGCTGTATGCCTCGCTCTAATTTCATGCAGCCCTCAGACTAATTTGAAATGCTCTCTGCATGTGATCAGTTAACTCTGGCAAGAGTGATCTGTCCCTTCCCTGGCAGCCTGCTGTGTAGGAACTGCTGTGTGGGGAGAGCTGAGAAAAAGGGGTGGCAGAAAGATAAAACCCACCAACTTTTAGCTCAGTCCTTGTCCACCATGGCTTCAGCCCCACTCATCACTGACAGGCAGCCCCTGGCAGATTACCCACAAGGGAATGCAGCCCACCCCTGTACTAGAAGAACGTTATTGCATAGCACACCCAGGCCTTAACAGATTAAAATCACCCTCTCCAACAGCAATGACAGGCTGTGTGCCACATAAGGCCTTAATGTTCATGCAGATGTATTGACAATCATGCATGTGCATTAGAGACAAGATACATTCCCCCACTCAGATATTCTGCTTGCAATCCTATACCAAATTACCTCAGAGTAAGCCCAACTGATTTACTTCTGAATATATATGTATAGGATTGCACTGATAGCTCTTAGAGAACAGAGGAATAGGCTGAATCCTGAAGAATTACAACTCTAGCAACTCACAGCAGCAACATTTTAATAAGGGATCCTCAAAAGGCAAAAAGAGGGTCAAAACAGCAATGGTGATTTACCAGAGACAGGGACCAGAAACAGGGACAGTTGGAGGGTGTGGTCCTTTAGACACAAGACAGGGCCAAGAGTACCTAACTCTTGCTTTAGCCATTAGAAGACCAAAGACAAGCTTATTATCTGGGGTGGTTTGAAAAACAGCAGAACATTCTCTTTCACACACACAACAGCCTCCTGATAACTAGACAAAAGATGTGGGTTTGGTGCAACAGACGTTGTTGAGCTAATTGCTGCTCTTTTCCTTATAATTTTCCCCAAGTTGTTTCTTCTGGAACGACTCATTACCCAAGAAAGCGACGTCTGTGCATCTAACAATTCACTTTCTTTTGCTTCCCTCCCATCCCCTCGATCTCTCGTTATTCTAAATAATCATTTATGTGGTAGTTTAATTAGCTATGAACATGTTCGGGTGTTTCAAGGAAGAAGAATCACTATGTTTATCTGGTAATTAAGTGGGTTGTATTATACTTCAGTTTAGAGAAATTTATGAATATATTATTTTTCTCAGCAACATTTTTGAAATATTACAGACTAATCATTGGTCTTCTGTGGCACACTGAATAGAAACAAACATTTCCCAATTGGTTTTAAGAGTACAGTTAGTTTACTGTTTAGCCAAAAGGCTGTAAGAATAGTCAATATAATTAAAGAAACTTACTAAAACTGGGTTTACGTACCTCCTGTCCATATTTCTTCAGGACACTCCTGACAGACTTTGTAAGACTAAGACATATAATTTCTCTCTACCCCAGTACATACACTGATTTTGCCCTGTGCCATCTTCACATGCTGAAACAATGTTCCTTCCACAGTGCAACATCATATAAGGGCCAAGTGCTCCACATGTGAGTGCAGATGCCAAATGCACATGACTCTTCCCCCTCAAAAATGTGTGTGTATTGAGGAATTATCTCACAAACTGGGACTCCATGCAATCAGGCTCACATGAAATGTTACCTGCTTAATGGAAGGGAGGAGGACAACATTTAGGTATGGAGGAGGAGGGTGCTACCTGGGATAGGGCCCTTTCTATGGTGTGGTCATCGTCATCATCATCATCATCATCATCATCATCATCATCATCATCATCATCATCGCACTCAGTCATGTACACTGCACCTATAGTCTAGATATAGGTTTATCATCTAAGTGAGAGCTAGGCCAGAATCTGTTAAATTTTCAGATGTTTTGTTTATTTTTATTGGTTTTGTAAGCTGTCTTGGATGCAAAGGACAAAGCAGGTAAAAATAGTTTAACTAGTAGCATAAATAAATAAATAAATACAGCAAACATGGATATGCATTTGCAGCATCAACTGAACAGAGCAGAGCAAGGGAAGGGAAAAGAATTGGAAGTTTCCAGGCCACAGCCCATATTTGAAACCTTTTCAATAATTTCAATTATTTTCGTTCTTATTAAGTCTTTATTTAAAACTTGATCTCATTGTTTTATTCAGGCCTTTAATTTCCAAGAGCAAAGTCTTCAGGTATGCTGTGATGACAAATTCTTCATTATTTTCTATAGTTTTCTATCTGGAGAAAATATAGTTCTCCCATTATCCCTTGCTAACATTCTCTTCCCCAGTTTTTTTTAGCTTACCCTCAGCATAGTTATGGAGAACTTAAAATGTGTATGAACATTTGCAAAAGCGTAATTACTCCCTTTGCACTGCTGCAAAAGGTTGTGATAATCTATATGTTAGAGAAATATAGTGTGTGTGTGTGTGTGTGTGTGTGCGAGAGAGAGAGAGAGAGAGAGAGAGAGAAGACTTTATATTGATGTCGAGGGCCTGCAATCACACATTCTAGCACTTGGATATTGGAGACTCCAAATCAGTAAGATCCTTTTATTACAGCAAATCCCATGGCATAAGTTTAATGGTTACAATCTTCAGAAATCATATAGCTGATGGCATTTTGCTACAGGCTCTTGAAATTGTTCCACATCAAGGTAGGGGACTGGAATGTCTCTTAAGGATCAAATTCCCCAACATTCCACCCCAAGGGAAGGATCAGAGCCAATCCCTAATGCTCCCCAGACAAGGGAAGGATTGGAGTCAATTCCAGATGCTCCCCCCTCCTCCTGTCGCAGGAGTATCTGGAATTGGCTCCAATCCTTCTCTTGCCTGAAGAGCAGTGTCTCCAATCTTTCCCCTCCAGCAGCAGTGGGAGTTGCTGTAATAAAAGGATCTCACTAATTTAGAATCTCCACTTTCAGAGTGCTAGAATGTGTGATTGCAGGACCGGCCCCCCAACAGTTGAATTGATCTATCTAGATCAGGGCTCACCAACCTTGGGTCCCCAGATGTTGCTGGCCTACAGCTCCCAGCAAACCCGGCCAGCATGGCTAATGGCAAGGGATTCTGGGAGCTGTAGTCCAACAAGAGCTGGGGACCCAAGGTTGGAGTGCCCTGATCTAGATGTTTTAGGCTTTATTTATTTATTTATTTAGATTAGAAGTATTTATACACCCACCTTTCCATTTTAAAATGCTCAACATGGGTTATGACCAAAACAATTAGAACAATAAAAACAAACAATATAAAAATAAAGAATTACAAAATAGAGTGCTTTCCTCTTTTGGTTCTGGAAGAGAAACAAAATAGGGAATGGAGGAAAAATATAAGGAACAAGAAAGTTTTAGAGGAATCTGGGGTGGGGGGAATCTGACAGTTGCATAGAATAGCCACTAAGGTTTCTGAATATCTTGGTCCCCAAAGTATTTTCCCATGCTGGCAGCCTCAGCTCTGCAGCACTATGTGATCATAAGTCCTGGTATTAAAAATAAAATGCAAAATACCAACAGAAGTTATCCATTATACTCTCCTTTACATTATACTCCTTAGATCCCCAAGATTTGAACAACTTTCGCCCAGTTTCCAATTTGCCATTTCTGGGCAAGTTGATTGAGCGAGGGGGGGGGGCTCAGTTGAAGGCACATTTGGATGAAGCCGATTATTTAGATCCATGCCAGTCGGGCTTCAGGCCTGGACATGGGACAGAAACGGCCTTGGTCGCCTTGGTGGATGATATGAGGAGGACTTTGGATAGGGGCAAATGCTCTTTTCTAGTCCTCCTCAATCTCTCAGCGGCTTTTGATACCGTTGACCACGGTATCCTCCTGGACCGCCTGGAGGGGTTGGGCATGGGACGCACTGTATTGCAGTGGTTACAGTCCTTCCTCTCTGGAAGGTACCAGAGGGTAGTTCTTGGGGGGGAGGCTTCGGACCCTCAGCCGCTCACTTGTGGGGTGCCGCAGGGTTCCATCCTCTCCCCGATGTTATTTAACATCTACCTAAAGCCGCTGGGAGCTATCATCAGGAGGTTTGGGGTGCGCTGTCATCAATATGCAGATGACACGCAGCTCTACCTCTCCTTCAAGTCCTCACCATGGTTGGCTGTTGAAACCCTGTCCAAGTGCCTGGAGGCAGTTGGTGGCTGGATGGGAAGGAACGTGCTGAAACTGAACCCTGACAAGACCGAGGTACTTCTGGTGGGAGACAAGGGAAGGTTAGGGGATGTTGACCTGGTGCTGAATGGGGTACATCTGTGAGAGCTGGACTGACCCGGGTTCAAAAGCTTCCCTAGCCAGTGACCCTCAGTCCCAGTCACGCAGGCGGAAGGAGGAGATAACAGCAGTTAATAAAGATTAAAGAGTTTATTTGTAAGACCCAATTACATGGGATTAAGGCAAGCAATGCATCTCTTACTCACTACATCATTGCAGACTCAAATCCAATATCCCAGTGGTAAGGCTAGATGAAGTGAAGTCCAGAACAAGAGCAGTCGAGTCGAGCCGAGCAAGACGAGAAGGATTGAAGCTGTCAACAAGTGTGTCAGCTTTATACCACAGACCCTGTACCTATAAATAGGATATTACTCACCCCAGTTGTATAACCTATTCATCAACATGTTTACCCCAAATCTGTCCAAGGCTGCTGAGTCATATCACCTTGAGACTATGGTGACCGGAGCCTTGTGTACTTCATCTCAAGAGACATCCTCCATGTCAGGTGATAATCCTGATGTCAGGTGGTAATCTCGTTCTGCCTATGCAAAACCTAACAACATCTACCCCTGAAGGACCAGGTCCGCAGCTTGGGAGTCATTCTAGACTCCCAGCTGTCCATGGAGGCTCAGGTGTCAGCTGTGAGCCGGGCAGCGCTGTATCAGCTCCATCTGATATGGCAGTTGCGCCCCTACCTTCCTAATCATCTGCTCACATCAGTGGTTCATGCCTTGGTCTCCTCTTGCCTAGACTACTGTAATGCGCTCTATGTGGGGTTACCCTGGAATACGGTTCGGAAGTTGCAGCTGGTACAGAATGCAGCAGCTCACCTGGTTAAAGGCTGCCGCCGGCGTGATCACATCACTCCGGTGCTCAAAGAGCTGCACTGGCTACCAGTTGTTTGCCGAGCCAAATTCAAGGTGTTGGCGTTGACCTTTAAAACCCTGTACGGCTCCGGTCCAGTTTATCTCAAGGAGCGCCTCCAGCAACATCAAGTAGGCTGCTCAACAAGATCTGCCACGGACGGCCTTCTCCTTGTCCCATCAGCCAGAGAAACCAGGCTGTTGGGGACGAGGAGGAGGGCCTTTTCTGTGGCAGCCCCCAATTTATGGAACTCTCTCCCCAGTGACCTCCGCCATGCCCCTTCCTTGATTAGCTTCCGCCGGGCATTAAAAACGTGGCTTTTCAGGCGGGAATATGGGGTGGGTTAGGATTTTTAAGTTTTGTACTGTTTTTAATTGTGTTTTATACTGTGTGTGTGTGTGTCCCCCCCTTGTATTTTATTGGACTGTACATCACTCAGAGTGGCCAGATGTCTGAGTGACAGATGGCCAGATGGGCGATTCATAAATATAATAAATAAATAAATTTGCCCAAGAGAAACTATTTTGTCTTCCCATGTAAAGGAGAGTATAATGGGGAACCTCTGTTGCAGTCCAAAGATGACAATGGAAATAGACATAATAGCTAAAAATTAACACCACCAGAATAGGGCAACAGACAGGATCCCAAACCACTAGCTGCTATCAAAGCTGGTGATCTAGGACTGTTCAAACGACTGGGGTCTACATACCAAAACGGAGCAAGGACAATGGACTTCCACCAGCCTCGCCTTTTGGGACTGGGGAGAAGATTGCGTGCAGGGGAGGGATAGAGAGTTGAGACACGACCAGGCCACGCAAGCTGAGCCAATAGGCTTAAGCGGGGCGGGGAGAGGGGAGCCACATTTAAGCCCCTATCTCCCCGCCCTCGGCCTCTTTGCACACCCGACCAAAGATCCATTTAGTCTATTCCATCACTCTGACTCCACCAGCAGCTATAAAGATGCTGGGGAAGCATAGGATGATGGAGATAGTTGTCTCCTGATATTTGTTCCCATCATCTAGCAATCAAAGATTACAAGGAGCTCAAGAAGAATGAGAGCAAACAAGAGGAAACCAAAGGAGTGAACCACTCTGAGAACACAATCCGCTGCAGGTTTTAGAAATATGAACTTCCCAGATTACACGTCCTCTGAACATGCAGATTCCATTTTAGTTATTATGGCTAGTAACCACAGATAGGGCTATCATCCACAGATATATTGGTACAGATATATTTATGCATAATACAGTGATATAGTGAAATGGAAAAACAAACACTGATATCAAATACCTTTTACACATAATCAATACCAAACTAATCCAGAGTGCTTTGTCACGCCTTATAACAACAACAACAGCCCCAGCTCTTTCTAGAAAGAAAGTTTAATTTTAGTTAGATATTTAACGGGCTGCTGCACTTTTAAATTAGTGCTCAGAATCAAGTGCAGCAACTTCTGCAGCAATGAAATGTAACTATCTGTGGCATTTTGCTTGCATCACAAGCTGACTCTGGATTTTATATCAGTGCTAGCCAAGCACTGCTATGGCTACAGCAGCCACTACTGGCTATATTAAGAAGCTGCCAGAGAAAAGCACCCTCCTTTATTTTGCTCTTTTATACAAATAGCCAATCTTAATAGTAGTGTTTAGTTTAGGGAGCAGGTGCCAAGTGACCTAGGCCAAGATAAAAGAAAAAGACATGAGCACGTAGAAGAGAACATCACACACATTTGGAGCTCTGCTTGCTGTTTGTACCACAAAAGTCCCCAATGTCAAAGAATCAAACTTTTTTTTAATGAACAATGATTGTGTCATCAGCACCAGGGGAGAAGCACTACAGTTAAAACAGGAAGTGAAGTTCTGGCTACACATCCTTTGCACACATCTCTATGGATTTAAACTCCCCCCCAAAACTGGTCATACTTCCTCACTCAAGGTTTTCCAATTTCTATTCCTAAACTCTTTGGATTAATTTCAGATTCTGGCACATATTCTCTATACTCCCATCAGCTAATATAAAGTAGAAATAGTGTGTTTGGGTCTGGTTTCCACTCAGCATAATCATATCAAGCATTGACCTCTCTTTGGCAGCAGGACTAGCTCAAATATATAGGAGCCTCAATTCCCAGATATAGCATCAGTAGTAAGAATGAATCTGGATCTCGTTTCCCCAGAGTACATGAGATTTAGATAAATGGTGGCACCTAAATTGTATTTATTTATTTATTTATTTATTAAAACACATTATATCCTGCCTGCCTATCAGCAGATCTTTTCCAGTGGCTTGGTTTTCCCTTTCAGCTATGGAGACATCCCCTCTAATTGCTGAAGAGGGCCTGAGATGAAAAATGAGGTACCTATTTATTACATGTGCATATCACCCTATTTGCAGGGATTTCTCTCTCACACCAGCCACCATTTTATCCCTGCAACATCTCTAAGAGGTAGGTTAGGCTGACTGGCCCAAGCTCACCCAGTGAGCTTCATGGCTTAAATCAAGAACTCCTTGGTCCAGGCTAAGGGACCACACTGCTCACTTCCATGTGCATGTCATTTTGCCCTACACTCCAAGTCTGTCTAGGTAGTCACAAACTGCAAGCATTATTGTGGAGGAAGGCAGACAAAATTCTGTCATTGCCCTGGCCAAGCACAATAAGAATCTAGAATGGGCTACCAGGAGTCAGGACCACGGACAGCTCACTGTGGGTGTTTTCTACTTAGTCAAGCTGGATGCAAGGCAAATAATGACAAGCAGAATACTTGGAGGATTCCTCTGGCAACAGTCTGGAGTCAACTAGAAGCCTAGGTAGCCCTGAGGCTAGCTGGGTGTCAGTTGCCATTTCCACAGAGCAAAACTGTTCAGGCTTAAAGGGGCTGTGCCCTATTCTTAAGGTGAACTAAATCAGCAGGGCTCAAATGGTTCTTGCTGACCCTGGATGTAGAGTGGTAGAAGGTGTGTGTGTGTGCAGTTGCTTCTGAGGATGAATCCTCTGAATCAGAGGAGTGAGGCAGGGCTACCTCCTCAGGTAGAGGATGAAGGCATCGCTGGCCCCTGAAGATCCCCTTCTGTGGGAGTTTGTGGCAGGACAGTTGATTCGGAAGTTCTCTCTGGGTGGGTTGTGAATCCAGTCTTCCTGCTTCTGATGGGGGGGGGGGCTGAGTCCTGAGCAGTGACAGTCATGAGCTGGATACTTTCCAAGAGCCATCATCAGCTGGCTATATCTATTCTATCTGATATTGGCTGCTTATTTCCTATTGCTTTTATGTTTCTCAGTCTTAAATTTCTTTCCTCCCCCTCTTGTGTCCTTTTTTGGATGGGGTGTTGCTATGTCCATAATATTGTTGGTCCCTGTATTATTGGATATCATGGGGGAAGAAAGTAGCAAAATTTAACTGACTGAGCCATTTCTTTACCGATATAGTACTGTGGTTTGCCTTTCAATTATAGATGATCCTCTCTAAGTTAATATTTATGGTATCAAAATGCAGACAAGCCAACACAATGGCATTTTGCTGTGAACAAGATGTGTTCATTTTAGGAGTTTGATATATTTTATACTGATGACCCTGTACATGAAATGGAGCCCATGTTATCGATTCATACCAGATTAATTAAACTATTTTGAATATTTACCCCTTGAGAAGCATTTAGATAACACATGCATCTAGAAAGAGCGAGGGAGAGAGAGGGGAAGAAACCTAGAAGCATAAGCCTCTAAATGAAAAGCTTTAGTTTCATTTAAATGGCTTCTTGTGCCACCTAATGAATGGGCCAGTGATGCCTCTCTTGTTTTCCTGTGTCTGCCTCAGTCATTAGAATTGCGACTTTGAGATCTACAGATTTTCTCAAGACCTAATCTCTCACATGTATTAACAGTGGCAGCTGTGGGAAACTAGGCTGGGGGTGGGAAAACAAAGCAGAGAGATATTGCACATGCACACATGAAATGGGTAAAGGGCACTCCAGGCAATGCAGCCAGCAGGTGCACCACATGGCTCTTCCTGTCTCATCCCTAATTCCAGTGAAGATTAAAAACGTGAGCTAGAAATAACAGGATTTCCTACACACATTAGTGTTTAAAGAATAAACGCCTGCTCCTCTCTAATTCTCTTTTTTGGGTTGTAATCCTATGCATACTACATGTTAGGAAGTCCCATTGAACTCAGTCGAGCTTACTTCTATGTAAACACTACCACGCTGCAAAGTTGTAATGATTCCAGGCTCCTGTAAACCATTGAAATATTGAATCTCAATCTCCAAAATTCTTACAAATCTTCTGGAGCTACAGTTTTTTGCACCATCCAAAGGAGCTGGAAAAGTTAGGATCTGAATCTATAGGCTTGGCCATTTAAGGCCAGCTCTATTCTTGGTATATCTGACTGGTTGCATCACACTTGCGTTTGATCTGACCTAATATATAAGGGTGCAAGGAACTACCAAATGTTATCTATAGAATGCAATCACTGACTATTCAACAACACTAGGGCAGGGGTTGCCAACTGGGCACCCTCCAGATTTTTGAACTGCAGCTTCCACAGTCCCTGACTATTGACCATGCTGGCTGGGACTGATGGGAGTTATAGTCCAAAATGTCTGGAGGGCACCAGGTTACTTACCCTTGCACTACAGCATGGGTTTTCAAATGCAACCACCTGGGACTTTTCAAGCAGCCACTGAGCCACCAGATTTCTCCACTGACTTGTATAGAATATAACTATTTATTTATTTATTATATTTATACCCCGCCTTTTTTCCTTCAAGGAACCCAAGGCGGCTTACATAATCCTCCTCCTTCTCTCCATTTTATCCTCACAACAACCCTGTGAGGTAGGTTAGGCTGAGAGTCAGTGACTGACCCAAAGTCACCCAGTGAGTTTCATGGCTGAGCGGGGACTAGAACCTGGATCTCCCAAGTCCCAGTCCAACACTCTCACCACTACGCCACACTGGCTCAATTATACATTCCCTGTGGTCTCATCTGTAGCCACAGATAAATACTCAGTGCTCTAGGGGCTACTGCTTTAGAACCACTATTCTAGGCCCCCCCCCACACACACACACCTCGCTTTCACTCTTACTGCTAAAATAGCACCAGCCTAGATCCATCACTTTTTATTTATTTATTTATTTATTATATTTATGAATCGCCCATCTGGCCAGACATCGGGCCACTCTGAGCGATGTACAATCCAATAAAATACAAGGGGGGGGGACACTTGTACTAGCACAATATCCTGTCCCCATATAATTGATGGAAAGGTTTCCCAAGTTTCATACGGAATAGCCAGCTGACATGAGGACCATCTGTTCACTAGTTTTAATTTTTGTTCCCTTATCAAACAGGTTGCATGTACTATGGTACTAAAGTGGGGGAGCACACAACCCCTAAAGGAAAAGAGCCTTTTGCAAAATGTGGGGGATCACTCCAGTGGAGAAGGTATTACATATATGTACACACACTCATTTTAAAAAATGCTACAGAGTGCTCCTGCTAGAGGAGGATGTGTGTGTGTAGAGGGTGAGGGGTGTGCACACACACACACAAGTTAAATAAAGAAATATGATTAATTATTGTTTTTAATTCTCAAAATGGTGTGAGTTAATGGAGCTGGGAGTGGGAATGAGGACTGCGGTGATAACTCATTCACTGCCACTGCTAATCATGGGCACCAGTCAACAGGGACCGGCTTAAATTGTGCAAGTGCATACAGGTATCCAAAGTGCAATGGATTTGTTAACTAGGCTGGATTACAACTTGTCAGCAACACAATATTGTTGTCTGAGTGCTGGGAAAATAGCCTGAACAGATGCACTGATGCTTGGAAATTTTTTTGGTTTGACCACAAGAACTGAAAAACAAGTGCACATTCAATGCACAATAAAATTATTGTCTAGAAAAGCCCTAGGACTTAATTGGGTATTCTTGGCTTCCTGCCTTGGTTCCATTCTTGAAAAGGTCTCTTGCCTAATCCATAGTTCTTTAATGAAACCTGATCTTCTATCAGTCATGACCACAGGTGAGGCCAGGCAGGGATTATATACTGGGTTCTTGAGAACTGGAGTAGTAATTTCTATTCACATTTGATTAGCATTGGTTCCAATCCATGTACTCCTTATCTATGAAGGAATGTAACCAGATATGTGAAAGAAAGAAGGGTAGAATACCTGTCAGCTGTGTAACTAATAACATGTCCAATTTAGCTTTAAGCTCTTGAGTGTTTTAAAATCTCTCCCAAAACCCAAGTCTAATAAACTTCACATTAAGAAACCCTTCTAGAGCATCTTGAGACTTTACCTTTAAAGTTCACCATAACTTTTGTTAATCAGAAGTGAATCTTCAAACTAAATAAACCTAGAGTTTCCAACTTTAAATCTGGCAAATTATGGAGAGTCCATCCATTCATGAAGTCAGGCAAAACAAGTTTAATTATTAGCACCACAACTCCATACATGCTTACTCAGAAGTCCCATTCTATTCAATGGAACTTGCTCCCTGGGACTGCAGTCCTATGCACACTTACTAGGAAGTAAGTCCCACTGAACAGAGTGAGACTAATTTCTGAGAAAACATGCATAGATTCACTTTAAGGTGACAGTCCTATACTTATTTGGGAATAAGCACTGCTGAGTTCAGTGGGACTTGCAAAGGGTTGAGCTGAACATATAATCATATCATTTTAAAATACAGAGCTAGTGTCTCTTGGTCACCATATCTTCCAATTTTTCACAAATGACAATAAGGATATGCTTGGAACACCCCCTGCCCTCACTGCTGGAGCCCCATTGCACATTGTTGAAGGATTTACTTTGTATGGATTGTATCCAATGTTAGTCTAAAATTCAATCGTTCTACTCCAAGTAGGACTGCATTGGTTACAACCCTTTGTCCATAAAATACTGTACTCCTTTACTCTGCAATAGTATGTCCTCACAGAGCACATAGTTAAACATTGGAATTCACTTCCACAAAATGTAGTGATGGCCACCAATTTGGATGGCTTTAAAAGGGGATTGGACACATTCATGGAGGATAAGGCTATCAATGACTACTAGTCCTGAAGGCTACATGCAACCTTCAGTATCAGAGGCAGTATGCCTATGTACACCAGTTGCTAGGGAACAAGAGTGGGAGGGTGATTTTGCACTCATATCCTACTTGTGCATTCCCACAGGCAGCTGGTTGGTCACTGTGTGAACAGAATGCTGGACTAGATGGACCATTGGTCTGATCCAGCATGGCTCCTCTTATGTTCTTATGCATACACACACCTAAATACTATAGACCTTTAGGGGGAAGCCAGAAATTCTAGAATGTCAACTTACCAACTCACACTAGCAAACATTTTTCAAGGCATTCCGTAAAGAGGGGGGGGGGGATAGAGAGAAAATACATACAGTTATTTACCAGGGATAGGAAACAAAATGGACTGTCATTGATAAATGGGGCAGTTGCAGTGCATGACGTCATTAATGCTTAACGGTCATTATAGGTCCTTATAATCTTGCACAGCAATTCAAATGGAGGGATGAAAAACACTATGTATCATATATCTATAAAACAACTCACCCTTAATCAATACTTCTTAAATACACTTTCTGTTGCTCTTTGTGCCTGCAGAAGTTTCTTTTCATAAACAGATAGACCACAATTCAAGAGAGGTGCTGCAATCCTATACACACTTACTTGGGAGTAAGCCCCATCTAACTCAGTGAGACTTACATTTGACTGTACACACATACACACACAGGACTGGATTGCACAACCCACAAGATTTCACTTTCACAACAAATATGGATAAACCCTGCTCATAATATGTTTCTACTCCTGAATAGCTTCCAAAGCTATTAGGAAGGCAATTTTCTGATCTTTTATTTAATTTATAATAGTAAAATAATTATCTTAAAAATATAATATCCAATTGGCATAAAACCAACCTCTGTGCTATGATATACAGCAGATATACTGGGTGATGTGGGTGAAGCATTTAACAACATTCTGAAAAAAATGTATTTTGAGCAATCTCTACACCTTTTGGATCTACTATGGACAGAACTCCTTAAATATGAGCAGTCCGTAAACATTGTAAATGGTTGTGTATTTTGGCAACTCTACACTGAGTCTTCTGAGAAAAGACGCATGCCTATAGCTTGCAAATAGCATATTTCTGCTGTTACCAATGTAGTGTTTCAATTCCAAATTCTAGCACTTGGTGGAAAATAAGAACTACAAAAATAGCATATGTAGTTGGTTCACTGTATCACTGATTGGTTAAGTCAGGAGTGGGGCAAAGGGAGTAGATTATATCATTTAGAGCATGGAAAGTACAAATGAGACTAAAAAAATGAATTAGGCTTAAAATAAAATCTCCTTGGCTCAATTGCACATTGTAACAGCATTACCTTTGTGATATCAATTCCTCTTAGCCTTGTCCTAGCCAGTAATTGCATCCAGTACAAACATGGCAGACTCCCCTACACAGTAGATTCTGGAAACTCATACATACCAAACAGTTTACCTATAACAGTGATGGCGAACCTTTTTGAGCCCAAGTGCCCAAACTGCAACACAAAACCAACTTATTTATTTCAAAGTGCCAACACTGCAATTAAACCTGAATATCGAGGTTTTAGTTTTAGAAAAACAACTCATACAGTTGTCCAAACTAATTAACATATTTTGTCTTAAAAGAAAAACACAATAACAGAGCTTTCAATGATACAAACAGTTTTTTGTTGAAAAAAAAATCAACTCAAAAAATTATTATAGTACTACATTGTACACATAGCCTGAAGGGAATTTATATAAACTTTTTAAATAATTAGGCACATGTATTTTTGGATAAGGGATTCTCAACTTGTAATATGATTATATGCCAGACTGAAATTGTATGGGGCAAGCTTTACCCCGGGTCCTTTCCCTGCTTCTACAGGTGTCGGATTAGTAAAAGTAAAAGTCAACCTGTACTAGGATGAGCAAGATAAACAAGAAAACTAAATGTGCTCAACACATTTTAAACACTTTATGTCTTGGACTGCAAACACTGCATTAGGGAAAAGTTTGCATTGGGCATGCTTTTGCACAATTAATGTGATTTTTGCTATTGCATACATGCTGATAGTTTGTCAAACCTTGGCTCATACTCCATTAGTTTGAGAGCAACACATGCAGCACTCAGGTCAACAGTTAGGGCTTTACATCCAAGCCATGCTCTGTGCATCATTCTTCAAAATCTTTTACGGTAAATGTGATAACAATGTAGAAAAGAATTCTGTAACAGGAATTCTAGAATAAAATCATTCTGTTCCACACTGTGAGAAAGAACAAAATCATTAGTGTTTTGCAGAAGGGGACAGTCTTTTCGCGATCTGGTGACCAATGGCTCGAGTGCCCACAGAGAGGGCCCTGCGTGCCAGCTGTGGCACCCGTGCCATAGGTTCGCCATCACTGACCTATAAGCTGGGACCTTGTTTGCATGCCAGACCACTTGAGGGGGGGAAAGCAGACCATTCATCAAATGGGGATTTGACATTCCTTGTATGGTTGCTGTTCACTGATCCTAAATCCAGCTCACTTCTAGTCCAGGTTGGATTCATATGTTAGAGGTGTGACACAAAATACCAAGTCTGAACTCCTAATATTTCCCCCCAAAACTATTGTTCATGTTTAAATCCATTGGCAAACCAGTGTGATGTAGTGGTTAGTGTTGGACTGGGACTCCGGAGATCCAGGTTCTAGTCCCCACTTGGCCATGATGCTCAGTGGGTGACTTTGTGCCAGTCACTGACTCTCAGGCTAACCTACCTCACAGGGTTGTTGTTGTGAGGAGAAAATGGAGAGGAGGAGAACCATGTAAGCACCTTGGGTTCCTTGGAAGAGGGGGGAAGGGCAGGATATAAATGTAATAATTTATGAACAATTTGCTCAGCTGTGAACAATTTGCTCAGCACTTTGCAGACAAAGTCACTCGGATCCACTCTGACTTGGACACTATAGTTGATGCAGACCCAGTGGATGTAACTGTGGCTCCTGCTTGTCCAGTGTTATTGGATACTTTTCAATTTGTCCCAGTACTGGGGAAAAGGCGAGATATAAAGGAATATAATAAAATAATAACAATAGTAATCTCCATCTTTTTGCTTCTTTATAATCTCTATTTATTTTAATATCCATGTTAACTAAAGCGTGATTCGATACCTTTATAATACCTATTTCAGAATCCAACACCCTACTACAATCTTTTTTATGTCTATCCAAATTCTAAAACTCCAATTTGAAAATCATTCACCTCTTGGGTTGTTCTGGCCATGTGATGTTCCCCCTCAGAGTCCTACACTAGCTTCCCATCTCCTACAACATCCAGTACAAATTCCTTACCTTAAAGCCCTCCATGGCTATATTTCTACCTTTAATTCCCATCAAACATTAGTTATTACGGAGATTAAAAATACAGGCAGTCCCCAGGTTACGAACAAATTCCGTTCTTAAGAATGTCTTTAAGTCAAATTTGTATGTAAGTCAGAACAGCTTACATACAAATTTTAATGTTCTATACGTTAAAATCGGCATTTACGCAAATTGCGTAAATTACGCCAATTGCATAGCATATTATGCTATGTACTCTATGTAAATGACGTAGCGCTGGGGAACCCAGAAGTCCGTTCTTAAGTATGGGTTGTCTGTAAGTCAGGTGTTCTTAACTCAGGTACTGCCTGTATAATAAATAAAATAAAATTGTATCCCTGCCTGTGATTTTCACTCTTCCAGCTCTACCACCTTCAACTACTCAGAGTCTGTAGAAGAGAGAAAGATAGGTAGGACAGTCACTCCATCAGCTCAGCTGAGAGACAAGCAATTTTTGGCCCCTGTTCTCATTGAGTTGTTTCCATTCCAGCATGTCATGATAAGAAGCCCAACAACATTACAGCTGCAGCATTACATCTGGTCATTATAAGAGGGGAGGGACTGTAGCTCAGTGGCAGAGCACATGCTTTACATACAGAAGGTCCTAAATTCAATCCCTGACATCTCCAGGTAGGACTAGTAGGAATCCTGTCTGAAACCCTGGAGAGCTACTGCCACCAGTCAGTGTTGACAATACTGGGTTAAATGGACCAATGTTCTGACAGTACAAGACAGTTTTCTATGTTCCTATGAGCCTTATAACATTAAGAATTGGTGCCTGCACATTTTTTCCTTTCCCCTCCCCATTCCCTTTTGTGCCATATCATGTCTTTTTATATCATGAGCCTGAGGGTAAGGGACTGTCTTGTTTTTATTATCGCCATGCCCCCTCCCTGATGAACGTCCGACGGGCTTTAAAAACGTGTGTGTGTGTGTGTGTGTGTGTGTGAGAAACATACGAAAAAGGCGCCTGGGAGAATGAATTTTTATACACACACACACACACACACACACACACACACACACACACGGGTTTGAGTTGAGAAGATGCTGCTTAATCCCTTTCCTCTCCAGCTATTTTCCACTACAAATTGAACCTCCCAAGCTGCTTTTCCACCTGCAAAAGTAAACATATGGATAACTGTCTCTTTCCCCCCATGGGTGGAAAAAAGTGAGGAGGAGCTAAGTGAGAAAGGGCTGACAGGCAAACACATTAAATAGCTACTCACACCTGCTGGGAGGGCAATGAATTATGCAGCCCTTCCTTCTGCTCATAGTGGTGGCCTCTCAGAGGTGGATCTGGATTCTGGAGGAAGACTGGTACATATGTCTCCTGTGTAAAGTTTACTTAAGCATTAAATCTGTGTAACTGTATGTTCACATATTTTATTTCCTGTTGACCGATGTTTTATTCCACGTTCATGCCATATAGCCAGTGTAGTTAGATTTCTCACTCATTTGAACAAAGGTGGTAGCATATGCTGAAAACCTCTTTGTAGGGTTTGTTTTGTTAAATAATTAGAATAACTGGGGTGGGGTTTGATGACATTTCTCCTTATGTGTCTGCAACAGCATTGCTTTTCCACATGAAGTGAAAGAATTAGAGGCACTGAGTGTATATGACATGAAACTGGTGGTAAATCCATGTTTAGCTCCTACATCTGCATGTGCTGCCTGATGACAAGCAGGACTCATTTTGTTAATGTCCTTGATGCTATTGGGAGGCTGAAACTGCTGGCAATGGTACAGGCCAGGCTGGTGAATTAGAGTGAGATCTGCAACTCTGAAAATCTCTCTTAAAGGCCTAATGATTAATCAGTTATCTGCTTCCAGAATAAAGAACATTAGGGGTCAAGGCAGGCTTATGAGAAAATACTTAGATCTCCTTGGAATTAATTAATGGGGAAGAAAGGATTATATCAGCAGAAGAAATGCAACATGGGAGTCAGAAACAGATCATGCAATGACTGTTGGCTTTCTAATGGAAACTCCATGCAATGACTGAATCCCTACTGGAAACAGCTATACAGCAGTTGCTGTCTGGGGCAGAAATTCTGCAGCAAGTCTTCAGAGGGAACATGATGCTTCTGGAAGTAGGGCAAACACTGTTCATTTTCTGGTAGCAGAAGCTGACAAGTCACAATGGAAAGGATGTCACTGATAACATTTCTGCTATCTTTGTCTGAAGCATACGGGAGGGTTTTTTTGTTTTTGTTTTGCCACTTTGTACATCATAGCTATTGAACAGTCTTTAGAATGTGGCTATTCCATTTGCCTCCTCACTGAAAGTACATACAGTTGGAGATTGGGGCTGTATTTAAGCCAGGGCCAGCCCTTCCATGAGCCAAGCTGAGCCTCTTGGCTTGGGTGGCACATTGGGAGGGGTGGCAGTTTGCACCGCATGCTGAACCCCCTGCAGTGCTGGTGCCAATCTGCACCCATTCCCCATGATTGCTGGCCACCCATAGGTCTGCCTGCTCCCCTGCTATTGTCCAGCTTGCTGCCCCCTGCCCACAAAAGAGACCTGGGGTCCAGGTGTGCCTGCCAGCCATGGAGCACCATCTCCATTTTGCTGCAGTGGCAAAAACTGTTTAAAGTTTAAGAGCTTACAGTTAATCTTTAAACAGCATTTACCTGAGCTATCAGGAGCACTCTGCACATGGACTCTACCTAATTAGGACTTTCTTCTCTTTGGACTTTTACTGTCAAGAACCTGCCATGAAAAGGATTGTCATACTTTTCATAGACTGTGCATGCTTGTGGCTATGGATGTGTCATTGTTGAGGAGCCCGGAGCCCAGAGCCCAGCTGGCTTGGGGCTAATTCCTGACTTATGTGCCTCGACCCATGTGGCGTAGAGATCCCAAAGCTGGGAGCTTTGGACGTTGCAATCTCTGCATGTGGGGAAGTAGTTTGGACTCAAGTCTGATCTTGTTCTGGACCCTTATTGTCGAGAGGCCTGGACTCACAGTACCCAAGTGGCAGGGTTGGTTTTGACCTCTGTGGAGTTGTGCATGCTGGTTCAGGCCCTCTTCTAGAATCCCTGCCCTTGTCTCATGAGAAATGTGGCTCAGATCCTTCCCTTGTCGGAGGGAGCACCTCAGAGATGCTCAAACCCTAAGGCCAAGACTCACAGCACCCTGAAGGTTCCAACTCAGTGGCAAAGTTGTCTCAGATCTCTATGGGTGTGTGTGGGTAAGTCAGGCCTGTTTCTAGGATCCCTTCCCTTGTTGCAGGAGCATCTGGAATTGACTCTGTTCCATCCCTTGTTTGAGGAACAGCGGGAATTGGCTCTGGTCCCTTCCTTGGTGTGGAATGTCAGGGAATTTGGTCCCTAAGAGACATTCCAGTCCCCTATCTTGATGTGGAACAATTTCAAGAGCCTATTGCAAAATACCATCAGCTATATGATTTCTGAAGACTGTAACCGTTAAGCTTATGCCGTGGGATTTGCTGTAATGAAAGGATCTCACTGATTTTGAATCTCTGGTGTCAAGAGTGTTAGAATGCGTGATTGCAGGACCGGGGCTCCGACAATGCTAGGAGCTGTCCTCAGAGGGGGACGTTGTGGGGTGGGATGGTTGCATCATCAGGGGAGGGGGCTGTAGAGGAGCAGCAGCAACAAGCAGCAATCACTGTAGCTGCACCATGGAGGAAGATCAGGAGCTGGGTGTGCGGGGGAGTGGCAGACCAGTAGTATTTGCTGGTTTGCCTCAGTCACCAAAATATCCCAGCCCTCCCACCCTTAAGCACCCCATTTACTCCATGGCAGAACAGTGGAAAAGCATCTCATAGGATTTCAGTGCCATACTTTATTCCACATTAAAACCACACTTCTAGAATTGTCGGTATCAATCTTTTTGATCAGTGTGCCACAAGTCAATTTCTAAAGCATTAAGTAGTGCCATTGTAAGGTGTACTACAATACATATGCAGTCCCCCAGTATGGTTTTGTGGAAGCAGGAAACTGTATTGTAAAGTGTGAAGAAAAGCAGACCCTTCTCCACCACACACGGGTAATCCCAGCTGGAGGCTGGGAACCTCATGCAAATGTATGTATATATTTTCCTTTGATGGCCCTGTGCCTAGTCTCCCATGTATTTGCATGCAAATGTTCCCCAAGCACTCTAGTCATGACCAGGAGTTCACCCCTCTGACACCTAGGGGCTACCCCTCCCCTGCCTAGCCCAGATGAAGTTCATCCTGATTGGCCAAAGACAGCCAGGCTACTAAAAGGAGGGGCGGGGGGAAATCGATACTGCCAGCCGTGGCTTCTGGTTTTGGTTGTTGTTGTCTGGATGCGAAGGAGCGCGGAGTAGGGCTTTTGCTGAGGCAAGCCCTAAGAAGACCAACCCCCCCAGGCAAAGAGTAAGTGCCTGGGTGTTTATATAGTAAAGGCACTAGTTTTGTTGTTTTGTAGCTCTACTTGTGTATACCAAAGTGTCTCCCCACCTTTTCCCCCTTCCCTCATTCCCCACCTTTTATTGTAATCGGTTTGCCTTAAATAAACTTTCCTGGTTCTACCCCACACGGTGTGTGTAGTTCCTCTGTGGTTCAGTGCTAAATCCAGTGTATAGACTAAGGGTAAAGCCCTGAGAGAATCAGTGTCAAGACAGCAGAGCCAAGGCTGGCAGTTTTGTACCTTTGATCTCTCGTCTTGAGTAAAGGACCGGTTGGCAGTCCTTCACATAAAGGAAGACGGCAATAGTGTAGGTCTAGGGATATATTCAGGCACAGTAGATCAACTGGCCAGGCCTCCAGATTACCCTCTCCCTCTCTTCCCTTGGCCTACCCTGCTACAGACCTGTATTAAGAGACCAGCCAGGGAGCTGTATAGAACCCTGTTAAAAAACCTGATTAAGTTACCAGCATCAGTGCAGAGCCTGGATCACTGGGGGGCAGGGTAGAAAGAAGGCTCTCCACTCCCTGCCCCAGAGACCCTCATACAGATTGTAAGGATATGTGTGAATGCACATCTGAATCTGTGTGCATCTGTGTGTGTGCACGTGCATCTGTGTGTGTACGTATGTATGTGAGCCAGCATCACATGTGGCTCTCAGGACTGAAAAGGTTGTGTGCCCCTGCTGCAAAAGAATGCCTCTTTGGAAGTGCAGCTAGTGTTCTCTTATCAGGAGTGTTTGAAGGAAAGTGGGTGGAGTTGTCATTGCCTGGCTGTTAGCACCTGGCTGGAGGCAACAACTTCTCACTTCCAGGAATGCCTTTAATTATTCACTGAACTGTAGGCTAGACTTAAGTAATAGCCACCAGCATTGCATGAAGGTAAATCAATTTTAAAAGTGCACCTGCAGATTTAGAAAAAATCCTGGCAGCTCTGAACTGTAATGCATTGTCACAAAAAGTATAGCACTAGAGTGCATCCAGGGATCTTGAGAACGTGGACAGGAACTCTAAAGGGGAATGGTACATGGAGGACCCAATTGCAAAAATAGCATTCTGCCCACCCCGCACCCCCACTTCCCTGCAGTGGCAGAGGAGCTGCTTCCCTATTATGTAAACCCACACTAGTAGGGGACTGTGTGTGAATACAGTAAGTGGGTGAGACAGTAGGGATGCAGAGAAAATTCATTCTGTTTGCATTTTAATGTGAACGTTCTTAATTTCACACATTCAAACCAATACATGAAGTGAAACTCAGTTATCCTTTGATATTTGCATACAAAAATGAGTACATTTGAGGAAAGTGCACATCAAAATGTGTATACTGGTGACAATAATGTTAAAAAATGCATTATATTAGGAAAATTGCTTGCAAACTGTGTATATTATGCAAAATTGCAGATGAAGATGCATGCATTAGGAGAAATGCACACAAATACATGTATAGCCATTTTCATGTGAATATTAAAAAAAAATATCTCAAAAGTTTGGGATGACCCAAATTTAAGAAAAAGAAAAATGAGAAACTGAAATTGATGGATTCATCTGTCCCTTGGTTAGATCAACTGTGTATAGCTCTTTCCCACCCAATCATTCTCTGGCTGGGAGGAAGGGTGTCAAACAAGTGTGTGTGTGTGTGTGTGTGTGTGGAATGCAATTTGCACTTACCTCGTGGTAGCTTCATTTGTACAAACTCCCCAATGGCACAATTATCCTTTATTACTACATAACATGTCTAGAATAAACTCTACCTATGAGCCACTGCAGCAACCAAACTACGGGACCTGTATGGTCATCTCTGGATATAAATTCTATAGGAAGGACAGGGAAGGGCATACGGGAGGTTTTGCTCTATACGTCAAAGAGGGCATAGTGTCAAGCAGACTAGTAAACCTACAAGGGGTAGACTTTTCCACTGAAGCACTGTGGGCAACAATATACTGGGCTCCAAAACTAGTTTAGTATTAGGAACATACTGTTGTCCCCCAGACCAGAATGCTCAAGGTGAACTTAAGATGGAGTGATGGCCACCAATTTGGATGGCTTTAAAGGGAGATTGGACAAATTCATGGAGGATAAGGCTATCAATGGCTACTAGTACTGCAGCCTACGTGCTAGCTTCAGTGGCAGTATGCCTATGTACACCAGTTTCTGTGGAACATGGGTGGGAGGGTGCTATTGCACTTATGTCCTCATTGTGGGTTTCCCATGGACAGCTGGTTGGCCACTGTGTGAACAGAATGCTGGACTAGATGGACTCTTGGTCTGATTCAGCATGGTTCTTATGCTCTTATGACCTCAAGAGGTCCAGAAAGCACTAACACTAAGCACGGTGCCCACTGGCACACATGGCATTACATCACTATGTCAGGAAGCACCACACATCCCACTGCAAATACATGTAGAAGGGGACTTAAAATTGAAAGCAATTCAGTGAAGGAATTCTGTTTTGTTAAAACTGGCATTCCACAAAACAAGAGTGCTTCATTATTTGCAAGATACTATAGAGTTAATATTTGACTCCCAAGTGATTTCTGCCCACACATCAGTTTTTGGTTTAATATTCCAAACATGTTTTGTATTCCTTCTGTGACTCCAAGAAGAGACTACTGGGGGGATATACCTTCTGGCAACTGTTTTGCTTTCTCTGCGATTGCACAAGGGATCTGTGAATTTGATTTTCAAGAATCTGTAGTTGGAGGTGGTAGTTTTTTTCAGAGTTCTAGATGGTCTGAAAGAGGGATCACTGCTCACAAAATTCATCCTAATTTTGTACCGAGTAAACAGGTTGCTGATATTTTATATTGTTTCAAAACCCTCCAAAACGTATTTGATCAGAAGATAATAGGACACAAGAAATGTGCCTTAATCAGGGGAAGCAAAGCCCCTCTTAAACCAGTTTCAATTCTCTTCAAAAGTATTGTCTCAATTCTATGTTCGGATATACATATGCCCCAGTAGTTGCAGTGGGGCAGAAAAGAAGATGGCAACAAACCAAAAACCTTTTGTAGAATGAATGCTGTGATGTACAACAAGACAATGCCATAATGTGACAAGATTATTAAAATATATACTGGTAGCCTAGTATGGTGATGCCAAAACTGGAGTTGAATTCACCTATTTTCAAGTGGAGGTTGTACACCACTAAGAAGCACAGATTGCTATCAAGCAGAACTTTGCTTGCTTCTGACTTTGCATTGTTTTAAACCTCATATGAAGTCTGCTTTTTCCTTTAGGCTTCATACTCCCTAGGGGAGCCTTATGAAGGGAAATACAAGTTCTTCTTTTTTTTTTACAATTTTATTTATTTATTTTTAAATGAACACACATACAAAAGAACATAAACCCACAAATCATAAACTCCAAAGTGCACCCGTCACCACGGGGCCAAAAAAATAATTCTATCCACATAATCCATTATTAATCTATATTCCAAAAATACATCATATCTTGACATGGCTTACTCCCTTTTCCCTTTACTAAAACATAATCTAAAAATGGTCCCCATATATCCTTAAAATTATTTTTAATTGTCCCTTTTTACATTTAATACTACATATTAATTTATCATTTAAAGCAATATCCCACACCTCTTTATACCAATCTATAATTAAATACTGATGTTGAACTTTCCATTTCCTTGCTATCAGTAATCTCCCTGCCGTTAACAAACTTATCCTTTATCTCTTGAGAGCACAGAAGTTTCTCCGTTATTGATAACAATGCTAATTTTGGACAGACCTCCAAATTAATGCCAATAATTTCTGAAATTTCTGCAAAAATATTATTCCAAAAATCCAATACGCTTTTACAACTCCACCACATATGAGCATAAGTACCAAGTTCCTGACTGTGGAGAAAGCCAACCTAAGCCCCCTGCCTGACACACACACACTCACCAAGGAGGGGGGAAGGAGACCCGGGGGGGGGGGAGACAGCCAGTCTCCACAGATGCCAAAGGGGACAAACAACATCTGCATAGAATCACCCCAGGGGGGAAGGCAGGAAGCATCACCAGGTTTGTCAATGCTCTCGCATATCAGCCCCATCTACATAAGACTTGAATACCTATCCAGAGCAGACACTTCGGCACCCCTAGGAAATGGCCACAACACCATAGGATGGGACCATTAAACAAGTGGCTTCAAAGGGACCCCATCCCACGGGGGCAGGGCGTCACCCCACCTGACCCAAAAGGCCGCCCCTCAGGGAGGGTGTCAACCCACCTGATCACGGAGGGAAGGGCTACCTGAAACACCAAGGTATAAAACACCCTGCGCAAGGGAACTGGTGGTTGTTCAGCAATCTTGCCCATGCCTGGGGTAAGGGAACGAAGGATCAGCAACCCCGGGTAGCAGCACCCGGCGTGCTCCAGCTAGCTGGAATCACTGGCCGCTTGGGTTGACCGGACCCCCGGGAAACCAAGCTGAAATCACTCACAAGCTGCTTGGGTAGACCGGGCCCCCGCCGGGAACCCAGCTAGCCGCGTGCGGTTGACCGGGCCTCTGCCGGAGCCCGAACTGAACTAACTAGCTGAGAGCCCTGAACTCACGGTGTCCTTGAGACTTCTTGCTTGTTACTTTGTACCGTACTGATAAGCTGTATTGCTGGCGTGGGTCTGAGTTTGGAAAGGTAATTTTGTAAATAAACCTGTTTTCTAAAAGATACTTTTGTGGCTATAAGTTATCCCTTCGTTCTGGGCTAAGGGTGAGGCACTGGGGACCTCGGAGAAGGCCCGCCCCAGGACTCAGCTACCCCCTTAGCATTGAACCCGCGCAGAAGACCAGTTTGTCGGTCTTCCACTCTGACAATCTCTCCAACACTATGGAGCACAATTACTGTCTATTTTATTTACCGGTAATCTTACTGGAGTCAGATACCATCTCCAAATAGTTTTTAAAAATTCTCTTTTATCTTACTGACATATTTCTTAATATACGTCTGCCCCAAATATTTTTCCACCCCGCATTCGATATCTGCTCCTCAAATTCCATATCCCATATCATCTTAAGATTATCTTTTTGCACTTCAATTTTTTGAAACATTTTATATATCTCCTTTGTTAACCCTCTGGAAGAAACATTCCCTTCTATAATTTCTCTAGACAACACTTTCTTTTCAAATCCAGTGAGTTCCCTCTCATGCTCATTTCTCTTCTTCCTTTTCTTAGTCCACTGATCTAATTGCATTAAATTTAACCACGACATTCTACCTGGCCCTAACATTTCTATTATTTGTTGTCTAGACTCAATTTTTGCCATCCAATCCATTAATTTGATAACCTTATTTTCCCTAAATAAACCTTCCAAATGCTGTGCATTTTCTGGAAAGTCCTCCATTGCTACTACTGGGGTTAACGGGGATATCCCTGGTATAAAAATCTGTCTATTACTGTTCCAAATCCCTAACATATTTTTCAAAAAGGGATTTTCTGTTCTTTTTACCATACTGTTAGTTTTTTAAAGGAAATACAAGTTCTGTTGATCCAAAGAGTGTGGCTAATCTTCTCAACCCATTAACACAGCAGGATTGAGGCTGGAACTGTTGTGTCATAGGCTGGTCAGATGGAATAATCACCTGTGATGCTGCTTCCCAAGGCAAGCTTTATTTGATCAGAAAAACTATTTGGTGATTTTGGGACAGATTTATGAATGGAAAAGTCATGGCCACTAACTTATTATTATTTTTTAAAGGAAGGCATCCAGTTTGATTTGTAAGGAAGCCTGTCTATATTTTATTCATTTATTATTGGTACCTTGCCTTTCAGCTTCCAAACAGGTGCCCAAGGCAGCTTGCAACAATGAAATCATATACCTAATCTAAAAATAAAAACAGAAGATAGTGAAATAAAAACCCTGAACAAATACATTCAATAGGGGAAAAAATAAAAGGCCTGGTAGAATAAGAATGTGTTGAGTGCCACCTAAAAGTCAGCATGGGGGACCTACTGGATATCTCTTGGGAAAGAGTTCCAGATTTGGGGTGTTGCAACTGAGAAGGCCCTGTCCTGCATCCCAGCCATTGTATCTTTGCAAGTGGGGCACATATGCTGTCATGGTGTTTCCATGACTTAGGAAATCAGCAGACTAGGTTGTATATGTGTGCCTTCTATTTTGAGAACAGAAAAGGGAGGGAGGGAGAGGAGGCTGGCATTCATCACTACATTATATTCCTCTGGCTACATCAACACTATGATAATATGGTGGTCATGTGCTTTGTCTTCTTTTTCTTCCAGCATTATGACCAAAAGAGGGAGTTCCATGACTGGCAACTGTCATAGCAACTCAATGCATTTGCCACACCAACGGAAGGCAATGCTTTGTTATGGTAGTGAGGGCATATGGGCTGGGGAAAGATCATATCAATAGGGAGGCATAGTAGAGGTGGATGCTGCCCTTGAACACTTATTTGCAAGGCTAACTGAAAGGGTGTCCATTTCTTCCCACAGACAGAATTAATACATCAAGTATGGGAGTTGTGGTGGGGAGACATACAGCCAGATGGCAACTTTAAGCAGTACATCTATGCAGCATGTTGACACCAGCTCATTTTATGGCAGCATGGATTTCTATGAGGGACACAATAGTGCAGCCTAGGCACATTTGCTGTAAGGCAATGGTTAGGGTCACTCACTACTCATGAGTCCAGGCTAGCTGGCAGGGGTGGGATGGGGGGATGAGATCTGCAAGATATATTTTTCCCTGGCTAAAGAAGGGAGGATAAGAATCTTTAATGGAAATGCAGAGCTGCTTGAAAAAGTTGCTGATGTCTAGACTGCAAGCAGTGTGCTCTGGAGAGCATACCTAGAGCCACTTACTCATATGCGGCAATTCTGTTATAATTCTAACCCCACAGGGTTTAGGATTTATAGTCTCCAAAACAGCTTCTCTTAATACACCCACATGCTCCTTCCAGGCATGGCTGCTTCCATGTCTGCCTGCTTCAAATCAACATATTCAACATCAATAGCAGCAGCATACTGGGAAATAGGCTTAACTTCTTGTTTTCAAGATGCAGGGTAAGGAAGTACAGCCCTTATTCCACCTGCAACTGTCTTTAAATGCAAGGCATCTTCTAGGGTCAGGACAGTTGAAAAATAAGGCTAGCTGGGAGTGCAAGTAAGATAAATGGTGGGGATTCGCCTCACCCAGCTAGGACTTAAATAGAGCTAAGATTGTAGTGGCATGAAATGTAATAGACCTTTTCAAATAGTTATGCATGAAGCAGACACCCTTGTTCATATGTTTAATTTGTGGCTAACGTTCTCATGATCATCAACAAGGAAAGCCAGTGGTTTATAGGATTACAGCCACTCAGGAAAAAGGAAACACTTTTTTAAAAAAAGTATGAACATTACAAATCAATGTATAGAAAAACTGCAGGAGATCCGGGTTCTAGTCCCCGCTTGGCCATGAAACTCACTGGGTGACTTTGGGCCAGTCACTGCCTCTCAGCCTAACCTACCTCACAGGGTTGTTGTGAGGATAAAATGGAGAGGAGGAGGAGGATTATGTAAGCCGCCTTGGGTTCCTTGCAGGAAAAAAGGCGGGGTATAAATATAATAATAATAATAATAATAATAATAATAATAATATAGGAAGCGACATCTGTTGTTTTATAGTTTTGCTGGATTTTACTGTGTTTGGCTGTGGCTTATGTGACTGTTTTTGTTTTTATTATTCTTATTGTATCTGTTTTTAAATTGTACACTGCCCTGAGAGCCATGTTATTGAAGGGGAGCCATGTTATTAAATTGTACACTGCCCTGAGAGCCATGTTATTGGTCATTTATTTATGACCAAATAAATAAATACATGAATAATAAAAGCTGCCCTATACTGCATATGAGCACTGATACAATTTATCTAACCTAGCACTGTCTACCAGGCCCCCATGGCAGGTCTATCCCAACTCTGCTACCAGATCTCTTTAAATGATGGTATAAGGGACTGAACATGAAATCTTGTACATGCAAAATATATGCTCTACTACTGAGCTATTGTTCCTTTTGAAAAATAATACTGTACAGTAAGACCTTGGATTGAGAGCATAATTTGTTCCGGAAACGTGCTTGTAATCCAAAACACTCTTATTTCAAAGCGAGTCTCTGGCGGGCGTGAGCGGGTCGATTTCGGCCCGCTACACCCGCTCGAAGCGAGCAGTTACATCCCTACGACTTGTCTTGGAAGACCTTGCTCGTTTATCAAGTCAAAAAATGTTAAATTTTGTTGCTTGTCTTGCAAAATGCTCTCAGACCAAGTTACTTGCAATCCAAGGTATTACTGTATGACAGATTGGAAGATGAATTCTGCCTTGACTTTGCAATGTACTGAACCCCATTGTAAGTAATAGTTTCTCTTTGTCTTCAGAAGCATAAACGCTGCTCTCCCTCTATTACCATGGGGAAGGAAGTCAAGCTGCAAGGTTCACGTCCAGTGAAGTGGTTCCTATGTTGCACATGATTTGTTGCAAATTAACTGTGCTCAGAGACTCCTCACAGCAGCTTGGCACAGTCCAACACTTACGGTAACAAGAAAGGCATTCCTTAGCTGTAACTGGGATCAGAGTCAAGGGCAGCTTATTTATATATATATATGACACATTTCACACCAACAAGAATTGTCTGGTGCTAATTAGAACACTAGGAAAGAATTATTATTCTTTCATTACCCCATTGTTCTCATAGACAGCAGTTATATGTTTTTAAAACAGATATCATCTTGCTACTCAACAGGAATAAAGCTATATATTAGAAACATGGGGATTCATATGCAAATAAATCAGTGTGTGTGTGCTACCATCTGGGTAAGACATTTCTGCCTGGTTGTGTACATGCACACTCAACATAAAAGGATGCAAATGGCTCAGAGACAGGTGAAAAGCAGAACAGCTTTATTTTCTAAATCCTGTTGGCCCTTCCTGTTTTTCTGAACTTTTAAAATTTATAGGATACTAACAACTACAAAAAGGAAAGGGACAAAGCCTTCTACAGACAGTTTCTGTAATTTTCCACAGTGTGCATTGGAAGCATCAAGTCAATTAAATAAAATTTTAGTTTCTCATTTGTGTTTAATAAGGTGTACCAATTTGGAACCTATTGAATTGGCATGAGCCATCTCATCCAAGTTGTCTTCAATTAGAGAAATCATTCTAATGCTATTTGACTCCAGTCATTTTCTTTCTAAATAAAAAGATTAAAATGAACAGAATAACAGTAGCAATATTCACTGAGAACATATTCACTGGCCTTAGCAGCACCACTACTCTCAGTGGTGCTGCTAAGGCCAGACCACCGGTTTGAGACCCCACCACTCAGAGGGCCCCAAATGCCATCTCCCCTCCCGGTATTCCTCTCACTCTCCCCTCCCCCCCCTGGCATTATTTCTGCTCCCCCCCCCCCGCTCACTCCCCCCCTTCACTTCTTTTTTACTTTTAAAACAAGTTGGATGCACTGCAGACAGTTGCCCCCAGCATCTTCATTTCCCCAGATGGCCTCTAGATGGCCATGTGGGCCCAGAGGCACACTTAGAAAAAATAAACATGCCATGTGTGACTGCAGCTGTGCTCTACAGCACACTTCAACTCTAGAAAAGTTAAAAAAGAAAGAAAAAGGTGTTGCTGCTACCTAGTAAGGGAGGGGGGGAAGTGAGCACTGGAGTGGGAGGGGAAGAATGAGCAGAGAGGGTTGAGGGGCAGAGACAGAAAGTGTGCACTGGAGAGAAGGAAGAGAGTGAGAAAGTGTGCTGTGCCAAGGTGGAGGGGAAGAGCATGCCAGGGGGGAGAGCTGCCCAGGAGTGTGTGTGTGGGCTCCCAAAGGGAATCTTGCCCAGGGTGCTCTCAACTCTAGCATGCCACAGCTTATTTTTCCCATGCTCACAGATTTAAGCTCTAAATTAAAGATACTGGCCAGGGATGATTCCAAATTTTTCCTTGTATCAATTTCTTCCCAGATCTTGGAATTCCAACCTTCCTGGTTTTATTTCTGAAGTAGAACCAAGGCAGTGCAAAGTTTTTACTGTTCCATTTTTAAAAAAATCCTGAATGTTGTGCAGAGGCACTCTTCATGCACAGTTTGCCAGAGTTTTGGTTTCTTAATGTCATTCCCACTCCCCTGCATTACCTATATGCATAAAGTACTGCAATGTACGGTAATAATAAAATACTCTAAAATAAACAAACATTTAGTAGTCATACAAACACTCACATCAAGTTTCCTTTTTAAGAATGTTTTACCTTCAAACCATAGGTGTGCATCAGTAACACAGAGGGAGAACAAATGCAAATGAACTGAACAACTGCAAATAGACAAAAGCAACTTAAAGCCCCCTCAAATTGTGCATGGATAGATTCCAGAGAAGTAACCTAGAGTACTAGAGAAGCAATAAAGGAAGTGTAATAGATCAGTAGTAGTTCATATGCTTTGCATCTCCAGGTAGGGCTGAGAAAGACCCCTGTCTGAGTTCCTGGACAGTCACTGCCAGTCAGTGTAAACAATATTGAGCTAGATGGAGTAATGGTCTGACCCAGTATAAGGCAGCTTCCTATGTTCCTGGGTAACAAAACAGAGGAAATCTTCTCATCCTTCATATAGGCAGATATCAATATAGAGAGAGCAATGGGGCTTAACTTAAAAGAAAAAGAAAATAAGGATACATTTCACTGAAAGATTCAGTGGTTAAATGAGCTGGATGGCCTGATATTTTAGTTCAAAGGGCTTATCTACTACCAACATGTTGGTGTATAAGGTTTTAACCATCATGGTTCCTCCTAAGAATCCTGGGAACTGCAGTTTGATGAGGTTGCAGAGAATTCACTCTTAGAGATTCCTAGAGCATGCTTCACAAAACTATAGTTCCCAGGGTTCCCTGGGGAGAGGAGATGACTGCATATGCCCTGATTTTTTGGATGCTGTGACTTCTTTAGGGTGGGACCAGCATCAGGCACCTTCTGATCCTATGTCTCAACTGGAGTCGCATAGCTGAGCATCAGAGCTTTTTGGCCCTACCGCTGCTTGTCTTTGCCATTGCTGTACTCTCTTCGGTCTAGAGTACAAACAACTGATGGGGACAAGGAGAAGGAAGGGGAACTCACTTACCCCCAGGAAGCAGTGGGCATTGAGCCCAGAGGCACAGAAAGGGTGAGTGGGGAAGAGGATGCACTGAGGGCATCTTGCCTGAGGTCCCCCCACCCCAAACTAGCACTGTTTAGGGCCTATTTTACAGATGACCTTATGTATCCCTGCCCCAAAGCCATATTCCTTTGTAAGCTACTAGGCTGGTTGGTGACACAACAAATTATCTTCTTACCAAATATATAGTTTAGGCAAATAATTGGTTTGGAGTTTAAAACAAAACAATCAGGTTTTCATCTGTTATTTACTGCATTTATTCTAATCGTATGACAATAAAGCATCTATAAATTATCTTGTCACAGAATATCTACGAAGAGTGATTAAAAGCTGTCATTTTTACTAAAAAGTCATACCAGAAAATTCTACCACTTCAGCAGCTTCTTTCTCTCTTAAATGCAATTTCAGATATGAATAGGGTGGGAAAATTTTAAAGCCACTACACAAGAAATTTTTAAAGACACTACACTACACTTTTTTAGGTACTTCAATAAGAGTGGTCTACTAGACTTTCAGAATCTTGTGCCAATTTTCTACCAGTCTAAATCTTTCTTTTCTTTTTTTTTTTAGTTTTCAATTGGAATCAGTTTTCCACTTTCTTACTTTATAGTGGCAAGTTTCTGTACTGTTAAGCAAATGCATTCCATCACAGTAGAGCCTTCATTTTTGAAGCAGACAAAAATATATGTTTTTAGCTACTGTGTCCATTCTAAAGGGCTTTGGGATGCTTAGATATTAGAAGTGCTGTAAAGTATTAATTATATTTAGCATAAGCAATAGGCTGGGGATATCAGTTTGCCAAGGAGTGATTCATGCAGAATTCAGTCCAAAGAATAGCAAAAATGCATTTTTATTTAACAGTGAATATTAGAATTTCCATATCTTTAGGTCCTGAATTCAAAAGTTATTATTGACATCCCATTCCTAAGCACCTCCATTTGCAATCCAGCAAGGGCTGTCCATGTCCTTGCACAGAAATAAGTTTCTGCACATGGATCAGCTGTACTTAAAGGGCTACTCTATTTGGAATTGACATCTACATCCAACAATAAAGTTATTGCATGTGTGGAAAAAATGAAAACAGCACATGGGGGAAGGGATTCTAAAAACTAGCCTCTTCTCTGATGCATACATTTTAATTTTTTCAGGTGGAACATTTCATGTAAATGACTCCCAACTGAAATGGAGGTGGTACAGTCCTTGCATAAGGACTGTACCATGCAAAAATGAATGTAAGAATTAGATTTATCATGGAGCATTTCACATCCCATTGAGAGTCAATGGGGAGAAATAGGGCTGCAACAGGAGGAAGCAAACAATGGGGATAAGTAAGAGAAGATGAGGAAAAGTTTTTGGAAATATGGGTTTAACTGGGAGGGGAGGCAAAAGCTTCGAACCTGCTCCTTCAAGGGGAGTGTAACCCCATCCAGAACAGGTTGAACACCCTCCATCCGGTCAGAGGAACCACCCATTAACAGCATCTCAGTCTTGTCTGGATTGAGCCTCAGCTTGTTAGTCCCCATCCAGTCCATTGTCACAGCCAGGCACCGGTTCAGCACATCCACAGCCTCACCTGCTGAAGATGAAAAGGAGAAATAGAACTGCATGTCATCAGTGTACTGATGGCAACACATTCCAAAACTCCAGCGTGGCGTAGTGGTTAGAGTGTTGGACTGGGACTCAGGAGATCCAGGTTCTAGTCCCCGCTCGGCCATGAAACTCACTGGGTGACTTTGGGCCAGTCACTGACTCTCAGCCTAACCTACCTCACAGGGTTGTTGTGAGGATAAAATAGAGAGGAGGAGGACTATGTAAGCCGCCTTGGGCTCCTTGCAGGAAAAAAGGCAGGGTATAAATATAATAAATAAATAAATAACCCCACTCAACGGTTTCATGTATATGTTGAATAGCATGGGGGATAAGACCGACCTCTGTGGAACTCCATACTGGAGAGTCCACAGGGCCGAGCAGTATTCCCCAAGCACCACCTTCTGGAGCTGACCATCCAAGTAGGAGCGGAACCACTGCAATGCAGTACCCCCCACTCCCAACTAAGACAGCCGCCCCAGAAGGATACCATGGTCAATGGTATTGAAAGCCAGCGAGAGATCCAGGAGTATCAACAGGGTCACAATCCCCCTGTCTGTCTCCTGACATAGGTCATCATACAGGGCGACCAAAGCTGTTTCCATGCCAAAACCAGGCCCCCGACTGAAATGGATCCAGATAATCAGTCTCACCCAGGAGCGCCTGGAGCTGGTTGGTCACCACCTGCTCAAGGACCTTGCCCAGGAAAGGAAAATTTGCTACCAGCCTAAAGTTATTAAGATCTTCTGGGTCCAGGGAGGGTTTCTTCAGGAGTGGCTTCACCACCGCTTCGGCCTGGGACCACTCCCTCTCACAAAGAGGCATTGATCACCTCCTTGGCCCAGTCAGCTGTTCTTTCCCTGCTGGTTTTTACGAGCCAAGAGGGGCAAGGATCCAGTACAGACGTGGTTGCACGAACCTGTCCAAGCAACTTGTCAACATCCTCGAGCTGTACCAACTGAAACTCATCCTCGGGTTCCTTGCAGGAAAAAAAGGCAGGATATAAATATAATAAACTGTTTCAATAGGCTTTCTGCAACTAGACCACTAATTCCCAAACTGAATACCAAGGCGCACAAGTACCTTGGGGAAACTGCTGGTGTGCTTTAAGAAAGAAATTAATTATAGAATTATAGGTGCCCAGGAGCCCAATTGAACCAGTCACAGAGGAGGCTGGTCACCATCTTGCTAACTGAGTTACTGCTCTGGATTATGTAATTGTGCTGCATCTCAGCATTGGGTCATTGGATCAACACAGGGAAGAGAGGATCATCATTGTGCCAGCAGATTATGTCATTCTTTCATGGCTTGGCAAAGTTTTCAGCATGAAAGATGCAATGCAAAGGCTGAAGCAAATTACCCAAAAGTCCATTATATTTTCATATGTCCCTTAAAGCCCTACAATTCCATGATTCCATAGCTGGACACAATGTTACATACAGCCTCTCTCCACAGGACCCTGCTGAACACATGAATATACAGGAGTGGGCAATCTTCTCCATCGAGAGCCACATTGCTTTGAAAGTAATCTCTCAGGGGCCACAATCTGGAGGCAGGTGGGGTCTGAGCCATCCCAATCACCACCACCCCACACACTTTCTCTCTTTCTCTTCCCCACCCCATCCATTCATACCCATCATTGCATTCTCTTTCTTCCTTTTTTCTCCCTATCTTTTCCCCACTTTCCTTTTCTCTTTCTCTCCCACCCTTTTTTCTTTCTCTTTCTGCTACCCCACTTTTGCTTCTCCCTGCCGCCTTGTCTGGTTCCTCCAGCCCACAGAAATCTAGTCATCTCCACTGATGTGAGAACAAGAGCTCTGCCACCAGGAGAATATATATATATGAGAGAGAGAGAGAGAGAGAGAGAGAGAGAGAGAGAGAGAGAGAGAGAGAGAGAAGGAGGGTGAGTGGGAGGCACATGCATGAACTCAAGGCCTGACCACGGTGTGCAGTGACTACAGCATCCTTCTGAAGCACAATATGCCACTCTAGCCACTATGCTCTATGGTTGGGCTTCCAAACTTGTACATATGCCTGCCTAACAATCTCTCTTGCCTTCTTTCTTCTGATGACTCCACAAGGTGGAATAAAGGAACAAGAAAGAACAGGAGGTGCTGTGGAACACTGTGGGCTGCATACAGTAAGGCCAAGGGCTGCATGTGGCTCATGGACTGCCCATCGCTAAACAGTTTGATAAAAGATGTATTTGAATCACTCTCATGGAAACGCCATATTCTGCATAAATAATGAGTTTTGGTCCTTGACATTGAAATTAATTAAACAGATACCCAACTTTTTCTATTTCCCTCAGAATTTGCATCCAAGAAGAAGCTGATTTTCCAGGTGTGTCCCCAATTTGTTTTCTGACAGACCCAAGTCAAATTCTCTGTTTTCCCCTCTTCCTAGTCTTCTCCATTGCAATGTTGCTTCTTCGTCTACTTCATCTTCAGGGACTTGGTTCAAGGGTTCATAGCATTACAGCCTGTCAGGCAGTAATTTCTTGCCATGGTGTTAAATAAATAACCCTCCCTCCTGGTTGCCTCTGGTATGTGTCATATGGCCACATCACCAGCAAGCACTCTACAAAGCGATTGTGCACTAGAGCCAAACAGCCCATGGAAAATCTGTTATCTGCTCTCTGCTTCCTGAGGTGTTACCAATAACAAACAACATGACATCTGCTATTTGTTCTTTACTTATCAATGATGAAGGATAGACAGATGAGCTATGAGGTAATAAAATGCTTCCAACACAACACCTATCCAGACTAATTAGCTTTCCCCATCAGTCCCTTTCAGTTTATTTATTTATTACGTTTCTAATCCATGCAATAACTAATGTTCTCTGGGTGGATTACAAACAGTTAAATCACAAAAATGACATAGAACAGTTAAAAATATAAAATACAATACAAATATTTAAAAGAATAAAATACAATACAATGCAGTTATTAGTCTCCATGCAATTAATATCATGTGGAGAGAAAAAGCAGGCCTGTGTCCGATGGCCTTGGCCCCACCATCGCCCCGCCCCCAGCCTTCTGCCAGTCCTGCCCCCATGCTGTCCATGCTTTGAGGGAATGTCTGCAACAGGGAAGCCTTCTGAATGCTCAGAGGCTGAACCTTGCTTGGATGAGAGCCACTTGATCAGCAAAGTGTTCTGCAAACTAGCCACAGTGAGCCTCCAAGGGTTCCAATGTAATAAACCCGTAAAAGGCTCAACTGGCCACCACTGTGCTGATGCAATGGTGGTGGTGAAGATTGTTTCCCATCGTCATCACCACTGAGTAGTCTCTAAAATGAGCTTTAGCCCATGCCCAGTCAGATTCATCACAGGTCTTCCTCCACCACCTGCCTGGTTACTTCATCATCTCCAGCTACTGAAAAATCTAAAGGGCTTGAGTTCTTGCAGCCTGGTATCCTGTCCTGAACTTGACAAGGAGCCCATGCAGCACAATAGGGCAAGGCAGGCCAGTATGTACAGCACCAAGGAGAGGTCCAAGTAAACAATTTGCTCCAAGAAGGCTGGTGATGAACTAAGGTTTTATGAATCCGTCCATCCAGCCAACCCTTCCTAAACTCCACCCTCTGCCTGAAGAGTGTGAATCTTAAAGGACCAACCTCCCTTCGTTGAAGGCAAGCATTTTTCCTCCTTTCTGTGAACTTCCACCTGCCATACTCTCTATGCTGTTCAGCAGGTGCAGTGAAGCAGAAGGCACTTGACTCCTCAGCAAATTGGACACAGAGAAAGGTGCCACAGGGGTCCTGGCTCAGGTTCTGCTGACTCCCAACAATGTACGTTCAGTATAAGAAATTTGGTCCAGTTCCCCAGCTGGTGGTACAGCAACCCCAGAATCAGCCAGCTCATCCTCCTCTGACTCTATGCTTGAGGCTGGGGCATGACAATGGGAGAAGGTATTTCAGAGTGTATGTCAATTCCCTCATTCCAGAGATCTTCTAGGGCTTCCACAGAATCACCAGCCATGATAACACGAATAACCCCCAGAGCAGTTAAGACTCCATCTGGATCCATCGGTCTCTGAGAATGGACCATCTCAATTCACCCCCTGCAGAGGTTAGAAGTCCCAGTAAATCTATATTCTCTCACAGCCTTCCCCACCATAGTGGGGTACCCCACTGCTACCATTCCCAGCATTCCTGACCATTGACCATGTTGGCTGGGGTTAATGGGAATTGAAGTCCAAAACACATGGAGGGTGCCCGGTTGGAGAAGTTTGCCCTATCAAGCAGTGAGCTGTCCATATCAATGGAGTAAATGCTAACTTTGCCACCCCCAGATCATCATAATCCTGTCCAGCATCAAGTGTGCGCCGCACAATATGGGTGGGGTCAGATATCAACCGTGAAATCCTGAGCTGCTGCAGGCTAGGGTGCAGGGCTCAGCAAGCCAACACTACCCCCAAGTTAACTGTCACCAGCTCGACAGAGATTGTTGGGCAGCAGAGTGGACTGTACACCCAAAGAATCCTAGACCTGTCTCAATGGCTCATGATCAGATACGTGAACACTCAAAATTAGGAGATTAACTACATAGGGGCCCTAGAAAAGCCCTACATGGTTTGGGTCTGGGTTACCTGCAGGATCGCCTTCTCCCGTACAATCCGGCCCGCACACTTAGGTCCTCTGGGAGGAACTTACTCCAGTCGGCTAAGACTAGGCTGGCGAGTACTACCCAGAGGACCTTTTCTTCTGCTGCTCCCAGACTGTGGAATGGCCTGTCGGAGGAGACTCGTCAACTAGACAGTCTTTTGGCCTTTAAAAAGGCCATAAAGACTGACCTCTTCCGACAGGCCTACCCAGTGGAATTTTAAGCGTTTTAAAGAATTTTTAGGATACTTTTAAAGGTTTTTAAGAATATTTTAATAATATTTGTTGTGTTTTTAACTACTTATGTATTTTATGTTTGGTTGTTCCCCGCCTCGATCTGAGTGGAGAGGCGGGTAAGAAATAAAATTTTATTATTATTTATTATTATAAAAGAAAATGGAACCACAGTACTCAAACACAATACAGGTGATACTGTTCACGCATTCTGCTGAGTGTCATGAAGTGTTGAGTAATCAAGTCATGAGAGATCAAATGACATGCATGCATGTGTAAACAAGTCAAAAGTTCCTTTTCCCCTGAGCTTCAGCATCCAGTTTCATTTTCTATAGTTAGCATCTCAATTTAGTATTTTGGGAAATACTTTACAGCTATGATCTAAATACATGCACCTTGATCCAAAGCTCTACTTTCACTCTGATATACAAATGGAGCTCTTTTGTGTATGGGCTGTACCACATACCTCAATGCACAGGGGAGTTCTGCACATGCACTTCTTTATGCTGCCTTCTGCATTGAAGTGAACAGGAAAACACAGGCCAGCAGAGTACACTAGAGCCCCCAAAGCAGCAATGGACCAGAGCAATAGACTGGCTGCAGCTTGGCAACCATTCTATTACTCTGGCTGAATTTTTCTGTTAACTGATTTCTTGTTTTAGATCTAGTGTATGACGCACAGCCTCTTGGCAAATCTTGCCCCTATCAAGATATACCTTTTCTCCTGGCCCCAATCCTATAGGTGCTCTCCTACCTACTCTGTAGGATTTCCATGACAACTGGCTGCCCAAAGAGTGCAAAGGACACCACTGATTGAATCATGTACCTCCTGGTCCAATCAAGATACATCTTGGAGGTTTATGTCTCCCTTAGCAACCAGCAGCCATTATTATAAACCACTGATACATTTGTCACTCACGTTGTGCTTCGAAGCAGCATCACATTTAGGTAACATGCATGCAAACTGGTTTTCAATTAATCAAAGAACAAATACATTTTTGCCTAATAAATGTTGGCAGAAATCAGAGTCTATGAAAATATTTATGCTTAATTGGATGAAAACACTGATCAGAGAATATTGTCAAAAGTCAACATAATTCATTCAATTCTGGCAACAATATACCACATGCAAATGCACAAAAGTTCTCTCGCTATTAGAGCTGTGTATCAGATTTAGATCTAAATGCAAAGCCTTTCCCCACAGTAATTAGAAACACAGGGTGCCACTCCAGCAGTAGTTACAAAAATGAAAAGGCAGAATCAACCCCAAGGAAGTGCACAGAGCTATGTAAAAAAATGCTTCAGAAACATGAGGGTGACATGAGAAAGCAGGGAGAGTACAGTTTGGTACATCATACTAGTAATGGGCCTTAGAAGCCATAGAGAAGATGTGGATGGAGCAGGAGAATGTCGAAGTCATGCAGGGGTTCAAGCAATTCAGGGGGATAGAGGAGTTGGATGCACAAGGAAGACATGGCGTAAGAGTTGGCGGTGTTGGCAGGTATATCTAATGAGTTGAATGGGGGTGTGTGGCGTAACCCCACAATTCAGTTCCCTGGTGTATGTCTGCATTAGTATGTTTAATGAGTAGAATGTTGAACTGAGTGGGTGTGGTTTGTGATGTCTTGGAAAGGGTGGGGGGAGGAGTATATAAGGAGTGTTTCTGTAATGTCAGAGTCAGTTGAGGGTTGTGTTGAGGGTTGTGTGTTGGAGCGTGGTAGTGTGTTGGGAGTGTTAGAGAGTTTGGGAGTTAGGTTAGTTGGGTTATTCGTGTCTTGTCAGGAGTTTTGAGAGAAACCAGTGCTTGTCTGAAGAGTGGAAGTATTTAGAGTTATAGGGACTTAGGTTAATTACAAAGTGTTTGGTGTAGGCAGGTTTAAAGTTATTTTCTGGAACTAAGATTTTGAAAACTAAAATAAACTTATTTTTATTTTGTTTGCTACCCAAATCCTATGTGTCAGCTTGGCGTTATTAACCTGCATTACTTTTAAATCTACACACACACCTTTGTACTCACAGTATCATAGATTTAAAATAGATCCTTAATAACCTGTATTAATCTTTTCCCTCATTGGTAGGGGAAAGGTTTCATTTGACCCTCCCCTCAGGTTTTTAAGTGTTGGTGCTTAGCCTGAGAAGGGTTTATGCATCGGGTCCTAGAGTGTAAGGACTGTGTTGTCACAGGGTGTTGTGTCATGGGGAACTTGGTAAGTTTAAAAGGAAGACATGATTTCATTAAGTTTGACTTCTCCTGGTATCAATGAGATTAGAATCAAATAGGAATGGGCCAAAACCCCAGGCAGTGGAATCCAGTGCTGCACTTCACTTTTTCTAAATTCTTTCCCCCTTAATTTCTTTGCAAGAACAGTTGAGTTCTGGCTAGGTGGCACTGGAGCCATCACAGGAAGTATTCATACATGAGCCTGGTGGCTGTAGTTCTGCATGCTCTACAAAAAAGTATGCATGTACATACAAAAAAAGAAGTGTGTGTGTGTGTGTGTGTGTGTGTGTGTGTGTGCACACGCGCGCACAGCGATTAGCCTATACTTCACACCAGAATACAAAGTTAATGTACACATAGCACAACCACCATGTATGCAGAGCCAGGGCTGTACATAAATTCAGTATCCTCAGAAAATAAGTTCATTTTTTATTTTTTTTTTTATTTTTTTTTAAAGAAGCACAATTCTAGCCCTGGCAAAGATCAACTTAAAAGTGTGTGGGCAATGCCGGTGGAGACCTCAGAAACCACAGACCGGGCAGGATTGAAACGTCCTTGGTCGCCTTGGTGGATGATATGATAGGGCTTTGGATAGGGGCGAATGCTCTTTTCTAGTCCTCCTCGATCTCTCAGCAGCTTTTGATACCGTTGACCACGGTATCCTCCTGAACCACCTGGAGGGGTTGGGCATGGGAGGCACTCTATTGCAGTGGTTTCGGTCCTTCCTCTCTGGAAGGTACCAGAGGGTAGTTCTTGGGGAGGATACTTCGGACCCTCGGCCGCTCACTTGTGGGGTGCCGCAGGGTTCCATCCTCTCCCCAATGTTATTTAACATCTACCTGAAGCCGCTGGGAGCTATCATCAGGAGGTTTGGGGTGCGCTGTCATCAATATGCGGATGACATGCAGCTCTACCTCTCCTTCAAGTCCTCACCAAGGTTGGCTGTTGAAACCCTGTCCAAGTGCCTGGAGGCAGTGGGTGGCTGGATGGGAGGGAACATGCTGAAACTGAACCCCGACAAGACCGAGGTACTTCTGGTGGGAGACAAGGGAAGGTTAGGGGATGTTGACCTGGTGCTGAATGGGGTACATCTACCCCTGAAGGATCAGGTCCGCAGCTTGGGGGTCATTCTAGACTCCCAGCTGTCCATGGAGACTCAGGTGTCAGCTGTGAGCCGGGTGGCGCTGTATCAGCTCCATCTGATACAGCAGTTGCGCCCCTACCTTCTTAATCATCTGCTCCCATCAGTGGTTCATGCCTTGGTCTCCTCTCGCCTAGACTACTGTAATGCGCTCTACATGGGGTTACCTTGGAAGACGGTTCGGAAGTTGCAGCTGGTTCAGAATGCAGCCGCTCGCCTGATTAAAGGCTGCCGCCGGCGTGATCACATCACTCCGGTGCTCAAAGAGTTGCACTGACTACCAGTTGTTTGCCGAGCCGAATTCAAGGTGTTGGCGTTGACCTTTAAAACCCTGTACGGCTCCGGTCCAATATATCTCAAGGAGCGCCTCCAGCAACATCAAGTAGGCCGCTCAACAAGATCTGCCACAGACGACCTTCTCCCTGTCCCATCAGCCAGAGAAACCAGGCTGGTGGGGACTAGGAGGAGGGCCTTTTCTGTGGCAGCCCCCAATTTATGGAACTCTCTCCCCAGTGACCTCCGCCATGCCCCTTCCTTGATTAGCTTCCGCCGTGCATTAAAAACGTGGCTTTTCAGGCGGGAATATGGGGTGGGTTAGGATTTTTAAGTTTTGTTCTGTTTTTAATTGTGTTTTATACTGTGTGTGTGTGTGTGTGTGTGTGTGTTCCCCCCCCCCCTCTTGTATTTTATTGGATTGTAAATCGCTCAGAGTGGCCGGATGTCTGGCCAGATGGGCGATTCATAAATATAATAAATAAATTAAAAAAATAAATAGAGGGTGAAGATTCTTCATTGCCTCTTTCCCCTCCCAATGACTTGGTGAGGAATAGAATTATGCAGAATAGGGAATTATATGCTCATTTGATTTTCATAATTTATACAGGCCACATAATTAAATGTTTCTTAATGCTGATTGTTTGTATCCTGGGCATAGAATCTTTATTATTTAACAGCATGGCCAAAATCATAATAGATGTCCCAAACAGAACAGAATCTCTAAGGTTCAAGTGAAATCTTGCTATACACTACAACCATATATTTTATTTAAATGATTTTATTTGATAACACTTATATACTACTTTTCCATATGAGTTTCAAGCTAAAAACAGAAAAAAATGCCAATGAAACATCCATCAAATAATACAATCCAAATAAACCAAATGATAAAAATGAAAAGGAACAGCATAGTGCAATAGAAGGCATATATGCGATATCCAAAGAGCACTAGTGAGCCACTGACAACGCAACCCTATAAGTTATCTACTCAGACATAAGTCCTGTGGAGTTCAGTGAGGCTTACTTATACTAGGTGGGTATAGGTTTACAGCCTGTGTATTCTAATTTCTCTATCAAAT